>JAOWCC010000164.1:0-600000 GCA_030867875.1 Actinernus sp. WN-2022
GACCCTCTCTGTCATCGTCCCATTACGATTGCATCGGTGGTTATACGATTCTTCCACCGAATCGTGGGACAGCGCATGGAAGCTGAAGTTCCACTAGGGGTTGGGCAGCGGGGATTCAAACGGGGAGACGGGATAGCAGCAAACATCTGGCTGCTACGCACCATCATTAAAGACAGCACGACCCGTCTCCAGCCGCTGACGCTGAAGCTAGTCTTCCTTGATGTTAAGAAAGCGTTCGACTCAGTTAGTCACGGAGGCCTATTGCTCGCTGCGGAGCGACTCGAGTGCCGAGCCCACTTCTCGTTTACTTAGCAGAGTTGTACTCAAGATCAACAACCTGCTTCGAAGTGGGTACGCAGACCAGTTCCCTTGTTCATGTGGCTAGTGGCTAGCCCACACCTTTTCAATTTTGTTATTGATTGGGCCCTTAGTGAGCTTGATCCTGAGATAGGCATCGTGCTGGGGGAAACCCGCATAAACCATCTAGCATATGCCGATGACCTGGTGCTGCTGGCCGGCACCACGCTGGGCTTGAGATCTCAGTTGGATCGAGTTGAACAGAGGCTGGCGTTCGGTGGATTGAGTCTTAGCACGGGGGAGAGGGGCAAGTCGGCCAGCATGAACATCGTGGTCGACGGGAAAGCAAGAAGTGGCTAGTAGACCCAGCCCCCTTCCTCAGTGCTAGCGGCGATCAAATAACACCTATGACCGCCGCTGACTCATATCCATACCTGGGCATTAATATCTCAGCCCGGGTCCAGAGGGCGTCAGTTAGAGCTGGGCGTTATGACAACTTCAAATCGGCGCTGGATCAGATCTCCCGAGCTCCGCTCAAGCCGCAGCAGAGATTGCACCTTTTGAAGGTATTTCTGTTGCCGCAACTGCATCACTCTCTAGTTTTGTCCAGAACATCGGGCAAACTATTGAAAGGACTCGATCTCCTTGTCTGGAAGGCTGTCCGTGGTTGGCTTAAGCTGCCGGCCGACACTCACCTGGCCTTCTTATATGCCAACTCGAAGGATGGAGGCCTGGGCATCCCCAACTTGTATCACGGCATGCGTCTCATGAAGAGGAATCGGATTGAGGCGCTGCTGCGATCTGAAGATCTGCAGGTTAGGGAGATGACCAGATCTCCATCTTTCCAGAAGGCGGTGAGTGCGGTTACGGCGGTGACCATGCTGACCGGGAGACGAGTCGAATCCAAAGCAATCCTTAGAACGATTTGGCGCGAGACGCTATATGCCTCAGCAGACGGGCGCGGGTTAGATCAGTGTCCGTTGGTGCCCCAGGTGAATGCCTGGGTGAGCGATCACTCAGGTTTGCAATCTGGGGCCCAGTTTATCACTTCGCTGAAGGTACGTGGTGCCTTGCTTCCAACTGCAATAAGACGGGCACGGGACGTCCTGAATCGAACACGAATTGTGACTGTTGCGGGCGTGGATACCCTGAGTTTTTGGGGCACGTTCTCCAAACGTGTCCCAGAACTTGGGGTTCCCGCATCAGGCGCCACAATGACGTCGCCGTCTTAATTGCCAAAGCGTGCCGCTCCAGAGGTTGGGAGGTATTGGAGGAGCCAATCATCCCAACTACCAGTAATATGCTGAAACCGGATCTGGTCATCTGGAATAACCAGCGCTCCTTTGTGGTCGACGTAAGTGTCTCAGGCGATCATATCGACCTGCAGACCAGTTTTGATCGCAAAGTTGAGCGCTATTCGGTTCCAGCTGTCCTGGAGTGGGTGCGTTCCAAATCTGGGTACACACCTGTGATATCGGCGGTGTGTCTTAACTGGCGGGGAGCCATGTCGGCTCAGACCTCGAAGCTTCTACGAGCGGGCCTCGGCTTAAGCAACAAGGTGGGTGTGCTGTGTGCGGTAAAGGTACTGGAGGGTGGACATGGAATTTGGTCACAATGTTCATAGGTCCACCTTCTCAGTAGGAGTGACGTAGCACTGGAAGTCTATGAAGACTGTGACAGGTACGAGATTTGCCTGTCACTGCGGTTCCGAAACTGGTCTCAGGATAGGCCTTGTGGGCCCGCATATGTATCCAAAATCTGTCCCGTGGCCCAAGACTTCGATTCTTATTGTTATTTTGAATCCGACGCTTGTTTGCCTGCTCCCTCCTGAAGTATTTTTATTGACCATTCTGCCTGGCCGCGGGACAGAAGTCAAATAGTCAAATGCCTCGTCGGAGATGGCTCGGGTAGTGGACGTGACAGTAGTGGCAGATCACATTCCTTTGGTAGAAGCACATAATCGTAAAGTCACCTATTACGATATGTTTAGCTTTTTTTTTCTTTGAAGAGGTTATCAACATGAGGTGCTGGGCGCATTATGAAGACTGTTGACCACAGGGGATATGCCTGTGTATGCAGCGCCGCTCTGGCCAAGGGCAAGCCTTCGGTGCCGTCAGACGTACCATAAATATGCCCAAACTGTGAGCTCCACAGGCCGAGAGCCTTATTATTTATTATTACATGTTCTTTTGTTTTATTTTTGTGGTGGGATGGTGGCTCTCTTTTAAAATTGCCCATGCTGACTTTAACGTTTGCCCGACGGTGCCTACACGCCCAATATAGCCAAATGCCTCGTCGGAGACGGCTCTGTAGTGGATTTGACAGTAGTGGCAGATCACATTCCTTTGATAGATATGTTTAGCTTTTTTTTTCTTTGAAGAGATTATCAACATAACATTAGTCTTTTTTAAGTTTATTGAAAGTTTGTTGGCACATATTCGAAATGATAGTTTATTAGAACAAAAGGTAAACGGCGGGGGCATCGGCTGCACTCATGCCAACAAACCCTCAGCTCTCTCGACGCGGAGGGTCTCTGAGTCAAAGGATGGGGCGGATGGTCATGAACCAGCCCCCCCGGCACAAGATACAACTTTAGTGCCTCACCCGCCGCAACGTATCACTAGATCAAGAACACGTATGATATCGAACTCTACGAGCCGGGCAGCCAATGTGGTGGCTTTGAAAGCCCCCCACAAAAGACCCGCTGATGAGATTATGGAAGCACCGCAAAAGAAAGATAAGCAAGACTGCGAGGGCCCTGTGAGGGCCGAACCTCGCCGGAGTGACCAATGGGCGGTGAACCTGTTGGATTCTCTCGATCTGTCAATTTTCGCGATTCCCCTAAGTGAACTTAGGTTCAAGCCCGGGTTGCCGGATGAGGAATCGCGGAAATTCCTGGATCGTGAGTTTAATCAATGGATCTCTCCCTTCGGGGGTGATTTCCCCAAAAGTAGGCGTCAAGAAGGTGGGGCCCAAAAACCAGCACGGGGGCCCAAGCATGCCCGTAGGAGGCAATATGCGGCGACTCAGCGTCTCTGGGGACGCAGTATCTCGGCGTGTGCCGAGTCTGTGTTCACAGGGGCGTGGAGGGAGCCGCACCCTGCGGGTGTGGGTATGAGTAAGATCGAGCCTGCTTGGAGGGAGATAATGGAAGTAACTTCCTTCACGGAGTTAAGTGGCCAATATAGATCAGGGCCGGTGTTGTGGGGCCTCATGCGTCCTGTGACTAAGCATGAAGTCGAACTGCAATTTAAACTGATAGGAAAGACGGCCAGCGGCCCCGATAGGGTGCAGGTCTCGGCCCTACGAGAAATCGGGGCCCGCAGCCTAGCCAGCCACTTCAATCTGTGGCTACTAGTGGGGAGCCAGCCCCTTGCGCTTACCATCGGCAGAACCATTTTTGTGGAAAAGGAGGTCGGCACGTCTGACCCCCTCTGTCATCGTCCCATTACGATCGCCTCGGTGGTAATACGATTCTTCCACCGAATCATGGGACAGCGCTTGGAAGCTGAAGTCCCTCTAGGGGTTGGGCAGCGGGATTCAAACGGGGAGACGGGATAGCAGCAAACATCTGGCTGCTGCGCACCATAATTAAAGACAGCACAACCCGTCTCCAGCGCTGAAGCTAGTCTTCCTAGATGTGAAAAAAGCATTCGACTCAGTTAGTCACGGAGGCCTTTTGCTCGCTGCGGAGCGACTTGGAGTGCCGAGCCCACTTCTAGTATATCTGGCAGAGTTATACTCAAGATCAACAACCTGCTTCGAAGTGGGCACGCAAACCAGTTCCTTTGTTCGCGTGGCTAGGGGGTTAAGCAAGGCGACCCGCTTAGCCCACACCTATTCAATTTTGTTATTGACTGGGCCCTTAGCGAGCTTGATCCTGAGATAGGCATCGTGCTGGGGGAAACCCGCATAAACCATCTAGCATATGCCGATGACCTGGTGCTGCTGGCCGGCACCACGCTGGGCTTGAGATCCCAGTTGGATCGAGTTGAACAAAGGCTGGCGTTCTGTGGACTGAGTCTGAGCACGGGGGAGAGGGGCAAGTCGGCCAGCATGAACATCGTGGTCGACGGGAAAGCCAAAAAATGGCTAGTGGACCCAGCCCCCTTCCTTAGTGCTAGCGGCGGCCAAATAACACCTATGACCGCCGCGGACTCATATCCATACCTGGGCATTAATATCTCAGCCCGGGTCCAGAGGGCGTCAGCTAGAATTGGGCGTTACGATAATTTCAAATCGGCGCTAGATCAGATCTCTCGAGCTCCGCTCAAGCCGCAGCAGAGACTGCACCTTTTGAAGGTATTTCTGCTGCCGCAACTACACCACTCTCTAGTTTTGTCCAGAACATCGGGCAAACTATTGAAAGGACTCGATCTCCTTGTCAGGAAGGCTGTCCGTGGTTGGCTTAAGCTGCCGGCCGACACTCACCTGGCCTTCTTATATACCAAATCTAAGGATGGGGGTTTGGGCATCCCCAACTTGTATCACGACATGCGCCTCATGAAGAGGAATCGGATTGAGGCGCTGTTGCGATCAGACGATCCTCAGGTTAGGGAGATGACCAAATCCCTATCTTTTCAGAAGGCGGTGCGTGCGGTTACGGCGGTGACCATGCTGACCGGGAGACGAGTCGAATCCAAGGCAACTTTAAGAACGATTTGGCGCGAGACACTATATGCCTCAGCAGACGGGCGTGGGTTAGATCAATGTCCGTTGGTGCCCCAGGTGAATGCCTGGGTGAGTGATCACTCAGGTTTGCAATCTGGGGCCCAATTCATCACCTCGCTGAAGGTACGTGGTGCCTTGCTTCCAACGGCAATAAGGCGGGCACGGGGACGTCCTGAATCAAACACCAATTGTGACTGTTGCGGGCGTGGACACCCTGAGTTTTTGGGGCACGTTCTCCAGACGTGTCCCAGAACCTGGGGTTCCCGCATCAGACGACACAATGACGTCGCCGCCTTAATTGCCAAAGCGTGCCGATCTGGAGGTTGGGATGTATTGGAGGAGCCAATCATTCCGACTAGTAGCAACGTACTGAAACCGGATCTGGTTGTCTGGAACAACCAGCGCTCCTTTGTGATCGACGTAAGTGTCTCAGGTGACCATATTGACCTGGAGACCAGTTTTGATCGCAAAGTTGAGCGATATTCGGTTTCAGCAGTCCTGGATTGGGTGCGTTCCAAATCGGGGTACACACCTGCAGTATCGGCGGTGTGTCTCAACTGGCGGGGGGCTATGTCGCCTCGGACCGCGAAGCTTATACGAGCGGGCCTCGGCTTAAGTAACAAGGTAAGTGTCCTGTGTGCGGTCAGAGTACTGGAAGGTGGACATGGAATATGGTCAAACTTCCATAGGTCCACCTTCTCAGTTGGAGTAACGTAGCACTGGAAGTCTATGAAGGCTGCAACAGGCACGAGATTTGCCTGCCACGGTGGACCCGAACTGGTCTCAGGATAGGCCTTGTGGGCCCCTGGTGGGCCCACATAAGTATCCAAAATCCGTCCCGCGGCCAAAGACTTCGATTCTTATATTTATTTTGAATCCGACGCCTGCTTACTCTCCCTCCTGAAGTCTTTCTTAAATTTGACCATTCTGCCTGGCCGCGGGACAGAATCAAAATAGTCAAATGCCTCGTCGGAGATGGCTCTGGTAGTGGACGTGACAGTAGTGGCAGATCACATTCCTTTGGTAGAAGCACATAATCGTAAAGTCACCTATTACGATATGTTTAGCTTTTTTTTTCTTTGAAGAGGTTATCAACATGAGGTGCTGGGCGCATTATGAAGACTGTTGACCACAGGCGATATGCCTGTGTATGCAGCGCCGCTCTGGCCAAGGGCAAGCCTTTGGTGCCGTCAGACGTACCATAAATATGCCCAAACTGTGAGCTCCACAGGCCTAGAACCTTATTATTTATTATTACATGTTCTTTTGTTTTATTTTTGTGGTGGGATGGTGGGCTCTCTTTTAAAATTGCCCATGCTGACTTTAACGTTTGCCCGACGGTGCCTACACGCCCAATATAGCCAAATGCCTCGTCGGAGACGGCTCTGGTAGTGGATGTGACAATAGTGGCAGATCACATTCCTTTGATAGAAGCACATAATCGTAAAGTCACCTATTACGATATGTTTAGCTTTTTTTTTCTTTGAAGAGGTTATCAACATAACATTAGTCTTTTTTAAGTTTATTGAAAGTTTGTTGGCATATATTCGAAATGATAGTTTATTAGAACAAAAGGTAAACGGCGGGGGCATTGGCTGCACTCTTAAGGTAGTAACCTCCTCGTGGTGAGAGTTGTTAGTAGGTGTCTGGATGGGTGGCTGTCCTCCCTTGATGGCTGAGTGTGAGCTTGGCCGGACCGGGTTGGACAAGCCCCCCATCGAGATACCGAAGCTAATGATTGCCTTGCCTGCTGTGGGCTAATCACCCTCAGCAGTGCTAATCATCCGATTACTCATCAGAACATTAAGAAAGATTCACTTGCCACCGCGAGTGGATCGGATGATCCTGGGGCTGCAGTGGCAGGCAGCTTCCAGTGCACGGAATGCGAGGGTGCGTACAAATCCCAACGCGGGCTGAGCCAGCATAGGAGGAGTGCGCACCCGGAAGAGTATCACGCAGGGCACTTACCTGCGCCGAGGCTCAAAGCACGATGGTCCAATGACGAAATGGTTCTCTTAGCTAGAACTCAGATTGCCTTGGAGGAGAGCAAATGTAGCGCAGTGACGAAGGGAATGCATGTAGTGCTCCCACACCGTACATTTGACTCGGTGAAGTCATTAAAAACCAAGAACAAGAAGTACCTCCAGATCCTTGGAAAGCTGCGCATTGATCGCTTGGGTAAGGAAGAGGCGGGGCAGGGCCCTCCTAGTCTTGTTGGAGAGATTGCGGGTGCTAGTGTATTAAGTGGTCGGTTGGGGCCGGTAGGTGATAGCCGGGCGGTGGGTTTGAAAACAGGCACAGAGGGACAGGATCCCTCAATACCAACTATAGTGTCCGGGGGTAGGGTGGATGGTCTAGGACCAGCCCTCCTGGTTCGGGGGCCCAAGGCGGTCGGGGTAAGAGCGGTTGGTCTGAGACCAGCTCTCTCTACGCGGAGGGTCTCTGAGTCAAAGGATGGGGCGGATGGTCAGGAACCAGCCCCCGCGGCACAAGATACCACCATAGTGCCTCACCCGCCGCAACGTATCACTAGATCAAGATCACGTATGATATCGAACTCTACGAGCCGGGCAGCCAATGTGGTGGCTTTAACAGCCCCCCACAAAAAAACCGCTGGTGAGACCTTGGAAGCACCGCAAAAGAAAGATAAACAAGACTGCGAGGGCCCTGTGAGGGCCGAACCTTGCCGGAGGGATCAATGGGCGGTAGATCTACTCGATTCTCTCGATCTACTAATTTTCGCGATTCCTCTAAGTCAACTCAGGTTTAAGCCTGGGTTGCCGGATGGAGAGTCGCGGGCATTCCTAGATCGCGAGTTTAACCAGTGGATCTCTCCCTTTGGGGGTGATTTCCCCAAAAACAGGCGTCAAGTAGGTGGGCCCCAAAGACCAGCACGGGGGCCCAAGCACGCCCGTAGGAGGCAATATGCGGCAACTCAGCGTCTCTGGGGGCGCAGCATCTCGGCGTGTGCCGAGGCTGTGTTCTCGGGGGCGTGGAAGGAGTCGCGCCCTGCGGGTGTGGGCTTGGAAAAGATCGAGCCTGTTTGGAGGGAGATAATGGAAGTAACTTCCTTCACCGAGTTCAGTGGCCAATATAGAACTGGGCCGGTGTTGTGGAGCCTCATGCGTCCTGTGACTATTCATGAGATAGAGCAGAAATTTAGACTGATAGGAAAGACGGCCAGCGGCCCCGATAGGGTGCAGGTCTCGGCGTTACGCGAGATCGGGGCCCGCAGTCTAGCCAGCCACTTCAATCTGTGGCTACTAGTGGGGAGCCAGCCCCTTGCGCTTACCATCGGCAGAACCATTTTTG
The DNA here is from genome assembly GCA_030867875.1 of Actinernus sp. WN-2022. NCBI lineage: Eukaryota > Metazoa > Cnidaria > Anthozoa > Actiniaria > Actinernidae > Actinernus > Actinernus sp. WN-2022. Next base: position 8,281 of record JAOWCC010000164.1, read on the forward strand.
TGGAAAAGGCGTCCGGCACGACCGACCCTCTCTGTCATCGTCCCATTACGATTGCATCGGTGGTTATACGATTCTTCCACCGAATCGTGGGACAGCGCATGGAAGCTGAAGTTCCACTAGGGGTTGGGCAGCGGGGATTCAAACGGGGAGACGGGATAGCAGCAAACATCTGGCTGCTACGCACCATAATTAAAGACAGCACGACCCGTCTCCAGCCGCTGAAGCTAGTCTTCCTTGATGTTAAGAAAGCGTTCGACTCAGTTAGTCACGGAGGCCTATTGCTCGCTGCGGAGAGACTCGGAGTGCCGAGCCCACTTCTCGTTTACTTAGCAGAGTTGTACTCAAGATCAACAACCTGCTTCGAAGTGGGTACGCAGACCAGTTCCCTTGTTCATGTGGCTAGTGGCTAGCCCACACCTTTTCAATTTTGTTATTGATTGGGCCCTTAGTGAGCTTGATCCTGAGATAGGCATCGTGCTGGGGGAAACCCGCATAAACCATCTAGCATATGCCGATGACCTGGTGCTGCTGGCCGGCACCACGCTGGGCTTGAGATCTCAGTTGGATCGAGTTGAACAGAGGCTGGCGTTCGGTGGATTGAGTCTTAGCACGGGGGAGAGGGGCAAGTCGGCCAGCATGAACATCGTGGTCGACGGGAAAGCCAAGAAGTGGCTAGTAGACCCAGCCCCCTTCCTCAGTGCTAGCGGCGATCAAATAACACCTATGACCGCCGCTGACTCATATCCATACCTGGGCATTAATATCTCAGCCCGGGTCCAGAGGGCGTCAGTTAGAGCTGGGCGTTATGACAACTTCAAATCGGCGCTGGATCAGATCTCCCGAGCTCCGCTCAAGCCGCAGCAGAGATTGCACCTTTTGAAGGTATTTCTGTTGCCGCAACTGCATCACTCTCTAGTTTTGTCCAGAACATCGGGCAAACTATTGAAAGGACTCGATCTCCTTGTCTGGAAGGCTGTCCGTGGTTGGCTTAAGCTGCCGGCCGACACTCACCTGGCCTTCTTATATGCCAACTCGAAGGATGGAGGCCTGGGCATCCCCAACTTGTATCACGGCATGCGTCTCATGAAGAGGAATCGGATTGAGGCGCTGCTGCGATCTGAAGATCTGCAGGTTAGGGAGATGACCAGATCTCCATCTTTCCAGAAGGCGGTGAGTGCGGTTACGGCGGTGACCATGCTGACCGGGAGACGAGTCGAATCCAAAGCAATCCTTAGAACGATTTGGCGCGAGACGCTATATGCCTCAGCAGACGGGCGCGGGTTAGATCAGTGTCCGTTGGTGCCCCAGGTGAATGCCTGGGTGAGCGATCACTCAGGTTTGCAATCTGGGGCCCAGTTTATCACTTCGCTGAAGGTACGTGGTGCCTTGCTTCCAACTGCAATAAGACGGGCACGGGGACGTCCTGAATCGAACACGAATTGTGACTGTTGCGGGCGTGGATACCCTGAGTTTTTGGGGCACGTTCTCCAAACGTGTCCCAGAACTTGGGGTTCCCGCATCAGGCGCCACAATGACGTCGCCGTCTTAATTGCCAAAGCGTGCCGCTCCAGAGGTTGGGAGGTATTGGAGGAGCCAATCATCCCAACTACCAGTAATATGCTGAAACCGGATCTGGTCATCTGGAATAACCAGCGCTCCTTTGTGGTCGACGTAAGTGTCTCAGGCGATCATATCGACCTGCAGACCAGTTTTGATCGCAAAGTTGAGCGCTATTCGGTTCCAGCTGTCCTGGAGTGGGTGCGTTCCAAATCTGGGTACACACCTGTGATATCGGCGGTGTGTCTTAACTGGCGGGGAGCCATGTCGGCTCAGACCTCGAAGCTTCTACGAGCGGGCCTCGGCTTAAGCAACAAGGTGGGTGTGCTGTGTGCGGTAAAGGTACTGGAGGGTGGACATGGAATTTGGTCACAATGTTCATAGGTCCACCTTCTCAGTAGGAGTGACGTAGCACTGGAAGTCTATGAAGACTGTGACAGGTACGAGATTTGCCTGTCACTGCGGTTCCGAAACTGGTCTCAGGATAGGCCTTGTGGGCCCGCATATGTATCCAAAATCTGTCCCGTGGCCCAAGACTTCGATTCTTATTGTTATTTTGAATCCGACGCTTGTTTGCCTGCTCCCTCCTGAAGTATTTTTATTGACCATTCTGCCTGGCCGCGGGACAGAAGTCAAATAGTCAAATGCCTCGTCGGAGATGGCTCGGGTAGTGGACGTGACAGTAGTGGCAGATCACATTCCTTTGGTAGAAGCACATAATCGTAAAGTCACCTATTACGATATGTTTAGCTTTTTTTTTCTTTGAAGAGGTTATCAACATGAGGTGCTGGGCGCATTATGAAGACTGTTGACCACAGGGGATATGCCTGTGTATGCAGCGCCGCTCTGGCCAAGGGCAAGCCTTCGGTGCCGTCAGACGTACCATAAATATGCCCAAACTATGAGCTCCACAGGCCGAGAGCCTTATTATTTATTATTACATGTTCTTTTGTTTTATTTTTGTGGTGGGATGGTGGCTCTCTTTTAAAATTGCCCATGCTGACTTTAACGTTTGCCCGACGGTGCCTACACGCCCAATATAGCCAAATGCCTCGTCGGAGACGGCTCTGGTAGTGGATTTGACAGTAGTGGCAGATCACATTCCTTTGATAGATATGTTTAGCTTTTTTTTTCTTTGAAGAGATTATCAACATAACATTAGTCTTTTTTAAGTTTATTGAAAGTTTGTTGGCACATATTCGAAATGATAGTTTATTAGAACAAAAGGTAAACGGCGGGGGCATCGGCTGCATCGGCACGGGGACGTCCTGAATCAAACACCAATTGTGACTGTTGCGGGCGTGGACACCCTGAGTTTTTGGGGCACGTTCTCCAGACGTGTCCCAGAACCTGGGGCTCCCGCATCAGACGACACAATGACGTCGCCGCCTTAATTGCCAAAGCGTGCCGGTCTGGAGGTTGGGATGTATTGGAGGAGCCCATTATCCCAACTACTGGCAACGTGCTGAAACCGGATCTGGTTGTCTGGAACAACCAGCGCTCCTTTGTGATCGACGTAAGTGTCTCAGGCGACCACATTGACCTGGAGACCAGTTTTGATCGCAAAGTTGAGCGGTATTCGGTTTCGGCTGTCCTGGATTGGGTGCGTTCCAAATCGGGGAACACACCTGCAGTATCGGCGGTGTGTCTCAACTGGCGGGGTGCTATGTCGCCTCGGACCGCGAAGCTTATACGAGCGGGCCTCGGCCTAAGCAACAAGGTACGTGTCCTGTGTGCGGTCAGAGTACTGGAAGGTGGACATGGAATATGGTCAAACTTCCATAGGTCCACCTTCTCAGTTGGAGTAACGTAGCACTGGAAGTCTATGAAGGCTGTAGCAGGCACGAGATTTGCCGGCCACTGTGGACCCGAACTGGTCTCAGGATAGGCCTTGTGGGCCCCTGGTGGGCCCACATACGTATCCAAAATCTGTCCCGCGTGCCCAAGACTTCGATTCTTATATTTATTTTGAATCCGACGATTGTTTGCCTCTCCCTCCTGAAGTCTTTTTAAATTGACCATTCTGCCTGGCCGCGGGACGGAAGCCAAATAGCCAAATGCCTCGTCGGAGATGGCTCTGGTAGTGGATGTGACAGTAGTGGCAGATCACATTTCTTTGGTAGAAGCATATAATCGTAAAGTCACCATTACGATATGTTTAGCTTTTTTTTTCTTTGAAGAGGTTATCAACATAACATTCGTCTTTTTTAAGTTTATTGAAAGTTTGTTGGCAAGTATTCGAAATGATAGTTTATTAGAACAAAAAGTAAAGGGCGGGGGCATTGGCTGCACTCTTAAGGTAGTCAAATGCCTCGTCGAAGATGGCTCTGGTAGTGGACGTGACAGTAGTGGCAGATCACATTCCTTTGGTAGAAGCACATAATCGTAAAGTCACCTATTACGATATGTTTAGCATTTTTTTTCTTTGAAGAGGTTATCAACATGAGGTGCTGGGCGCATTGTGAAGACTGTTGACAACAGGGGATATGCCTGTGAATGCAGCGCCGCTCTGGCCAAGGGCAGGCCTTTGGTGCCGTCAGACGTACCATAAATATGCCCAAACTGTGAGCTCCACAGGCCGAGAGCCTTATTATTACATGTTCTTTTGTTTTATTTTTGTGGTGGGATGGTGGCTCTCTTTTAAAATTGCCCATGCTGACTTTAACGTTTGCCCGACGGTGCCTACACGCCCAATATAGCCAAATGCCTCGTCGGAGACGGCTCTGGTAGTGGATTTGACAGTAGTGGCAGATCACATTTCTTTGATAGAAGCACATAATCGTAAAGTCACCTATTACGATATGTTTAGCTTTTTTTTTCTTTGAAGAGGTTATCAACATAACATTAGTCTTTTTTAAGTTTATTGAAAGTTTGTTGGCATATATTCGAAATGATAGTTTATTAGAACAAAAGGTAAACGGCGGGGGCATCGGCTGCACTCTTAAGGAACCAGCCCCCCCGGCACAAGATACCACCATAGTGCCTCACCCACCGCAACGTATCACTAGATCAAGATCACGTATGATATCGAACTCTACGAGCCGGACAGCCAATGTGGTGGCTTTAACAGCCCCCCACAAAAGACCCGCTGGTGAGACCTTGGAAGCACCGCAAAAGAAAGATAAACAAGACTGCGAGGGCCCTGTGAGGGCCGAACCTTACCGGAGGGATCAATGGGCGGTAGACCTATTGGATTCTCTCGATCTGCTAATTTTCGTGATTCCTCTAAGTCAACTCAGGTTTAAGCCTGGGTTGCCGGATGAGGAGTCGCGGGCATTCCTAGATCGTGAGTTTAACCAGTGGATCTCTCCCTTTGGGGGTGATTTCCCCAAAAGCAGGCATCATGAAGTAGGGCCCCAAAGACCAGCACGGGGGCCCAAGCATGCCCGTAGGAGGCAATATGCGGCAACTCAGCGTCTCTGGGGACGCAGCATCTCGGCGTGTGCCGAGGCTGTGTTCTCGGGGGCGTGGAAGGAGTCGCGCCCTGCAGGTGTGGGCATGGAAAAGATCGAGCCTGCTTTGAGGGAGATAATGGAAGTAACTTCCTTCGCCGAGTAAGTGGCCAATATAGAACTGGGCCGGTGTTGTGGAGCCTCATGCGTCCTGTGACTATTCATGAGATCGAACAGCAATTCAAACTGATAGGAAAGACGGCTAGCGGCCCCGATAGGGTGCAGGTCTCGGCATTACGCGAGATCGGGGCCCGCAGCCTAGCCAGCCACTTCTCAATCTGTGGCTACTAGTGGGGAGCCAGCCCCTTGCGCTTACCATCGGCAGAACCATTTTTGTGGAAAAGGAGTCCGGCACGTCCGACCCTCTCTGTCATCGTCCCATTACGATTGCATCGGTGGTTATACGATTCTTCCACCGAATCGTGGGACAGCTAATGGAAGCTGAAGTCCCACTAGGGGTTGGGCAGCGGGGATTCAAACGGGGAGAAGGGATAGCAGCAAACATCTGGCTGCTACGCACCATCATTAAAGACAGCACGACCCGTCTCCAGCCGCTGAAGCTAGTCTTCCTTGACGTAAGGAAAGCCTTCGACTCAGTTAGTCACGGAGGCCTATTGCTCGCTGCGGAGCGACTTGGGGTGCCAAGCCCACTTCTTGTGTACTTAGCAGAGTTGTATTCAAGATCAACAACCTGCTTTGAAGTGGGTACGCAAACCAGTTCTCCTGTTCGTGTGGCTAGGGGGGTTAAGCAAGGCGATCCGCTTAGCCCACACCTTTTCAATTTTGTTATTGATTGGGCCCTTAGTGAGCTTGATCCTGAGATAGGCATCGTGCTGGGGGAAACCCGCATAAACCATCTAGCATATGCCGATGACCTGGTGCTGCTGGCCGGCACCACGCTGGGCTTGAGATCTCAGTTGGATCGAGTTGAACAGAGGCTGGCGTTCGGTGGATTGAGTCTTAGCACGGGGGAGAGGGGCAAGTCGGCCAGCATGAACATCGTGGTCGACGGGAAAGCCAAGAAGTGGCTAGTAGACCCAGCCCCCTTCCTCAGTGCTAGCGGCGATCAAATAACACCTATGACCGCCGCTGACTCATATCCATACCTGGGCATTAATATCTCAGCCCGGGTCCAGAGGGCGTCAGTTAGAGCTGGGCGTTATGACAACTTCAAATCGGCGCTGGATCAGATCTCCCGAGCTCCGCTCAAGCCGCAGCAGAGATTGCACCTTTTGAAGGTATTTCTGTTGCCGCAACTGCATCACTCTCTAGTTTTGTCCAGAACATCGGGCAAACTATTGAAAGGACTCGATCTCCTTGTCTGGAAGGCTGTCCGTGGTTGGCTTAAGCTGCCGGCCGACACTCACCTGGCCTTCTTATATGCCAACTCGAAGGATGGAGGCCTGGGCATCCCCAACTTGTATCACGGCATGCGTCTCATGAAGAGGAATCGGATTGAGGCGCTGCTGCGATCTGAAGATCTGCAGGTTAGGGAGATGACCAGATCTCCATCTTTCCAGAAGGCGGTGAGTGCGGTTACGGCGGTGACCATGCTGACCGGGAGACGAGTCGAATCCAAAGCAATCCTTAGAACGATTTGGCGCGAGACGCTATATGCCTCAGCAGACGGGCGCGGGTTAGATCAGTGTCCGTTGGTGCCCCAGGTGAATGCCTGGGTGAGCGATCACTCAGGTTTGCAATCTGGGGCCCAGTTTATCACTTCGCTGAAGGTACGTGGTGCCTTGCTTCCAACTGCAATAAGACGGGCACGGGGACGTCCTGAATCGAACACGAATTGTGACTGTTGCGGGCGTGGATACCCTGAGTTTTTGGGGCACGTTCTCCAAACGTGTCCCAGAACTTGGGGTTCCCGCATCAGGCGCCACAATGACGTCGCCGTCTTAATTGCCAAAGCGTGCCGCTCCAGAGGTTGGGAGGTATTGGAGGAGCCAATCATCCCAACTACCAGTAATATGCTGAAACCGGATCTGGTCATCTGGAATAACCAGCGCTCCTTTGTGGTCGACGTAAGTGTCTCAGGCGATCATATCGACCTGCAGACCAGTTTTGATCGCAAAGTTGAGCGCTATTCGGTTCCAGCTGTCCTGGAGTGGGTGCGTTCCAAATCTGGGTACACACCTGTGATATCGGCGGTGTGTCTTAACTGGCGGGGAGCCATGTCGGCTCAGACCTCGAAGCTTCTACGAGCGGGCCTCGGCTTAAGCAACAAGGTGGGTGTGCTGTGTGCGGTAAAGGTACTGGAGGGTGGACATGGAATTTGGTCACAATGTTCATAGGTCCACCTTCTCAGGAGTGACGTAGCACTGGAAGTCTATGAAGACTGTGACAGGTACGAGATTTGCCTGTCACTGCGGTTCCGAAACTGGTCTCAGGATAGGCCTTGTGGGCCCGCATATGTATCCAAAATCTGTCCCGTGGCCCAAGACTTCGATTCTTATTGTTATTTTGAATCCGACGCTTGTTTGCCTGCTCCCTCCTGAAGTATTTTTATTGACCATTCTGCCTGGCCGCGGGACAGAAGTCAAATAGTCAAATGCCTCGTCGGAGATGGCTCGGGGAGTGGACGTGACAGTAGTGGCAGATCACATTCCTTTGGTAGAAGCACATAATCGTAAAGTCACCTATTACGATATGTTTATCTTTTTTTTTCTTTGAAGAGGTTATCAACATGAGGTGCTGGGCGTATTATGAAGACTGTTGACCACAGGGGATATGCCTGTGTATGCAGCGCCGCTCTGGCCAAGGGCAAGCCTTCGGTGCCGTCAGACGTACCATAAATATGCCCAAACTGTGAGCTCCACAGGCCGAGAGCCTTATTATTTATTATTACATGTTCTTTTGTTTTATTTTTGTGGTGGGATGGTGGCTCTCTTTTAAAATTGCCCATGCTGACTTTAACGTTTGCCCGACGGTGCCTACACGCCCAATATAGCCAAATGCCTCGTCGGAGACGGCTCTGGTAGTGGATTTGACAGTAGTGGCAGATCACATTCCTTTGATAGATATGTTTAGCTTTTTTTTTCTTTGAAGAGATTATCAACATAACATTAGTCTTTTTTAAGTTTATTGAAAGTTTGTTGGCACATATTCGAAATGATAGTTTATTAGAACAAAAGGTAAACGGCGGGGGCATCGGCTGCATCGGCACGGGGACGTCCTGAATCAAACACCAATTGTGACTGTTGCGGGCGTGGACACCCTGAGTTTTTGGGGCACGTTCTCCAGACGTGTCCCAGAACCTGGGGCTCCCGCATCAGACGACACAATGACGTCGCCGCCTTAATTGCCAAAGCGTGCCGGTCTGGAGGTTGGGATGTATTGGAGGAGCCAATCATTCCAACTAGTAGCAACGTGCTGAAACCGGATCTGGTTGTCTGGAACAACCAGCGCTCCTTTGTGATCGACGTAAGTGTCTCAGGCGACCACATTGACCTGGAGACCAGTTTTGATCGCAAAGTTGAGCGGTATTCGGTTTCGGCTGTCCTGGATTGGGTGCGTTCCAAATCGGGGAACACACCTGCAGTATCGGCGGTGTGTCTCAACTGGCGGGGTGCTATGTCGCCTCGGACCGCGAAGCTTATACGAGCGGGCCTCGGCCTAAGCAACAAGGTAAGTGTCCTGTGTGCGGTCAGAGTACTGGAAGGTGGACATGGAATATGGTCAAACTTCCATAGGTCCACCTTCTCAGTTGGAGTAACGTAGCACTGGAAGTCTATGAAGGCTGTAGCAGGCACGAGATTTGCCGGCCACTGTGGACCCGAACTGGTCTCAGGATAGGCCTTGTGGGCCCCTGGTGGGCCCACATACGTATCCAAAATCTGTCCCGCGTGCCCAAGACTTCGATTCTTATATTTATTTTGAATCCGACGATTGTTTGCCTCTCCCTCCTGAAGTCTTTTTAAATTGACCATTCTGCCTGGCCGCGGGACGGAAGCCAAATAGCCAAATGCCTCGTCGGAGATGGCTCTGGTAGTGGATGTGACAGTAGTGGCAGATCACATTTCTTTGGTAGAAGCATATAATCGTAAAGTCACCATTACGATATGTTTAGCTTTTTTTTTCTTTGAAGAGGTTATCAACATAACATTCGTCTTTTTTAAGTTTATTGAAAGTTTGTTGGCAAGTATTCGAAATGATAGTTTATTAGAACAAAAAGTAAAGGGCGGGGGCATTGGCTGCACACTTAAGGTAGTCAAATGCCTCGTCGAAGATGGCTCTGGTAGTGGACGTGACAGTAGTGGCAGATCACATTCCTTTGGTAGAAGCACATAATCGTAAAGTCACCTATTACGATATGTTTAGCATTTTTTTTCTTTGAAGAGGTTATCAACATGAGGTGCTGGGCGCATTGTGAAGACTGTTGACAACAGGGGATATGCCTGTGAATGCAGCGCCGCTCTGGCCAAGGGCAGGCCTTTGGTGCCGTCAGACGTACCATAAATATGCCCAAACTGTGAGCTCCACAGGCCGAGAAACTTATTATTACATGTTCTTTTGTTTTATTTTTGTGGTGGGATGGTGGCTCTCTTTTAAAATTGCCCATGCTGACTTTAACGTTTGCCCGACGGTGCCTACACGCCCAATATAGCCAAATGCCTCGTCGGAGACGGCTCTGGTAGTGGATTTGACAGTAGTGGCAGATCACATTTCTTTGATAGAAGCACATAATCGTAAAGTCACCTATTACGATATGTTTAGCTTTGTTTTTCTTTGAAGAGGTTATCAACATAACATTAGTCTTTTTTAAGTTTATTGAAAGTTTGTTGGCATATATTCGAAATGATAGTTTATTAGAACAAAAGGTAAACGGCGGGGGCATCGGCTGCACTCTTAAGGAACCAGCCCCCCCCCGGCACAAGATACCACCATAGTGCCTCACCCACCGCAACGTATCACTAGATCAAGATCACGTATGATATCGAACTCTACGAGCCGGACAGCCAATGTGGTGGCTTTAACAGCCCCCCACAAAAGACCCGCTGGTGAGACCTTGGAAGCACCGCAAAAGAAAGATAAACAAGACTGCGAGGGCCCTGTGAGGGCCGAACCTTACCGGAGGGATCAATGGGCGGTAGACCTATTGGATTCTCTCGATCTGCTAATTTTCGTGATTCCTCTAAGTCAACTCAGGTTTAAGCCTGGGTTGCCGGATGAGGAGTCGCGGGCATTCCTAGATCGTGAGTTTAACCAGTGGATCTCTCCCTTTGGGGGTGATTTCCCCAAAAGCAGGCATCATGAAGTAGGGCCCCAAAGACCAGCACGGGGGCCCAAGCATGCCCGTAGGAGGCAATATGCGGCAACTCAGCGTCTCTGGGGACGCAGCATCTCGGCGTGTGCCGAGGCTGTGTTCTCGGGGGCGTGGAAGGAGTCGCGCCCTGCAGGTGTGGGCATGGAAAAGATCGAGCCTGCTTTGAGGGAGATAAAGGAAGTAACTTCCTTCGCCGAGTAAGTGGCCAATATAGAACTGGGCCGGTGTTGTGGAGCCTCATGCGTCCTGTGACTATTCATGAGATCGAACAGCAATTCAAACTGATAGGAAAGACGGCTAGCGGCCCCGATAGGGTGCAGGTCTCGGCATTACGCGAGATCGGGGCCCGCAGCCTAGCCAGCCACTTCAATCTGTGGCTACTAGTGGGGAGCCAGCCCCTTGCGCTTACCATCGGCAGAACCATTTTTGTGGAAAAGGAGTCCGGCACGTCCGACCCTCTCTGTCATCGTCCCATTACGATTGCATCGGTGGTTATACGATTCTTCCACCGAATCGTGGGACAGCTAATGGAAGCTGAAGTCCCACTAGGGGTTGGGCAGCGGGGATTCAAACGGGGAGAAGGGATAGCAGCAAACATCTGGCTGCTACGCACCATCATTAAAGACAGCACGACCCGTCTCCAGCCGCTGAAGCTAGTCTTCCTTGACGTAAGGAAAGCCTTCGACTCAGTTAGTCACGGAGGCCTATTGCTCGCTGCGGAGCGACTTGGGGTGCCGAGCCCACTTCTTGTGTACTTAGCAGAGTTGTATTCAAGATCAACAACCTGCTTTGAAGTGGGTACGCAAACCAGTTCTCCTGTTCGTGTGGCTAGGGGGGTTAAGCAAGGCGATCCGCTTAGCCCACACCTTTTCAATTTTGTTATTGATTGGGCCCTTAGTGAGCTTGATCCTGAGATAGGCATCGTGCTGGGGGAAACCCGCATAAACCATCTAGCATATGCCGATGACCTGGTGCTGCTGGCCGGCACCACGCTGGGCTTGAGATCTCAGTTGGATCGAGTTGAACAGAGGCTGGCGTTCGGTGGATTGAGTCTTAGCACGGGGGAGAGGGGCAAGTCGGCCAGCATGAACATCGTGGTCGACGGGAAAGCCAAGAAGTGGCTAGTAGACCCAGCCCCCTTCCTCAGTGCTAGCGGCGATCAAATAACACCTATGACCGCCGCTGACTCATATCCATACCTGGGCATTAATATCTCAGCCCGGGTCCAGAGGGCGTCAGTTAGAGCTGGGCGTTATGACAACTTCAAATCGGCGCTGGATCAGATCTCCCGAGCTCCGCTCAAGCCGCAGCAGAGATTGCACCTTTTGAAGGTATTTCTGTTGCCGCAACTGCATCACTCTCTAGTTTTGTCCAGAACATCGGGCAAACTATTGAAAGGACTCGATCTCCTTGTCTGGAAGGCTGTCCGTGGTTGGCTTAAGCTGCCGGCCGACACTCACCTGGCCTTCTTATATGCCAACTCGAAGGATGGAGGCCTGGGCATCCCCAACTTGTATCACGGCATGCGTCTCATGAAGAGGAATCGGATTGAGGCGCTGCTGCGATCTGAAGATCTGCAGGTTAGGGAGATGACCAGATCTCCATCTTTCCAGAAGGCGGTGAGTGCGGTTACGGCGGTGACCATGCTGACCGGGAGACGAGTCGAATCCAAAGCAATCCTTAGAACGATTTGGCGCGAGACGCTATATGCCTCAGCAGACGGGCGCGGGTTAGATCAGTGTCCGTTGGTGCCCCAGGTGAATGCCTGGGTGAGCGATCACTCAGGTTTGCAATCTGGGGCCCAGTTTATCACTTCGCTGAAGGTACGTGGTGCCTTGCTTCCAACTGCAATAAGACGGGCACGGGGACGTCCTGAATCGAACACGAATTGTGACTGTTGCGGGCGTGGATACCCTGAGTTTTTGGGGCACGTTCTCCAAACGTGTCCCAGAACTTGGGGTTCCCGCATCAGGCGCCACAATGACGTCGCCGTCTTAATTGCCAAAGCGTGCCGCTCCAGAGGTTGGGAGGTATTGGAGGAGCCAATCATCCCAACTACCAGTAATATGCTGAAACCGGATCTGGTCATCTGGAATAACCAGCGCTCCTTTGTGGTCGACGTAAGTGTCTCAGGCGATCATATCGACCTGCAGACCAGTTTTGATCGCAAAGTTGAGCGCTATTCGGTTCCAGCTGTCCTGGAGTGGGTGCGTTCCAAATCTGGGTACACACCTGTGATATCGGCGGTGTGTCTTAACTGGCGGGGAGCCATGTCGGCTCAGACCTCGAAGCTTCTACGAGCGGGCCTCGGCTTAAGCAACAAGGTGGGTGTGCTGTGTGCGGTAAAGGTACTGGAGGGTGGACATGGAATTTGGTCACAATGTTCATAGGTCCACCTTCTCAGGAGTGACGTAGCACTGGAAGTCTATGAAGACTGTGACAGGTACGAGATTTGCCTGTCACTGCGGTTCCGAAACTGGTCTCAGGATAGGCCTTGTGGGCCCGCATATGTATCCAAAATCTGTCCCGTGGCCCAAGACTTCGATTCTTATTGTTATTTTGAATCCGACGCTTGTTTGCCTGCTCCCTCCTGAAGTATTTTTATTGACCATTCTGCCTGGCCGCGGGACAGAAGTCAAATAGTCAAATGCCTCGTCGGAGATGGCTCGGGTAGTGGACGTGACAGTAGTGGCAGATCACATTCCTTTGGTAGAAGCACATAATCGTAAAGTCACCTATTACGATATGTTTAGCTTTTTTTTTCTTTGAAGAGGTTATCAACATGAGGTGCTGGGCGCATTATGAAGACTGTTGACCACAGGGGATATGCCTGTGTATGCAGCGCCGCTCTGGCCAAGGGCAAGCCTTCGGTGCCGTCAGACGTACCATAAATATGCCCAAACTGTGAGCTCCACAGGCCGAGAGCCTTATTATTTTTGTGGTGGGATGGTGGCTCTCTTTTAAAATTGCCCATGCTGACTTTAACGTTTGCCCGACGGTGCCTACACGCCCAATATAGCCAAATGCCTCGTCGGAGACGGCTCTGGTAGTGGATTTGACAGTAGTGGCAGATCACATTCCTTTGATAGATATGTTTAGCTTTTTTTTTCTTTGAAGAGATTATCAACATAACATTAGTCTTTTTTAAGTTTATTGAAAGTTTGTTGGCACATATTCGAAATTATAGTTTATTAGAACAAAAGGTAAACGGCGGGGGCATCGGCTGCATCGGCACGGGGACGTCCTGAATCAAACACCAATTGTGACTGTTGCGGGCGTGGACACCCTGAGTTTTTGGGGCACGTTCTCCAGACGTGTCCCAGAACCTGGGGCTCCCGCATCAGACGACACAATGACGTCGCCGCCTTAATTGCCAAAGCGTGCCGGTCTGGAGGTTGGGATGTATTGGAGGAGCCAATCATTCCAACTAGTGGCAACGTGCTGAAACCGGATCTGGTTGTCTGGAACAACCAGCGCTCCTTTGTGATCGACGTAAGTGTCTCAGGCGACCACATTGACCTGGAGACCAGTTTTGATCGCAAAGTTGAGCGGTATTCGGTTTCGGCTGTCCTGGATTGGGTGCGTTCCAAATCGGGGAACACACCTGCAGTATCGGCGGTGTGTCTCAACTGGCGGGGTGCTATGTCGCCTCGGACCGCGAAGCTTATACGAGCGGGCCTCGGCCTAAGCAACAAGGTAAGTGTCCTGTGTGCGGTCAGAGTACTGGAAGGTGGACATGGAATATGGTCAAACTTCCATAGGTCCACCTTCTCAGTTGGAGTAACGTAGCACTGGAAGTCTATGAAGGCTGTAGCAGGCACGAGATTTGCCGGCCACTGTGGACCCGAACTGGTCTCAGGATAGGCCTTGTGGGCCCCTGGTGGGCCCACATACGTATCCAAAATCTGTCCCGCGTGCCCAAGACTTCGATTCTTATATTTATTTTGAATCCGACGATTGTTTGCCTCTCCCTCCTGAAGTCTTTTTAAATTGACCATTCTGCCTGGCCGCGGGACGGAAGCCAAATAGCCAAATGCCTCGTCGGAGATGGCTCTGGTAGTGGATGTGACAGTAGTGGCAGATCACATTTCTTTGGTAGAAGCATATAATCGTAAAGTCACCATTACGATATGTTTAGCTTTTTTTTTCTTTGAAGAGGTTATCAACATAACATTCGTCTTTTTTAAGTTTATTGAAAGTTTGTTGGCAAGTATTCGAAATGATAGTTTATTAGAACAAAAAGTAAAGGGCGGGGGCATTGGCTGCACTCTTAAGGTAGTCAAATGCCTCGTCGAAGATGGCTCTGGTAGTGGACGTGACAGTAGTGGCAGATCACATTCCTTTGGTAGAAGCACATAATCGTAAAGTCACCTATTACGATATGTTTAGCATTTTTTTTCTTTGAAGAGGTTATCAACATGAGGTGCTGGGCGCATTGTGAAGACTGTTGACAACAGGGGATATGCCTGTGAATGCAGCGCCGCTCTGGCCAAGGGCAGGCCTTTGGTGCCGTCAGACGTACCATAAATATGCCCAAACTGTGAGCTCCACAGGCCGAGAAACTTATTATTACATGTTCTTTTGTTTTATTTTTGTGGTGGGATGGTGGCTCTCTTTTAAAATTGCCCATGCTGACTTTAACGTTTGCCCGACGGTGCCTACACGCCCAATATAGCCAAATGCCTCGTCGGAGACGGCTCTGGTAGTGGATTTGACAGTAGTGGCAGATCACATTTCTTTGATAGAAGCACATAATCGTAAAGTCACCTATTACGATATGTTTAGCTTTGTTTTTCTTTGAAGAGGTTATCAACATAACATTAGTCTTTTTTAAGTTTATTGAAAGTTTGTTGGCATATATTCGAAATGATAGTTTATTAGAACAAAAGGTAAACGGCGGGGGCATCGGCTGCACTCTTAAGGAACCAGCCCCCCCCCGGCACAAGATACCACCATAGTGCCTCACCCACCGCAACGTATCACTAGATCAAGATCACGTATGATATCGAACTCTACGAGCCGGACAGCCAATGTGGTGGCTTTAACAGCCCCCCACAAAAGACCCGCTGGTGAGACCTTGGAAGCACCGCAAAAGAAAGATAAACAAGACTGCGAGGGCCCTGTGAGGGCCGAACCTTACCGGAGGGATCAATGGGCGGTAGACCTATTGGATTCTCTCGATCTGCTAATTTTCGTGATTCCTCTAAGTCAACTCAGGTTTAAGCCTGGGTTGCCGGATGAGGAGTCGCGGGCATTCCTAGATCGTGAGTTTAACCAGTGGATCTCTCCCTTTGGGGGTGATTTCCCCAAAAGCAGGCATCATGAAGTAGGGCCCCAAAGACCAGCACGGGGGCCCAAGCATGCCCGTAGGAGGCAATATGCGGCAACTCAGCGTCTCTGGGGACGCAGCATCTCGGCGTGTGCCGAGGCTGTGTTCTCGGGGGCGTGGAAGGAGTCGCGCCCTGCAGGTGTGGGCATGGAAAAGATCGAGCCTGCTTTGAGGGAGATAATGGAAGTAACTTCCTTCGCCGAGTAAGTGGCCAATATAGAACTGGGCCGGTGTTGTGGAGCCTCATGCGTCCTGTGACTATTCATGAGATCGAACAGCAATTCAAACTGATAGGAAAGACGGCTAGCGGCCCCGATAGGGTGCAGGTCTCGGCATTACGCGAGATCGGGGCCCGCAGCCTAGCCAGCCACTTCAATCTGTGGCTACTAGTGGGGAGCCAGCCCCTTGCGCTTACCATCGGCAGAACCATTTTTGTGGAAAAGGAGTCCGGCACGTCCGACCCTCTCTGTCATCGTCCCATTACGATTGCATCGGTGGTTATACGATTCTTCCACCGAATCGTGGGACAGCTAATGGAAGCTGAAGTCCCACTAGGGGTTGGGCAGCGGGGATTCAAACGGGGAGAAGGGATAGCAGCAAACATCTGGCTGCTACGCACCATCATTAAAGACAGCACGACCCGTCTCCAGCCGCTGAAGCTAGTCTTCCTTGACGTAAGGAAAGCCTTCGACTCAGTTAGTCACGGAGGCCTATTGCTCGCTGCGGAGCGACTTGGGGTGCCGAGCCCACTTCTTGTGTACTTAGCAGAGTTGTATTCAAGATCAACAACCTGCTTTGAAGTGGGTACGCAAACCAGTTCTCCTGTTCGTGTGGCTAGGGGGGTTAAGCAAGGCGATCCGCTTAGCCCACACCTTTTCAATTTTGTTATTGATTGGGCCCTTAGTGAGCTTGATCCTGAGATAGGCATCGTGCTGGGGGAAACCCGCATAAACCATCTAGCATATGCCGATGACCTGGTGCTGCTGGCCGGCACCACGCTGGGCTTGAGATCTCAGTTGGATCGAGTTGAACAGAGGCTGGCGTTCGGTGGATTGAGTCTTAGCACGGGGGAGAGGGGCAAGTCGGCCAGCATGAACATCGTGGTCGACGGGAAAGCCAAGAAGTGGCTAGTAGACCCAGCCCCCTTCCTCAGTGCTAGCGGCGATCAAATAACACCTATGACCGCCGCTGACTCATATCCATACCTGGGCATTAATATCTCAGCCCGGGTCCAGAGGGCGTCAGTTAGAGCTGGGCGTTATGACAACTTCAAATCGGCGCTGGATCAGATCTCCCGAGCTCCGCTCAAGCCGCAGCAGAGATTGCACCTTTTGAAGGTATTTCTGTTGCCGCAACTGCATCACTCTCTAGTTTTGTCCAGAACATCGGGCAAACTATTGAAAGGACTCGATCTCCTTGTCTGGAAGGCTGTCCGTGGTTGGCTTAAGCTGCCGGCCGACACTCACCTGGCCTTCTTATATGCCAACTCGAAGGATGGAGGCCTGGGCATCCCCAACTTGTATCACGGCATGCGTCTCATGAAGAGGAATCGGATTGAGGCGCTGCTGCGATCTGAAGATCTGCAGGTTAGGGAGATGACCAGATCTCCATCTTTCCAGAAGGCGGTGAGTGCGGTTACGGCGGTGACCATGCTGACCGGGAGACGAGTCGAATCCAAAGCAATCCTTAGAACGATTTGGCGCGAGACGCTATATGCCTCAGCAGACGGGCGCGGGTTAGATCAGTGTCCGTTGGTGCCCCAGGTGAATGCCTGGGTGAGCGATCACTCAGGTTTGCAATCTGGGGCCCAGTTTATCACTTCGCTGAAGGTACGTGGTGCCTTGCTTCCAACTGCAATAAGACGGGCACGGGGACGTCCTGAATCGAACACGAATTGTGACTGTTGCGGGCGTGGATACCCTGAGTTTTTGGGGCACGTTCTCCAAACGTGTCCCAGAACTTGGGGTTCCCGCATCAGGCGCCACAATGACGTCGCCGTCTTAATTGCCAAAGCGTGCCGCTCCAGAGGTTGGGAGGTATTGGAGGAGCCAATCATCCCAACTACCAGTAATATGCTGAAACCGGATCTGGTCATCTGGAATAACCAGCGCTCCTTTGTGGTCGACGTAAGTGTCTCAGGCGATCATATCGACCTGCAGACCAGTTTTGATCGCAAAGTTGAGCGCTATTCGGTTCCAGCTGTCCTGGAGTGGGTGCGTTCCAAATCTGGGTACACACCTGTGATATCGGCGGTGTGTCTTAACTGGCGGGGAGCCATGTCGGCTCAGACCTCGAAGCTTCTACGAGCGGGCCTCGGCTTAAGCAACAAGGTGGGTGTGCTGTGTGCGGTAAAGGTACTGGAGGGTGGACATGGAATTTGGTCACAATGTTCATAGGTCCACCTTCTCAGTAGGAGTGACGTAGCACTGGAAGTCTATGAAGACTGTGACAGGTACGAGATATGCCTGTCACTGCGGTTCCGAAACTGGTCTCAGGATAGGCCTTGTGGGCCCGCATATGTATCCAAAATCTGTCCCGTGGCCCAAGACTTCGATTCTTATTGTTATTTTGAATCCGACGCTTGTTTGCCTGCTCCCTCCTGAAGTATTTTTATTGACCATTCTGCCTGGCCGCGGGACAGAAGTCAAATAGTCAAATGCCTCGTCGGAGATGGCTCGGGTAGTGGACGTGACAGTAGTGGCAGATCACATTCCTTTGGTAGAAGCACATAATCGTAAAGTCACCTATTACGATATGTTTAGCTTTTTTTTTCTTTGAAGAGGTTATCAACATGAGGTGCTGGGCGCATTATGAAGACTGTTGACCACAGGGGATATGCCTGTGTATGCAGCGCCGCTCTGGCCAAGGGCAAGCCTTCGGTGCCGTCAGACGTACCATAAATATGCCCAAACTGTGAGCTCCACAGGCCGAGAGCCTTATTATTTATTATTACATGTTCTTTTGTTTTATTTTTGTGGTGGGATGGTGGCTCTCTTTTAAAATTGCCCATGCTGACTTTAACGTTTGCCCGACGGTGCCTACACGCCCAATATAGCCAAATGCCTCGTCGGAGACGGCTCTGGTAGTGGATTTGACAGTAGTGGCAGATCACATTCCTTTGATAGATATGTTTAGCTTTTTTTTTCTTTGAAGAGATTATCAACATAACATTAGTCTTTTTTAAGTTTATTGAAAGTTTGTTGGCACATATTCGAAATGATAGTTTATTAGAACAAAAGGTAAACGGCGGGGGCATCGGCTGCATCGGCACGGGGACGTCCTGAATCAAACACCAATTGTGACTGTTGCGGGCGTGGACACCCTGAGTTTTTGGGGCACGTTCTCCAGACGTGTCCCAGAACCTGGGGCTCCCGCATCAGACGACACAATGACGTCGCCGCCTTAATTGCCAAAGCGTGCCGGTCTGGAGGTTGGGATGTATTGGAGGAGCCAATCATTCCAACTAGTAGCAACGTGCTGAAACCGGATCTGGTTGTCTGGAACAACCAGCGCTCCTTTGTGATCGACGTAAGTGTCTCAGGCGACCACATTGACCTGGAGACCAGTTTTGATCGCAAAGTTGAGCGGTATTCGGTTTCGGCTGTCCTGGATTGGGTGCGTTCCAAATCGGGGAACACACCTGCAGTATCGGCGGTGTGTCTCAACTGGCGGGGTGCTATGTCGCCTCGGACCGCGAAGCTTATACGAGCGGGCCTCGGCCTAAGCAACAAGGTAAGTGTCCTGTGTGCGGTCAGAGTACTGGAAGGTGGACATGGAATATGGTCAAACTTCCATAGGTCCACCTTCTCAGTAGGAGTAACGTAGCACTGGAAGTCTATGAAGGCTGTAATAGGCACGAGATTTGCCTGCCACTGTGGACCCGAACTGGTCTCAGGATAGGCCTTGTGGGCCCCTGGTGGGCCCACATAAGTATCCAAAATCCGTCCCGCGGCCTAAGACTTCGATTCTTATATTTATTTTGAATCCGACGCCTGTTTGCCTCTCCCTCCTGAAGTCTTTTTAAATTTGACCATTCTGTCTGGCCGCGGGACAGAATCAAAATAGTCAAATGCCTCGTCGGAGATGGCTCTGGTAGTGGATTTGACAGTAGTGGCAGATCACATTCCTTTGATAGAAGCACATAATCGTAAAGTCACCTATTACGATATGTTTAGCTTTTTTTTTCTTTGAAGAGGTTATCAACATAACATTAGTCTTTTTTAAGTTTATTGAAAGTTTGTTGGCATATATTCGAAATGATAGTTTATTAGAACAAAAGGTAAACGGCGGGGGCATCGGCTGCACTCGTCGTCGGAGATGGCTCTGGTAGTGGACGTGACAGTAGTGGCAGATCACATTCCTTTGGAAGAAGCACATAATCGTAAAGTCACCTATTACGATACGTTTTGCATTTTTTTCTTTGAAGAGGTTATCAACATGAGGTGCTGGGCGCATTATGAAGACTGTTGACCACAGGGGATATGCCTGTGTATGCAGCGCCGCTCTGGCCAAGGGCAGGCCTTTGGTGCCGTCAGACGTACCATAAATATGCCCAAACTGTGAGCTCCACAGGCCGAGAGCCTTATTATTACATGTTCTTTTGTTTTATTTTTGTGGTGGGATGGTGGCTCTCTTTTAAAATTGCCCATGCTGACTTTAACGTTTGCCCGACGGTGCCTACACGCCCAATATAGCCAAATGCCTCGTCGGAGACGGCTCTGGTAGTGGATTTGACAGTAGTGGCAGATCACATTCCTTTGATAGAAGCACATAATCGTAAAGTCACCTATTACGATATGTTTAGCTTTTTTTTTCTTTGAAGAGGTTATCAACATAACATTAGTCTTTTTTAAGTTTATTGAAAGTTTGTTGGCATATATTCGAAATGATAGTTTATTAGAACAAAAGGTAAACGGCGGGGGCATCGGCTGCACTCTTAAGGTAGTCAAATGCCTCGTCGGAGATGGCTCTGGTAGTGGACGTGACAGTAGTGGCAGATCACATTCCTTTGGTAGAAGCACATAATCGTAAAGTCACCTATTACGATATGTTTAGCTTTATTTTTCTTTGAAGAGGTTATCAACATGAGGTGCTGGGCGCATTATGAAGACTGTTGACCACAGGGGATATGCCTGTGTATGCAGCGCCGCTCTGGCCAAGGGCAATCCTTTGGTGCCGTCAGACGTACCATAAATATGCCCAAACTGTGAGCTCCACAGGCCGAGAGCCTTATTATTTATTATTACATGTTCTTTTGTTTTATTTTTGTGTTGGGATGGTGGCTCTCTTTTAAAATTGCCCATGCTGACTTTAACGTTTGCCCGACGGTGCCTACACGCCCAATATAGCCAAATGCCTCGTCGGAGACGGCTCTGGTAGTGGATTTGACAGTAGTGGCAGATCACATTCCTTTGATAGAAGCACATAATCGTAAAGTCACCTATTACGATATGTTTAGCTTTTTTTTTCTTTGAAGAGGTTATCAACATAACATTAGTCTTTTTTAAGTTTATTGAAAGTTTGTTGGCATATATTCGAAATGATAGTTTATTAGAACAAAAGGTAAACGGCGGGGGCATCGGCTGCACTCGTCGTCGGAGATGGCTCTGGTAGTGGACGTGACAGTAGTGGCAGATCACATTCCTTTGGAAGAAGCACATAATCGTAAAGTCACCTATTACGATACGTTTTGCATTTTTTTCTTTGAAGAGGTTATCAACATGAGGTGCTGGGCGCATTATGAAGACTGTTGACCACAGGGGATATGCCTGTGTATGCAGCGCCGCTCTGGCCAAGGGCAAGCCTTTGGTGCCGTCAGACGTACCATAAATATGCCCAAACTGTGAACTCCACAGGCCGAGAGCCTTATTATTTATTATTACATGTTCTTTTGTTTTATTTTGGTGGTGGGATGGTGGCTCTCTTTTGAAATTGCCCATGCTGACTTTAACGTTTGCCCGACGGTGCCTACACGCCCAATAGAGCCAAATGCCTCGTCGGAGACGGCTCTGGTAGTGGATTTGACAGTAGTGGCAGATCACATTCCTTTGATAGAAGCACATAATCGTAAAGTCACCTATTACGATATGTTTAGCTTTTTTTTTCTTTGAAGAGGTTATCAACATAACATTAGTCTTTTTTAAGTTTATTGAAAGTTTGTTGGCATATATTCGAAATGATAGTTTATTAGAACAAAAGGTAAACGGCGGGGGCATTGGCTGCACTCTTGATCTGGAACCTTCTCGTGGTGGGAGTCGTTAAGTAGGCGAACTTGTTCGCTGAAACTAATATCAGATCACCGGATACTGGGCCAGCCACCCAGTACTCGGGAAACAGCTGGCTACTACAAGTAAATCGACAAATGAAGACCTCCCGGCCACAGCTGGGAGGCAAGCTGTTAATGGAGCTACCAGAACAGGTAGTGTCCAGTGCGAGGATTGTGAGCGTGCGTTCAGCACCACGGCGGGGAAGAATCTCCACCGGAGGAGGGCGTACGCGGTTGAATATCACGCAGAACAGCTACCCAAGGACCGGGTGAAAGCTCGATGGACCATGGACGAGATGGTTCTGGTGGCTAGACGCCAAATAGATTTGGAGAGGAGTAGATGTAGCGCGGTAGCAAAAGGAATGCATGAAGTTATACCGCACCGAACTTTCTATTCTGTGAAATCTCTTAAGAACAAGAACGCGAGGTATATTGAAATCCTTGAGAGGCTGCGTACCGAGCAGGGAACGGTGATTGTTGAAAGGGTGGTGGACCCTCGGAGTCTCCCAACGGTTGGAGAAGGTGCCTCGATTCCGGAGAAAGGTGACCGGATGGGGCTGGCAGGTGATGCGGCTTTCGACTCGGTAAGTCACGGTGCCCTTTTGTTGTCCGCGGAGCGACTCGGAGTCTCCGGCCCACTTCTAGTTTATCTAGCAGAGTTGTACTCACGATCAACAACCTGCTTCGAAGTGGGAGGTGAGACCAGTAATCCTGTTCGAGTGACCCAGGGAGTGAAGCAGGGCGACCCGCTAAGCTCCCACCTATTCAACGGAGTAGTCGATTGGGCGCTCAGCGATCTCGACCCTAATATAGGCATTATGCTAGGAGACACCCGAGTCTCTCATTTAGCATATGCTGATGACCTTATACTGCTAGCCAGTACTAAGCTGGGCTTGAGATCCCAGTTGGGAAGAGTTGAACAGAGGCTGAAATTCTGCGGGTTGAGTCTTAGCACGGGCGAAAAAGGAAAGTCTGCTTCACTGAACATCGAAGTAGACGGGAGAGCCAAACGGTGGGTGGTGGACCCAACCCCTTTCCTTAGTGCTAGCGACGGTCTAATAACACCTATGACCGCCGCAGACTCATATGATTATCTGGGCATTAAGTTCTCTGCCCAGAGGCAGAACTCCACAGCAAGTACTGGGAACTATTCGAAGTTCAAGGGGGCCTTAGATGAGATCTCACGAGCTCCGCTCAAGCCGCAACAGAGAATGCACCTGTTAAAGGTGTACCTCCTGCCGCAACTGCATCACTCATTGGTATTGTCCAGAACAACGGGCAAGCTGTTGAAAGGTCTTGATATCCTGGTTAGGAAAGCTGTCCGTGGATGGATTAAATTGCCTGCCGACACTCATTTGTCGTTCTTTTATGCTAACCACAACGATGGAGGTTTGGGCAACTTGTATCACAACATGAGAATCATGAAGAGAAATCGGATTGAAAACATGCTGAGGTCCGGCGATCCACACATAGTGGAGATGTCCAAGACCGACACCTTCAAGAAGGCAATGAGCAAAGCAATGGCGACAACCACGCTAGCCGGGAGGAAGATAGGCTCCAAATCAGAACTGCGTACGGCTTGGCGCGAGTTGTTGTATTCTTCAGCAGATGGGCGGGGCTTGTCCCAATGCCCATTGGTGCCCGAATGCCACTCCTGGGTAACCAATTGCACCGGTCTTCAAACCGGAGCGCAATATATATCTTCGCTGAAGATACATGGAAACGTGCTTCCAACGGCGGTTAGGAAGGCGAGGGGCCGTCCGAGTGTAAACTCGAATTGCGACTGTTGCGGGATCGGACACCCTGAGTTCCTTGGGCACGTGCTCCAAACGTGTCCTAGGACTTTGGGCGCCCGCATCAGGCGCCATAACGACGTTGCAGCACTAATCGCCAAGGCGTACCGAGCAGGACATTGGCAGGTGTTGGAGGAGCCCATCATTCCAACTCCTGCGAGTTACCTGAAACCCGATTTAATCGCTTGGAATAGTGAACGCTCTTTCGTGATTGACATATGCATACCAGGCGATAGCATCAGCCTGTCGATGAGTCATGATCGAAAGGTCGCTTACTATTCGGTTTCAGAGGTCCTGAACTGGGTACGTACTAAGTCTGGGAACACACCAAAGGTGTCAGCGGTGTGTGTCAACTGGCGGGGAGCCATGGCCAAGGAGTCCAATGAGCTTTTACGGAACGATCTCGGTCTACGACGTAGGGTGGTTGAACTGTGTGCGATTAGGACACTCGAAGGCGGTCATGGAATTTGGGCTAATTTCCATCGATCGACCTTTGCA
Source organism: Actinernus sp. WN-2022 (assembly GCA_030867875.1). Taxonomy (NCBI): domain Eukaryota; kingdom Metazoa; phylum Cnidaria; class Anthozoa; order Actiniaria; family Actinernidae; genus Actinernus; species Actinernus sp. WN-2022. Next base: position 32,444 of record JAOWCC010000164.1, read on the forward strand.
GTAGGAGTAACGTGAGGCACTGGGCACATTATGAAGACCGTTGAACACGGGGGATGTGCCTGGGACGGTCGCTCCGCTTTGGCTACAGGGCAAGCCTTTGGTGCCGATGACGCACCATAAATATGCCCAAACTGTAAGCTCCATGGCCGAGAGCCTTTATCATTTATTATTACATGTCCTTTTGTTTTATTTTTGTGGTGGGATGGTGGCTCTCTTTTAGTCAAGCCCATATATGATTATAAGTGTGTTTGGCCGACGGAGCTTACACGCCCAATAGTCAAATGCCTCGTCGGAGATGGCTCTGGTAGTGGACGTGACAGTAGTGGCAGATCACATTCCTTTGGTAGAAGCACATAATCGTAAAGTCACCTACTACGATATGTTTAGCTTTTTTTTCTTTGAAGAGGTTATCAACATGAGGTGCTGGGCGCATTATGAAGACTGTTGACCACAGGGGATATGCCTGTGTATGCAGCGCCGCTCTGGCCAAGGGCAGGCCTTTGGTGCCGTCAGACGTACCATAAATATGCCCAAACTGTGAGCTCCACAGGCCGAGAGCCTTATTATTACATGTTCTTTTGTTTTATTTTTGTGGTGGGATGGTGGCTCTCTTTTAAAATTGCCCATGCTGACTTTAACGTTTGCCCGACGGTGCCTACACGCCCAATATAGCCAAATGCCTCGTCGGAGACGGCTCTGGTAGTGGATTTGACAGTAGAGGCAGATCACATTCCTTTGATAGAAGCACATAATCGTAAAGTCACCTATTACGATATGTTTAGCTTTTTTTTTCTTTGAAGAGGTTATCAACATAACATTAGTCTTTTTTAAGTTTATTGAAAGTTTGTTGGCATATATTCGAAATGATAGTTTAGTAGAACAAAAGGTAAACGGCGGGGGCATCGGCTGCACTCGTCGTCGGAGATGGCTCTGGTAGTGGACGTGACAGTAGTGGCAGATTACATTCCTTTGGAAGAAGCACATAATCGTAAAGCCACCTATTACGATATGTTTTTCCTTTTTTTTCTTTGAAGAGGTTATCAACATGAGGAGATGGGCGCATTATGAAGACTGTTGACCACAGGGGATATGCCTGTGTATGCAGCGCCGCTCTGGCCAAGGGCAGGCCTTTGGTGCCGTCACACGTACCATAAATATGCCCAAACTGTGAGCTCCACAGGCCAAGAGCCTTATTATTTATTATTACATGTTCTTTTGTTTTATTTTTGTGATGGAATGGTGGCTCTCTTTAAAAATTGCCCATGCTGACTTTAACGTTTGCCCGACGGTGCCTACACGCACAATATAGCCAAATGCCTCGTCGGATACGGCTCTCGTAGTGGATTTGACAGTAGTGGCAGATCACATTCCTTTGATAGAAGCACATAATCGTAAAGTCACCTATTACGATATGTTTAGCTTCTTTTTTTTTTAAGAGGTTATCAACATAACATTAGTCTTTTTTAAGTTTATTGAAAGTTTGTTGGCATATATTCGAAATGATAGTTTATTAGAACAAAAGGTAAACGGCGGGGGCATCGGCTGCACTCTTAAGGTAGCCAAATGCCTCGTCGGAGACGGCTCTGGTAGTGGATGTGACAGTAGTGGCAGATCACATTTCTTTGGTAGAAGCACATAATCGTAAAGTCACCTATTACGATATGTTTAGCATTTTTTTCTTTGAAGAGGTTATCAACATAACATTCGTCTTTTTAAGTTTATTGAATGTTTGTTGGCAAGTATTCGAAATGATAGTTTATTAGAACAAAAGGTAAACGGCGGGGGCATTGGCTGCACTCTTAAGGTAGTCAAATGCCTCGTCGGAGATGGCTCTGGTAGTGGACGTGACAGTAGTGGCAGATCACATTCCTTTGGTAGAAGCACATAATCGTAAAGTCACCTATTACGATATGTTTAGCTTTTTTTTTCTTTGAAGAGGTTATCAACATGAGGTGCTGGGCGCATTATGAAGACTGTTGACCACAGGCGATATGCCTGTGTATGCAGCGCCGCTCTGGCCAAGGGCAAGCCTTTGGTGCCGTCAGACGTACCATAAATATGCCCAAACTGTGAGCTCCACAGGCCGAGAGCCTTATTATTTATTATTACATGTTCTTTTGTTTTATTTTTGTGGTGGGATGGTGGCTCTCTTTTAAAATTGCCCATGCTGACTTTAACGTTTGTCCGACGGTGCCTACACGCCCAATATAGCCAAATGCCTCGTCGGAGACGGCTCTGGTAGTGGATTTGACAGTAGTGGCAGATCACATTCCTTTGATAGAAGCACATAATCGTAAAGTCACCTATTACGATATGTTTAGCTTTTTTTTTATTTGAAGAGGTTATCAACATAACATTAGTCTTTTTTAAGTTTATTGAAAGTTTGTTGGCATATATTCGAAATGATAGTTTATTAGAACAAAAGGTAAACGGCGGGGGCATCGGCTGCACTCTTAAGGTAGTCAAATGCCTCGTCGGAGATTGCTCTGGTAGTGGACGTGACAGTAGTGGCAGATCACATTCCTTTGGTAGAAGCACATAATCGTAAAGTCACCTATTACGATATGTTTAGCTTTATTTTTCTTTGAAGAGGTTATCAACATGAGGTGCTGGGCGCATTATGAAGACTGTTGACCACAGGGGATATGCCTGTGTATGCAGCGCCGCTCTGGCCAAGGGCAAGCCTTTGGTGCCGTCAGACGTACCATAAATATGCCCAAACTGTGAGCTCCACAGGCCGAGAGCCTTATTATTTATTATTACATGTTCTTTTGTTTTATTTTTGTGGTGGGATGGTGGCTCTCTTTTAAAATTGCCCATGCTGACTTTAACGTTTGCCCGACGGTGCCTACACGCCCAATATAGCCAAATGCCTCGTCGGAGACGGCTCTCGTAGTGGATTTGACAGTAGTGGCAGATCACATTCCTTTGATAGAAGCACATAATCGTAAAGTCACCTATTACGATATGTTTAGCTTTTTTTTTCTTTGAAGAGGTTATCAACATAACATTAGTCTTTTTTAAGTTTATTGAAAGTTTGTTGGCATATATTCGAAATGATAGGTTATTAGAACAAAAGGTAAACGGCGGGGGCATCGGCTGCACTCGTCGTCGGAGATGGCTCTGGTAGTGAACGTGACAGTAGTGGCAGATCACATTCCTTTGGAAGAAGCACATAATCGTAAAGTCACCTATTACGATACGTTTTGCATTTTTTTCTTGGAAGAGGTTATCAACATGAGGTGCTGGGCGCATTATGAAGACTGTTGACCACGGGGGATATGCCTGTGTATGCAGCGCCGCTCTTGCCAAGGGCAGGCCTTTGGTGCCGTCAGACGTACCATAAATATGCCCAAACTGTGAGCTCCACAGGCCGAGAGCCTTATTATTACATGTTCTTTTGTTTTATTTTTGTGGTGGGATGGTGGCTCTCTTTTAAAATTGCCCATGCTGACTTTAACGTTTGCCCGACGGTGCCTACACGCCCAATATAGCCAAATGCCTCGTCGGAGACGGCTCTGGTAGTGGATTTGACAGTAGTGGCAGATCACATTCCTTTGATAGAAGCACATAATCGTAAAGTCACCTATTACGATATGTTTAGCTTTTTTTTTCTTTGAAGAGGTTATCAACATAACATTCGTCTTTTTTAAGTTTATTGAAAGTTTGTTGGCAAGTATTCGAAATGATAGTTTATTAGAACAAAAGGTAAACGGCGGGAGCATCGGCTGGACTCTTAAGGTAGTCAAATGCCTCGTCGGAGATGGCTCTGGTAGTGGACGTGACAGTAGTGGCAGATCACATTCCTTTGGTAGAAGCACATAATCGTAAAGTCACCTATTACGATATGTTTAGCTTTTTTTTTCTTTGAAGAGGTTATCAACATGAGGTGCTGGGCGCATTATGAAGAATGTTGACCACAGGGGATATGCCTGTGTATGCAGCGCCGCTCTGGCCAAGGGCAAGCCTTTGGTGCCGTCAGACGTACCATAAATATGCCCAAACTGTGAGCTCCACAGGCCGAGAGCCTTATTATTTATTATTACATGTTCTTTTGTTTTATTTTGGTGGTGGGATGGTGGCTCTCTTTTGAAATTGCCCATGCTGACTTTAACGTTTGCCCGACGGTGCCTACACGCCCAATATAGCCAAATGCCTCATCGCAGACGGCTCTGGTAGTGGATTTGACAGTACTGGCAGATCACATTCCTTTGATAGAAGCACATAATCGTAAAGGCACCTATTACGATATGTTTAGCTTTTTTTTTCTTTGAAGAGGTTATCAACATAACATTAGTCTTTTTTAAGTTTATTGAAAGTTTGTTGGCATATATTCGAAATGATAGTTCATTAGAACAAAAGGTAATCGGCGGGGGCATTGGCTGCACTCTTAAGGTAGTCAAATGCCTCGTCGGAGATGGCTCTGGTAGTGGACGTGACAGTAGTGGCAGATCACATTCCTTTGGTAGAAGCACATAATCGTAAAGTCACCTACTACGATATGTTTAGCTTTTTTTTCTTTGAAGAGGTTATCAACATGAGGTGCTGGGCGCATTATGAAGACTGTTGACCACAGGGGATATGCCTGTGTATGCAGCGCCGCTCTGGCCAAGGGCAGGCCTTTGGTGCCGTCAGACGTACCATAAATATACCCAAACTGTGAGCTCCACAGGCCGAGAGCCTTATTATTACATGTTCTTTTGTTTTATTTTTGTGGTGGGATGGTGGCTCTCTTTTAAAATTGCCCATGCTGACTTTAACGTTTGCCCGACGGTGCCTACACGCCCAATATAGCCAAATGCCTCGTCGGAGACGGCTCTGGTAGTGGATTTGACAGTAGAGGCAGATCACATTCCTTTGATAGAAGCACATAATCGTAAAGTCACCTATTACGATATGTTTAGCTTTTTTTTTCTTTGAAGAGGTTATCAACATAACATTAGTCTTTTTTAAGTTTATTGAAAGTTTGTTGGCATATATTCGAAATGATAGTTTAGTAGAACAAAAGGTAAACGGCGGGGGCATCGGCTGCACTCGTCGTCGGAGATGGCTCTGGTAGTGGACGTGACAGTAGTGGCAGATTACATTCCTTTGGAAGAAGCACATAATCGTAAAGCCACCTATTACGATATGTTTTTCATTTTTTTCTTTGAAGAGGTTATCAACATGAGGTGCTGGGCGCATTATGAAGACTGTTGACCACAGGGGATATGCCTGTGTATGCAGCGCCGCTCTGGCCAAGGGCAGGCCTTTGGTGCCGTCACACGTACCATAAATATGCCCAAACTGTGAGCTCCACAGGCCGAGAGCCTTATTATTTATTATTACATGTTCTTTTGTTTTATTTTTGTGATGGAATGGTGGCTCTCTTTAAAAATTGCCCATGCTGACTTTAACGTTTGCCCGACGGTGCCTACACGCACAATATAGCCAAATGCCTCGTCGGATACGGCTCTCGTAGTGGATTTGACAGTAGTGGCAGATCACATTCCTTTGATAGAAGCACATAATCGTAAAGTCACCTATTACGATATGTTTAGCTTCTTTTTTTTTTAAGAGGTTATCAACATAACATTAGTCTTTTTTAAGTTTATTGAAAGTTTGTTGGCATATATTCGAAATGATAGTTTATTAGAACAAAAGGTAAACGGCGGGGGCATCGGCTGCACTCTTAAGGTAGCCAAATGCCTCGTCGGAGACGGCTCTGGTAGTGGATGTGACAGTAGTGGCAGATCACATTTCTTTGGTAGAAGCACATAATCGTAAAGTCACCTATTACGATATGTTTAGCATTTTTTTCTTTGAAGAGGTTATCAACATAACATTCGTCTTTTTAAGTTTATTGAATGTTTGTTGGCAAGTATTCGAAATGATAGTTTATTAGAACAAAAGGTAAACGGCGGGGGCATTGGCTGCACTCTTAAGGTAGTCAAATGCCTCGTCGGAGATGGCTCTGGTAGTGGACGTGACAGTAGTGGCAGATCACATTCCTTTGGTAGAAGCACATAATCGTAAAGTCACCTATTACGATATGTTTAGCTTTTTTTTTTTTGAAGAGGTTATCAACATGAGGTGCTGGGCGCATTATGAAGACTGTTGACCACAGGGGATATGCCTGTGTATGCAGCGCCGCTCTGGCCAAGGGCAGGCCTTTGGTGCCGTCAGACGTACCATAAATATACCCAAACTGTGAGCTCCACAGGCCGAGAGCCTTATTATTACATGTTCTTTTGTTTTATTTTTGTGGTGGGATGGTGGCTCTCTTTTAAAATTGCCCATGCTGACTTTAACGTTTGCCCGACGGTGCCTACACGCCCAATATAGCCAAATGCCTCGTCGGAGACGGCTCTGGTAGTGGATTTGACAGTAGAGGCAGATCACATTCCTTTGATAGAAGCACATAATCGTAAAGTCACCTATTACGATATGTTTAGCTTTTTTTTTCTTTGAAGAGGTTATCAACATAACATTAGTCTTTTTTAAGTTTATTGAAAGTTTGTTGGCATATATTCGAAATGATAGTTTAGTAGAACAAAAGGTAAACGGCGGGGGCATCGGCTGCACTCGTCGTCGGAGATGGCTCTGGTAGTGGACGTGACAGTAGTGGCAGATTACATTCCTTTGGAAGAAGCACATAATCGTAAAGCCACCTATTACGATATGTTTTTCATTTTTTTCTTTGAAGAGGTTATCAACATGAGGTGCTGGGCGCATTATGAAGACTGTTGACCACAGGGGATATGCCTGTGTATGCAGCGCCGCTCTGGCCAAGGGCAGGCCTTTGGTGCCGTCACACGTACCATAAATATGCCCAAACTGTGAGCTCCACAGGCCGAGAGCCTTATTATTTATTATTACATGTTCTTTTGTTTTATTTTTGTGATGGAATGGTGGCTCTCTTTTAAAATTGCCCATGCTGACTTTAACGTTTGCCCGACGGTGCCTACACGCACAATATAGCCAAATGCCTCGTCGGATACGGCTCTCGTAGTGGATTTGACAGTAGTGGCAGATCACATTCCTTTGATAGAAGCACATAATCGTAAAGTCACCTATTACGATATGTTTAGCTTCTTTTTTTTTTAAGAGGTTATCAACATAACATTAGTCTTTTTTAAGTTTATTGAAAGTTTGTTGGCATATATTCGAAATGATAGTTTATTAGAACAAAAGGTAAACGGCGGGGGCATCGGCTGCACTCTTAAGGTAGCCAAATGCCTCGTCGGAGACGGCTCTGGTAGTGGACGTGACAGTAGTGGCATATCACATTCCTTTGGTAGAAGCACATAATCGTAAAGTCACCTATTACGATATGTTTAGCTTTTTTTTTCTTTGAAGAGGTTATCAACATGAGGTGCTGGGCGCATTATGAAGACTGTTGACCACAGGCGATATGCCTGTGTATGCAGCGCCGCTCTGGCCAAGGGCAAGCCTTTGGTGCCGTCAGACGTACCATAAATATGCCCAAACTGTGAGCTCCACAGGCCGAGAGCCTTATTATTTATTATTACATGTTCTTTTGTTTTATTTTTGTGGTGGGATGGTGGCTCTCTTTTAAAATTGCCCATGCTGACTTTAACGTTTGTCCGACGGTGCCTACACGCCCAATATAGCCAAATGCCTCGTCGGAGACGGCTCTGGTAGTGGATTTGACAGTAGTGGCAGATCACATTCCTTTGATAGAAGCACATAATCGTAAAGTCACCTATTACGATATGTTTAGCTTTTTTTTTATTTGAAGAGGTTATCAACATAACATTAGTCTTTTTTAAGTTTATTGAAAGTTTGTTGGCATATATTCGAAATGATAGTTTATTAGAACAAAAGGTAAACGGCGGGGGCATCGGCTGCACTCTTAAGGTAGTCAAATGCCTCGTCGGAGATTGCTCTGGTAGTGGACGTGACAGTAGTGGCAGATCACATTCCTTTGGTATAAGCACATAATCGTAAAGTCACCTATTACGATATGTTTAGCTTTATTTTTCTTTGAAGAGGTTATCAACATGAGGTGCTGGGCGCATTATGAAGACTGTTGACCACAGGGGATATGCCTGTGTATGCAGCGCCGCTCTGGCCAAGGGCAAGCCTTTGGTGCCGTCAGACGTACCATAAATATGCCCAAACTGTGAGCTCCACAGGCCGAGAGCCTTATTATTTATTATTACATGTTCTTTTGTTTTATTTTTGTGGTGGGATGGTGGCTCTCTTTTAAAATTGCCCATGCTGACTTTAACGTTTGCCCGACGGTGCCTACACGCCCAATATAGCCAAATGCCTCGTCGGAGACGGCTCTGGTAGTGGATTTGACAGTAGTGGCAGATCACATTCCTTTGATAGAAGCACATAATCGTAAAGTCACCTATTACGATATGTTTAGCTTTTTTTTTCTTTGAAGAGGTTATCAACATAACATTCGTCTTTTTAAGTTTATTGAATGTTTGTTGGCAAGTATTCGAAATGATAGTTTATTAGAACAAAAGGTAAACGGCGGGGGCATTGGCTGCACTCTTAAGGTAGTCAAATGCCTCGTCGGAGATGGCTCTGGTAGTGGACGTGACAGTAGTGGCAGATCACATTCCTTTGGTAGAAGCACATAATCGTAAAGTCACCTATTACGATATGTTTAGCTTTTTTTTTCTTTGAAGAGGTTATCAACATGAGGTGCTGGGCGCATTATGAAGACTGTTGACCACAGGCGATATGCCTGTGCATGCAGCGCCGCTCTGGCCAAGGGCAAGCCTTTGGTGCCGTCAGACGTACCATAAATATGCCCAAACTGTGAGCTCCACAGGCCTAGAACCTTATTATTTATTATTACATGTTCTTTTGTTTTATTTTTGTGGTGGGATGGCGGGCTCTCTTTTAAAATTGCCCATGCTGACTTTAACGTTTGCCCGACGGTGCCTATACGCCCAATATAGCCAAATGCCTCGTCGGAGACGGCTCTGGTAGTGGATGTGACAATAGTGGCAGATCACATTCCTTTGAAAGAAGCACATAATCGTAAAGTCACCTATTACGATATGTTTAGCTTTTTTTTTCTTTGAAGAGGTTATCAACATAACAGTAGTCTTTTTTAAGTTTATTGAAAGTTTGTTGGCATATATTCGAAATGATAGTTTATTAGAACAAAAGGTAAACGGCGGGGGCATCGGCTGCACTCTCTTAAGGCAATAACCTCCTCGTGGTGAGAGTCGTTATTAGGTGTCTGGATGGGTGGCTGTCCTCCCTTGATGGCTGAGTGTATGCTTGACCGGACCGGGTTGGACAAGCCCCCCATCGAGATACCGAAGCTAATGATTGCCTTGCCTGCTGGGGGCCAATCACCCCCTTCAGGTTCATCATCCGATTACAAATGTGAATGATAAGAAAGGTTCTCTTGCCACCGCGAGAGGATCGGATGATCCTGGGGCTGCAGTGGCAGGCAGCTTCCAGTGCATGGAATGTGAGGGTGTGTACAAATCCCAACGCGGGCTGAGCCAGCATGGGGAGGAGTGCACATCCGGAAGAGTATCACGCAGGGCACCTGCCTGTGTCGAGGCTCAAAGCACGTTGGTCCGAGGATGAGATGGTTCTCTTAGCTAGAACCCAGATTGCTTTGGAGGAGAGTAGAAGCAGCGCAGTGACGAAGGGAATGCATGTAGTGCTCCCACACCGTACATTTGACTCGGTGAAGTCATTAAAAACCAAGAACAAGAAGTACCTCCAGATCCTTGGAAAGCTGCGCATTGATCGCTTGGGTAAGGAAGAGGCGGGGCAGGGCCCTCCTAGTCTTGTTGGAGAGATTGCGGGTGCTAGTGTATTAAGTGGTCGGTTGGGGCCGGTAGGTGATAGCGGGGCGGTGGGTTTGAAAACAGGCACAGAGGGACAGGATCCCTCAATACCAACTATAGTGTCCGGGGGTAGGGTGGATGGTCTAGGACCAGCCCTCCTGGTTCGGGGGCCCAAGGCGGTCGGGGTAAGAGCGGTTGGTCTGAGACCAGCTCTCTCTACGCGGAGGGTCTCTGAGTCAAAGGATGGGGCGGATGGTCAGGAACCAGCCCCCGCGGCACAAGATACCACCATAGTGCCTCACCCGCCGCAACGTATCACTAGATCAAGATCACGTATGATATCGAACTCTACGAGCCGGGCAGCCAATGTGGTGGCTTTAACAGCCCCCCACAAAAAAACCGCTGGTGAGACCTTGGAAGCACCGCAAAAGAAAGATAAACAAGACTGCGAGGGCCCTGTGAGGGCCGAACCTTGCCGGAGGGATCAATGGGCGGTAGATCTACTCGATTCTCTCGATCTACTAATTTTCGCGATTCCTCTAAGTCAACTCAGGTTTAAGCCTGGGTTGCCGGATGGAGAGTCGCGGGCATTCCTAGATCGCGAGTTTAACCAGTGGATCTCTCCTTTTGGTGGTGATTTCCCCAAAAACAGGCGTCAAGAAGGTGGGCCCCAAAGACCAGCACGGGGGCCCAAGCACGCCCGTAGGAGGCAATATGCGGCAACTCAGCGTCTCTGGGGGCGCAGCATCTCGGCGTGTGCCGAGGCTGTGTTCTCGGGGGCGTGGAAGGAGTCGCGCCCTGCGGGTGTGGGCTTGGAAAAGATCGAGCCTGTTTGGAGGGAGATAATGGAAGTAACTTCCTTCACCGAGTTAAGTGGCCAATATAGAACTGGGCCGGTGTTGTGGAGCCTCATGCGTCCTGTGACTATTCATGAGATAGAGCAGCAATTTAGACTGATAGGAAAGACGGCCAGCGGCCCCGATAGGGTGCAGGTCTCGGCGTTACGCGAGATCGGGGCCCGCAGTCTAGCCAGCCACTTCAATCTGTGGCTACTAGTGGGGAGCCAGCCCCTTGCGCTTACCATCGGCAGAACCATTTTTGTGGAAAAGGCGTCCGGCACGACCGACCCTCTCTGTCATCGTCCCATTACGATTGCATCGGTGGTTATACGATTCTTCCACCGAATCGTGGGACAGCGCATGGAAGCTGAAGTTCCACTAGGGGTTGGGCAGCGGGGATTCAAACGGGGAGACGGGATAGCAGCAAACATCTGGCTGCTACGCACCATCATTAAAGACAGCACGACCGTCTCCAGCCGCTGAAGCTAGTCTTCCCTTGATGTTAAGAAAGCGTTCGACTCAGTTAGTCACGGAGGCCTATTGCTCGCTGCGGAGCGACTCGGAGTGCCGAGCCCACTTCTCGTTTACTTAGCAGAGTTGTACTCAAGATCAACAACCTGCTTCGAAGTGGGTACGCAGACCAGTTCCCTTGTTCACGTGGCTAGTGGCTAGCCCACACCTTTTCAATTTTGTTATTGATTGGGCCCTTAGTGAGCTTGATCCTGAGATAGGCATCGTGCTGGGGGAAACCCGCATAAACCATCTAGCATATGCCGATGACCTGGTGCTGCTGGCCGGCACCACGCTGGGCTTGAGATCTCAGTTGGATCGAGTTGAACAGAGGCTGGCGTTCGGTGGATTGAGTCTTAGCACGGGGGAGAGGGGCAAGTCGGCCAGCATGAACATCGTGGTCGACGGGAAAGCCAAGAAGTGGCTAGTAGACCCCAGCCCCCTTCCTCAGTGCTAGCGGCGATCAAATAACACCTATGACCGCCGCTGACTCATATCCATACCTGGGCATTAATATCTCAGCCCGGGTCCAGACGGCGTCAGTTAGAGCTGGGCGTTATGACAACTTCAAATCGGCGCTGGATCAGATCTCCCGAGCTCCGCTCAAGCCGCAGCAGAGATTGCACCTTTTGAAGGTATTTCTGTTGCCGCAACTGCATCACTCTCTAGTTTTGTCCAGAACATCGGGCAAACTATTGAAAGGCCTCGATCTCCTTGTCTGGAAGGCTGTCCGTGGTTGGCTTAAGCTGCCGGCCGACACTCACCTGGCCTTCTTATATGCCAACTCGAAGGATGGAGGCCTGGGCATCCCCAACTTGTATCACGGCATGCGTCTCATGAAGAGGAATCGGATTGAGGCGCTGCTGCGATCTGAAGATCTGCAGGTTAGGGAGATGACCAGATCTCCATCTTTCCAGAAGGCGGTGAGTGCGGTTACGGCGGTGACCATGCTGACCGGGAGACGAGTCGAATCCAAAAGCAATCCTTAGAACGATTTGGCGCGAGACGCTATATGCCTCAGCAGACGGGCGCGGGTTAGATCAGTGTCCGTTGGGTGCCCCAGGTGAATGCCTGGGTGAGCGATCACTCAGGTTTGCAATCTGGGGCCCAGTTTATCACTTCGCTGAAGGTACGTGGTGCCTTGCTTCCAACTGCAATAAGACGGGCACGGGGGACGTCCTGAATCGAACACGAATTGTGACTGTTGCGGGCGTGGATTACCCTGAGTTTTTGGGGCACGTTCTCCAAACGTGTCCCAGAACTTGGGGTTCCCGCATCAGGCGCCACAATGACGTCGCCGTCTTAATTGCCAAAGCGTGCCGCTCCAGAGGTTGGGAGGTATTGGAGGAGCCAATCATCCCAACTACCAGTAATATGCTGAAACCGGATCTGGTCATCTGGAATAACCAGCGCTCCTTTGTGGTCGACGTAAGTGTCTCAGGCGATCATATCGACCTGCAGACCAGTTTTGATCGCAAAGTTGAGCGCTATTCGGTTCCTAGCTGTCCTGGAGTGGGTGCGTTCCAAATCTGGGTACACACCTGTGATATCGGCGGTGTGTCTTAACTGGCGGGGAGCCATGTCGGCTCAGACCTCGAAGCTTCTACGAGCGGGCCTCGGCTTAAGCAACAAGGTGGGTGTGCTGTGTGCGGTAAAGGTACTGGAAGGTGGACATGGAATTTGGTCACAATGTTCATAGGTCCACCTTCTCAGTAGGAGTGACGTAGCACTGGAAGTCTATGAAGACTGTGACAGGTACGAGATTTGCCTGTCACTGCGGTTCCGAAACTGGTCTCAGGATAGGCCTTGTGGGCCCGCATATGTATCCAAAATCGGTCCCGTGGCCCAAGACTTCGATTCTTATTGTTATTTTGAATCCGACGCTTGTTTGCCTGCTCCCTCCTGAAGTATTTTTATTGACCATTCTGCCTGGCCGCGGGGACAGAAGTCAAATAGTCAAATGCCTCGTCGGAGATGGCTCGGGTAGTGGACGTGACAGTAGTGGCAGATCACATTCCTTTGGTAGAAGCACATAATCGTAAAGTCACCTATTACGATATGTTTAGCTTTTTTTTTCTTTGAAGAGGTTATCAACATGAGGTGCTGGGCGCATTATGAAGACTGTTGACCACAGGGGATATGCCTGTGTATGCAGCGCCGCTCTGGCCAAGGGCAAGCCTTCGGTGCCGTCAGACGTACCATAAATATGCCCAAACTGTGAGCTCCACAGGCCGAGAGCCTTATTATTTATTATTACATGTTCTTTTGTTTTATTTTTGTGGTGGGATGGTGGCTCTCTTTTAAAATTGCCCATGCTGACTTTTAACGTTTGCCCGACGGTGCCTACACGCCCAATATAGCCAAATGCCTCGTCGGAGACGGGATAGCAGCAAACATCTGGCTGCTACGAACCATCATTAAAGACAGCACAACCCGTCTCCAGCCGCTGAAGCTAGTCTTCCTTGACGTTAAGAAAGCGTTCGACTCAGTTAGTCACGGAGGCCTTTTGCTCGCTGCGGAGCGACTCGGAGTGCCGAGCCCACTTTTGGTTTACTTAGCAGAGTTGTATTCGCGATCGACAACCTGCTTCGAAGTGGGTACGCAGACCAGTTCCTTTGTTCGTGTGGCTAGGGGGGTTAAGCAAGGCGATCCGCTTAGCCCACACCTTTTCAATTTCGTGATTGACTGGGCCCTTAGCGAGCTTGATCCTGAGATAGGCATCATGCTGGGGGAAACCCGCATAAACCATCTAGCATATGCTGATGACCTGGTGCTGCTGGCCGGCACCACGCTGGGCTTGAGATCCCAGTTGGATCGAGTTGAACAAAGGCTGGCGTTCTGTGGATTGAGTCTTAGCACGGGGGAGAGGGGCAAGTCGGCCAGTATGAACATCGTGGTCGACGGGAAAGCCAAGAAATGGCTAGTGGACCCAGCCCCCTTCCTCGAGGCTAGTGGCGGTCAAATAACACCTATGACCGCCGCAGACTCATATCCATACCTGGGCATTAATATCTCGGCCCGGGTCCAGAGAGCGTCAGCTAGAGCTGGGCGTTACGATAATTTCAAATCGGCGCTAGATCAGATCTCTCGAGCTCCGCTCAAGCCGCAGCAGAGATTGCACCTGTTGAAGGTATTTCTGCTGCCGCAACTGCATCACTCTCTAGTTTTGTCCAGAACATCGGGCAAACTATTGAAAGGACTCGATCTCCTTGTCAGGAAGGCTGTCCGTGGTTGGCTTAAGCTGCCGGCCGACACTCACCTGGCCTTTCTATATACCAACTCGAAGGATGGAGGCCTGGGCATCCCCAACTTGTATCACGGCATGCGTCTCATGAAGAGGAATCGGATTGAGGCGCTGCTGCGATCTGACGATCTGCAAGTTAGGGAGATGACCAGATCTCCATCTTTCCAAAAGGCGGTGAGAGCGGTTACGGCGGTGACCATGCTGACCGGGAGACGAGTCGAATCCAAAGCAATTCTAAGAACGATTTGGCGCGAGACGCTATATGCCTCAGCAGACGGGCGCGGGTTAGATCAGTGTCCGTTGGTGCCCCAGGTGAATGCCTGGGTGAGCGATCACTCAGGCTTGCAATCTGGGGCCCAGTTCATCACCTCGCTGAAGGTACGTGGTGCCTTGCTTCCAACTGCAATAAGGCGGGCACGGGGACGTCCTGATTCGAACACCAATTGTGACTGTTGCGGGCGTGGACACCCTGAGGTTTTGGGGCACGTTCTCCAGACGTGCCCCAGAACCTGGGGTTCCCGCATCAGACGCCACAATGACGTCGCCGCCTTAATTGCCAAAGCGTGCCGATCTGGAGGTTGGGATGTATTGGAGGAGCCAATCATTCCAACTAGTAGCAACGTGCTGAAACCGGATCTGGTTGTCTGGAACAACCAGCGCTCCTTTGTGATCGACGTAAGTGTCTCAGGCGACCATATTGACCTGGAGACCAGTTTTGATCGCAAAGTTGAGCGGTATTGGATTCCAGCCGTCCTGGATTGGGTGCGTTCCAAATCGGGGTACACACCTGCAGTATCGGCGGTGTGTCTTAACTGGCGGGGGGCCATGTCGCCTCGGACCGCGAAGCTTATACGAGCGGGCCTTGGCTTAAGCAATAAGGTAGGTGTCCTGTGTGCGGTCAGAGTACTGGAAGGTGGACATGGAATATGGTCAAACTTCCATCGGTCCACCTTCTCAGTTGGAGTAACGTAGCACTGGAAGTCTATGAAGGCTGGAACTGGCACGAGATTTGCCTGCCACTGTGGACCCGAAGCTGGTCTCAGGATAGGCCTTGCGGGCCCCTGGTGGGCCCGCATAAGTATCCAAAATCTGTCCCGTGGCCCAATGACTTCAATTCTTGTTATTATTTTGAATCCGACGCTTGCTTGTTACTCCTTCTTGAAGTCTATTTTTATTGACCATTCTGCCTGGCCACGGGACGGTAGACAAATAGTCAAATGCCTCGTCGGAGATGGCTCTGGTAGTGGACGTGACAGTAGTGGCAGATCACATTCCTTTGGTAGAAGCACATAATCGTAAAGTCACCTATTACGATATGTTTAGCTTTTTTTTTTCTTTGAAGAGGTTATCAACATGAGGTGCTGGGCGCATTATGAAGACTGTTGACCACAGGGGATATGCCTGTGTATGCAGCGCCGCTCTGGCCAAGGGCAAGCCTTTGGTGCCGTCAGACGTACCATAAATATGCCCAAACTGTGAGCTCCACAGGCCGAGAGCCTTATTATTTATTATTACATGTTCTTTTGTTTTATTTTGGTGGTGGGATGGTGGCTCTCTTTTGAAATTGCCCATGCTGACTTTAACGTTTGCCCGACGGTGCCTACACGCCCAATATAGCCAAATGCCTCATCGCAGACGGCTCTGGTAGTGGATTTGACAGTACTGGCAGATCACATTCCTTTCATAGAAGCACATAATCGTAAAGGCACCTATTACGATATGTTTAGCTTTTTTTTTCTTTGAAGAGGTTATCAACATAACATTAGTCTTTTTTAAGTTTATTGAAAGTTTGTTGGCATATATTCGAAATGATAGTTTATTAGAACAAAAGGTAAACGGCGGGGGCATTGGCTGCACTCTTAAGGTAGTCAAATGCCTCGTCGGAGATGGCTCTGGTAGTGGACGTGACAGTACTGGCAGATCACATTCCTTTGGTAGAAGCACATAATCGTAAAGGCACCTATTACGATATGTTGAGCTTTTTTTTTCTTTGAAGAGGTTATCAACATAACATTAGTCTTTTTTAAGTTTATTGAAAGTTTGTTGGCATATATTCGAAATGATAGTTTATTAGAACAAAAGGTAAAAGGCGGAGGCATCGGCTGCACTCGTCGTCGGAGATGGCTCTGGTAGTGGACGTGACAGTAGTGGCAGATCACATTCCTTTGGAAGAAGCACATAATCGTAAAGTCACCTATTACGATACGTTTTGCATTTTTTTCTTTGAAGAGGTTATCAACATGAGGTGCTGGGCGCATTATGAAGACTGTTGACCACAGGGGATATGCCTGTGTATGCAGCGCCGCTCTGGCCAAGGGCAGGCCTTTGGTGCCGTCAGACGTACCATAAATATGCCCAAACTGTGAGCTCCACAGGCCGAGAGCCTTATTATTACATGTTCTTTTGTTTTATTTTTGTGGTGGGATGGTGGCTCTCTTTGAAAATTGCCAATGCTGACTTTAACGTTTGCCCGACGGTGCCTACACGCCCAATATAGCCAAATGCCTCGTCGGAGACGGCTCTGGTAGTGGATTTGACAGTAGTGGCAGATCACATTCCTTTGATAGAAGCAGATAATCGTAAAGTCACCTATTACGATATGTTTAGCTTTTTTTTTATTTGAAGAGGTTATCAACATAACATTAGTCTTTTTTAAGTTTATTGAAAGTTTGTTGGCATATATTCGAAATGATAGTTTATTAGAACAAAAGGTAAACGGCGGGGGCATCGGCTGCACTCTTAAGGTAGTCAAATGCCTCGTCGGAGATTGCTCTGGTAGTGGACGTGACAGTAGTGGCAGATCACATTCCTTTGGAAGAAGCACATAATCGTAAAGTCACCTATTACGATACGTTTTGCATTTTTTTCTTTGAAGAGGTTATCAACATGAGGTGCTGGGCGCATTATGAAGACTGTTGACCACAGGGGATATGCCTGTGTATGCAGCGCCGCTCTGGCCAAGTGCAGGCCTTTGGTGCCGTCAGACGTACCATAAATATGCCCAAACTGTGAGCTCCACAGGCCGAGAGCCCTATTATTTATTATTACATGTTCTTTTGTTTTATTTTTGTGGTGGGATGGTGGCTCTTTTAAAATTGCCCATGCTGACTTTAACGTTTGCCCGACGGTGCCTACACGCCCAATATAGCCAAATGCCTCGTCGGAGACGGCTCTCGTAGTGGATTTGACAGTTGTGGCAGATCACATTCCTTTGATAGAAGCACATAATCGTAAAGTCACCTATTACGATATGTTTAGCTTTTTTTTTCTTTGAAGAGGTTATCAACATAACATTAGTCTTTTTTAAGTTTATTGAAAGTTTGTTGGCATATATTCGAAATGATAGTTTATTAGAACAAAAGGTAAACGGCGGGGGCATCGGCTGCACTCGTCGTCGGAGATGGCTCTGGTAGTGGACGTGACAGTAGTGGCAGATCACATTCGGTTGGTAGAAGCACATAATCGTAAAGTCACCTATTACGATATGTTTAGCTTTTTTTTTCTTTGAAGAGGTTATCAACATGAGGTGCTGGGCGCATTATGAAGACTGTTGACCACAGGGGATATGCCTGTGTATGCAGCGCCGCTCTGGCCAAGGGCAAGCCTTTGGTGCCGTCAGACGTACCATAAATATGCCCAAACTGTGAGCTCCACAGGCCGAGAGCCTTATTATTTATTATTACATGTTCTTTTGTTTTATTTTTGTGGTGGGATGGTGGCTCTCTTTTAAAATTGCCCATGCTGACTTTAACGTTTGCCCGACGGTGCCTACACGCCCAATATAGCCAAATGCCTCGTCGGAGACGGCTCTGGTAGTGGATGTGACAGTAGTGGCAGATCACATTCCTTTGATAGAAGCACATAATCGTAAAGTCACCTATTACGATATGTTTAGCTTTTTTTATCTTTGAAGAGGTTATCAACATAACATTAGTCTTTTTTAAGTTTATTGAAAGTTTGTTGGCATATATTCGAAATGATAGTTTATTAGAACAAAAGGTAAAGGGCGGGGGCATCGGCTGCACTCTTAAGGTAGCCAAATGCCTCGTCGGAGATGGCTCTGGTAGTGGATGTGACAGTAGTGGCAGATCACATTTCTTTGGTAGAAGCATATAATCGTAAAGTCACCTATTACGATATGTAGTCTTTTTTAAGTTTATTGAAAGTTTGTTGGCAAGTATTCGAAATGATAGTTTATTAGAACAAAAGGTAAACGGCGGGGGCATCGGCTGCACTCGTCGTCGGAGATGGCTCTGGTAGTGGACGTGACAGTAGTGGCTGCGAGAGTGATTAATAAACGAATTATTATTATTATTATTATTATCACATTCCTTTGGTAGAAGCACATAATCGTAAAGTCACCTATTACGATAAATATGCCCAAACTGTGAGCTCCACAGGCCGAGAGCCTTATTATTTATTATTACATGTTCTTTTGTTTTATTTTTGTGGTGGGATGGTGGCTCACTTTTAAAATTGCCCATGCTGACTTTAACGTTTGCCCGACAGTGCCTACACGCCCAATATAGCCAAATGCCTCGTCGGAGACGGCTCTGGTAGTGGACGTGACAGTAGTGGCAGATCACATTCCTTTGGTAGAAGCACATAATCGTAAAGTCACCTATTACGATATGTTTAGCTTTATTTTTCTTTGAAGAGGTTATCAACATGAGGTGCTGGGCGCATTATGAAGACTGTTGACCACAGGGGATATGCCTGTGTATGCAGCGCCGCTCTGGCCAAGGGCAAGCCTTTGGTGCCGTCAGACGTACCATAAATATGCCCAAACTGTAAGCTCCACAGGCCGAGAACCTTATTATTTATTATTACATGTTCTTTTGTTTTATTTTTGTGGTGGGATGGTGGCTCTATTTTAAAATTGCCCATGCTGACTTTAACGTTTGCCCGATGGTGCCTACACGCCCAATATAGCCAAATGCCTCGTCGGAGACGGCTCTGGTAGTGGATGTGACAGTAGTGGCAGATCACATTCCTTTGATAGAAGCACATAATCGTAAAGTCACCTATTACGATATGTTTAGCTTTTTTTTTCTTTGAAGAGGTTATCAACATAACATTAGTCTTTTTTAAGTCTATTGAAAGTTTGTTGGCATATATTCGAAATGATAGTTTATTAGAACAAAAAGTAAAGGGCGGGCGCATCGGCTGCACTCTTAAGGTAGCCAAATGCCTCGTCGGAGATGGCTCTGGTAGTGGATGTGACAGTAGTGGCAGATCACATTTCTTTGGTAGAAGCATATAATCGTAAAGTCACCTATTACGATATGTTTAGCATTTTTTTTCTTTGAAGAGGTTATCAACATAACATTCGTCTTTATTAAGTTTATTGAAAGTTTGTTGGCAAGTATTGGAAATGATAGTTTATTAGAACAAAAGGTAAACGGCGGGGGCATCGGCTGCACTCTTAAGGTAGTCAAATGCCTCGTTGGAGATGGCTCTGGTAGTGGACGTGACAGTAGTGGCAGATCACATTCCTTTGGTAGAAGCACATAATCGTAAAGTCACCTATTACGATATGTTTAGCATTTTTTTTCTTGGAAGAGGTTATCAACATGAGGTGCTGGGCGCATTGTGAAGACTGTTGACCACAGGGGATATGCCTGTGAATGCAGCGTCGCTCTGGCCAAGGGCAGGCCTTTGGTGCCGTCAGACATACCATAAATATGCCCAAACTGTGAGATCCACAGGCCTTATTATTTATTATTACATGTTCTTTTGTTTTATTTTTGTGGTGGGATGGTGGCTCTCTTTTAAAATTGCCCATGCTGACTTTAAAGTGCCTATCACCCTTTTTGCAATTTTGATAGCTTATGAACCTCCGAAAAGTTTTGAGTAGTTTTGTGAAGAAAGTTTTGGTTTAAAGTGAATACTTTATGTTCTACGCTTGTTTGAAATAGTGTAAATGTGACCTTTCCTGACCCATGACCGCGTAAGTAAAAGCCTGGGTCGAAACCTGGGTAGACGTCATCTTGACGTCATATAATTAATTCGGCTTTGCAATCATTTGAAGAAATTCTCAACGTGTTGACTAAAATTAGTTTTTTCTTTACTAACAACTCAAAAACTGTTTATATTTTCTATGCATCGATGTTGTTGTGATAAAAAGGCGCCATGGAGACTAATGCATTAATGAGATGACGTCTACCCAGGTTTCGACCCAGGCATTTACTTACGCGGTTATGGGTCAGGAAAGGTCACATTTACACGATTTCAAACAAGCGTAGAACATAACGTATTCACTTTAAACCAAACATTTCTTCACAGAAGTACCCAAAACGTTTCGGAGGTTCATAGGCTATCAAAATTGCAAAAGGGTGATAGGCACTTTAACGTTTGCCCGACGGTGCTTACACGCCCAATATAGCTAAATGCCTCGTCGGAGACGGCTCTGGTAGTGGACGTAAGAGTAGTGGCAGATCACATTCCTTTGATAGAAGCACATAATCGTAAAGTCACCTATTACGATATGTTTAGCTTTTTTTTTCTTTGAAGAGTTTATCAACATAAGATTAGTCTTTTTTATGTTTATTGAAAGTTTGTTGGCAAATATTCGAAATGATAGTTTATTAGAACAAAAAGGTAAACGGCGGGGGCATCGGCAGCACTCTTAAGGTAGTCAAATGCCTCGTCGGAGATGGCTCTGGTAGTGGACGTGACAGTAGTGGCAGATCACATTCCTTTGGTAGAAGCACATAATCGTAAAGTCACCTATTACGATATGTTTAGCATTTTTTTTCTTTTTAGAGGTTATCAACATGAGGTGCTGGGCGCATTGTGAAGACTGTTGACAACAGGGGATATGCCTGTGAATGCAGCGCCGCTCTGGCCAAGGGCAGGCCTTTGGTGCCGTCAGACGTACCATAAATATGCCCAAACTGTGAGCTCCACAGGCCGAGAGCCTTATTATTTATTATTACATGTTCTTTTGTTTTATTTTTGTGGTGGGATGGTGGCTCTCATTTGAAATTGCCCATGCTGACTTTAACGTTTGCCCGATGGTGCTTACACGCCCAATATAGGCAAATGCCTCGTCGGAGACGGCTGTGGTAGTGGATGTGACAGTTGTGGCAGATCACATTCCTTTGATAGAAGCACATAATCGTAAAGTCACCTATTACGATATGTTTAGCATTTTTTTCTTTAAAGAGGTTATCAACATAACATTAGTCTTTTTTTAAGTTTATTGAAAGTTTGTTGGCATATATTCGAAATGATAGTTTATTAGAACAAAAGGTAAACGGCGGGGGCATCGGCTGCACTCGTCGTCGGAGATGGCTCTGGTAGTGGACGTGACAGTAGTGGCTGCGAGAGTGATTAATAAACGAATTATTATTATTATTATTATTATCACATTCCTTTGGTAGAAGCACATAATCGTAAAGTCACCTATTACGATAAATATGCCCAAACTGTGAGCTCCACAGGCCGAGAGCCTTATTATTTATTATTACATGTTCTTTTGTTTTATTTTTGTGGTGGGATGGTGGCTCACTTTTAAAATTGCCCATGCTGACTTTAACGTTTGCCCGACGGTGCCTACACGCCCAATATAGCCAAATGCCTCGTCGGAGATGGCTCTGGTAGTGGACGTGACAGTAGTGGCAGATCACATTCCTTTGGTAGAAGCACATAATCGTAAAGTCACCTATTACGATATGTTTAGCTTTTTTTTTCTTTGAAGAGGTTATCAACATGAGGTGCTGGGCGCATTATGAAGACTGTTGACCACAGGGGATATGCCTGTGTATGCAGCGCCGCTCTGGCCAAGGGCAAGCCTTTGGTGCCGTCAGACGTACCATCATGAGGAGCTTAACCTGGTTCAGGAATGCGGCTCCCTGTTGCTACCGAACATTCAATGTTCGATCCTGCGCCCCAGGGGCCGTAACATAAAACCTAAAATGCTCACAGATTCACAGCAGCAGCCGAATCTCCCCTAGTTGGAACATAAGTACTTTGCGGTAATAGAGGTGTTAGTGTTGATTGGCAAGCGACATATATACGTGAACGGGCTAACTGCGTGCTGAATGATCCCGCTCATTACCCCAAAAGATAGTAATTAATTCGAGAGGTTGTTAGAGTGATTTTACAATAATAGTGCCTAAACAAATAAAAGAAACAACGGATTTAGCGTGTAATATGATGTAAATTACACTCCTTCGAAGAAAAGCACTCCAACATAATCAACCAAAATTACGGTAATCTAGAAATAACTGACTCGTGGCAGCTTTGCCGGTCCACTGCATAATTCTAGCTAAGCTACTGCTCATTCGTGCGCTATCCCTTGTTGTCAGCTTGCAGTCACGGGGTTGGGACAAGATTTATGAGTACAACAGATTCTCTGTACATCAACAATATACTTTATTTTAACTTTTCCCCTTGCTATTTCGAAAGTATACAAAGCACATAAAAAAAACTAGAAAACCAAAACAGAACGCATGTTCAAGTCACAGGCAATCTAGTGCCCAAGTGTGTATAATAAGCCGGCGTTAGTTATTGAAAAACTTTACTAACGTAAAAGCGCAACGTGATCTTTCCACGCTTTTCACTTGCGTAAATATCTTGCCACCAGATCAGTTCGAACTCTCGTGTTGCTCGTCCTTCTCCATGTTCAATGACAAGAAAAGTCCGGCATGTTGGGCGTGTGTCAGGAAGTTGACAGTCTCCTCTTCCTCTTGCTTTGGCCAGGGCTATGGCTTCTAGCCCAGTGACTTGCAGATTGTTGGCCTCGCTCACTTCTTCGTTTCCTACGAAAGCCCTCTTTTCCACTAAAGGAACGGCATCTTGTTGGTTAAGAGCGGCTTTAATGTCGCTCATACTGTAGCTCCGGTATGTTAGCTTTCGAGCGATCGACTTCCACACTGGAGGTTTCCAGTGGCAACAATCTCTCACACTGTTCAGTCCAGCACTCTGGATGTCTGAGAGGAGGATTTTGAGGAACGCTACAGGGCAATCCATTCTTTCCACCCTATTCCATTTACCTGTAAATAACGAATTGAGGAAAAACGTGAATGGTTGATATTTACCCAACGCCGCGTGTTGGTTCGGCTCGCTCGCGCTCGGTTATGATTGCAAGGGTACCCTATAAAAAGGTTTGTCGACACTACAAAATGTATTTGAACCGAACATTGTTTTCGTGTGTCCGCCAGTTTTTTTCGAGCCCAATCAAAAACGCTGTATACTCCATGTGTATAGTCGCAGTTCGATAGTTTATGTTTCAGACAATATGTAATCAATTTCAAGACAGTTGTCGAATATAACTTGTCATATACCGATTCAAGTTTAGTTACGACTCTATAATATACCTTCTAAATCAACATGTTATTTAAAAGAGAAACGACAAAAGTAAACAAACAGTTTTACCGGAGACTTTTGGCTGAAGACACGAGTTTATACTCTCGACGATCCCGGAGAGCCAAAATTTGTATAGGACTGTTCTTGTTGGATGAGTTGGATACTTTGGTACCTTGATTTCCAGGCCATTATCGTAGAACTTAATCCTTTTCAAATCCAAATCTCGTGAGTGGGAAGTTCTTGCATGCCGAAGCAGAGCAGTCGATGTTTTAAATTCTCTCAAGCATAATTCGCAACGAGTGTTGTGCGGAGACATTTTGCATTCACTAGCGTTCACCTGTTGAAATGCGTGGGAAAGTTTCAGTCAGGATGTTCTAAAGAAACAACTAGCCAATCATAACCCGTTATGTATTGGGCAATGACATATTCCGGAAATAATATTCGTTCACAATCGTTTACTTCACATGTAAATGCAAGACAAAGTTTCAGTCAGGATGTTCTAACGAAACAACTAGCCAATCATAACCCGTTATGTAATGGGCAATGACATATTCCCGAAATATCATTCGTTCACAAGCGTTTACTTCACCTGTAAATGAGAGGCAAAGTTAAGTCAGTATATTTTAAAGAAACAGTTAGCCAATCATAACCTGTTATGCGATGGTGATTGATGGGCGTATTCCGGAAAATATGTGAGAGGGGTTTTGGTGCTAGTGGTTCATAACTCTTGCCGCAAGTCTATGCCGGAGAATATCAACCATGGATGCAAACAAATCTTATCGTTCGCAATACTTCAAACAACTAAGAAAGAGACAGAAGGAGAGATGGATTCAACGAAAATGGCTTAGACAACAGGAGGAAAAAAGGAATGAAGAATTCGCAAGAGGGAGGGAAATGGCTCCTAACGTTGTTGGCGAGCCTCAAGCACAAGCTCCCGGCGAGTCTCAAGCACAAGCTCCCGGCCAGCATAAAGCACAAGCTCCCGGTGAGCCTCAAGCACAAGCTCCCAGCCAGCCTCAAGCACAAGCTCCCGGCGAGCTTCAAGCACAAGCTCCCGGCGAGCTTCAAGCACAAGCTCCCGGCGAGCTTCAAGCACAAGCTCCCAGCCAGCCTCAAGCACAAGCTCCCGGCGAGCCTCAAGCACAAGCTCTCGGCCAGCTTCAAGCAGCTCCCAGCGTGGTTAAGCAAGCAGGCGACGACGTGGTAATGGCGCAAGCTCCCTGCGATATGGAAATGGCTGATATCAAGCCATCAGTCCAAGTAAATACTGCTGCCGGCCCCTCCAACGGCGCCCAACAAAATGCTACTGCTTCCATCACGAAAATCCTGCACCGGGGAAATATAAAAGAAATTGATATTTCTCATATCCAGAATACCGGAAAATCCATCGGAAAAGGAACTTTCGGCCAATGCCACTTGGCTCTCTACAGAAACATGTTGGTTGCCATAAAGGAATTTCACGTCTCCACAAATGCGACTAGGGCAAAAACAGAGAGAACGAAGCGGGATGTCCTCTATGAAGCAGGTGTCATTTCCCTCCTTGGAGACCATCCAAATCTGCCCCTTCTTTTCGGTGTCTGCACAAAGAATTCGCCATTTAAGATTGTGCTCCAATTTCATGGAGTTAAAGAACATGCCTTTACGGTGGCAAAAGCTGCGAAGGGGAGGATTTTAACAAACCACCAGTGGAATGTCGTTGTCAGGGGTGTTGGAAGCGCCCTCTCACACATCCACGAGATGGGATTTCTCCACAACGATATTAAGGCGAATAACGTGGCCCTCGAAAGCGAAGGTGACAACTACAATGCCGTGATTATAGACTTTGGCAAGAGTAGGCGAATAATTGTGGCAGCCAGCGTTCCTAAGAAACCTAAAGCTGATACCGTGGCGGGACAGGATAAATACCGAAAACTGTACCCGCATATTGCACCGGAGATAGTGGACGGAAGTGGCACACAGAGCGTTGCCAGTGACATTTACTCTTTTGCTATGTTAATTAATTTCTTAGGGAAGAAAGCAGGGTATGAGCTTCCAGGATATGTTAAAATGTCTAGAGCATTTTCTGCCGCTTTGGGGAAAGATCCAGAGAAGCGGCCATCACTTAAGCAACTAATTGGATGGTGAAGCAGGCCTCCATTACGAGAACGAAACTACGAGAACGAAACCACGAGAACCTTTTAGTTCTACAGACGTTAGAGAGATTGCAGAAAAAAACATGAAACAAAGAGTATGCAATATTTAATCCAAAGAAAACAAAAGAAAACAGTTTCATGGGTTTATTCCAGTTTTCTTTAAAGTTTAGTTTTTTCAAAGTTTAGTTCAGTTAAGCTTCAGAGGCATAACCATTCGCGACTTCATGATCAATTCATAGGGTATTAGCTTAACTTTTAGAAAGTGTTAAGCACAGGCAATTCACATACATGTAGTGCCCAAGTGTTGAAATGGCAAAAATAGAAAATCAAATCATAGCACAGCCGATCTAGTGCCTAAGTGTTGAAAAGGCAAAAATAGAAAATCAAAACAGAATTTGTCTGTGTTCATAGCACAGGCAATCTAGTGCCCAAGTGCTGAAAATTTAATGGCAAAAATAGAAAACTAAAACAGAATTTGGGTTCATAGCACAGGCAATCTAGTGCCCAAGTGCTGAAATGGCATGATCAGGCTTTTTAAAGAGTAATGTACAGTATCACCAAAAGGACATTTAAAACCAAATTTGTCTACATTCAGTAACTGGGTGTTTGTTTTTTAATATAATACTTAACCAATCAATACTAAACTTTAACAGATTAATATTAAGTTAAGGGGAAGTTTTGTCATTTTCGAACATGTGATTTTCGAGTGATTTTAAATTCTAAAATTCTCAAGGGGGGTGCCATTCTCCACTATATCCAGAGCTTTCCAGCAAATAACTTTAAGGAAACCTTGAAAGTACATGTAGATAAAGTCTTACTGTATAAAAATAAATATATAAGTGTACCTGATAATATGGTGCTCCAGTATTTATATGTATTCTGCACATAGCAGACTGATGGGCCAGTATAACCAGGGATGGGGGATTAATCAGCATCTATGGTATACGTTAATATACTTTTTATATGGTCAGATGCACATACATGTACATATATACGTAACTACATTGTATGCTGATTAATAAAAACTACTGATTCTTATTTATGCACCTGACAATGGTCTTCCATCAAGTTTGATGTTGAACTCCATACATGTAGTTGGTTTAGCACAATTGTGGAGCCTTGCTTCTCTGATTGCCCAGATTAGTGCTGGTGTAAGACCAACACCATACCCACAAACATCCTCTTCAAGATTTCCAATCTCAACAAGTGACTGCACTCTCGAAAATATCATTGACTTTGATGCTTTGACCATATTCTTAGTTAGAAGACATTGCAGGTCTTGGGTTTTCTAATAAAATAATGAAATCAAATTATGATGTCATTACAATTAAATGCTTATAAAAATATAGTCAGATATACATATACATTGTACTGTACATAGTGTTGCTTTCACATGCTATCATCACACTGTGCCATCTAGTAATAATTATCATACTCAGTAATCATCCAAGAGGTTATTAAAACACAATAGGAAACATGGTGATAAACAGATGCATACACTTTTCCTTTACAAAATAACTGAAACACATGATGCTTAACATTTATGCATTTATCATGTACACAATATGAGCAGCAACAATGTATCGGATATAAGATTCTCACCTGTACTGGTATATTTGATACATGTATGTACAACAAATTATACAAGGCACCCTAATTTATAATCCGAAAACTTGAAGAAAAAAAGGATAAAAACAACACCGTTCATGATTCAAACCAAATGGAATATCAGAATAAAATTGTTCCTGTAAACAAGATAAATTGAATGCCCTATCTGTATTTCCTGAAAAAATATTAATAACACAGTATGTACAAGATGCCAATTGCTAAATTTTATACCCCGACTAAGACAGAGCCTGAAAAACCATGGGTGGGGAAATGTGGGGTCTTTGATCACATTTTCACCCTTGGGGCTCAGGGATTTCTCAGGGTTTGCTTTGCACATTTCATGTAGGGAGGGTGGGGTGGGGATTTGACTTGTTCCCAGTTTTCCCTGTGTTCACTCATGCACGTCTGAGAAGCGAGTGTTTGCTGTTGAATTATGGCTAAAAAGGTAATTGCAGGGCTCGAAATTAAGAAAAAAAAGGAGGCGTAACTTTTTTAGCCGTAATTCTCCAAAGTTTAGGCGTAAATGTCAAAGTTTGACAGCTCCTATCTAATAATCAGTAATTTTAATGAACTGTGACCCTCTTAAAGAGTTTGTTTTTGAAAAAAAAAAAGATAACTTTAAGAGTTCCACTCCTGGGTGGGTTTTTTTACCAATTAACTTGCCCCAGTAAGGGAGGTTTATTGACATTTGTAATGATGTCAAATCAAATCCCCACCCTATCCCGGGGGAGGGGGGGGGTCGGGATTTCAATTGATCGGTGCATAAATCCTTCGCCAGTTGGGGGCGGGACATATGAAATTCCCTCACACATTCTCAAACTGATTCATGGTCAATATTAAAGATTGAACTAATACTTACCCCACTTCTCCCAAGATTGAGATAGTTTAATATAGTCTGCCATGCGTCATCGGGTATTTTTGCTGGTAGCTTGACTAAGACCTGTACCCAGTCTGGGACTCTGCTCGCCTGAATTTGCTTTTGGAGTACCTCGTTCCCTAGAATCACCTCCAATCCTCGTAGAATTCCTTTCTTGGTGACAACTGTTCCAGCAGCTTCAGCAAAAATAGCTTGAATCGCCTTTTGTTGCTCTTCGTTTCCACAAAGAAACCCATGAGCAAGAATGCCCCCTAAGCGTCCCTTATATCCTGAGCAAACTTCTTCGATGCTCTCCATAGCACGGCTACATCGACTCTGCAGGATCCTTTTCTTCGAAATGGGTCCCATGTCATCGGAATTGACGATACTGTCAATACTATCCGTTCCACCGGCCCGTTTCGTTGGTTTCGGTGTAAAAGGAAGTTCCGACTTTGTAGCTTCTAAACGTGCCTCTGTGTCGATTACCCTCGCCTTGTAAAAATCAAGCTCGCTTTCCAGTACACGAATGCGAAGTGACTTAGGAGTTTGAGCATTTTGAGAACTGGAACTTGATTCGATTGTTGCATGATCGAAGTCAAACGAGTTGACTAGCTCCATCACTCCTTTGAAGGCATTCGACGATAGGAATCCATCTTCTGGATAAACCCGCTGCTTCAACATCCCACCACAAATACCAAAAGCAGTTATGGCGAAGACTTCGATGCCCGTGGCAGTTGGATTCTTGAACTTCAAGCTGAACCACTGTATGTCAATCGGTTCGCCATTTTCCCGCCAAAGGTCTTCTACCTTGCACTTCGCTATTTCGCCAGTAAAACGCTCAAAGCACTTACTATCCGCAAAGATTCTCGGTTGGCAGCCACATATGTTATATGATAAGGCATACCAACGCTTTGAAGAATCGAGGGAAGAACCAAAAACCCTATGGAACAGAAATTCTTTCTTCGCCATGTTGAGCACGCTACCGCCATCGGCGCCTCTTCCTTCGATTGAGTAATCCGTCAAGATAAAAATAACTATTATGAAGAGCTCTGGGAACAATCAAAACCCACAGAGAGGTGTTTGCCAAACTGTGTTTATCTGAGCGCGTGAAATTTCTCCCCTTTCCAAAGTTGTAATAAATACTTTCGTAACCACAAGAGGCAAACGTTAACTGAAGGCATTGACTAAATAAGCCAATTAAGTTATGACGTCACACATAACCTGCGGAGAAAATCTGGCTACCTGCCGTGAAATCCTGAACCGGGTTAAGCTCCTCATGATATGCCCAAACTGTGAGCTCCACAGGCCGCGAGCCTTATTATTTATTATTACATGTTCTTTTGTTTTATTTTTGTGGTGGGATGGTGGCTCTCTTTTAAAATTGCCCATGCTGACTTTAACGTTTGCCCGATGGTGCTTACACGCCCAATATAGCCAAATGCCTTGTCGGAGACGGCTGTGGTAGTGGATGTGACAGTTGTGGCAGATCACATTCCTTTGATAGAAGCACATAATCGTAAAGTCACCTATTACGATATGTTTAGCATTTTTTTCTTTAAAGAGGTTATCAACATAACATTAGTCTTTTTTTAAGTTTATTGAAAGTTTGTTGGCATATATTCGAAATGATAGTTTATTAGAACAAAAGGTAAACGGCGGGGGCATCGGCTGCACTCGTCGTCGGAGATGGCTCTGGTAGTGGACGTGACAGTAGTGGCAGATCACATTCCTTTGGTAGAAGCACATAATCGTAAAGTCACCTATTACGATAAATATGCCCAAACTGTGAGCTCCACAGGCCGAGAGCCTTATTATTTATTATTACATGTTCTTTTGTTTTATTTTTGTGGTGGGATGGTGGCTCACTTTTAAAATTGCCCATGCTGACTTTAACGTTTGCCCGACGGTGCCTACACGCCCAATATAGCCAAATGCCTCGTCGGAGACGGCTGTGGTAGTGGATTTGACAGTAGTGGCAGATCACATTCCTTTGATAGAAGCACATAATCGTAAAGTCACCTATTACGATATGTTTTGCATTTTTTTCTTTGAAGAGGTTATCAACATGAGGTGCTGGGCGCATTATGAAGCCTGTTGACCACAGGGGATATGCCTGTGTATGCAGCGCCGCTCTGGCCAAGTGCAGGCCTTTGGTGCCGTCAGACGTACCATAAATATGCCCAAACTGTCAGCTCCACAGGCCGAGAGCCCTATTATTTATTATTACATGTTCTTTTGTTTTATTTTTGTGGTGGGATGGTGGCTCTCTTTTAAAATTGCCCATGCTGACTTTAACGTTTGCCCGACGGTGCCTACACGCCCAATATAGCCAAATGCCTCGTCGGAGACGGCTCTCGTAGTGGATTTGACAGTTGTGGCAGATCACATTCCTTTGATAGAAGCACATAATCGTAAAGTCACCTATTACGATATGTTTAGCTTTTTTTTTCTTTGAAGAGGTTATCAACATAACATTAGTCTTTTTTAAGTTTATTGAAAGTTTGTTGGCATATATTCGAAATGATAGTTTATTAGAACAAAAGGTAAACGGCGGGGGCATCGGCTGCACTCGTCGTCGGAGATGGCTCTGGTAGTGGACGTGACAGTAGTGGCAGATCACATTCGGTTGGTAGAAGCACATAATCGTAAAGTCACCTATTACGATATGTTTAGCTTTTTTTTTCTTTGAAGAGGTTATCAACATGAGGTGCTGGGCGCATTATGAAGACTGTTGACCACAGGGGATATGCCTGTGTATGCAGCGCCGCTCTGGCCAAGGGCAAGCCTTTGGTGCCGTCAGACGTACCATAAATATGCCCAAACTGTGAGCTCCACAGGCCGAGAGCCTTATTATTTATTATTACATGTTCTTTTGTTTTATTTTTGTGGTGGGATGGTGGCTCTCTTTAAAAATTGCCCATGCTGACTTTAACGTTTGCCCGACGGTGCCTACACGCCCAATATAGCCAAATGCCTCGTCGGAGACGGCTCTGGTAGTGGATGTGACAGTAGTGGCAGATCACATTCCTTTGATAGAAGCACATAATCGTAAAGTCACCTATTACGATATGTTTAGCTTTTTTTATCTTTGAAGAGGTTATCAACATAACATTAGTCTTTTTTAAGTTTATTGAAAGTTTGTTGGCATATATTCGAAATGATAGTTTATTAGAACAAAAGGTAAAGGGCGGGGGCATCGGCTGCACTCTTAAGGTAGCCAAATGCCTCGTCGGAGATGGCTCTGGTAGTGGATGTGACAGTAGTGGCAGATCACATTTCTTTGGTAGAAGCATATAATCGTAAAGTCACCTATTACGATATGTAGTCTTTTTTAAGTTTATTGAAAGTTTGTTGGCATATATTCGAAATGATAGTTTATTAGAACAAAAGGTAAACGGCGGGGGCATCGGCTGCACTCTCCTAGCAGAGTTGTATTCAAGATCAACAACCTGCTTCGAAGTGGGTACGCAAACCACTTCCCCTGTTCATGTGGCTAGGAGGGTTAAACAAGGCGATCCGCTTAGCCCACACCTTTTCAATTTTGTTATTGATTGGGCCCTTAGTGAGCTTGATCCTGAGATAGGCATCGTGCTGGGGGAAACCCGCATAAACCATCTAGCATATGCCGATGACCTCGTGCTGCTGGCCGGCACCACGCTGGGCTTGAGATCCCAGTTGGATCGAGTTGAACAGAGGCTGGCGTTCTGTGGATTGAGTCTTAGTACGGGGAAGAGGGGCAAGTCGGCCAGCATGAACATCGTGGTCGACGGGAAAGCCAAGAAGTGGCTAGTAGACCCAGCCCCCTTCCTCAGTGCTAGCGGCGATCAGATAACACCTATGACCGCCGCTGACTCATATCCATACCTGGGTATTAATATCTCAGCCCGGGTCCAGAGTGCGTCAGCTCGAGCTGGTCGTTATGACAACTTTAAATCGGCGCTGGATCAGATCTCCCGAGCTCCGCTCAAGCCGCAGCAGAGATTGCACCTTTTGAAGGTATTTCTGCTGCCGCAACTGCATCACTCTCTAGTTTTGTCCAGAACATCGGGCAAACTATTGAAAGGACTCGATCTCCTTGTCAGGAAGGCTGTCCGTGGTTGGCTTAAGCTGCCGGCTGATACTCACCTGTCCTTCTTATATACCAACTCGAAGGATGGGGGCCTGGGCATCCCCAACTTGTATCACGGCATGCGTCTCATGAAGAGAAATCGGATTGAGGCGCTGCTGCGATCTGAAGATCTGCAGGTTAGGGAGATGACCAGATCCCCATCTTTCCAAAAGGCGGTGAGTGCGGTTACGGCGGTGACCACGCTGACGGGGAGACGAGTTGAATCCAAAGCAACTCTCAGAAGGATTTGGCGCGAGACGCTATATGCCTCAGCAGACGGGCGCGGTTTAGACCAGTGTCCGTTGGTGCCCCAGGTGAATGCCTGGGTGAGCGATCACTCAGGTTTGCAATCTGGGGCCCAGTTCATCACCTCGCTGAAGGTACGTGGTGCCTTGCTTCCAACTGCAATAAGACGGGCACGGGGACGTCCTGAATCGAACACGAATTGTGACTGTTGCGGTCGTGGATACCCTGAGTTTCTGGGGCACGTTCTCCAAACGTGTCCCAGAACTTGGGGTGCCCGCATCAGACGCCACAATGACGTCGCCGTCTTAATTGCCAAAGCGTGCCGCTCCAGAGGTTGGGAGGTATTGGAGGAGCCAATTATCCCAACTACTAGCAACGTGCTGAAACCGGATCTGGTTGTCTGGAACAACGAGCGCTCCTTTGTGATCGACGTAAGTGTCTCAGGTGATCACATCGACCTGCAGACCAGTTTTGATCGCAAAGTTGAGCGCTATTCGGTGCCAGCCGTCCTGAAGTGGGTGCGTTCCAAATCAGGGTACACACCTGTGATATCGGCGGTGTGTTTAAACTGGCGGGGAGCCATGTCGGCTCAGACGTCGAAGCTTTTACGAGCGGGCCTTGGCTTAAGTAACAGGGTGGGTGTCCTGTGTGCGGTAAAGGTCCTGGAGGGTGGACATGGAATTTGGTCAAATTTCCATCGCTCCACCTTTTCAGTTGGTGTAACGTAGTGCTGGAAGCATATGACGACTGTTACAGGTACGAGATTTGCCTGTCGCTGCGGCGCCGAACTCGGTCTCAGGATAGGCCTTGCGGGCCCCTGGTGGGCCCGCATAAGTATCCAAAATCTGTCCCGTGGCCCAAGACTTCTCTTCTTCTGTTTATTTTAAATCCGACGCTGGTTTAAAACTGCTGCTGAAGTCTTTTTATATGACCATTCTGCCTGGCCGCGGGACAGAAAGCAAATAGCCAAATGCCTCGTCGGAGATGGCTCTGGTAGTGGATGTGACAGTAGTGGCAGATCACATTTCTTTGGTAGAAGCATATAATCGTCAAGTCACCTATTACGATATGTTTAGCATTTTTTTTCTTTGAAGAGGTTATCAACATAACATTCGTCTTTTTAAGTTTATTGAAAGTTTGTTGGCAAGTATTCGAAATGATAGTTTATTAGAAAAAAAGGTAAACGGCGGGGGCATTGGCTGCACTCTTAAGGTAGTCAAATGCCTCGTCGGAGATGGCTCTGGTAGTGGACGTGACAGTAGTGGCAGATCACATTCCTTTGGTAGAAGAACATAATCTTAAAGTCACCTATTACGATATGTTTAGCTTTTTTTTTCTTTGAAGAGGTTATCAACATGAGGTGCTGGGCGCATTGTGAAGACTGTTGACCACAGGGGATATGCCTGTGAATGCAGCGTCGCTCTGGCCAAGGGCAGGCCTTTGGTGCCGTCAGACATACCATAAATGTGCCCAAATTGTGAGCTCCACAGGCCGAGAGCCTTATTATTTATTATTACATGTTATTTTGTTTTATTTTTGTGGTGGGATGGTGGCTCTCTTTTAAAATTGCCCATGCTGACTTTAAAGTGGCTATCACCCTTTTTGCAATTTTGATAGCTTATGAACCTCCGAAAAGTTTTGAGTACTTTTGTGAAGAAAGTTTTGGTTTAAAATGAATACTTTATGTTCTACGCTTGTTTGAAATAGTGTAAATGTGACCTTTCCTGACCCATGACCGCGTAAGTAAAAGCCTGGGTCGAAACCTGGGTAGACGTCATCTTGACGTCATATAATTAATTCGGCTTTGCAATCATTTGAAGAAATACTCAACGTGTTGACTAAAATTAGTTTTTTCTTTACTAACAACTCAAAAACTGTTTATATTTTCTATGCATCGATGTTGTTGTGATAAAAAGGCGCCATGGAGACTAATGCATTAATGAGATGACGTCTACCCAGGTTTCGACCCAGGCTTTTACTTACGCGGTTATGGGTCAGGAAAGGTCACATTTACACGATTTCAAACAAGCGTAGAACATAACGTATTCACTTTAAACCAAACATTTCTTCACAGAAGTACCCAAAACGTTTCGGAGGTTCATAGGCTATCAAAATTGCAAAAGGGTGATAGGCACTTTAACGTTTGCCCGACGGTGCTTACACGCCCAATATAGCTAAATGCCTCGTCGGAGACGGCTCTGGTAGTGGACGTAAGAGTAGTGGCAGATCACATTCCTTTGATAGAAGCACATAATCGTAAAGTCACCTATTACGATATGTTTAGCTTTTTTTTTCTTTGAAGAGTTTATCAACATAACATTAGTCTTTTTTAAGTTTATTGAAAGTTTGTTGGCAAATATTCGAAATGATAGTTTATTAGAACAAAAGGTAAACGGCGGGAGCATCGGCTGCACTCTTAAGGTAGTCAAATGCCTCGTCGGAGATGGCTCTGGTAGTGGACGTGACAGTAGTGGCAGATCACATTCCTTTGGTAGAAGCACATAATCGTAAAGTCACCTATTACGATATGTTTAGCATTTGTTTTCTTTTTAGAGGTTATCAACATGAGGTGCTGGGCGCATTGTGAAGACTGTTGACAACAGGGGATATGCCTGTGAATGCAGCGCCGCTCTGGCCAAGGGCAGGCCTTTGGTGCCGTCAGACGTACCATAAATATGCCCAAACTGTGAGCTCCACAGGCCTTATTATTTATTATTACATGTTCTTTTGTTTTATTTTTGTGGTGGGATGGTGGCTCTCTTTTAAAATTGCCCATGCTGTCTTTAACGTTTGCCCGATGGTGCTTACACGCCCAATATAGCCAAATGCCTCGTCGGAGACGGCTGTGGTAGTGGATGTGACAGTTGTGGCAGATCACATTCCTTTGATAGAAGCACATAATCGTAAAGTCACCTATTACGATATGTTTAGCATTTGTTTTTCTTTGAAGAGATTATCAACATAACATTAGTCTTTTTTAAGTTTATTGAAAGTTTGTTGGCATATATTCGAAATGATAGTTTATTAGAACAAAAGGTAAACGGCGGGGGCATCGGCTGCACTCGTCGTCGGAGATGGCTCTGGTAGTGGACGTGACAGTAGTGGCAGATCACATTCCTTTGGTAGAAGAACATAATCTTAAAGTCACCTATTACGATATGTTTAGCTTTTTTTTTCTTTGAAGAGGTTATCAACATGAGGTGCTGGGCGCATTGTGAAGACTGTTGACCACAGGGGATATGCCTGTGAATGCAGCGTCGCTCTGGCCAAGGGCAGGCCTTTGGTGCCGTCAGACATACCATAAATGTGCCCAAATTGTGAGCTCCACAGGCCGAGAGCCTTATTATTTATTATTACATGTTATTTTGTTTTATTTTTGTGGTGGGATGGTGGCTCTCTTTTAAAATTGCCCATGCTGACTTTAAAGTGGCTATCACCCTTTTTGCAATTTTGATAGCTTATGAACCTCCGAAAAGTTTTGAGTACTTTTGTGAAGAAAGTTTTGGTTTAAAATGAATACTTTATGTTCTACGCTTGTTTGAAATAGTGTAAATGTGACCTTTCCTGACCCATGACCGCGTAAGTAAAAGCCTGGGTCGAAACCTGGGTAGACGTCATCTTGACGTCATATAATTAATTCGGCTTTGCAATCATTTGAAGAAATACTCAACGTGTTGACTAAAATTAGTTTTTTCTTTACTAACAACTCAAAAACTGTTTATATTTTCTATGCATCGATGTTGTTGTGATAAAAAGGCGCCATGGAGACTAATGCATTAATGAGATGACGTCTACCCAGGTTTCGACCCAGGCTTTTACTTACGCGGTTATGGGTCAGGAAAGGTCACATTTACACGATTTCAAACAAGCGTAGAACATAACGTATTCACTTTAAACCAAACATTTCTTCACAGAAGTACCCAAAACGTTTCGGAGGTTCATAGGCTATCAAAATTGCAAAAGGGTGATAGGCACTTTAACGTTTGCCCGACGGTGCTTACACGCCCAATATAGCTAAATGCCTCGTCGGAGACGGCTCTGGTAGTGGATTTGACAGTAGTGGCAGATCACATTCCTTTGATAGAAGCACATAATCGTAAAGTCACCTATTACGATATGTTTAGCTTTTTTTTT
This sequence comes from Actinernus sp. WN-2022, assembly GCA_030867875.1. Taxonomy (NCBI): domain Eukaryota; kingdom Metazoa; phylum Cnidaria; class Anthozoa; order Actiniaria; family Actinernidae; genus Actinernus; species Actinernus sp. WN-2022. Next base: position 69,206 of record JAOWCC010000164.1, read on the forward strand.
CTTTGAAGAGTTTATCAACATAACATTAGTCTTTTTTAAGTTTATTGAAAGTTTGTTGGCAAATATTCGAAATGATAGTTTATTAGAACAAAAGGTAAACGGCGGGGGCATCGGCTGCACTCTTAAGGTAGTCAAATGCCTCGTCGGAGATGGCTCTGGTAGTGGACGTGACAGTAGTGGCAGATCACATTCCTTTGGTAGAAGCACATAATCGTAAAGTCACCTATTACGATATGTTTAGCATTTGTTTTCTTTTTAGAGGTTATCAACATGAGGTGCTGGGCGCATTGTGAAGACTGTTGACAACAGGGGATATGCCTGTGTATGCAGCGCCGCTCTGGCCAAGGGCAAGCCTTCGGTGCCGTCAGACGTACCATAAATATGCCCAAACTGTGAGCTCCACAGGCCGAGAAACTTATTATTACATGTTCTTTTGTTTTATTTTTGTGGTGGGATGGTGGCTCTCTTTTAAAATTGCCCATGCTGACTTTAACGTTTGCCCGACGGTGCCTACACGCCCAATATAGCCAAATGCCTCGTCGGAGACGGCTCTGGTAGTGGATTTGACAGTAGTGGCAGATCACATTTCTTTGATAGAAGCACATAATCGTAAAGTCACCTATTACGATATGTTTAGCTTTGTTTTTCTTTGAAGAGGTTATCAACATAACATTAGTCTTTTTTAAGTTTATTGAAAGTTTGTTGGCATATATTCGAAATGATAGTTTATTAGAACAAAAGGTAAACGGCGGGGGCATCGGCTGCACTCTTAAGGAACCAGCCCCCCCCCCGGCACAATATACCACCATAGTGCCTCACCCACCGCAACGTATCACTAGATCAAGATCACGTATGATATCGAACTCTACGAGCCGGACAGCCAATGTGGTGGCTTTAACAGCCCCCCACAAAAGACCCGCTGGTGAGACCTTGGAAGCACCGCAAAAGAAAGATAAACAAGACTGCGAGGGCCCTGTGAGGGCCGAACCTTACCGGAGGGATCAATGGGCGGTAGACCTATTGGATTCTCTCGATCTGCTAATTTTCGTGATTCCTCTAAGTCAACTCAGGTTTAAGCCTGGGTTGCCGGATGAGGAGTCGCGGGCATTCCTAGATCGTGAGTTTAACCAGTGGATCTCTCCCTTTGGGGGTGATTTCCCCAAAAGCAGGCATCATGAAGTAGGGCCCCAAAGACCAGCACGGGGGCCCAAGCATGCCCGTAGGAGGCAATATGCGGCAACTCAGCATCTCTGGGGACGCAGCATCTCGGCGTGTGCCGAGGCTGTGTTCTCGGGGGCGTGGAAGGAGTCGCGCCCTGCAGGTGTGGGCATGGAAAAGATCGAGCCTGCTTTGAGGGAGATAATGGAAGTAACTTCCTTCGCCGAGTAAGTGGCCAATATAGAACTGGGCCGGTGTTGTGGAGCCTCATGCGTCCTGTGACTATTCATGAGATCGAACAGCAATTCAAACTGATAGGAAAGACGGCTAGCGGCCCCGATAGGGTGCAGGTCTCGGCATTACGCGAGATCGGGGCCCGCAGCCTAGCCAGCCACTTCAATCTGTGGCTACTAGTGGGGAGCCAGCCCCTTGCGCTTACCATCGGCAGAACCATTTTTGTGGAAAAGGAGTCCGGCACGTCCGACCCTCTCTGTCATCGTCCCATTACGATTGCATCGGTGGTTATACGATTCTTCCACCGAATCGTGGGACAGCTAATGGAAGCTGAAGTCCCACTAGGGGTTGGGCAGCGGGGATTCAAACGGGGAGAAGGGATAGCAGCAAACATCTGGCTGCTACGCACCATCATTAAAGACAGCACGACCCGTCTCCAGCCGCTGAAGCTAGTCTTCCTTGACGTAAGGAAAGCCTTCGACTCAGTTAGTCACGGAGGCCTATTGCTCGCTGCGGAGCGACTTGGGGTGCCGAGCCCACTTCTTGTGTACTTAGCAGAGTTGTATTCAAGATCAACAACCTGCTTTGAAGTGGGTACGCAAACCAGTTCTCCTGTTCGTGTGGCTAGGGGGGTTAAGCAAGGCGATCCGCTTAGCCCACACCTTTTCAATTTTGTTATTGATTGGGCCCTTAGTGAGCTTGATCCTGAGATAGGCATCGTGCTGGGGGAAACCCGCATAAACCATCTAGCATATGCCGATGACCTGGTGCTGCTGGCCGGCACCACGCTGGGCTTGAGATCTCAGTTGGATCGAGTTGAACAGAGGCTGGCGTTCGGTGGATTGAGTCTTAGCACGGGGGAGAGGGGCAAGTCGGCCAGCATGAACATCGTGGTCGACGGGAAAGCCAAGAAGTGGCTAGTAGACCCAGCCCCCTTCCTCAGTGCTAGCGGCGATCAAATAACACCTATGACCGCCGCTGACTCATATCCATACCTGGGCATTAATATCTCAGCCCGGGTCCAGAGGGCGTCAGTTAGAGCTGGGCGTTATGACAACTTCAAATCGGCGCTGGATCAGATCTCCCGAGCTCCGCTCAAGCCGCAGCAGAGATTGCACCTTTTGAAGGTATTTCTGTTGCCGCAACTGCATCACTCTCTAGTTTTGTCCAGAACATCGGGCAAACTATTGAAAGGACTCGATCTCCTTGTCTGGAAGGCTGTCCGTGGTTGGCTTAAGCTGCCGGCCGACACTCACCTGGCCTTCTTATATGCCAACTCGAAGGATGGAGGCCTGGGCATCCCCAACTTGTATCACGGCATGCGTCTCATGAAGAGGAATCGGATTGAGGCGCTGCTGCGATCTGAAGATCTGCAGGTTAGGGAGATATGACCAGATCTCCATCTTTCCAGAAGGCGGTGAGTGCGGTTACGGCGGTGACCATGCTGACCGGGAGACGAGTCGAATCCAAAGCAATCCTTAGAACGATTTGGCGCGAGACGCTATATGCCTCAGCAGACGGGCGCGGGTTAGATCAGTGTCCGTTGGTGCCCCAGGTGAATGCCTGGGTGAGCGATCACTCAGGTTTGCAATCTGGGGCCCAGTTTATCACTTCGCTGAAGGTACGTGGTGCCTTGCTTCCAACTGCAATAAGACGGGCACGGGGACGTCCTGAATCGAACACGAATTGTGACTGTTGCGGGCGTGGATACCCTGAGTTTTTGGGGCACGTTCTCCAAACGTGTCCCAGAACTTGGGGTTCCCGCATCAGGCGCCACAATGACGTCGCCGTCTTAATTGCCAAAGCGTGCCGCTCCAGAGGTTGGGAGGTATTGGAGGAGCCAATCATCCCAACTACCAGTAATATGCTGAAACCGGATCTGGTCATCTGGAATAACCAGCGCTCCTTTGTGGTCGACGTAAGTGTCTCAGGCGATCATATCGACCTGCAGACCAGTTTTGATCGCAAAGTTGAGCGCTATTCGGTTCCAGCTGTCCTGGAGTGGGTGCGTTCCAAATCTGGGTACACACCTGTGATATCGGCGGTGTGTCTTAACTGGCGGGGAGCCATGTCGGCTCAGACCTCGAAGCTTCTACGAGCGGGCCTCGGCTTAAGCAACAAGGTGGGTGTGCTGTGTGCGGTAAAGGTACTGGAGGGTGGACATGGAATTTGGTCACAATGTTCATAGGTCCACCTTCTCAGTAGGAGTGACGTAGCACTGGAAGTCTATGAAGACTGTGACAGGTACGAGATATGCCTGTCACTGCGGTTCCGAAACTGGTCTCAGGATAGGCCTTATGGGCCCGCATATGTATCCAAAATCTGTCCCGTGGCCCAAGACTTCGATTCTTATTGTTATTTTGAATCCGACGCTTGTTTGCCTGCTCCCTCCTGAAGTATTTTTATTGACCATTCTACCTGGCCGCGGGACAGAAGTCAAATAGTCAAATGCCTCGTCGGAGATGGCTCGGGTAGTGGACGTGACAGTAGTGGCAGATCACATTCCTTTGGTAGAAGCACATAATCGTAAAGTCACCTATTACGATATGTTTAGCTTTTTTTTTCTTTGAAGAGGTTATCAACATGAGGTGCTGGGCGCATTATGAAGACTGTTGACCACAGGGGATATGCCTGTGTATGCAGCGCCGCTCTGGCCAAGGGCAAGCCTTCGGTGCCGTCAGACGTACCATAAATATGCCCAAACTGTGAGCTCCACAGGCCGAGAGCCTTATTATTTATTATTACATGTTCTTTTGTTTTATTTTTGTGGTGGGATGGTGGCTCTCTTTTAAAATTGCCCATGCTGACTTTAACGTTTGCCCGACGGTGCCTACACGCCCAATATAGCCAAATGCCTCGTCGGAGACGGCTCTGGTAGTGGATTTGACAGTAGTGGCAGATCACATTCCTTTGATAGATATGTTTAGCTTTTTTTTTCTTTGAAGAGATTATCAACATAACATTAGTCTTTTTTAAGTTTATTGAAAGTTTGTTGGCACATATTCGAAATGATAGTTTATTAGAACAAAAGGTAAACGGCGGGGGCATCGGCTGCATCGGCACGGGGACGTCCTGAATCAAACACCAATTGTGACTGTTGCGGGCGTGGACACCCTGAGTTTTTGGGGCACGTTCTCCAGACGTGTCCCAGAACCTGGGGCTCCCGCATCAGACGACACAATGACGTCGCCGCCTTAATTGCCAAAGCGTGCCGGTCTGGAGGTTGGGATGTATTGGAGGAGCCAATCATTCCAACTAGTAGCAACGTGCTGAAACCGGATCTGGTTGTCTGGAACAACCAGCGCTCCTTTGTGATCGACGTAAGTGTCTCAGGCGACCACATTGACCTGGAGACCAGTTTTGATCGCAAAGTTGAGCGGTATTCGGTTTCGGCTGTCCTGGATTGGGTGCGTTCCAAATCGGGGAACACACCTGCAGTATCGGCGGTGTGTCTCAACTGGCGGGGTGCTATGTCGCCTCGGACCGCGAAGCTTATACGAGCGGGCCTCGGCCTAAGCAACAAGGTAAGTGTCCTGTGTGCGGTCAGAGTACTGGAAGGTGGACATGGAATATGGTCAAACTTCCATAGGTCCACCTTCTCAGTAGGAGTAACGTAGCACTGGAAGTCTATGAAGTCTGTAATAGGCACGAGATTTGCCTGCCACTGTGGACCTGAACTGGTCTCAGGATAGGCCTTGTGGGCCCCTGGTGGGCCCACATAAGTATCCAAAATCCGTCCCGCGGCCTAAGACTTCGATTCTTATATTTATTTTGAATCCGACGCCTGTTTGCCTCTCCCTCCTGAAGTCTTTTTAAATTTGACCATTCTGTCTGGCCGCGGGACAGAATCAAAATAGTCAAATGCCTCGTCGGAGATGGCTCTGGTAGTGGATTTGACAGTAGTGGCAGATCACATTCCTTTGATAGAAGCACATAATCGTAAAGTCACCTATTACGATATGTTTAGCTTTTTTTTTCTTTGAAGAGGTTATCAACATAACATTAGTCTTTTTTAAGTTTATTGAAAGTTTGTTGGCATATATTCGAAATGATAGTTTATTAGAACAAAAGGTAAACGGCGGGGGCATCGGCTGCACTCGTCGTCGGAGATGGCTCTGGTAGTGGACGTGACAGTAGTGGCAGATCACATTCCTTTGGAAGAAGCACATAATCGTAAAGTCACCTATTACGATACGTTTTGCATTTTTTTCTTTGAAGAGGTTATCAACATGAGGTGCTGGGCGCATTATGAAGACTGTTGACCACAGGGGATATGCCTGTGTATGCAGCGCCGCTCTGGCCAAGGGCAGGCCTTTGGTGCCGTCAGACGTACCATAAATATGCCCAAACTGTGAGCTCCACAGGCCGAGAGCCTTATTATTACATGTTCTTTTGTTTTATTTTTGTGGTGGGATGGTGGCTCTCTTTTAAAATTGCCCATGCTGACTTTAACGTTTGCCCGACGGTGCCTACACGCCCAATATAGCCAAATGCCTCGTCGGAGACGGCTCTGGTAGTGGATTTGACAGTAGTGGCAGATCACATTCCTTTGATAGAAGCACATAATCGTAAAGTCACCTATTACGATATGTTTAGCTTTTTTTTTCTTTGAAGAGGTTATCAACATAACATTAGTCTTTTTTAAGTTTATTGAAAGTTTGTTGGCATATATTCGAAATGATAGTTTATTAGAACAAAAGGTAAACGGCGGGGGCATCGGCTGCACTCTTAAGGTAGTCAAATGCCTCGTCGGAGATGGCTCTGGTAGTGGACGTGACAGTAGTGGCAGATCACATTCCTTTGGTAGAAGCACATAATCGTAAAGTCACCTATTACGATATGTTTAGCTTTATTTTTCTTTGAAGAGGTTATCAACATGAGGTGCTGGGCGCATTATGAAGACTGTTGACCACAGGGGATATGCCTGTGTATGCAGCGCCGCTCTGGCCAAGGGCAATCCTTTGGTGCCGTCAGACGTACCATAAATATGCCCAAACTGTGAGCTCCACAGGCCGAGAGCCTTATTATTTATTATTACATGTTCTTTTGTTTTATTTTTGTGTTGGGATGGTGGCTCTCTTTTAAAATTGCCCATGCTGACTTTAACGTTTGCCCGACGGTGCCTACACGCCCAATATAGCCAAATGCCTCGTCGGAGACGGCTCTGGTAGTGGATTTGACAGTAGTGGCAGATCACATTCCTTTGATAGAAGCACATAATCGTAAAGTCACCTATTACGATATGTTTAGCTTTTTTTTTCTTTGAAGAGGTTATCAACATAACATTAGTCTTTTTTAAGTTTATTGAAAGTTTGTTGGCATATATTCGAAATGATAGTTTATTAGAACAAAAGGTAAACGGCGGGGGCATCGGCTGCACTCGTCGTCGGAGATGGCTCTGGTAGTGGACGTGACAGTAGTGGCAGATCACATTCCTTTGGAAGAAGCACATAATCGTAAAGTCACCTATTACGATACGTTTTGCATTTTTTTCTTTGAAGAGGTTATCAACATGAGGTGCTGGGCGCATTATGAAGACTGTTGACCACAGGGGATATGCCTGTGTATGCAGCGCCGCTCTGGCCAAGGGCAAGCCTTTGGTGCCGTCAGACGTACCATAAATATGCCCAAACTGTGAACTCCACAGGCCGAGAGCCTTATTATTTATTATTACATGTTCTTTTGTTTTATTTTGGTGGTGGGATGGTGGCTCTCTTTTGAAATTGCCCATGCTGACTTTAACGTTTGCCCGACGGTGCCTACACGCCCAATAGAGCCAAATGCCTCGTCGGAGACGGCTCTGGTAGTGGATTTGACAGTAGTGGCAGATCACATTCCTTTGATAGAAGCACATAATCGTAAAGTCACCTGTTACGATATGTTTAGCTTTTTTTTTCTTTGAAGAGGTTATCAACATAACATTAGTCTTTTTTAAGTTTATTGAAAGTTTGTTGGCATATATTCGAAATGATAGTTTATTAGAACAAAAGGTAAACGGCGGGGGCATTGGCTGCACTCTTGATCTGGAACCTTCTCGTGGTGGGAGTCGTTAAGTAGGCGAACTTGTTCGCTGAAACTAATATCAGATCACCGGATACTGGGCCAGCCACCCAGTACTCGGGAAACAGCTGGCTACTACAAGTAAATCGACAAATGAAGACCTCCCGGCCACAGCTGGGAGGCAAGCTGTTAATGGAGCTACCAGAACAGGTAGTGTCCAGTGCGAGGATTGTGAGCGTGCGTTCAGCACCACGGCGGGGAAGAATCTCCACCGGAGGAGGGCGTACGCGGTTGAATATCACGCAGAACAGCTACCCAAGGACCGGGTGAAAGCTCGATGGACCATGGACGAGATGGTTCTGGTGGCTAGACGCCAAATAGATTTGGAGAGGAGTAGATGTAGCGCGGTAGCAAAAGGAATGCATGAAGTTATACCGCACCGAACTTTCTATTCTGTGAAATCTCTTAAGAACAAGAACGCGAGGTATATTGAAATCCTTGAGAGGCTGCGTACCGAGCAGGGAACGGTGATTGTTGAAAGGGTGGTGGACCCTCGGAGTCTCCCAACGGTTGGAGAAGGTGCCTCGATTCCGGAGAAAGGTGACCGGATGGGGCTGGCAGGTGATGCGGCTTTCGACTCGGTAAGTCACGGTGCCCTTTTGTTGTCCGCGGAGCGACTCGGAGTCTCCGGCCCACTTCTAGTTTATCTAGCAGAGTTGTACTCACGATCAACAACCTGCTTCGAAGTGGGAGGTGAGACCAGTAATCCTGTTCGAGTGACCCAGGGAGTGAAGCAGGGCGACCCGCTAAGCTCCCACCTATTCAACGGAGTAGTCGATTGGGCGCTCAGCGATCTCGACCCTAATATAGGCATTATGCTAGGAGACACCCGAGTCTCTCATTTAGCATATGCTGATGACCTTATACTGCTAGCCAGTACTAAGCTGGGCTTGAGATCCCAGTTGGGAAGAGTTGAACAGAGGCTGAAATTCTGCGGGTTGAGTCTTAGCACGGGCGAAAAAGGAAAGTCTGCTTCACTGAACATCGAAGTAGACGGGAGAGCCAAACGGTGGGTGGTGGACCCAACCCCTTTCCTTAGTGCTAGCGACGGTCTAATAACACCTATGACCGCCGCAGACTCATATGATTATCTGGGCATTAAGTTCTCTGCCCAGAGGCAGAACTCCACAGCAAGTACTGGGAACTATTCGAAGTTCAAGGGGGCCTTAGATGAGATCTCACGAGCTCCGCTCAAGCCGCAACAGAGAATGCACCTGTTAAAGGTGTACCTCCTGCCGCAACTGCATCACTCATTGGTATTGTCCAGAACAACGGGCAAGCTGTTGAAAGGTCTTGATATCCTGGTTAGGAAAGCTGTCCGTGGATGGATTAAATTGCCTGCCGACACTCATTTGTCGTTCTTTTATGCTAACCACAACGATGGAGGTTTGGGCAACTTGTATCACAACATGAGAATCATGAAGAGAAATCGGATTGAAAACATGCTGAGGTCCGGCGATCCACACATAGTGGAGATGTCCAAGACCGACACCTTCAAGAAGGCAATGAGCAAAGCAATGGCGACAACCACGCTAGCCGGGAGGAAGATAGGCTCCAAATCAGAACTGCGTACGGCTTGGCGCGAGTTGTTGTATTCTTCAGCAGATGGGCGGGGCTTGTCCCAATGCCCATTGGTGCCCGAATGCCACTCCTGGGTAACCAATTGCACCGGTCTTCAAACCGGAGCGCAATATATATCTTCGCTGAAGATACATGGAAACTTGCTTCCAACGGCGGTTAGGAAGGCGAGGGGCCGTCCGAGTGTAAACTCGAATTGCGACTGTTGCGGGATCGGACACCCTGAGTTCCTTGGGCACGTGCTCCAAACGTGTCCTAGGACTTTGGGCGCCCGCATCAGGCGCCATAACGACGTTGCAGCACTAATCGCCAAGGCGTACCGAGCAGGACATTGGCAGGTGTTGGAGGAGCCCATCATTCCAACTCCTGCGAGTTACCTGAAACCCGATTTAATCGCTTGGAATAGTGAACGCTCTTTCGTGATTGACATATGCATACCAGGCGATAGCATCAGCCTGTCGATGAGTCATGATCGAAAGGTCGCTTACTATTCGGTTTCAGAGGTCCTGAACTGGGTACGTACTAAGTCTGGGAACACACCAAAGGTGTCAGCGGTGTGTGTCAACTGGCGGGGAGCCATGGCCAAGGAGTCCAATGAGCTTTTACGGAACGATCTCGGTCTACGACGTAGGGTGGTTGAACTGTGTGCGATTAGGACACTCGAAGGCGGTCATGGAATTTGGGCTAATTTCCATCGATCGACCTTTGCAGTAGGAGTAACGTGAGGCACTGGGCACATTATGAAGACCGTTGAACACGGGGGATGTGCCTGGGACGGTCGCTCCGCTTTGGCTACAGGGCAAGCCTTTGGTGCCGATGACGCACCATAAATATGCCCAAACTGTAAGCTCCATGGCCGAGAGCCTTTATCATTTATTATTACATGTCCTTTTGTTTTATTTTTGTGGTGGGATGGTGGCTCTCTTTTAGTCAAGCCCATATATGATTATAAGTGTGTTTGGCCGACGGAGCTTACACGCCCAATAGTCAAATGCCTCGTCGGAGATGGCTCTGGTAGTGGACGTGACAGTAGTGGCAGATCACATTCCTTTGGTAGAAGCACATAATCGTAAAGTCACCTACTACGATATGTTTAGCTTTTTTTTCTTTGAAGAGGTTATCAACATGAGGTGCTGGGCGCATTATGAAGACTGTTGACCACAGGGGATATGCCTGTGTATGCAGCGCCGCTCTGGCCAAGGGCAGGCCTTTGGTGCCGTCAGACGTACCATAAATATGCCCAAACTGTGAGCTCCACAGGCCGAGAGCCTTATTATTACATGTTCTTTTGTTTTATTTTTGTGGTGGGATGGTGGCTCTCTTTTAAAATTGCCCATGCTGACTTTAACGTTTGCCCGACGGTGCCTACACGCCCAATATAGCCAAATGCCTCGTCGGAGACGGCTCTGGTAGTGGATTTGACAGTAGAGGCAGATCACATTCCTTTGATAGAAGCACATAATCGTAAAGTCACCTATTACGATATGTTTAGCTTTTTTTTTCTTTGAAGAGGTTATCAACATAACATTAGTCTTTTTTAAGTTTATTGAAAGTTTGTTGGCATATATTCGAAATGATAGTTTAGTAGAACAAAAGGTAAACGGCGGGGGCATCGGCTGCACTCGTCGTCGGAGATGGCTCTGGTAGTGGACGTGACAGTAGTGGCAGATTACATTCCTTTGGAAGAAGCACATAATCGTAAAGCCACCTATTACGATATGTTTTTCATTTTTTTCTTTGAAGAGGTTATCAACATGAGGAGATGGGCGCATTATGAAGACTGTTGACCACAGGGGATATGCCTGTGTATGCAGCGCCGCTCTGGCCAAGGGCAGGCCTTTGGTGCCGTCACACGTACCATAAATATGCCCAAACTGTGAGCTCCACAGGCCGAGAGCCTTATTATTTATTATTACATGTTCTTTTGTTTTATTTTTGTGATGGAATGGTGGCTCTCTTTAAAAATTGCCCATGCTGACTTTAACGTTTGCCCGACGGTGCCTACACGCACAATATAGCCAAATGCCTCGTCGGATACGGCTCTCGTAGTGGATTTGACAGTAGTGGCAGATCACATTCCTTTGATAGAAGCACATAATCGTAAAGTCACCTATTACGATATGTTTAGCTTCTTTTTTTTTTAAGAGGTTATCAACATAACATTAGTCTTTTTTAAGTTTATTGAAAGTTTGTTGGCATATATTCGAAATGATAGTTTATTAGAACAAAAGGTAAACGGCGGGGGCATCGGCTGCACTCTTAAGGTAGCCAAATGCCTCGTCGGAGACGGCTCTGGTAGTGGATGTGACAGTAGTGGCAGATCACATTTCTTTGGTAGAAGCACATAATCGTAAAGTCACCTATTACGATATGTTTAGCATTTTTTTCTTTGAAGAGGTTATCAACATAACATTCGTCTTTTTAAGTTTATTGAATGTTTGTTGGCAAGTATTCGAAATGATAGTTTATTAGAACAAAAGGTAAACGGCGGGGGCATTGGCTGCACTCTTAAGGTAGTCAAATGCCTCGTCGGAGATGGCTCTGGTAGTGGACGTGACAGTAGTGGCAGATCATATTCCTTTGGTAGAAGCACATAATCGTAAAGTCACCTATTACGATATGTTTAGCTTTTTTTTTCTTTGAAGAGGTTATCAACATGAGGTGCTGGGCGCATTATGAAGACTGTTGACCACAGGCGATATGCCTGTGTATGCAGCGCCGCTCTGGCCAAGGGCAAGCCTTTGGTGCCGTCAGACGTACCATAAATATGCCCAAACTGTGAGCTCCACAGGCCGAGAGCCTTATTATTTATTATTACATGTTCTTTTGTTTTATTTTTGTGGTGGGATGGTGGCTCTCTTTTAAAATTGCCCATGCTGACTTTAACGTTTGTCCGACGGTGCCTACACGCCCAATATAGCCAAATGCCTCGTCGGAGACGGCTCTGGTAGTGGATTTGACAGTAGTGGCAGATCACATTCCTTTGATAGAAGCACATAATCGTAAAGTCACCTATTACGATATGTTTAGCTTTTTTTTTATTTGAAGAGGTTATCAACATAACATTAGTCTTTTTTAAGTTTATTGAAAGTTTGTTGGCATATATTCGAAATGATAGTTTATTAGAACAAAAGGTAAACGGCGGGGGCATCGGCTGCACTCTTAAGGTAGTCAAATGCCTCGTCGAAGATTGCTCTGGTAGTGGACGTGACAGTAGTGGCAGATCACATTCCTTTGGTAGAAGCACATAATCGTAAAGTCACCTATTACGATATGTTTAGCTTTATTTTTCTTTGAAGAGGTTATCAACATGAGGTGCTGGGCGCATTATGAAGACTGTTGACCACAGGGGATATGCCTGTGTATGCAGCGCCGCTCTGGCCAAGGGCAAGCCTTTGGTGCCGTCAGACGTACCATAAATATGCCCAAACTGTGAGCTCCACAGGCCGAGAGCCTTATTATTTATTATTACATGTTCTTTTGTTTTATTTTTGTGGTGGGATGGTGGCTCTCTTTTAAAATTGCCCATGCTGACTTTAACGTTTGCCCGACGGTGCCTACACGCCCAATATAGCCAAATGCCTCGTCGGAGACGGCTCTCGTAGTGGATTTGACAGTAGTGGCAGATCACATTCCTTTGATAGAAGCACATAATCGTAAAGTCACCTATTACGATATGTTTAGCTTTTTTTTTCTTTGAAGAGGTTATCAACATAACATTAGTCTTTTTTAAGTTTATTGAAAGTTTGTTGGCATATATTCGAAATGATAGGTTATTAGAACAAAAGGTAAACGGCGGGGGCATCGGCTGCACTCGTCGTCGGAGATGGCTCTGGTAGTGAACGTGACAGTAGTGGCAGATCACATTCCTTTGGAAGAAGCACATAATCGTAAAGTCACCTATTACGATACGTTTTGCATTTTTTTCTTGGAAGAGGTTATCAACATGAGGTGCTGGGCGCATTATGAAGACTGTTGACCACGGGGGATATGCCTGTGTATGCAGCGCCGCTCTTGCCAAGGGCAGGCCTTTGGTGCCGTCAGACGTACCATAAATATGCCCAAACTGTGAGCTCCACAGGCCGAGAGCCTTATTATTACATGTTCTTTTGTTTTATTTTTGTGGTGGGATGGTGGCTCTCTTTTAAAATTGCCCATGCTGACTTTAACGTTTGCCCGACGGTGCCTACACGCCCAATATAGCCAAATGCCTCGTCGGAGACGGCTCTGGTAGTGGATTTGACAGTAGTGGCAGATCACATTCCTTTGATAGAAGCACATAATCGTAAAGTCACCTATTACGATATGTTTAGCTTTTTTTTTCTTTGAAGAGGTTATCAACATAACATTCGTCTTTTTTAAGTTTATTGAAAGTTTGTTGGCAAGTATTCGAAATGATAGTTTATTAGAACAAAAGGTAAACGGCGGGAGCATCGGCTGGACTCTTAAGGTAGTCAAATGCCTCGTCGGAGATGGCTCTGGTAGTGGACGTGACAGTAGTGGCAGATCACATTCCTTTGGTAGAAGCACATAATCGTAAAGTCACCTATTACGATATGTTTAGCTTTTTTTTTCTTTGAAGAGGTTATCAACATGAGGTGCTGGGCGCATTATGAAGAATGTTGACCACAGGGGATATGCCTGTGTATGCAGCGCCGCTCTGGCCAAGGGCAAGCCTTTGGTGCCGTCAGACGTACCATAAATATGCCCAAACTGTGAGCTCCACAGGCCGAGAGCCTTATTATTTATTATTACATGTTCTTTTGTTTTATTTTGGTGGTGGGATGGTGGCTCTCTTTTGAAATTGCCCATGCTGACTTTAACGTTTGCCCGACGGTGCCTACACGCCCAATATAGCCAAATGCCTCATCGCAGACGGCTCTGGTAGTGGATTTGACAGTACTGGCAGATCACATTCCTTTGATAGAAGCACATAATCGTAAAGGCACCTATTACGATATGTTTAGCTTTTTTTTTCTTTGAAGAGGTTATCAACATAACATTAGTCTTTTTTAAGTTTATTGAAAGTTTGTTGGCATATATTCGAAATGATAGTTCATTAGAACAAAAGGTAATCGGCGGGGGCATTGGCTGCACTCTTAAGGTAGTCAAATGCCTCGTCGGAGATGGCTCTGGTAGTGGACGTGACAGTAGTGGCAGATCACATTCCTTTGGTAGAAGCACATAATCGTAAAGTCACCTACTACGATATGTTTAGCTTTTTTTTCTTTGAAGAGGTTATCAACATGAGGTGCTGGGCGCATTATGAAGACTGTTGACCACAGGGGATATGCCTGTGTATGCAGCGCCGCTCTGGCCAAGGGCAGGCCTTTGGTGCCGTCAGACGTACCATAAATATACCCAAACTGTGAGCTCCACAGGCCGAGAGCCTTATTATTACATGTTCTTTTGTTTTATTTTTGTGGTGGGATGGTGGCTCTCTTTTAAAATTGCCCATGCTGACTTTAACGTTTGCCCGACGGTGCCTACACGCCCAATATAGCCAAATGCCTCGTCGGAGACGGCTCTGGTAGTGGATTTGACAGTAGAGGCAGATCACATTCCTTTGATAGAAGCACATAATCGTAAAGTCACCTATTACGATATGTTTAGCTTTTTTTTTCTTTGAAGAGGTTATCAACATAACATTAGTCTTTTTTAAGTTTATTGAAAGTTTGTTGGCATATATTCGAAATGATAGTTTAGTAGAACAAAAGGTAAACGGCGGGGGCATCGGCTGCACTCGTCGTCGGAGATGGCTCTGGTAGTGGACGTGACAGTAGTGGCAGATTACATTCCTTTGGAAGAAGCACATAATCGTAAAGCCACCTATTACGATATGTTTTTCATTTTTTTCTTTGAAGAGGTTATCAACATGAGGTGCTGGGCGCATTATGAAGACTGTTGACCACAGGGGATATGCCTGTGTATGCAGCGCCGCTCTGGCCAAGGGCAGGCCTTTGGTGCCGTCACACGTACCATAAATATGCCCAAACTGTGAGCTCCACAGGCCGAGAGCCTTATTATTTATTATTACATGTTCTTTTGTTTTATTTTTGTGATTGAATGGTGGCTCTCTTTAAAAATTGCCCATGCTGACTTTAACGTTTGCCCGACGGTGCCTACACGCACAATATAGCCAAATGCCTCGTCGGATACGGCTCTCGTAGTGGATTTGACAGTAGTGGCAGATCACATTCCTTTGATAGAAGCACATAATCGTAAAGTCACCTATTACGATATGTTTAGCTTCTTTTTTTTTTAAGAGGTTATCAACATAACATTAGTCTTTTTTAAGTTTATTGAAAGTTTGTTGGCATATATTCGAAATGATAGTTTATTAGAACAAAAGGTAAACGGCGGGGGCATCGGCTGCACTCTTAAGGTAGCCAAATGCCTCGTCGGAGACGGCTCTGGTAGTGGACGTGACAGTAGTGGCAGATCACATTCCTTTGGTAGAAGCACATAATCGTAAAGTCACCTATTACGATATGTTTAGCTTTTTTTTTCTTTGAAGAGGTTATCAACATGAGGTGCTGGGCGCATTATGAAGACTGTTGACCACAGGGGATATGCCTGTGTATGCAGCGCCGCTCTGGCCAAGGGCAGGCCTTTGGTGCCGTCAGACGTACCATAAATATGCCCAAACTGTGAGCTCCACAGGCCGAGAGCCTTATTATTACATGTTCTTTTGTTTTATTTTTGTGGTGGGATGGTGGCTCTCTTTTAAAATTGCCCATGCTGACTTTAACGTTTGCCCGACGGTGCCTACACGCCCAATATAGCCAAATGCCTCGTCGGAGACGGCTCTGGTAGTGGATTTGACAGTAGAGGCAGATCACATTCCTTTGATAGAAGCACATAATCGTAAAGTCACCTATTACGATATGTTTAGCTTTTTTTTTCTTTGAAGAGGTTATCAACATAACATTAGTCTTTTTTAAGTTTATTGAAAGTTTGTTGGCATATATTCGAAATGATAGTTTAGTAGAACAAAAGGTAAACGGCGGGGGCATCGGCTGCACTCGTCGTCGGAGATGGCTCTGGTAGTGGACGTGACAGTAGTGGCAGATTACATTCCTTTGGAAGAAGCACATAATCGTAAAGCCACCTATTACGATATGTTTTTCATTTTTTTCTTTGAAGAGGTTATCAACATGAGGTGCTGGGCGCATTATGAAGACTGTTGACCACAGGGGATATGCCTGTGTATGCAGCGCCGCTCTGGCCAAGGGCAGGCCTTTGGTGCCGTCACACGTACCATAAATATGCCCAAACTGTGAGCTCCACAGGCCGAGAACCTTATTATTTATTATTACATGTTCTTTTGTTTTATTTTTGTGATGGAATGGTGGCTCTCTTTAAAAATTGCCCATGCTGACTTTAACGTTTGCCCGACGGTGCCTACACGCACAATATAGCCAAATGCCTCGTCGGATACGGCTCTCGTAGTGGATTTGACAGTAGTGGCAGATCACATTCCTTTGATAGAAGCACATAATCGTAAAGTCACCTATTACGATATGTTTAGCTTCTTTTTTTTTTAAGAGGTTATCAACATAACATTAGTCTTTTTTAAGTTTATTGAAAGTTTGTTGGCATATATTCGAAATGATAGTTTATTAGAACAAAAGGTAAACGGCGGGGGCATCGGCTGCACTCAAGAGCGAGGCAATCAAGAGCGAGGCAGATTGCCTCAACACGCCAGACAGCCAAGGTGGTGGTCCCAGAGGCCCCCCACAAAAGGTCTGACCCGGTTGAGATTAATGCGAGTGAGACACCGCTGAATGTATTGGGAGAACCCGCGGGCCCTCCGCCGGCGAGTACTGATAAGTTGAAAAATGTTCGGTGGGCAGTCGATCTGTTAGACTCACTTGACTTTAACACCTTTGCCATTTCGTTGAAGTTCCTACGTCTCAAACCTGGCTTGCCAGATGATGAGTCGCGAGCTTTTATCGACTGTGAGTTTAACCAGTGGATTGCACCTTATCTCAGTGACCCCCCTAAACACAGGCAGAAGGTTGACCAGCCCAAAATATCACCTCTGGGCTCAAAGCAGGCCCGCAGGCAGCAATATCGTAACACCCAGCGACTCTGGGATCGCAGTCCCTCGGCTTGCGCCGAGGCTGTGTTCTCGGGAACCTGGAAAAGTTCGAAATCTGCCGGCGTGCCTCTGTCGAAAATGGAACCTGCGTGGAGAGAGATAATGGAGTGTACCTCGATCACAGATTTAGAGAGGCTTGCCCCGGCAGGACCGGTGTTGTGGAGCCTAATGTGTCCCGTTTCTATATCCGAAGTTGAAAGCAATCTGAAGCAGCTGGGAAAAACAGCAGGTGGTCCCGATGGGGTACACGTAAGTAAATTACAGGAAATTGGACCCCGTAGCCTGGCATCCCACTTTAACCTTTGGTTAATAGTAGGGAGCCAGCCGAAAGCGTTGACTATCGGCAGAACGATCTTTGTCGAAAAGGTGGCCGGCACATCCGAACCTTTAAGTCACCGTCCAATTACGATAGCATCCGTGGTAATACGATTCTTCCACAGGATCTTGGGCAAGCGCTTTGAAGCGGAACTCCCGATTGGAGTTGCTCAGCGGGGATTCAGGCGGGGAGATGGCATAGCCAAGAACGTCTGGCTACTGCGTACCCTAATTCAAGACAGCACTGCCAATCTCAAACCCCTGAAATTAGTATTCCTGGATGTCAAGAAAGCTTTCGACTCGGTAAGTCACGGTGCCCTTTTGTTGGCCGCGGAGCGACTCGGAGTCCCCGGCCCACTTCTAGTATACCTAGCAGAGTTGTACTCACGATCAACAACCTGCTTTGAAGTGGGAGGTGAGACCAGTTATCCTGTTCGAGTGACCCAGGGAGTAAAGCAGGGCGACCCGCTGAGCTCCCACCTATTCAACGGAGTAGTCGATTGGGCACTCAGCGATCTCGACCCTAATATAGGCATTATGCTAGGAGACACCCGAGTCTCTCATTTAGCATATGCTGATGACCTTGTGCTGCTAGCCAGCACTAAGCTGGGCTTGAGATCCCAGTTGGGAAGAGTTGAACAGAGGCTGAAATTCTGCGGGTTGAGTCTTAGCACTGGCGCAAAAGGAAAGTCTGCTTCACTGAACATCGAAGTAGACGGGAGAGCTAAAAGGTGGGTGGTGGACCCAACCCCATTCCTCAGTGCTAGCGGCGATCTAATAACACCTATGACCGCTGCAGACTCATACGATTATCTGGGCATTAAGTTCTCTGCCCAGAGGCAGAACTCAACAGCAAGTACTGGGAACTATTCAAAGTTCAAGGGGGCCTTAGACGAGATCTCACGAGCTCCGCTCAAACCGCAACAGAGAATGCACCTGTTGAAGGTATACCTGTTGCCGCAACTGCATCATTCGTTGGTTTTGTCCAGAACAACGGGCAAGCTGTTGAAAGGTCTTGATATCCTGGTTAGGAAAGCTGTTCGTGGATGGATTAAACTGCCTGCTGACACTCATTTGTCGTTCTTTTACGCCAACCATAAGGATGGAGGCTTGGGCATCATTAACTTGTACCACAGCATGAGAATCATGAAGAGAAATCGGATTGAAACAATGCTGGGGTCCGGCGATCCACACATAGTGGAGATGTCCAAAACCGAAACCTTCAAGAAGGCATTGAGTAAAGTAATGGCGACCACCACGCTAGCTGGGAGGAAGATAGGCTCCAAATCGGATTTGCGAACGGCTTGGCGCGAGTTGTTGTATTCTTCAGCAGATGGGCGGGGACTGTCCCAATGCCCATTGGTGCCCGAATGCCACTCATGGGTTACCAATTGCACCGGACTCCAATCCGGAGCGCAATATATAACTTCGCTGAAGATACACGGAAACTTGCTTCCAACGGCGGTTAGGAAGGCGAGGGGTCGTCCGAGTGTAAACTCGAATTGCGACTGTTGCGGGATCGGACACCCTGAGTTCCTTGGGCACGTGCTCCAAACGTGTCCTAGGACTTGGGGTGCCCGCATCAAGCGCCATAACGACGTGGCAGCACTAATCGCCAAAGCGTGCCGAGCAAGACATTGGCAGGTGTTGGAGGAACCCATCATACCAACTCCTGCAAGTTTCCTGAAACCCGATCTAATCGCTTGGAATAGTGAACGCTCTTTCGTGATTGACATAACCATACCAGGTGATAGCACCAGCCTGTCGATGAGTCATGATCGAAAGGTCGCCTACTATTCGGTTCCAGAGGTCTTGAACTGGGTACGTTCCAAGTCTGGTCACACACCAAAGGTGTCAGCGGTGTGTGTTAACTGGCGGGGAGCCATGGCCAAAGAGTCCAAGGAGCTTTTACGTCACGATCTCGGTCTACGACGTAGGGTTGTTGAACTGTGTGCGATACGGACACTCGAAGGCGGTCATGGAATTTGGGCTAATTTCCATCGATCGACCTTTGCAGTTGGAGTTACGTGAGGCACTGGGCACATGATGAAGACCGTTGAACACGGGGGATGTGCCTGGGACGGTGGTTCCGCTCCGGCCACAGGGCAGGCCCTTGGCGCCAATGACGCACCATAAATTTGCCCAAACTGTAAGCTCCAAGGCCGAGAGCCTTTATTATTATCTTATTATATGTCCTTTTGTTTTATTTTGTGGTGGGATGGTGGCTCTCTTTTAAGATCAAGCCCATGTATGATTATAAGTGTGTTTGGCCGACGGAGCTTACACGCCCAATAGCCAAATGCCTCGTCGGAGACGGCTCTGGTAGTGGATGTGACAGTAGTGGCAGATCACATTTCTTTGGTAGAAGCACATAATCGTAAAGTCACCTATTACGATATGTTTAGCATTTTTTTCTTTGAAGAGGTTATCAACATAACATTCGTCTTTTTAAGTTTATTGAATGTTTGTTGGCAAGTATTCGAAATGATAGTTTATTAGAACAAAAGGTAAACGGCGGGGGCATCGGCTGCACTCTTAAGGTAGTCAAATGCCTCGTCGGAGATTGCTCTGGTAGTGGACGTGACAGTAGTGGCAGATCACATTCCTTTGGTAGAAGCACATAATCGTAAAGTCACCTATTATGATATGTTTAGCTTTATTTTTCTTTGAAGAGGTTATCAACATGAGGTGCTGGGCGCATTATGAAGACTGTTGACCACAGGCGATATGCCTGTGTATGCAGCGCCGCTCTGGCCAAGGGCAAGCCTTTGGTGCCGTCAGACGTACCATAAATATGCCCAAACTGTGAGCTCCACAGGCCGAGAGCCTTATTATTTATTATTACATGTTCTTTTGTTTTATTTTTGTGGTGGGATGGTGGCTCTCTTTTAAAATTGCCCATGCTGACTTTAACGTTTGCCCGACGGTGCCTACACGCCCAATATAGCCAAATGCCTCGTCGGAGACGGCTCTCGTAGTGGATTTGACAGTAGTGGCAGATCACATTCCTTTGATAGAAGCACATAATCGTAAAGTCACCTATTACGATATGTTTAGCTTTTTTTTTCTTTGAAGAGGTTATCAACATAACATTAGTCTTTTTTAAGTTTATTGAAAGTTTGTTGGCATATATTCGAAATGATAGGTTATTAGAACAAAAGGTAAACGGCGGGGGCATCGGCTGCACTCGTCGTCGGAGATGGCTCTGGTAGTGAACGTGACAGTAGTGGCAGATCACATTCCTTTGGAAGAAGCACATAATCGTAAAGTCACCTATTACGATACGTTTTGCATTTTTTTCTTGGAAGAGGTTATCAACATGAGGTGCTGGGCGCATTATGAAGACTGTTGACCACGGGGGATATGCCTGTGTATGCAGCGCCGCTCTTGCCAAGGGCAGGCCTTTGGTGCCGTCAGACGTACCATAAATATGCCCAAACTGTGAGCTCCACAGGCCGAGAGCCTTATTATTACATGTTCTTTTGTTTTATTTTTGTGGTGGGATGGTGGCTCTCTTTTAAAATTGCCCATGCTGACTTTAACGTTTGCCCGACGGTGCCTACACGCCCAATATAGCCAAATGCCTCGTCGGAGACGGCTCTGGTAGTGGATTTGACAGTAGTGGCAGATCACATTCCTTTGATAGAAGCACATAATCGTAAAGTCACCTATTACGATATGTTTAGCTTTTTTTTTCTTTGAAGAGGTTATCAACATAACATTCGTCTTTTTTAAGTTTATTGAAAGTTTGTTGGCAAGTATTCGAAATGATAGTTTATTAGAACAAAAGGTAAACGGCGGGGGCATCGGCTGGACTCTTAAGGTAGTCAAATGCCTCGTCGGAGATGGCTCTGGTAGTGGACGTGACAGTAGTGGCAGATCACATTCCTTTGGTAGAAGCACATAATCGTAAAGTCACCTATTACGATATGTTTAGCTTTTTTTTTCTTTGAAGAGGTTATCAACATGAGGTGCTGGGCGCATTATGAAGAATGTTGACCACAGGGGATATGCCTGTGTATGCAGCGCCGCTCTGGCCAAGGGCAAGCCTTTGGTGCCGTCAGACGTACCATAAATATGCCCAAACTGTGAGCTCCACAGGCCGAGAGCCTTATTATTTATTATTACATGTTCTTTTGTTTTATTTTGGTGGTGGGATGGTGGCTCTCTTTTGAAATTGCCCATGCTGACTTTAACGTTTGCCCGACGGTGCCTACACGCCCAATATAGCCAAATGCCTCATCGCAGACGGCTCTGGTAGTGGATTTGACAGTACTGGCAGATCACATTCCTTTGATAGAAGCACATAATCGTAAAGGCACCTATTACGATATGTTTAGCTTTTTTTTTCTTTGAAGAGGTTATCAACATAACATTAGTCTTTTTTAAGTTTATTGAAAGTTTGTTGGCATATATTCGAAATGATAGTTCATTAGAACAAAAGGTAATCGGCGGGGGCATTGGCTGCACTCTTAAGGTAGTCAAATGCCTCGTCGGAGATGGCTCTGGTAGTGGACGTGACAGTAGTGGCAGATCACATTCCTTTGGTAGAAGCACATAATCGTAAAGTCACCTACTACGATATGTTTAGCTTTTTTTTCTTTGAAGAGGTTATCAACATGAGGTGCTGGGCGCATTATGAAGACTGTTGACCACAGGGGATATGCCTGTGTATGCAGCGCCGCTCTGGCCAAGGGCAGGCCTTTGGTGCCGTCAGACGTACCATAAATATACCCAAACTGTGAGCTCCACAGGCCGAGAGCCTTATTATTACATGTTCTTTTGTTTTATTTTTGTGGTGGGATGGTGGCTCTCTTTTAAAATTGCCCATGCTGACTTTAACGTTTGCCCGACGGTGCCTACACGCCCAATATAGCCAAATGCCTCGTCGGAGACGGCTCTGGTAGTGGATTTGACAGTAGAGGCAGATCACATTCCTTTGATAGAAGCACATAATCGTAAAGTCACCTATTACGATATGTTTAGCTTTTTTTTTCTTTGAAGAGGTTATCAACATAACATTAGTCTTTTTTAAGTTTATTGAAAGTTTGTTGGCATATATTCGAAATGATAGTTTAGTAGAACAAAAGGTAAACGGCGGGGGCATCGGCTGCACTCGTCGTCGGAGATGGCTCTGGTAGTGGACGTGACAGTAGTGGCAGATTACATTCCTTTGGAAGAAGCACATAATCGTAAAGCCACCTATTACGATATGTTTTTCATTTTTTTCTTTGAAGAGGTTATCAACATGAGGTGCTGGGCGCATTATGAAGACTGTTGACCACAGGGGATATGCCTGTGTATGCAGCGCCGCTCTGGCCAAGGGCAGGCCTTTGGTGCCGTCACACGTACCATAAATATGCCCAAACTGTGAGCTCCACAGGCCGAGAGCCTTATTATTTATTATTACATGTTCTTTTGTTTTATTTTTGTGATGGAATGGTGGCTCTCTTTAAAAATTGCCCATGCTGACTTTAACGTTTGCCCGACGGTGCCTACACGCACAATATAGCCAAATGCCTCGTCGGATACGGCTCTCGTAGTGGATTTGACAGTAGTGGCAGATCACATTCCTTTGATAGAAGCACATAATCGTAAAGTCACCTATTACGATATGTTTAGCTTCTTTTTTTTTTAAGAGGTTATCAACATAACATTAGTCTTTTTTAAGTTTATTGAAAGTTTGTTGGCATATATTCGAAATGATAGTTTATTAGAACAAAAGGTAAACGGCGGGGGCATCGGCTGCACTCTTAAGGTAGCCAAATGCCTCGTCGGAGACGGCTCTGGTAGTGGACGTGACAGTAGTGGCATATCACATTCCTTTGGTAGAAGCACATAATCGTAAAGTCACCTATTACGATATGTTTAGCTTTTTTTTTCTTTGAAGAGGTTATCAACATGAGGTGCTGGGCGCATTATGAAGACTGTTGACCACAGGCGATATGCCTGTGTATGCAGCGCCGCTCTGGCCAAGGGCAAGCCTTTGGTGCCGTCAGACGTACCATAAATATGCCCAAACTGTGAGCTCCACAGGCCGAGAGCCTTATTATTTATTATTACATGTTCTTTTGTTTTATTTTTGTGGTGGGATGGTGGCTCTCTTTTAAAATTGCCCATGCTGACTTTAACGTTTGTCCGACGGTGCCTACACGCCCAATATAGCCAAATGCCTCGTCGGAGACGGCTCTGGTAGTGGATTTGACAGTAGTGGCAGATCACATTCCTTTGATAGAAGCACATAATCGTAAAGTCACCTATTACGATATGTTTAGCTTTTTTTTTATTTGAAGAGGTTATCAACATAACATTAGTCTTTTTTAAGTTTATTGAAAGTTTGTTGGCATATATTCGAAATGATAGTTTATTAGAACAAAAGGTAAACGGCGGGGGCATCGGCTGCACTCTTAAGGTAGTCAAATGCCTCGTCGGAGATTGCTCTGGTAGTGGACGTGACAGTAGTGGCAGATCACATTCCTTTGGTATAAGCACATAATCGTAAAGTCACCTATTACGATATGTTTAGCTTTATTTTTCTTTGAAGAGGTTATCAACATGAGGTGCTGGGCGCATTATGAAGACTGTTGACCACAGGGGATATGCCTGTGTATGCAGCGCCGCTCTGGCCAAGGGCAAGCCTTTGGTGCCGTCAGACGTACCATAAATATGCCCAAACTGTGAGCTCCACAGGCCGAGAGCCTTATTATTTATTATTACATGTTCTTTTGTTTTATTTTTGTGGTGGGATGGTGGCTCTCTTTTAAAATTGCCCATGCTGACTTTAACGTTTGCCCGACGGTGCCTACACGCCCAATATAGCCAAATGCCTCGTCGGAGACGGCTCTCGTAGTGGATTTGACAGTAGTGGCAGATCACATTCCTTTGATAGAAGCACATAATCGTAAAGTCACCTATTACGATATGTTTAGCTTTTTTTTTCTTTGAAGAGGTTATCAACATAACATTAGTCTTTTTTAAGTTTATTGAAAGTTTGTTGGCATATATTCGAAATGATAGGTTATTAGAACAAAAGGTAAACGGCGGGGGCATCGGCTGCACTCGTCGTCGGAGATGGCTCTGGTAGTGAACGTGACAGTAGTGGCAGATCACATTCCTTTGGAAGAAGCACATAATCGTAAAGTCACCTATTACGATACGTTTTGCATTTTTTTCTTGGAAGAGGTTATCAACATGAGGTGCTGGGCGCATTATGAAGACTGTTGACCACGGGGGATATGCCTGTGTATGCAGCGCCGCTCTTGCCAAGGGCAGGCCTTTGGTGCCGTCAGACGTACCATAAATATGCCCAAACTGTGAGCTCCACAGGCCGAGAGCCTTATTATTACATGTTCTTTTGTTTTATTTTTGTGGTGGGATGGTGGCTCTCTTTTAAAATTGCCCATGCTGACTTTAACGTTTGCCCGACGGTGCCTACACGCCCAATATAGCCAAATGCCTCGTCGGAGACGGCTCTGGTAGTGGATTTGACAGTAGTGGCAGATCACATTCCTTTGATAGAAGCACATAATCGTAAAGTCACCTATTACGATATGTTTAGCTTTTTTTTTCTTTGAAGAGGTTATCAACATAACATTCGTCTTTTTAAGTTTATTGAATGTTTGTTGGCAAGTATTCGAAATGATAGTTTATTAGAACAAAAGGTAAACGGCGGGGGCATTGGCTGCACTCTTAAGGTAGTCAAATGCCTCGTCGGAGATGGCTCTGGTAGTGGACGTGACAGTAGTGGCAGATCACATTCCTTTGGTAGAAGCACATAATCGTAAAGTCACCTATTACGATATGTTTAGCTTTTTTTTTCTTTGAAGAGGTTATCAACATGAGGTGCTGGGCGCATTATGAAGACTGTTGACCACAGGCGATATGCCTGTGCATGCAGCGCCGCTCTGGCCAAGGGCAAGCCTTTGGTGCCGTCAGACGTACCATAAATATGCCCAAACTGTGAGCTCCACAGGCCTAGAACCTTATTATTTATTATTACATGTTCTTTTGTTTTATTTTTGTGGTGGGATGGTGGGCTCTCTTTTAAAATTGCCCATGCTGACTTTAACGTTTGCCCGACGGTGCCTATACGCCCAATATAGCCAAATGCCTCGTCGGAGACGGCTCTGGTAGTGGATGTGACAATAGTGGCAGATCACATTCCTTTGAAAGAAGCACATAATCGTAAAGTCACCTATTACGATATGTTTAGCTTTTTTTTTCTTTGAAGAGGTTATCAACATAACATTAGTCTTTTTTAAGTTTATTGAAAGTTTGTTGGCATATATTCGAAATGATAGTTTATTAGAACAAAAGGTAAACGGCGGGGGCATCGGCTGCACTCTCTTAAGGCAATAACCTCCTCGTGGTGAGAGTCGTTATTAGGTGTCTGGATGGGTGGCTGTCCTCCCTTGATGGCTGAGTGTATGCTTGACCGGACCGGGTTGGACAAGCCCCCCATCGAGATACCGAAGCTAATGATTGCCTTGCCTGCTGGGGGCCAATCACCCCCTTCAGGTTCATCATCCGATTACAAATGTGAATGATAAGAAAGGTTCTCTTGCCACCGCGAGAGGATCGGATGATCCTGGGGCTGCAGTGGCAGGCAGCTTCCAGTGCATGGAATGTGAGGGTGTGTACAAATCCCAACGCAGGCTGAGCCAGCATGGGGAGGAGTGCACATCCGGAAGAGTATCACGCAGGGCACCTGCCTGTGTCGAGGCTCAAAGCACGTTGGTCCGAGGATGAGATGGTTCTCTTAGCTAGAACCCAGATTGCTTTGGAGGAGAGTAGAAGCAGCGCAGTGACGAAGGGAATGCATGTAGTGCTCCCACACCGTACATTTGACTCGGTGAAGTCATTAAAAACCAAGAACAAGAAGTACCTCCAGATCCTTGGAAAGCTGCGCATTGATCGCTTGGGTAAGGAAGAGGCGGGGCAGGGCCCTCCTAGTCTTGTTGGAGAGATTGCGGGTGCTAGTGTATTAAGTGGTCGGTTGGGGCCGGTAGGTGATAGCGGGGCGGTGGGTTTGAAAACAGGCACAGAGGGACAGGATCCCTCAATACCAACTATAGTGTCCGGGGGTAGGGTGGATGGTCTAGGACCAGCCCTCCTGGTTCGGGGGCCCAAGGCGGTCGGGGTAAGAGCGGTTGGTCTGAGACCAGCTCTCTCTACGCGGAGGGTCTCTGAGTCAAAGGATGGGGCGGATGGTCAGGAACCAGCCCCCGCGGCACAAGATACCACCATAGTGCCTCACCCGCCGCAACGTATCACTAGATCAAGATCACGTATGATGTCGAACTCTACGAGCCGGGCAGCCAATGTGGTGGCTTTAACAGCCCCCCACAAAAAAACCGCTGGTGAGACCTTGGAAGCACCGCAAAAGAAAGATAAACAAGACTGCGAGGGCCCTGTGAGGGCCGAACCTTGCCGGAGGGATCAATGGGCGGTAGATCTACTCGATTCTCTCGATCTACTAATTTTCGCGATTCCTCTAAGTCAACTCAGGTTTAAGCCTGGGTTGCCGGATGGAGAGTCGCGGGCATTCCTAGATCGCGAGTTTAACCAGTGGATCTCTCCTTTTGGTGGTGATTTCCCCAAAAACAGGCGTCAAGAAGGTGGGCCCCAAAGACCAGCACGGGGGCCCAAGCACGCCCGTAGGAGGCAATATGCGGCAACTCAGCGTCTCTGGGGGCGCAGCATCTCGGCGTGTGCCGAGGCTGTGTTCTCGGGGGCGTGGAAGGAGTCGCGCCCTGCGGGTGTGGGCTTGGAAAAGATCGAGCCTGTTTGGAGGGAGATAATGGAAGTAACTTCCTTCACCGAGTTAAGTGGCCAATATAGAACTGGGCCGGTGTTGTGGAGCCTCATGCGTCCTGTGACTATTCATGAGATAGAGCAGCAATTTAGACTGATAGGAAAGACGGCCAGCGGCCCCGATAGGGTGCAGGTCTCGGCGTTACGCGAGATCGGGGCCCGCAGTCTAGCCAGCCACTTCAATCTGTGGCTACTAGTGGGGAGCCAGCCCCTTGCGCTTACCATCGGCAGAACCATTTTTGTGGAAAAGGCGTCCGGCACGACCGACCCTCTCTGTCATCGTCCCATTACGATTGCATCGGTGGTTATACGATTCTTCCACCGAATCGTGGGACAGCGCATGGAAGCTGAAGTTCCACTAGGGGTTGGGCAGCGGGGATTCAAACGGGGAGACGGGATAGCAGCAAACATCTGGCTGCTACGCACCATCATTAAAGACAGCACGACCCGTCTCCAGCCGCTGAAGCTAGTCTTCCTTGATGTTAAGAAAGCGTTCGACTCAGTTAGTCACGGAGGCCTATTGCTCGCTGCGGAGCGACTCGGAGTGCCGAGCCCACTTCTCGTTTACTTAGCAGAGTTGTACTCAAGATCAACAACCTGCTTCGAAGTGGGTACGCAGACCAGTTCCCTTGTTCACGTGGCTAGTGGCTAGCCCACACCTTTTCAATTTTGTTATTGATTGGGCCCTTAGTGAGCTTGATCCTGAGATAGGCATCGTGCTGGGGGAAACCCGCATAAACCATCTAGCATATGCCGATGACCTGGTGCTGCTGGCCGGCACCACGCTGGGCTTGAGATCTCAGTTGGATCGAGTTGAACAGAGGCTGGCGTTCGGTGGATTGAGTCTTAGCACGGGGGAGAGGGGCAAGTCGGCCAGCATGAACATCGTGGTCGACGGGAAAGCCAAGAAGTGGCTAGTAGACCCAGCCCCCTTCCTCAGTGCTAGCGGCGATCAAATAACACCTATGACCGCCGCTGACTCATATCCATACCTGGGCATTAATATCTCAGCCCGGGTCCAGAGGGCGTCAGTTAGAGCTGGGCGTTATGACAACTTCAAATCGGCGCTGGATCAGATCTCCCGAGCTCCGCTCAAGCCGCAGCAGAGATTGCACCTTTTGAAGGTATTTCTGTTGCCGCAACTGCATCACTCTCTAGTTTTGTCCAGAACATCGGGCAAACTATTGAAAGGCCTCGATCTCCTTGTCTGGAAGGCTGTCCGTGGTTGGCTTAAGCTGCCGGCCGACACTCACCTGGCCTTCTTATATGCCAACTCGAAGGATGGAGGCCTGGGCATCCCCAACTTGTATCACGGCATGCGTCTCATGAAGAGGAATCGGATTGAGGCGCTGCTGCGATCTGAAGATCTGCAGGTTAGGGAGATGACCAGATCTCCATCTTTCCAGAAGGCGGTGAGTGCGGTTACGGCGGTGACCATGCTGACCGGGAGACGAGTCGAATCCAAAGCAATCCTTAGAACGATTTGGCGCGAGACGCTATATGCCTCAGCAGACGGGCGCGGGTTAGATCAGTGTCCGTTGGTGCCCCAGGTGAATGCCTGGGTGAGCGATCACTCAGGTTTGCAATCTGGGGCCCAGTTTATCACTTCGCTGAAGGTACGTGGTGCCTTGCTTCCAACTGCAATAAGACGGGCACGGGGACGTCCTGAATCGAACACGAATTGTGACTGTTGCGGGCGTGGATACCCTGAGTTTTTGGGGCACGTTCTCCAAACGTGTCCCAGAACTTGGGGTTCCCGCATCAGGCGCCACAATGACGTCGCCGTCTTAATTGCCAAAGCGTGCCGCTCCAGAGGTTGGGAGGTATT
The DNA here is from genome assembly GCA_030867875.1 of Actinernus sp. WN-2022. NCBI lineage: Eukaryota > Metazoa > Cnidaria > Anthozoa > Actiniaria > Actinernidae > Actinernus > Actinernus sp. WN-2022. The sequence continues at coordinate 98,296 of JAOWCC010000164.1, forward strand.
GGAGGAGCCAATCATCCCAACTACCAGTAATATGCTGAAACCGGATCTGGTCATCTGGAATAACCAGCGCTCCTTTGTGGTCGACGTAAGTGTCTCAGGCGATCATATCGACCTGCAGACCAGTTTTGATCGCAAAGTTGAGCGCTATTCGGTTCCAGCTGTCCTGGAGTGGGTGCGTTCCAAATCTGGGTACACACCTGTGATATCGGCGGTGTGTCTTAACTGGCGGGGAGCCATGTCGGCTCAGACCTCGAAGCTTCTACGAGCGGGCCTCGGCTTAAGCAACAAGGTGGGTGTGCTGTGTGCGGTAAAGGTACTGGAAGGTGGACATGGAATTTGGTCACAATGTTCATAGGTCCACCTTCTCAGTAGGAGTGACGTAGCACTGGAAGTCTATGAAGACTGTGACAGGTACGAGATTTGCCTGTCACTGCGGTTCCGAAACTGGTCTCAGGATAGGCCTTGCGGGCCCCTGGTGGGCCCGCATAAGTATCCAAAATCTGTCCCGTGGCCCAATGACTTCAATTCTTGTTATTATTTTGAATCCGACGCTTGCTTGTTACTCCTTCTTGAAGTCTATTTTTATTGACCATTCTGCCTGGCCACGGGACGGTAGACAAATAGTCAAATGCCTCGTCGGAGATGGCTCTGGTAGTGGACGTGACAGTAGTGGCAGATCACATTCCTTTGGTAGAAGCACATAATCGTAAAGTCACCTATTACGATATGTTTAGCTTTTTTTTTTCTTTGAAGAGGTTATCAACATGAGGTGCTGGGCGCATTATGAAGACTGTTGACCACAGGGGATATGCCTGTGTATGCAGCGCCGCTCTGGCCAAGGGCAAGCCTTTGGTGCCGTCAGACGTACCATAAATATGCCCAAACTGTGAGCTCCACAGGCCGAGAGCCTTATTATTTATTATTACATGTTCTTTTGTTTTATTTTGGTGGTGGGATGGTGGCTCTCTTTTGAAATTGCCCATGCTGACTTTAACGTTTGCCCGACGGTGCCTACACGCCCAATATAGCCAAATGCCTCATCGCAGACGGCTCTGGTAGTGGATTTGACAGTACTGGCAGATCACATTCCTTTCATAGAAGCACATAATCGTAAAGGCACCTATTACGATATGTTTAGCTTTTTTTTTCTTTGAAGAGGTTATCAACATAACATTAGTCTTTTTTAAGTTTATTGAAAGTTTGTTGGCATATATTCGAAATGATAGTTTATTAGAACAAAAGGTAAACGGCGGGGGCATTGGCTGCACTCTTAAGGTAGTCAAATGCCTCGTCGGAGATGGCTCTGGTAGTGGACGTGACAGTACTGGCAGATCACATTCCTTTGGTAGAAGCACATAATCGTAAAGGCACCTATTACGATATGTTGAGCTTTTTTTTTCTTTGAAGAGGTTATCAACATAACATTAGTCTTTTTTAAGTTTATTGAAAGTTTGTTGGCATATATTCGAAATGATAGTTTATTAGAACAAAAGGTAAACGGCGGAGGCATCGGCTGCACTCGTCGTCGGAGATGGCTCTGGTAGTGGACGTGACAGTAGTGGCAGATCACATTCCTTTGGAAGAAGCACATAATCGTAAAGTCACCTATTACGATACGTTTTGCATTTTTTTCTTTGAAGAGGTTATCAACATGAGGTGCTGGGCGCATTATGAAGACTGTTGACCACAGGGGATATGCCTGTGTATGCAGCGCCGCTCTGGCCAAGGGCAGGCCTTTGGTGCCGTCAGACGTACCATAAATATGCCCAAACTGTGAGCTCCACAGGCCGAGAGCCTTATTATTACATGTTCTTTTGTTTTATTTTTGTGGTGGGATGGTGGCTCTCTTTGAAAATTGCCAATGCTGACTTTAACGTTTGCCCGACGGTGCCTACACGCCCAATATAGCCAAATGCCTCGTCGGAGACGGCTCTGGTAGTGGATTTGACAGTAGTGGCAGATCACATTCCTTTGATAGAAGCAGATAATCGTAAAGTCACCTATTACGATATGTTTAGCTTTTTTTTTATTTGAAGAGGTTATCAACATAACATTAGTCTTTTTTAAGTTTATTGAAAGTTTGTTGGCATATATTCGAAATGATAGTTTATTAGAACAAAAGGTAAACGGCGGGGGCATCGGCTGCACTCTTAAGGTAGTCAAATGCCTCGTCGGAGATTGCTCTGGTAGTGGACGTGACAGTAGTGGCAGATCACATTCCTTTGGAAGAAGCACATAATCGTAAAGTCACCTATTACGATACGTTTTGCATTTTTTTCTTTGAAGAGGTTATCAACATGAGGTGCTGGGCGCATTATGAAGACTGTTGACCACAGGGGATATGCCTGTGTATGCAGCGCCGCTCTGGCCAAGTGCAGGCCTTTGGTGCCGTCAGACGTACCATAAATATGCCCAAACTGTGAGCTCCACAGGCCGAGAGCCCTATTATTTATTATTACATGTTCTTTTGTTTTATTTTTGTGGTGGGATGGTGGCTCTTTTAAAATTGCCCATGCTGACTTTAACGTTTGCCCGACGGTGCCTACACGCCCAATATAGCCAAATGCCTCGTCGGAGACGGCTCTCGTAGTGGATTTGACAGTTGTGGCAGATCACATTCCTTTGATAGAAGCACATAATCGTAAAGTCACCTATTACGATATGTTTAGCTTTTTTTTTCTTTGAAGAGGTTATCAACATAACATTAGTCTTTTTTAAGTTTATTGAAAGTTTGTTGGCATATATTCGAAATGATAGTTTATTAGAACAAAAGGTAAACGGCGGGGGCATCGGCTGCACTCGTCGTCGGAGATGGCTCTGGTAGTGGACGTGACAGTAGTGGCAGATCACATTCGGTTGGTAGAAGCACATAATCGTAAAGTCACCTATTACGATATGTTTAGCTTTTTTTTTCTTTGAAGAGGTTATCAACATGAGGTGCTGGGCGCATTATGAAGACTGTTGACCACAGGGGATATGCCTGTGTATGCAGCGCCGCTCTGGCCAAGGGCAAGCCTTTGGTGCCGTCAGACGTACCATAAATATGCCCAAACTGTGAGCTCCACAGGCCGAGAGCCTTATTATTTATTATTACATGTTCTTTTGTTTTATTTTTGTGGTGGGATGGTGGCTCTCTTTTAAAATTGCCCATGCTGACTTTAACGTTTGCCCGACGGTGCCTACACGCCCAATATAGCCAAATGCCTCGTCGGAGACGGCTCTGGTAGTGGATGTGACAGTAGTGGCAGATCACATTCCTTTGATAGAAGCACATAATCGTAAAGTCACCTATTACGATATGTTTAGCTTTTTTTATCTTTGAAGAGGTTATCAACATAACATTAGTCTTTTTTAAGTTTATTGAAAGTTTGTTGGCATATATTCGAAATGATAGTTTATTAGAACAAAAGGTAAAGGGCGGGGGCATCGGCTGCACTCTTAAGGTAGCCAAATGCCTCGTCGGAGATGGCTCTGGTAGTGGATGTGACAGTAGTGGCAGATCACATTTCTTTGGTAGAAGCATATAATCGTAAAGTCACCTATTACGATATGTAGTCTTTTTTAAGTTTATTGAAAGTTTGTTGGCAAGTATTCGAAATGATAGTTTATTAGAACAAAAGGTAAACGGCGGGGGCATCGGCTGCACTCGTCGTCGGAGATGGCTCTGGTAGTGGACGTGACAGTAGTGGCTGCGAGAGTGATTAATAAACGAATTATTATTATTATTATTATTATCACATTCCTTTGGTAGAAGCACATAATCGTAAAGTCACCTATTACGATAAATATGCCCAAACTGTGAGCTCCACAGGCCGAGAGCCTTATTATTTATTATTACATGTTCTTTTGTTTTATTTTTGTGGTGGGATGGTGGCTCACTTTTAAAATTGCCCATGCTGACTTTAACGTTTGCCCGACAGTGCCTACACGCCCAATATAGCCAAATGCCTCGTCGGAGACGGCTCTGGTAGTGGACGTGACAGTAGTGGCAGATCACATTCCTTTGGTAGAAGCACATAATCGTAAAGTCACCTATTACGATATGTTTAGCTTTATTTTTCTTTGAAGAGGTTATCAACATGAGGTGCTGGGCGCATTATGAAGACTGTTGACCACAGGGGATATGCCTGTGTATGCAGCGCCGCTCTGGCCAAGGGCAAGCCTTTGGTGCCGTCAGACGTACCATAAATATGCCCAAACTGTAAGCTCCACAGGCCGAGAACCTTATTATTTATTATTACATGTTCTTTTGTTTTATTTTTGTGGTGGGATGGTGGCTCTATTTTAAAATTGCCCATGCTGACTTTAACGTTTGCCCGATGGTGCCTACACGCCCAATATAGCCAAATGCCTCGTCGGAGACGGCTCTGGTAGTGGATGTGACAGTAGTGGCAGATCACATTCCTTTGATAGAAGCACATAATCGTAAAGTCACCTATTACGATATGTTTAGCTTTTTTTTTCTTTGAAGAGGTTATCAACATAACATTAGTCTTTTTTAAGTCTATTGAAAGTTTGTTGGCATATATTCGAAATGATAGTTTATTAGAACAAAAGGTAAAGGGCGGGCGCATCGGCTGCACTCTTAAGGTAGCCAAATGCCTCGTCGGAGATGGCTCTGGTAGTGGATGTGACAGTAGTGGCAGATCACATTCCTTTGGTAGAAGCACATAATCGTAAAGTCACCTATTACGATATGTTTAGCATTTTTTTTCTTGGAAGAGGTTATCAACATGAGGTGCTGGGCGCATTGTGAAGACTGTTGACCACAGGGGATATGCCTGTGAATGCAGCGTCGCTCTGGCCAAGGGCAGGCCTTTGGTGCCGTCAGACATACCATAAATATGCCCAAACTGTGAGATCCACAGGCCTTATTATTTATTATTACATGTTCTTTTGTTTTATTTTTGTGGTGGGATGGTGGCTCTCTTTTAAAATTGCCCATGCTGACTTTAAAGTGCCTATCACCCTTTTTGCAATTTTGATAGCTTATGAACCTCCGAAAAGTTTTGAGTAGTTTTGTGAAGAAAGTTTTGGTTTAAAGTGAATACTTTATGTTCTACGCTTGTTTGAAATAGTGTAAATGTGACCTTTCCTGACCCATGACCGCGTAAGTAAAAGCCTGGGTCGAAACCTGGGTAGACGTCATCTTGACGTCATATAATTAATTCGGCTTTGCAATCATTTGAAGAAATTCTCAACGTGTTGACTAAAATTAGTTTTTTCTTTACTAACAACTCAAAAACTGTTTATATTTTCTATGCATCGATGTTGTTGTGATAAAAAGGCGCCATGGAGACTAATGCATTAATGAGATGACGTCTACCCAGGTTTCGACCCAGGCATTTACTTACGCGGTTATGGGTCAGGAAAGGTCACATTTACACGATTTCAAACAAGCCTAGAACATAACGTATTCACTTTAAACCAAACATTTCTTCACAGAAGTACCCAAAACGTTTCGGAGGTTCATAGGCTATCAAAATTGCAAAAGGGTGATAGGCACTTTAACGTTTGCCCGACGGTGCTTACACGCCCAATATAGCTAAATGCCTCGTCGGAGACGGCTCTGGTAGTGGACGTAAGAGTAGTGGCAGATCACATTCCTTTGATAGAAGCACATAATCGTAAAGTCACCTATTACGATATGTTTAGCTTTTTTTTTCTTTGAAGAGTTTATCAACATAAGATTAGTCTTTTTTATGTTTATTGAAAGTTTGTTGGCAAATATTCGAAATGATAGTTTATTAGAACAAAAAGGTAAACGGCGGGGGCATCGGCAGCACTCTTAAGGTAGTCAAATGCCTCGTCGGAGATGGCTCTGGTAGTGGACCTGACAGTAGTGGCAGATCACATTCCTTTGGTAGAAGCACATAATCGTAAAGTCACCTATTACGATATGTTTAGCATTTTTTTTCTTTTTAGAGGTTATCAACATGAGGTGCTGGGCGCATTGTGAAGACTGTTGACAACAGGGGATATGCCTGTGAATGCAGCGCCGCTCTGGCCAAGGGCAGGCCTTTGGTGCCGTCAGACGTACCATAAATATGCCCAAACTGTGAGCTCCACAGGCCGAGAGCCTTATTATTTATTATTACATGTTCTTTTGTTTTATTTTTGTGGTGGGATGGTGGCTCTCATTTGAAATTGCCCATGCTGACTTTAACGTTTGCCCGATGGTGCTTACACGCCCAATATAGGCAAATGCCTCGTCGGAGACGGCTGTGGTAGTGGATGTGACAGTTGTGGCAGATCACATTCCTTTGATAGAAGCACATAATCGTAAAGTCACCTATTACGATATGTTTAGCATTTTTTTCTTTAAAGAGGTTATCAACATAACATTAGTCTTTTTTTAAGTTTATTGAAAGTTTGTTGGCATATATTCGAAATGATAGTTTATTAGAACAAAAGGTAAACGGCGGGGGCATCGGCTGCACTCGTCGTCGGAGATGGCTCTGGTAGTGGACGTGACAGTAGTGGCTGCGAGAGTGATTAATAAACGAATTATTATTATTATTATTATTATCACATTCCTTTGGTAGAAGCACATAATCGTAAAGTCACCTATTACGATAAATATGCCCAAACTGTGAGCTCCACAGGCCGAGAGCCTTATTATTTATTATTACATGTTCTTTTGTTTTATTTTTGTGGTGGGATGGTGGCTCACTTTTAAAATTGCCCATGCTGACTTTAACGTTTGCCCGACGGTGCCTACACGCCCAATATAGCCAAATGCCTCGTCGGAGATGGCTCTGGTAGTGGACGTGACAGTAGTGGCAGATCACATTCCTTTGGTAGAAGCACATAATCGTAAAGTCACCTATTACGATATGTTTAGCTTTTTTTTTCTTTGAAGAGGTTATCAACATGAGGTGCTGGGCGCATTATGAAGACTGTTGACCACAGGGGATATGCCTGTGTATGCAGCGCCGCTCTGGCCAAGGGCAAGCCTTTGGTGCCGTCAGACGTACCATCATGAGGAGCTTAACCTGGTTCAGGAATGCGGCTCCCTGTTGCTACCGAACATTCAATGTTCGATCCTGCGCCCCAGGGGCCGTAACATAAAACCTAAAATGCTCACAGATTCACAGCAGCAGCCGAATCTCCCCTAGTTGGAACATAAGTACTTTGCGGTAATAGAGGTGTTAGTGTTGATTGGCAAGCGACATATATACGTGAACGGGCTAACTGCGTGCTGAATGATCCCGCTCATTACCCCAAAAGATAGTAATTAATTCGAGAGGTTGTTAGAGTGATTTTACAATAATAGTGCCTAAACAAATAAAAGAAACAACGGATTTAGCGTGTAATATGATGTAAATTACACTCCTTCGAAGAAAAGCACTCCAACATAATCAACCAAAATTACGGTAATCTAGAAATAACTGACTCGTGGCAGCTTTGCCGGTCCACTGCATAATTCTAGCTAAGCTACTGCTCATTCGTGCGCTATCCCTTGTTGTCAGCTTGCAGTCACGGGGTTGGGACAAGATTTATGAGTACAACAGATTCTCTGTACATCAACAATATACTTTATTTTAACTTTTCCCCTTGCTATTTCGAAAGTATACAAAGCACATAAAAAAAACTAGAAAACCAAAACAGAACGCATGTTCAAGTCACAGGCAATCTAGTGCCCAAGTGTGTATAATAAGCCGGCGTTAGTTATTGAAAAACTTTACTAACGTAAAAGCGCAACGTGATCTTTCCACGCTTTTCACTTGCGTAAATATCTTGCCACCAGATCAGTTCGAACTCTCGTGTTGCTCGTCCTTCTCCATGTTCAATGACAAGAAAAGTCCGGCATGTTGGGCGTGTGTCAGGAAGTTGACAGTCTCCTCTTCCTCTTGCTTTGGCCAGGGCTATGGCTTCTAGCCCAGTGACTTGCAGATTGTTGGCCTCGCTCACTTCTTCGTTTCCTACGAAAGCCCTCTTTTCCACTAAAGGAACGGCATCTTGTTGGTTAAGAGCGGCTTTAATGTCGCTCATACTGTAGCTCCGGTATGTTAGCTTTCGAGCGATCGACTTCCACACTGGAGGTTTCCAGTGGCAACAATCTCTCACACTGTTCAGTCCAGCACTCTGGATGTCTGAGAGGAGGATTTTGAGGAACGCTACAGGGCAATCCATTCTTTCCACCCTATTCCATTTACCTGTAAATAACGAATTGAGGAAAAACGTGAATGGTTGATATTTACCCAACGCCGCGTGTTGGTTCGGCTCGCTCGCGCTCGGTTATGATTGCAAGGGTACCCTATAAAAAGGTTTGTCGACACTACAAAATGTATTTGAACCGAACATTGTTTTCGTGTGTCCGCCAGTTTTTTTCGAGCCCAATCAAAAACGCTGTATACTCCATGTGTATAGTCGCAGTTCGATAGTTTATGTTTCAGACAATATGTAATCAATTTCAAGACAGTTGTCGAATATAACTTGTCATATACCGATTCAAGTTTAGTTACGACTCTATAATATACCTTCTAAATCAACATGTTATTTAAAAGAGAAACGACAAAAGTAAACAAACAGTTTTACCGGAGACTTTTGGCTGAAGACACGAGTTTATACTCTCGACGATCCCGGAGAGCCAAAATTTGTATAGGACTGTTCTTGTTGGATGAGTTGGATACTTTGGTACCTTGATTTCCAGGCCATTATCGTAGAACTTAATCCTTTTCAAATCCAAATCTCGTGAGTGGGAAGTTCTTGCATGCCGAAGCAGAGCAGTCGATGTTTTAAATTCTCTCAAGCATAATTCGCAACGAGTGTTGTGCGGAGACATTTTGCATTCACTAGCGTTCACCTGTTGAAATGCGTGGGAAAGTTTCAGTCAGGATGTTCTAAAGAAACAACTAGCCAATCATAACCCGTTATGTATTGGGCAATGACATATTCCGGAAATAATATTCGTTCACAATCGTTTACTTCACATGTAAATGCAAGACAAAGTTTCAGTCAGGATGTTCTAACGAAACAACTAGCCAATCATAACCCGTTATGTAATGGGCAATGACATATTCCCGAAATATCATTCGTTCACAAGCGTTTACTTCACCTGTAAATGAGAGGCAAAGTTAAGTCAGTATATTTTAAAGAAACAGTTAGCCAATCATAACCTGTTATGCGATGGTGATTGATGGGCGTATTCCGGAAAATATGTGAGAGGGGTTTTGGTGCTAGTGGTTCATAACTCTTGCCGCAAGTCTATGCCGGAGAATATCAACCATGGATGCAAACAAATCTTATCGTTCGCAATACTTCAAACAACTAAGAAAGAGACAGAAGGAGAGATGGATTCAACGAAAATGGCTTAGACAACAGGAGGAAAAAAGGAATGAAGAATTCGCAAGAGGGAGGGAAATGGCTCCTAACGTTGTTGGCGAGCCTCAAGCACAAGCTCCCGGCGAGTCTCAAGCACAAGCTCCCGGCCAGCATAAAGCACAAGCTCCCGGTGAGCCTCAAGCACAAGCTCCCAGCCAGCCTCAAGCACAAGCTCCCGGCGAGCTTCAAGCACAAGCTCCCGGCGAGCTTCAAGCACAAGCTCCCGGCGAGCTTCAAGCACAAGCTCCCAGCCAGCCTCAAGCACAAGCTCCCGGCGAGCCTCAAGCACAAGCTCTCGGCCAGCTTCAAGCAGCTCCCAGCGTGGTTAAGCAAGCAGGCGACGACGTGGTAATGGCGCAAGCTCCCTGCGATATGGAAATGGCTGATATCAAGCCATCAGTCCAAGTAAATACTGCTGCCGGCCCCTCCAACGGCGCCCAACAAAATGCTACTGCTTCCATCACGAAAATCCTGCACCGGGGAAATATAAAAGAAATTGATATTTCTCATATCCAGAATACCGGAAAATCCATCGGAAAAGGAACTTTCGGCCAATGCCACTTGGCTCTCTACAGAAACATGTTGGTTGCCATAAAGGAATTTCACGTCTCCACAAATGCGACTAGGGCAAAAACAGAGAGAACGAAGCGGGATGTCCTCTATGAAGCAGGTGTCATTTCCCTCCTTGGAGACCATCCAAATCTGCCCCTTCTTTTCGGTGTCTGCACAAAGAATTCGCCATTTAAGATTGTGCTCCAATTTCATGGAGTTAAAGAACATGCCTTTACGGTGGCAAAAGCTGCGAAGGGGAGGATTTTAACAAACCACCAGTGGAATGTCGTTGTCAGGGGTGTTGGAAGCGCCCTCTCACACATCCACGAGATGGGATTTCTCCACAACGATATTAAGGCGAATAACGTGGCCCTCGAAAGCGAAGGTGACAACTACAATGCCGTGATTATAGACTTTGGCAAGAGTAGGCGAATAATTGTGGCAGCCAGCGTTCCTAAGAAACCTAAAGCTGATACCGTGGCGGGACAGGATAAATACCGAAAACTGTACCCGCATATTGCACCGGAGATAGTGGACGGAAGTGGCACACAGAGCGTTGCCAGTGACATTTACTCTTTTGCTATGTTAATTAATTTCTTAGGGAAGAAAGCAGGGTATGAGCTTCCAGGATATGTTAAAATGTCTAGAGCATTTTCTGCCGCTTTGGGGAAAGATCCAGAGAAGCGGCCATCACTTAAGCAACTAATTGGATGGTGAAGCAGGCCTCCATTACGAGAACGAAACTACGAGAACGAAACCACGAGAACCTTTTAGTTCTACAGACGTTAGAGAGATTGCAGAAAAAAACATGAAACAAAGAGTATGCAATATTTAATCCAAAGAAAACAAAAGAAAACAGTTTCATGGGTTTATTCCAGTTTTCTTTAAAGTTTAGTTTTTTCAAAGTTTAGTTCAGTTAAGCTTCAGAGGCATAACCATTCGCGACTTCATGATCAATTCATAGGGTATTAGCTTAACTTTTAGAAAGTGTTAAGCACAGGCAATTCACATACATGTAGTGCCCAAGTGTTGAAATGGCAAAAATAGAAAATCAAATCATAGCACAGCCGATCTAGTGCCTAAGTGTTGAAAAGGCAAAAATAGAAAATCAAAACAGAATTTGTCTGTGTTCATAGCACAGGCAATCTAGTGCCCAAGTGCTGAAAATTTAATGGCAAAAATAGAAAACTAAAACAGAATTTGGGTTCATAGCACAGGCAATCTAGTGCCCAAGTGCTGAAATGGCATGATCAGGCTTTTTAAAGAGTAATGTACAGTATCACCAAAAGGACATTTAAAACCAAATTTGTCTACATTCAGTAACTGGGTGTTTGTTTTTTAATATAATACTTAACCAATCAATACTAAACTTTAACAGATTAATATTAAGTTAAGGGGAAGTTTTGTCATTTTCGAACATGTGATTTTCGAGTGATTTTAAATTCTAAAATTCTCAAGGGGGGTGCCATTCTCCACTATATCCAGAGCTTTCCAGCAAATAACTTTAAGGAAACCTTGAAAGTACATGTAGATAAAGTCTTACTGTATAAAAATAAATATATAAGTGTACCTGATAATATGGTGCTCCAGTATTTATATGTATTCTGCACATAGCAGACTGATGGGCCAGTATAACCAGGGATGGGGGATTAATCAGCATCTATGGTATACGTTAATATACTTTTTATATGGTCAGATGCACATACATGTACATATATACGTAACTACATTGTATGCTGATTAATAAAAACTACTGATTCTTATTTATGCACCTGACAATGGTCTTCCATCAAGTTTGATGTTGAACTCCATACAGGTAGTTGGTTTAGCACAATTGTGGAGCCTTGCTTCTCTGATTGCCCAGATTAGTGCTGGTGTAAGACCAACACCATACCCACAAACATCCTCTTCAAGATTTCCAATCTCAACAAGTGACTGCACTCTCGAAAATATCATTGACTTTGATGCTTTGACCATATTCTTAGTTAGAAGACATTGCAGGTCTTGGGTTTTCTAATAAAATAATGAAATCAAATTATGATGTCATTACAATTAAATGCTTATAAAAATATAGTCAGATATACATATACATTGTACTGTACATAGTGTTGCTTTCACATGCTATCATCACACTGTGCCATCTAGTAATAATTATCATACTCAGTAATCATCCAAGAGGTTATTAAAACACAATAGGAAACATGGTGATAAACAGATGCATACACTTTTCCTTTACAAAATAACTGAAACACATGATGCTTAACATTTATGCATTTATCATGTACACAATATGAGCAGCAACAATGTATCGGATATAAGATTCTCACCTGTACTGGTATATTTGATACATGTATGTACAACAAATTATACAAGGCACCCTAATTTATAATCCGAAAACTTGAAGAAAAAAAGGATAAAAACAACACCGTTCATGATTCAAACCAAATGGAATATCAGAATAAAATTGTTCCTGTAAACAAGATAAATTGAATGCCCTATCTGTATTTCCTGAAAAAATATTAATAACACAGTATGTACAAGATGCCAATTGCTAAATTTTATACCCCGACTAAGACAGAGCCTGAAAAACCATGGGTGGGGAAATGTGGGGTCTTTGATCACATTTTCACCCTTGGGGCTCAGGGATTTCTCAGGGTTTGCTTTGCACATTTCATGTAGGGAGGGTGGGGTGGGGATTTGACTTGTTCCCAGTTTTCCCTGTGTTCACTCATGCACGTCTGAGAAGCGAGTGTTTGCTGTTGAATTATGGCTAAAAAGGTAATTGCAGGGCTCGAAATTAAGAAAAAAAGGAGGCGTAACTTTTTTAGCCGTAATTCTCCAAAATTTAGGCGTAAATGTCAAAGTTTGACAGCTCCTATCTAATAATCAGTAATTTTAATGAACTGTGACCCTCTTAAAGAGTTTGTTTTTGAAAAAAAAAAAGATAACTTTAAGAGTTCCACTCCTGGGTGGGTTTTTTTACCAATTAACTTGCCCCAGTAAGGGAGGTTTATTGACATTTGTAATGATGTCAAATCAAATCCCCACCCTATCCCGGGGGAGGGGGGGGGGTCGGGATTTCAATTGATCGGTGCATAAATCCTTCGCCAGTTGGGGGCGGGACATATGAAATTCCCTCACACATTCTCAAACTGATTCATGGTCAATATTAAAGATTGAACTAATACTTACCCCACTTCTCCCAAGATTGAGATAGTTTAATATAGTCTGCCATGCGTCATCGGGTATTTTTGCTCGTAGCTTGACTAAGACCTGTACCCAGTCTGGGACTCTGCTCGCCTGAATTTGCTTTTGGAGTACCTCGTTCCCTAGAATCACCTCCAATCCTCGTAGAATTCCTTTCTTGGTGACAACTGTTCCAGCAGCTTCAGCAAAAATAGCTTGAATCGCCTTTTGTTGCTCTTCGTTTCCACAAAGAAACCCATGAGCAAGAATGCCCCCTAAGCGTCCCTTATATCCTGAGCAAACTTCTTCGATGCTCTCCATAGCACGGCTACATCGACTCTGCAGGATCCTTTTCTTCGAAATGGGTCCCATGTCATCGGAATTGACGATACTGTCAATACTATCCGTTCCACCGGCCCGTTTCGTTGGTTTCGGTGTAAAAGGAAGTTCCGACTTTGTAGCTTCTAAACGTGCCTCTGTGTCGATTACCCTCGCCTTGTAAAAATCAAGCTCGCTTTCCAGTACACGAATGCGAAGTGACTTAGGAGTTTGAGCATTTTGAGAACTGGAACTTGATTCGATTGTTGCATGATCGAAGTCAAACGAGTTGACTAGCTCCATCACTCCTTTGAAGGCATTCGACGATAGGAATCCATCTTCTGGATAAACCCGCTGCTTCAACATCCCACCACAAATACCAAAAGCAGTTATGGCGAAGACTTCGATGCCCGTGGCAGTTGGATTCTTGAACTTCAAGCTGAACCACTGTATGTCAATCGGTTCGCCATTTTCCCGCCAAAGGTCTTCTACCTTGCACTTCGCTATTTCGCCAGTAAAACGCTCAAAGCACTTACTATCCGCAAAGATTCTCGGTTGGCAGCCACATATGTTATATGATAAGGCATACCAACGCTTTGAAGAATCGAGGGAAGAACCAAAAACCCTATGGAACAGAAATTCTTTCTTCGCCATGTTGAGCACGCTACCGCCATCGGCGCCTCTTCCTTCGATTGAGTAATCCGTCAAGATAAAAATAACTATTATGAAGAGCTCTGGGAACCATCAAAACCCACAGAGAGGTGTTTGCCAAACTGTGTTTATCTGAGCGCGTGAAATTTCTCCCCTTTCCAAAGTTGTAATAAATACTTTCGTAACCACAAGAGGCAAACGTTAACTGAAGGCATTGACTAAATAAGCCAATTAAGTTATGACGTCACACATAACCTGCGGAGAAAATCTGGCTACCTGCCGTGAAATCCTGAACCGGGTTAAGCTCCTCATGATATGCCCAAACTGTGAGCTCCACAGGCCGCGAGCCTTATTATTTATTATTACATGTTCTTTTGTTTTATTTTTGTGGTGGGATGGTGGCTCTCTTTTAAAATTGCCCATGCTGACTTTAACGTTTGCCCGATGGTGCTTACACGCCCAATATAGCCAAATGCCTCGTCGGAGACGGCTGTGGTAGTGGATGTGACAGTTGTGGCAGATCACATTCCTTTGATAGAAGCACATAATCGTAAAGTCACCTATTACGATATGTTTAGCATTTTTTTCTTTAAAGAGGTTATCAACATAACATTAGTCTTTTTTTAAGTTTATTGAAAGTTTGTTGGCATATATTCGAAATGATAGTTTATTAGAACAAAAGGTAAACGGCGGGGGCATCGGCTGCACTCGTCGTCGGAGATGGCTCTGGTAGTGGACGTGACAGTAGTGGCAGATCACATTCCTTTGGTAGAAGCACATAATCGTAAAGTCACCTATTACGATAAATATGCCCAAACTGTGAGCTCCACAGGCCGAGAGCCTTATTATTTATTATTACATGTTCTTTTGTTTTATTTTTGTGGTGGGATGGTGGCTCACTTTTAAAATTGCCCATGCTGACTTTAACGTTTGCCCGACGGTGCCTACACGCCCAATATAGCCAAATGCCTCGTCGGAGACGGCTCTGGTAGTGGATTTGACAGTAGTGGCAGATCACATTCCTTTGATAGAAGCAGATAATCGTAAAGTCACCTATTACGATATGTTTAGCTTTTTTTTTCTTTGAAGAGGTTATCAACATGAGGTGCTGGGCCCATTGTGAAGACTGTTGACAACAGGGGATATGCCTGTGAATGCAGCGCCGCTCTGGCCAAGGGCAGGCCTTTGGTGCCGTCAGACATACCATAAATATGCCCAAACTGTGAGCTCCACAGGCCGAGAGCCTTATTATTTATTATTACATGTTCTTTTGTTTTATTTTTGTGGTGGGATGGTGGCTCTCTTTTAAAATTGACGATGCTGACTTTAACGTTTGCCCGACGGTGCCTACACGCCCAATATAGCCAAATGCCTCGTCGGAGACGGCTCTCGTAGTGGATTTGACAGTAGTGGCAGATCACATTCCTTTGATAGAAGCACATAATCGTAAAGTCACCTATTACGATATGTTTAGCTTTTTTTTTCTTTGAAGAGGTTATCAACATAACATTAGTCTTTTTTAAGTTTATTGAAAGTTTGTTGGCATATATTCGAAATGATAGTTTATTAGAACAAAAGGTAAACGGCGGGGGCATCGGCTGCACTCTTAAGGTAGCCAAATGCCTCGTCGGAGATGGCTCTGGTAGTGGACGTGACAGTAGTGGCAGATCACATTCCTTTGATAGAAGCACATAATCGTAGAGTCACCTATTACGATATGTTTAGCTTTTTTTTTTCTTTGAAGAGGTTATCAACATAACATTAGTCTTTTTTAAGTTGATTGAAAGTTTGTTGGCATATATTCGAAATGATAGTTTATTAGAACAAAAGGTAAACGGCGGGGGCATTGGCTGCACGCTTAAGGCAGTAACCTCCTAAGGCAGTAACCTCCTCGTGGTGAGAGTTGTTAGTAGGTGTCTGGATGGGTGGCTGTCCTCCCTTGATGGCTGAGTGTGTGCTTGGCCGGACCGGGTTGGACAAGCCCCCCATCGAGATACCGAAGCTAATGATTGCTTTGCCTGCTGTGGGCTAATCACCCTCAGCAGTGCTAATCATCCGATTACAAATTATAATAGCTTTTTTTTTCTTTGAAGAGGTTATCAACATAACATTAGTCTTTTTTAAGTTTATTGAAAGTTTGTTGGCATATATTCGAAATGATAGTTTATTAGAACAAAAGGTAAACGGCGGGGGCATTGGCTGCACGCTTAAGGCAGTAACCTCTTAAGGCAGTAACCTCCTCGTGGTGAGAGTTGTTAGTAGGTGTCTGGATGGGTGGCTGTCCTCCCTTGATGGCTGAGTGTGTGCTTGGCCGGACCGGGTTGGACAAGCCCCCCATCGAGATACCGAAGCTAATGATTGCCTTGCCTGCTGTGGGATAATCACCCTCAGCAGTGCTAATCATCCGATTACAAATTCTAATATAAAGAAAGATTCACTTGCCACCGCGAGTGGATCGGATGATCCTGGGGCTGCAGTGGCAGGCAGCTTCCAGTGCACGGAATGCGAGGGTGCGTACAAATCCCAACGCGGGCTGAGCCAGCATAGGAGGAGTGCGCACCCGGAAGAGTATCACGCAGGGCACTTGCCTGCGCCGAGGCTCAAAGCACGATGGTCCGAAGACGAGATGGTTCTCTTAGCTAGAACGCAGATTGCCTTGGAGGAGAGTAAATGTAGCGCAGTGACGAAGGGAATGCATCTAACGCTCCCACACCGTACATTTGACTCGGTGAAGTCATTGAAGACGAAAAACAAGAAGTATCTCCAGATCCTATGTAAACTGCGTATTGATCGCTTGGGTGAGGAAGAAGCGAGGCAGGACCCTCCCAGTCTTGCTGGAATGATTGCGAGTGCTAGAGGAATAAGTGGTCGGTTGGGGCCGGTAGGTGATAGCGGAGCGGCGGGTTTGAAAACAGGCACAGAGGGACAGGATCCCCCAATACCAACTATAGTGTCCGGGGGTAGGGCGGATGGTCTAGGACCAGCCCTCCTGGCTCGGGGGCCCAAGGCGGTCGGGGTAAGAGCGGTTGGTCTAAGACCAGCTCTCTCGACGCGGAGGGTCTCTGAGTCAAAGGATGGGGCGGATGGTCAGGAACCAGCCCCCCCGGCACAAGATACCACCATAGTGCCTCACCCGCCGCAACGTATCACTAGATCAAGATCGCGTATGATATCGAACTCTACGAGCCGGGCAGCCAATGTGGTGGCTTCGAAAGCCCCCCACAAAAGACCCGCTGGCGAGATTATGGAAGCACCGCAAAAGAAAGATAAGCAAGACTGCGAGGGCCCTGTGAGGGCCGAACCTCGCCGGAGTGACCAATGGGCGGTGAACCTGTTGGATTCTCTTGATCTGTTAATTTTCGCGATTCCCCTAAGTGAACTTAGGTTCAAGCCCGGGTTGCTGGATGGGGAATCGCGGAAATTCTTAGATCGTGAGTTTAATCAATGGATCTCTCCCTTTGGGGGTGATTTCCCCAAAAGTAGGCGTCAAGAAGGTGGGGCCCAAAAACCAGCACGGGGGCCCAAGCATGCCCGTAGGAGGCAATATGCGGCGACTCAACGTCTCTGGGGACGCAGTATCTCGGCGTGTGCCGAATCTGTGTTCACAGGGGCGTGGAGGGAGCCGCGCCCTGCGGGTGTGGGTATGAGTAAGATCGAGCCTGCTTGGAGGGAGATAATGGAAGTAACTTCCTTCACGGAGTTAAGTGGCCAATATAGAACAGGGCCGGTGTTGTGGGGCCTTATGCGTCCTGTGACTAAGCATGAAATCGAATTGCAATTTAAACTGATAGGAAAGACGGCCAGCGGCCCCGATAGGGTGCAGGTCTCGGCCCTACGAGAGATCGGGGCCCGCAGCCTAGCCGAGACTGCACCTTTTGAAGGTATTTCTGCTGCCGCAACTACATCACTCTCTAGTTTTGTCCAGAACATCGGGCAAACTATTGAAAGGACTCGATCTCCTTGTCAGGAAGGCTGTCCGTGGTTGGCTTAAGCTGCCGGCCGACACTCACCTGGCCTTCTTATATACCAACTCTAAGGATGGGGGCTTGGGCATCCCCAACTTGTATCACGACATGCGCCTCATGAAGAGGAATCGGATTGAGGCGCTGTTGCGATCAGACGATCCACAGGTTAGGGAAATGACCAAATCCCTATCTTTCCAGAAGGCGGTGAGTGCGGTTACGGCGGTGACCATGCTGACCGGGAGACGAGTCGAATCTAAGGCAACTCTAAGAACGATTTGGCGCGAGACGCTATATGCCTCAGCAGACGGGCGTGGGTTAGATCAATGTCCGTTGGTGCCCCAGGTGAACGCCTGGGTGAGTGATCACTCAGGTTTGCAATCTGGGGCCCAATTTATCACCTCGCTGAAGGTACGTGGTGCCTTGCTTCCAACTGCAATAAGGCGGGCACGGGGACGTCCTGAATCAAACACCAATTGTGACTGTTGCGGGCGTGGACACCCTGAGTTTTGGGGGCACGTTCTCCAGACGTGTCCCAGAACCTGGGGTTCCCGCATCAGACGACACAATGACGTCGCCGCCTTAATTGCTAAAGCGTGCCGGTCTGGAGGTTGGGATGTATTGGAGGAGCCAATCATTCCAACTAGTAGCAACGTACTGAAACCGGATCTGGTTGTCTGGAACAACCAGCGCTCCTTTGTGATCGACGTAAGTGTCTCAGGCGACCATATTGACCTGGAGACCAGTTTTGATCGCAAAGTTCAGCGGTATTCGGTTTCGGCTGTCCTGGATTGGGTGCGTTCCAAATCGGGGTACACACCTGCAGTATCGGCGGTGTGTCTCAACTGGCGGGGGGCTATGTCGCCTCGGACCGCGAAGCTTATACGAGCGGGCCTCGGCCTAAGCAACAAGGTAAGTGTCCTGTGTGCGGTCAGAGTACTGGAAGGTGGACATGGAATATGGTCAAACTTCCATAGGTCCACCTTCTCAGTTGGAGTAACGTAGCACTGGAAGTCTATGAAGGCTCTGCAGGCACGAGATTTGCCGGCCACTGTGGACCCGAACTGGTCTCAGGATAGGCCTTGTAGGCCCCTGGTGGGCCCACATATGTATCCAAAATCTGTCCCGCTGCCCAAGACTTCAATTCTTATATTATTTGCATCCGACGCTTGTTTGTTTCTCCCTCTTGAAGTCTTTTTAAATTGACCATTCTGCCTGGCCGCGGGACAGAAGCCAAATAGTCAAATGCCTCGTCGGAGATGGCTCTGGTAGTGGACGTGACAGTAGTGGCAGATCACATTCCTTTGGTAGAAGCACATAATCGTAAAGTCACCTATTACGATATGTTTAGCTTTTTTTTTCTTTGAAGAGGTTATCAACATGAGGTGCTGGGCGCATTATGAAGACTGTTGACCACAGGGGATATGCCTGTGTATGCAGCGCCGCTCTGGCCAAGGGCAAGCCTTTGGTGCCGTCAGACGTACCATAAATATGCCCAAACTGTGAGCTCCACAGGCCGCGAGCCTTATTATTTATTATTACATGTTCTTTTGTTTTATTTTTGTGGTGGGATGGTGGCTCTCTTTTAAAATTGCCCATGCTGACTTTAACGTTTGGCCGATGGTGCTTACACGCCCAATATAGCCAAATGCCTCGTCGGAGACGGCTGTGGTAGTGGATGTGACAGTTGTGGCAGATCACATTCCTTTGATAGAAGCACATAATCGTAAAGTCACCTATTACGATATGTTTAGCATTTTTTTCTTTAAAGAGGTTATCAACATAACATTAGTCTTTTTTTAAGTTTATTGAAAGTTTGTTGGCATATATTCGAAATGATAGTTTATTAGAACAAAAGGTAAACGGCGGGGGCATCGGCTGCACTCGTCGTCGGAGATGGCTCTGGTAGTGGACGTGACAGTAGTGGCAGATCACATTCCTTTGGTAGAAGCACATAATCGTAAAGTCACCTATTACGATAAATATGCCCAAACTGTGAGCTCCACAGGCCGAGAGCCTTATTATTTATTATTACATGTTCTTTTGTTTTATTTTTGTGGTGGGATGGTGGCTCACTTTTAAAATTGCCCATGCTGACTTTAACGTTTGCCCGACGGTGCCTACACGCCCAATATAGCCAAATGCCTCGTCGGAGACGGCTCTGGTAGTGGATTTGACAGTAGTGGCAGATCACATTCCTTTGATAGAAGCATATAATCGTGAAGTCACCTATTACGATATGTTTAGCTTTTTTTTTCTTTGAAGAGGTTTTCAACATGAGGTGCTGGGCGCATTGTGAAGACTGTTGACAACAGGGGATATGCCTGTGAATGCAGCGCCGCTCTGGCCAAGGGCAGGCCTTTGGTGCCGTCAGACATACCATAAATATGCCCAAACTGTGAGCTCCACAGGCCGAGAGCCTTATTATTTATTATTACATGTTCTTTTGTTTTATTTTTGTGGTGGGATGGTGGCTCTCTTTTAAAATTGACAATGCTGACTTTAACGTTTGCCCGACGGTGCCTACACGCCCAATATAGCCAAATGCCTCGTCGGAGACGGCTCTCGTAGTGGATTTGACAGTAGTGGCAGATCACATTCCTTTGATAGAAGCACATAATCGTAAAGTCACCTATTACGATATGTTTAGCTTTTTTTTTCTTTGAAGAGGTTATCAACATAACATTAGTCTTTTTTAAGTTTATTGAAAGTTAGTTGGCATATATTCGAAATGATAGTTTATTAGAACAAAAGGTAAACGGCGGGGGCATCGGCTGCACTCTTAAGGTAGCCAAATGCCTCGTCGGAGATGGCTCTGGTAGTGGATGTGACAGTAGTGGCAGATCACATTCCTTTGATAGAAGCACATAATCGTAAAGTCACCTATTACGATATGTTTAGCTTTTTTTTTCTTTGAAGAGGTTATCAACATAACATTAGTCTTTTTTAAGTTTATTGAAAGTTTGTTGGCATATATTCGAAATGGTAGTTTATTAGAACAAAAGGTAAAGGGCGGGCGCATCGGCTGCACTCTTAAGGTAGCCAAATGCCTCGTCGGAGATGGCTCTGGTAGTGGATGTGACAGTAGTGGCAGATCACATTCCTTTGATAGAAGCACATAATCGTAAAGTCACCTATTACGATATGTTTAGCTTTTTTTTTCTTTGAAGAGGTTATCAACATAACATTAGTCTTTTTTAAGTTTATTGAAAGTTTGTTGGCATATATTCGAAATGGTAGTTTATTAGAACAAAAGGTAAAGGGCGGGCGCATCGGCTGCACTCTTAAGGTAGCCAAATGCCTCGTCGGAGATGGCTCTGGTAGTGGATGTGACAGTAGTGGCAGATCACATTTCTTTGGTAGAAGCATATAATCGTAAAGTCACCTATTACGATATGTAGTCTTTTTTAAGTTTATTGAAAGTTTGTTGGCATATATTCGAAATAATAGTTTATTAGAACAAAAGGTAAACGGCGGGGGCATCGGCTGCACTCTCCTAGCAGAGTTGTATTCAAGATCAACAACCTGCCTCGAAGTGGGTACGCAAACCACTTCCCCTGTTCATGTGGCTAGGGGGGTTAAGCAAGGCGATCCGCTTAGCCCACACCTTTTCAATTTTGTTATTGATTGGGCCCTTAGTGAGCTTGATCCTGAGATAGGCATCGTGCTGGGGGAAACACGCATAAACCATCTAGCATATGCCGATGACCTGGTGCTGCTGGCCGGCACCACGCTGGGCTTGAGATCCCAGTGGGATCGAGTTGAACAGAGGCTGGCGTTCTGTGGATTGAGTCTTAGTACGGGGAAGAGGGGCAAGTCGGCCAGCATGAACATCGTGGTCGACGGGAAAGCCAAGAAGTGGCTAGTAGACCCAGCCCCCTTCCTCAGTGCTAGCGGCGATCAGATAACACCTATGACCGCCGCTGACTCATATCCATACCTGGGTATTAATATCTCAGCCCGGGTCCAGAGTGCGTGAGCTCGAGCTGGTCGTTATGACAACTTTAAATCGGCGCTGGATCAGATCTACCGAGCTCCGCTCAAGCCGCAGCAGAGATTGCACTTTTTGAAGGTATTTCTGCTGCCGCAACTGCATCACTCTCTAGTTTTGTCCAGAACATCGGGCAAACTATTGAAAGGACTCGATCTCCTTGTCAGGAAGGCTGTGCGTGGTTGGCTTAAGCTGCCGGCTGATACTCACCTGTCCTTCTTATATACCAACTCGAAGGATGGGGGCCTGGGCATCCCCAACTTGTATCACGGCATGCGTCTCATGAAGAGAAATCGGATTGAGGCGCTGCTGCGATCTGAAGATCTGCAGGTTAGGGAGATGACCAGATCCCCATCTTTCCAAAAGGCGGTGAGTGCGGTTACGGCGGTGACCATGCTGACGGGGAGACGAGTTGAATCCAAAGCAACTCTCAGAAGGATTTGGCGCGAGACGCTATATGCCTCAGCAGACGGGCGCGGTTTAGACCAGTGTCCGTTGGTGCCCCAGGTGAATGCCTGGGTGAGCGATCACTCAGGTTTGCAATCTGGGGCCCAGTTCATCACCTCGCTGAAGGTACGTGGTGCCTTGCCTCCAACTGCAATAAGACGGGCACGGGGACGTCCTGAATCGAACACGAATTGTGACTGTTGCGGGCGTGGATACCCTGAGTTTCTGGGGCACGTTCTCCAAACGTGTCCCATAACTTGGGGTGCCCGCATCAGACGCCACAATGACGTCGCCGTCTTAATTGCCAAAGCGTGCCGCTCCAGAGGTTGGGAGGTATTGGAGGAGCCAATTATCCCAACTACTAGCAACGTGCTGAAACCGGATCTGGTTGTCTGGAACAACCAGCGCTCCTTTGTGATCGACGTAACTGTCTCAGGTGATCACATCGACCTGCAGACCAGTTTTGATCGCAAAGTTGAGCACTATTCGGTGCCAGCCGTCCTGAAGTGGGTGCGTTCCAAATCAGGGTACACACCTGTGATATCGGCGGTGTGTTTAAACTGGCGGGGAGCCATGTCGGCTCAGACGTCGAAGCTTTTACGAGCGGGCCTCGGCTTAAGTAACAGGGTGGGTGTCCTGTGTGCGGTAAAGGTCCTGGAGGGTGGACATGGAATTTGGTCAAATTTCCATCGCTCCACCTTTTCAGTTGGTGTAACGTAGTGCTGGAAGCATATGACGACTGTTACAGGTACGAGATTTGCCTGTCGCTGCGGCGTCGAACTCGGTCTCAGGATAGGCCTTGCGGGCCCCTGGTGGGCCCGCATAAGTATCCAAAATCTGTCCCGTGGCCCAAGACTTCTCTTCTTCTGTTTATTTTAAATCCGACGCTGGTTTAAAACTGCTCCTGAAGTCTTTTTATATGACCATTCTGCCTGGCCGCGGGACAGAAAGCAAATAGCCAAATGCCTCGTCGGAGATGGCTCTGGTAGTGGATGTGACAGTAGTGGCAGATCACATTTCTTTGGTAGAAGCATATAATCGTAAAGTCACCTATTACGATATGTTTAGCATTTTTTTTCTTTGAAGAGGTTATCAACATAACATTCGTCTTTATTAAGTTTATTGAAAGTTTGTTGGCAAGTATTGGAAATGATAGTTTATTAGAACAAAAGGTAAACGGCGGGGGCATCGGCTGCACTCTTAAGGTAGTCAAATGCCTCGTTGGAGATGGCTCTGGTAGTGGACGTGACAGTAGTGGCAGATCACATTCCTTTGGTAGAAGCACATAATCGTAAAGTCACCTATTACGATATGTTTAGCATTTTTTTTCTTGGAAGAGGTTATCAACATGAGGTGCTGGGCGCATTGTGAAGACTGTTGACCACAGGGGATATGCCTGTGAATACAGCGTCGCTCTGGCCAAGGGCAGGCCTTTGGTGCCGTCAGACATACCATAAATATGCCCAAACTGTGAGATCCACAGGCCTTATTATTTATTATTACATGTTCTTTTGTTTTATTTTTGTGGTGGGATGGTGGCTCTCTTTTAAAATTGCCCATGCTGACTTTAAAGTGCCTATCACCCTTTTTGCAATTTTGATAGCTTATGAACCTCCGAAAAGTTTTGAGTAGTTTTGTGAAGAAAGTTTTGGTTTAAAGTGAATACTTTATGTTCTACGCTTGTTTGAAATAGTGTAAATGTGACCTTTCCTGACCCATGACCGCGTAAGTAAAAGCCTGGGTCGAAACCTGGGTAGACGTCATCTTGACGTCATATAATTAATTCGGCTTTGCAATCATTTGAAGAAATTCTCAACGTGTTGACTAAAATTAGTTTTTTCTTTACTAACAACTCAAAAACTGTTTATATTTTCTATGTATCGATGTTGTTGTGATAAAAAGGCGCCATGGAGACTAATGCATTAATGAGATGACGTCTACCCAGGTTTCGACCCAGGCATTTACTTACGCGGTTATGGGTCAGGAAAGGTCACATTTACACGATTTCAAACAAGCGTAGAACATAACGTATTCACTTTAAACCAAACATTTCTTCACAGAAGTACCCAAAACGTTTCGGAGGTTCATAGGCTATCAAAATTGCAAAAGGGTGATAGGCACTTTAACGTTTGCCCGACGGTGCTTACACGCCCAATATAGCTAAATGCCTCGTCGGAGACGGCTCTGGTAGTGGACGTAAGAGTAGTGGCAGATCACATTCCTTTGATAGAAGCACATAATCGTAAAGTCACCTATTACGATATGTTTAGCTTTTTTTTTCTTTGAAGAGTTTATCAACATAAGATTAGTCTTTTTTATGTTTATTGAAAGTTTGTTGGCAAATATTCGAAATGATAGTTTATTAGAACAAAAAGGTAAACGGCGGGGGCATCGGCAGCACTCTTAAGGTAGTCAAATGCCTCGTCGGAGATGGCTCTGGTAGTGGACGTGGCAGTAGTGGCAGATCACATTCCTTTGGTAGAAGCACATAATCGTAAAGTCACCTATTACGATATATTTAGCTTTTTTTTTCTTTGAAGAGGTTATCAATATGAGGTGCTGGGCGCATTATGAAGACTGTTGACCACAGGGGACATGCCTGTGAATATAGCGCCGCTCTGGCCAAGGACAGGCCTTTGGTGCCGTCAGACGTACCATAAATATGCCCAAACTGTGAGCTCCACAGGCCTTATTTGATAAAGTCACAACCTTTACACGTTTCCATGGAAACGGTCACAAAAATGTGTTATGAACCTTTGAACTTTAATTTTAAGGAAAATTGGGAAGAGTCTCCTGGAGGTCGGTAAAAGTTGTTGATATAGTAGATATTTTCATGCCAATGAATCAAGGTTAGGGCACACTTCCGTGCTCCAATTTGAAAAGTTGGTTATCATTGCAATGTTTGTTAATTCGGTGGAAACTTCAAGATATCAAATTTCACAATTGCCTTAAATTGCCTTCCCTTTAAAATAACCAACTTTTCAAATTGGAGCGGCAATGTCTGCACTAACCTTGATTCACTTGCATGAAAATATCCACTATATTAACAACTTTTACCGACCTCCAGGACGCTTTTCCCAATTTTCCTTAAAATTAGAGTTCAAAGGTCACATAACGTTTCCATGGAAACGTCCACAACAAGGTATCAAGGTTGTGACTTTATGGAATCTGTAAAAGTGCAAAGACTATATCTAACAATCACGAAGAGATAGACCCCCCCTCTTGATTTGCGGCGGCTATATTGAAATAGTTTGAGACCCATGACTTAATGCCCCTGAGGACCTTTCGACGGTTTTGGTTGAAGTGGAGGCGGTTTTAAATTCACGGCCGCTCACATACTTGTAATCGGACAATGATTGCTAACATTACCTTTGGGAAATGTTTGTGGAGATGAACTAGAGTTCGGAGCCAAGGAAACGCTCACCAAGCGTGCACATCATCTCGCAAATCAGCTTCAACATTTCAGACAACAATGGAAACGCGAGTACCTCGCTGACCTTCGGGAGTTTCACCGAAAGAAGAGCAGGGATATAAATCTGCCCGTTATCAGAGTTGGTGATCTCGTTTCCATTCGTGATGAGACAAGCCTACAGCGCGGGTTTTGGAAAATCGGCAAGGTAGAGGAGTTAATCAAGGAAAAGGATGACGAAATTCGTGGGGCACGTGTTCTTAGCGCATCAAAGGGAGGAAAACAAGGAGTTTTGGAGATACCTCTACAGAAGCTATTCCCGCTTGAGGTGCATCACGAGGAAACGAGTCGTGTCGAGGAGACTAATCAAGGTCATGAAGTGCCTGTTGTGCGGTCTAGAGCACGTAGAGCTGCGGCCATTCCAGCCGACAAGAACAGGAGGTTTATTATTGACCAGTTACTCTAGGAAAGAACATATTGTTCGGCATCATTTGTATTCGTTATTCGCAACTAGTCAATGGGGGGAGTGTCGAGAATTTAGTGACATTGTTATGTTATTGTAACCAGATAAAATGATATAGACCGCACAAGGAACTATTGTAATCACAATGTGCATTGACACTTGATCTGTGTGTATATATATATATATATATAGCAGAAAACACGCAGAACTCTCAGAATCGTACAGAATCGTATAAGAACTGATCTCAAGCAGAACTAGAAGTGATCGAACTCTCAGAACTCTCAAATCATACGGAAATGAATCGTGTAATCTAGGAATTCAACGTACTCGAATTAAATACAGTTTAAAATAGATCTGAAGGCCTGAATTATTATTCAGTCAAAAACCCTACACTACTAAATATCGCTAGCGTCCCTAAACATATTGATGAATTGAGAATTTTATTATTGAATCAACTTTTAGATGTTCTAGCCCTATAGGAAACTAGGCTTGACTGGTCTGTGTCCAACTCTGTAATGCACATAGCCGGGTACGAGCTAATTCGCTACGATCGTACCAGATCTGGTTATGGCGTTGGGTTTTATTTTTATTTTATTTTTATTTTTACAGTCAACTACATAAGGAGAAACGATTTAGTACCCGAAGATATCGAGGCTCTTTGTGTAGAAAGCCTAATAGTAAATCAATTATTTTGTCCACCATACATAGACCACTGAATTCGTCATCAGAATATTTTTCTAGACTTGAACCTCTCATAACAAACATGGATAATGAAGACAAAGAGTCATACGTGTTGGGCGATCTTAACTGTAATTGGCTCAGCGCCACAGATTCAAATACTAATCGCCTGAAGTCATTTTGTGATTTACACCAATTTAGTCAACTTATTAAACAGCCTACGCGTACAACGGAAAATTGTTCCTCGTTCTTAGATGTTTTGATCACCAGCGATCCGGAGAAAATAGTTGCCTCTGGCGTTGTCCATATCGGGATAAGCAATCAGTCTAATTTTTGGAATTCGAAAAGTAAATAACATAGGTAAAAAGTGAAAATAATTAATACCAGGAGTCTTAAAAACTTTAACTTACATAATTTTCGCAGAGATCAACAATATCAACAATGGTCAGATCTTTTGTTGCTTGAACATTCCGATCAAATGTGGACAGCATGGAAAACTGTTTATAAGTATCGTAGATAACCATGCTCCCATGAAAACAAAGAGTCAGAACAAATAACTTACCTTGGATAACAAAAGAAATTAAAGAGACCATACGTGAACGAGACAAAATGAAGCGAAAGTATGTTATCACGAAAAGCAAAGACTTCTGGTATGCGTATACCGCCTTAAGAAACAAAGTGAACAATACACTAAGAAATGCTAAGCGGATTATATTAGCGAACAAATAGGAAAGAATAAAGGCGATCCCAAGGAAACGTGGAAAACAGTGAATAACCTAATGGACGGCATGCTCAACATCGGGTTGTAAACGAAATTAAGTACAACAATGAAACAATTCATCTCCTGCCGAAATTAGCTAACACTTTAATAATCACTTTGTTGAAATTGGTACTAAACTCGCAGAAACTATTGAAACTAATTTATCTGACTTTAAAGATTACATTAAACAAGCGCCTTGTATGTTTGAGTTTAGTCTTACAAGTGAATCAAGAGTACTCAAGCTTATTAATAAGCTATTCGCTAAGAAGGCAACGGGTCTTGATGGAATATCTGCTAAAATTATAAAAGACCAGTCATTTCTGAATCCCTGACGTTCCTTTTTAATGTAGTTATCAAATCAGATTTATTTCCCACTGACTGGAAAAAGGCCTGAGTCAGCCCATTGCATAAAAATGGCCCACTAAATGACATGGACAACTATAGACCCATATCAATTCTCCATGTAATCAGTAAAGTATGTGAAAGAATATTATACGATCAATTATACAATTATCTTACTATTCAAAATGTATTAACAAACAAGAAATTTGGTTTCAGACGACTACATTCAACAATGACAGCCTTATTAAATTTCATTACTTCGTGGTTAGTAAACATGGATCGAGGTCTTTTAAATATTGTTATCTTCCTCGACCTGAAAAAAGCATTCGATGCTGTTGGCCACAGATTGTTACTAGACAAACTAAAACTTTATGGAATCAAATATAGGTCAATTAGTTTATTACAATCTTATTTATCAGACAGATGTAGTCATGTTTGGTTCTAAATATTAAGTCAAATGAGAAATTAGTCATATTTGGAGTGCATCACGGTACAATCCTTGGCCCCTGTTGTTTCTCATTTATATAAATGACTTACCAAATTGTCTAGAAACATCGACACCATGTCTGTTTGCCGACGATACAAATGTAACAATATGTGGCTCGAATACAAGTGATGCCGAATCAAGAGCAAATCGTGAACTTCAAAATGTTAACCATTGGCTCAAGGGTGCGTTTACCAATTGTTTTGGGCCGTTGCTAAGTAGAATTTAAAACGCCATAAAACGCCAACAATTTGAGTAAAATAATTAATAAATCACTCAGGAACTCCTGGGAGACGGACTTTTTTATTTTGATGACGTCATCGTATGACGTCATTATTACGTCATCAAGGCAGAACAATTCAATCAACTCATGATTGCTTTGGGATAGTGCTTTCATATTTGCATATATGATTGGTCTGGGTTAGGCACAAAAGGTGTAGCATGCGTTTTACGATATACCGAAAATTGATCGTTTTAGAATTTTTCCCCGTGAATTTTAACAGTAAGATGGTCATAACTTCCGTGTTTTAATTTGTTTCGCTCAACCCATGCTTGGCTCTGTGCAATGCGACTTCAGGACAATTTTTATGTGAAAAAGGATGGACTTTTTTGTTTCACAAACTCAGTTTCATTTTTTGTGAAACCGGAAGTATAATATTGTGACCAGGGCCCACGGGGCGCGGCCGCGTTTGGGTGGCTACAAAGCAATTATCTTTACATACATAGATTCTCGTGTACCGATCAGACCGATGGAATTTGCGAGGGCAAAGCTAAAGGCATTGGACAAGAAAATGAAATCAGTGAAATTGAAACAGAGCTGCATTATCAGACATCTAATTCCAGTGGTTTATTCACGCAAAGAAGTCGATTTGCACCATAATCGGTCACTTGTCTAAGCGCCGGTCTATCGAGCGGGAGGTTGCAGGTTCAAACCCCGGCCGGACCAAAACTCAGGTAGAGTAGAAGGTGTCGCCTTTACATAATACAGTAAACGGTTAGTCCTTCGCGTCTTCTCGGATAAGGACGTATAAAAATCGTAGGACTAGTGACGTGTCCCCAATTAGCTGCAAAGCTAAATTATAATACATTGACACTAAAATAAAGTCACTCACTTTTATACTTTACGTCGCGTTGAGGAAAAACAACCCGATTCAACTTACGGTAAGCTTACATCAAAATCTGACTCAGTTTTCTATCCTATATCAATCAAAAACACTGCTAAATATGTCAATTATAGAGGAATATCTTGCTATAATGTGTAATATCATTCGCACATGTTCGTAATCCTTATAATATTCTCCATTGATTAATAAAGAAATAATTACAAAATTCGGCAAGTAGGCCGTAGGCTTTGTTCGCCCTAAAGGAATGGTCGCAAGTTAATAGGAACTTCCCATCGTTCGTTTCCGTATTTATGTTTAACTTCCGCATATTTCACAGAGATTTCCGGCCTTAGAAATAGTTGACGAATTGTTCAAGCAAGCAACCGTGAACGACAATCTACGTTCTACGTTGTATCGATCTTTGCTTCTTTATAGTTTAAATAGTGTCCAGGGTATCAGAATATATGAAAAGTTTTGGTCATTATTAACCGATTACTTCCAGTCAAGTGACGTGACGAGCCGCCGTAAAAATGGAGTTGCTTTCTTGTGAAAGTGGCTCAAAACCAAACTCTTCGAAGACTCCTCTCACGTGTAGCTGCTCACTTGTAAGTACATTCTGACTCCCCTCGTTATCAACAAGCTCTTTCCGAGCACTTTCCAAACTTTCTTTGTCGAAATCCGAACGAAAATTTGTTTGCACTTGACACCCGAATTCCACGTACTGACATCGGAATTTTCCCTCGTCCAGCGACCCTCCGCAGCTAGAATGGTTTTCTCGGTTTTATCGCCCTTTTTCGGCATTATATTAAGTAAACTTGAAGCATGGAAAGTAAAACAAAAAACCTGGTTCAAGTAGCAAAAATAACTTCATTGTAACTTTTACGAAATGTAAACAAAATTGAAGGAGTGGAGCATTGCAAAGCGCGCGCGTTGCTTTTTCACTAAACCGGAAGTAAGTTTTTCCCGTCATTGCATGAGCGCGCGCGCGCGTCGACCCTTCTTGTAAATAAGATAATTTAAATATATTAGCTCAGCCTAGACATATCGCAATTTTGTAATTAGAATATTTTTTTCCACACGGCCTCTATGGAAATCAGATTGTATCTGTTAGAATTATGTGTTTTTAAATAAAGTTGATGATCGTATTGAACAGAACAACGGGCAAACTGTTGACAGAGCTTCACGTCCTGGTTAGGAAAGCTGTCGGTGGGTGGATTAAATTGCCTGCTGATACTCACCTGTCACTCTTTTATGCCAGTCACAAGAATGGGGGTTTCGGGATCCCAAACCTTTTCCACGGCATGTTCCTCATGAATATAAATTGGATTGAGGCCATGCTCACTGTTTGAGTAGCCAATCAGAGCACGCGAAAAGGGATATTCACTGGTGTGGTATGTACTGATCATGAATATGCATATTTAATAGCTTATAAAATTATGAATATTGACCTTTCTTAATGACACTTAATGACACGGTTTTTAAGTGTCAAAAGTTAGTTCAAGTAACACAAGTTCCAAATGGCTGCCACTAACAATGACCCTGCTGCCCCTAACCCATCAGTGACTGTGACGTTTAAAGTCAAGATGGAATATATAATTAGAGGGGCCAATCCTGACAATGACCGCGTACCACCAAGACGTATTTTATATACCTTTCCTATGGATATGGTGGAGGTGCTTCTCAAAGATGTGGCCCAAGATTTCGAAACTGGGATATGTTCCATACTAAATCTGTAGAAACCAAGGCGGCATACGGCTGCAGTTACAATAGTAGTCCGGCCATCCAGGGTGGTTGATGAGGATGAGGACTAATATGAAGACTATACTGTTATCACGTGTACCTGAAGAGGCAATGAACTTATTGGGTTACTCTTTGTTGTTGTTGTTGGGTGTATGGTTTAGTGCTGAAAATAGAAACGTTATTCCTGTTCTGAAAATAATTATACATGGAACACAATATTTTATATAGCTGGCGTTTCCAGTTACGAACTTCAGAAAGGTGTGACAAATATCCTGAACTGAAGCCAGGCGGCCTAAAGTTCAATGTAAATCTTGGAGGTGTTACTGACCAGAAATGCCAGCAAATTTGTAAATTAACACACTTGAAGGTGACATTACATGAAAACGTCTACAGAGGTATCAAGCCAAAAGCTCAGACAAGACTAGCTGAAGAAATCTAAAAAAACGAAAGGCGGCTCTTGGAAAAAGATCAGTGGCAGCACACCATAATAACCAGTCTCAAACCAAAAAAGGAAAAATACATCCAGATTTGGGCACTGGTGTAACAGATACCAAGGATCCTCACAGGATGAAACGCCCAATCTTCAATAATAAATGAAGTCAGAAAGGCTACAACATTATCAGTTGATATGGTTGTCTGAATGATGACCATGTGATGGCTGCACGTAATATTCTTCAGCAGCATATCCCTTGGTGGATGGTTTCTTTTCCACTTCATTGGATGTAGTGAGTCATAGTTATTGGGTGACTGTTATTAACATTTTCTCTAACAATCAGAGCATGGTCAATCTATAAGACAAATATCATGGAATCACAGGGCAAACCAAGGCACAGATTGCCAAGCCGCCTACACAATGAAAGCAGGAAAGTTGTTGTCATGGCAGAGCCAGTTCAGGAGCAAGATAATAGTGTGGTGTTTTTGCAATCACATTTGTTACAGCTCTCTGCTTTGGACTGAATTCAGTCAATCTTAATTTTCATCTTGTCAACAGTAGACAAATAAGGCAACACCTGTGGCTATGTCTTTCAAACACAGTATTCACAATGTTCCCCTATTGTAAGACTGATCAAAGTCCAGGTCTGCTAAAGAGGATGAGCTTTGATATTCATTGCTCCTATCGGATGCCACACAATCCAGATGATAAAGTGCCAATGGTCCAGTGCGATTACATGGCGTTACATGGTTCCCTCAAAACTGTGAACAGATAACACGTTTTCTCCAGAAATGTAACAAGAAGAAGTGGCTATGTTCCACCTGCAAGGTCTAATTAAAATGGGAAATGCAGTGGAGGTACACCAGATAGTTCAACAGATTATACGTGTATTAAATTTCATAACAAATTGTAAATACGTACTGCGTATTATTTGGTTCTTCTATATTCAGAATGACTAAATAAGCTTATAGGAGCATGACTACTTAAACCAATGAGATCAAAAAGTGTGTGAATAGCCCGATCGAAAGCAAAAAAGGAACGATGACAGCTTAGAACGAGCGGGTTTTTTTTCGACATGGATTTCGACAGATATTTCTTTTGAAGAAAGTATAAACTACAAGAAACCAACAACGTTTCACCTCCAAGTACAATTGGTACATTTTCTTTGCTATTTCTTAAAATGATTTAAATTCGTCGATAGAATTCGAACAAATTCGTGTTTTTTGTATAAAACCGTTTTTGAATGTCTTTGCTCGTTTTTCTGTGCACCAAGGTTGAACTTTTATTCTATTAAGTCCTAGAGTTTTTGGATGTTTAAAAATGTTGTGGAAAATAATAAAACACAATGTTAGAATTTTTGTTACGCTCATATACACCAACAAGGCATTTTCATTAAAAAATACCTTACCCGTTGTGAATAACTATAAAAAGCGTATTACTTAATGCAACCAAATCCTGCTTTCCAGTTTGGTTTTCGGTCATTGTGATTTTGAGTGTCCTTGTTTGTTTTGACGGAATTTTGTTTTGTTATGAAATTGGCAACCACTTTTTAATGTTTAGGAGCCAATTGGCACCTTGGAAAAAAAAACCTTCGGCCCTGATACGGTGCAGGGATTGTGCTTCAGGTGCCGTATGATAAGATGAATGGGCAGCACTTCCCACTACAAAATGCTTCTCATTTTCTTTTGTCAAATTTCAGATTGCCAGTCGTACGCAGATGGGTTACATTCAAATCCAATATGGTGGCCGCTCTTGAACAGTATTCACGGATTGATCTATAAAACTAACCTTTTATCCTACTACATGAATACACATGTCAGATAATCGAAAGGTATCAAGAAAAAAGCTTATGCTTAACATGAAGCAGGCGCAACCTTTCAAGGGCATTCTTCCTGTGTGTTATGGAAGAAAGCGCAAAGCGAATTCCAAGCCAGATGCAGAGGTGAACAATCCATCATAGTTGTCTTTGCTAGGAGCCCGGGTTTTAGGAAATGCCATATCAATTTTAGAATACTCTGCTAGCAAAGAAGACGCGAGATAAAGCCATTCACAGTAATTGTGCATGATAAGATGAAAGGATCATAATTTTTCCCATGCAAGTTCTTCAATAGTAAACTCTTCAAATTATGCCAGTGTTATTCCAGATCCTTCAGTGGACAACATAGTCTGAATATATCATATACATTTAGGGAGTACTCAACATAACAACAAAATGTTCTGATAAACTTGTAAAGTTTAGGATATCTGAAAATGTGGCTTCTAAAAGGGGGTAAGTGGCGCATCTCATACTTTACAGTATACTGTGGACTTAGTGTATGCAGGCACAGGTTCAGAATCGATCAATAAATATTGTCAGACAGGAACTGTTCCATCCACAAGAACTTAACTATCTAAGAACTTACTGTTGTATCTGAAACCCGTACTGTTTCTTTGGTTGAGTTACCTTGGATTTCAATGAGAACTGGATGGATGAAATCCCCCCATTTTACAGATGGCTGGAGTTTCCTGTAATTATGGCAGTCTTAGCTTCCGCATAGGAGCCGCTACCACATCTAATTCTAGTGGTATGGCTCAATAAAGTGGTATTTGCTGTTATTAGTTATTATTGCTTATCTTGGGCTAGTGCTTGGTCTGTTTGGTGGGAGGTCCAAATCACCCTGTCGTTTCTCAAAGTACCTTGGAAGCTTTAGGTTGTGCAGGTTTGCCATGGTGACATTGGGGTGCCGGTGTGGGCCCCCTCCCACCCATCCGATAGTAGTCTGCTAGCAGGGTAGTACTTCAGTTGAAACTTGATACAAGTCTTCAATCTGGAATGGCAGAAGTAATCATTATAGAGCAGAACTCAGACTTTTTATTTCAACGTATTAAAAGACTGAGAACCTGAGAGTTTTTCCTGTTTTGTATGTGTGAGTCCAGAGGGGAGGGTAAGGGTGGATAACAATAGTCAATAAATAATTACAAAATGCTGACCACAACGGTACAAACAGTGAAATTAATTGACCGATGGAAGCAAGAGCTTGTATAAGAGTTTGTTTAATAGTCACTTGACCTGCTACGTCACAGTGCTTAATGAAATAAAAATGTTTGACACCCATACAAATTGTAGCAGCCGGCATTTTTTTAGCAGCCCGCAAATTAGACAACAGACCCGTCTTGGTGGCGTTCTGAGCGTAGTCCATTTTTCTAGCAGCAATACCACAGCTCGCAGTTCTTGGTGAGTTTCTGAGCTAAATTTACAGTTATTCCAAGGGTTCTTCTCAACGTTCTTTTTCTGAGGGCTCAGAGTTGTACAGTGGGCCGCCACTGATACTTCAAGTGCTCGTTTAGTGGTGATTGTTTCCCACCCATCCGCAAGTTCAGGCATGTAGTTATGTTTTAGTAAGTTTTTCAATAAAATGCGAGGATACATTACAAGCAAGCTGTGAAGTAGCAAGGAGAGAAGTACCTTTCCATATAAACAAACCGCAGTGTTGAGTAAAAGAACAGACAACTCCTTTTGCCCTGTTTTGGAAGTTTTATTATCTGAAGCGTTTGTTTTGTAGTAGCGTATTAATCTCGCAAAAATCCAATAAACAACTTTTACTGGTTATTGAACTCTTCATTTAATCGTGTCTCATTTAGGTTTGCGTTCGTTAGCTTCTAAAATTCAAAGTTTTCAGATGGCTTAAATGGCATGATCCATGAACTCATGACTGCGATACATTGCAGTCAGGTACACAATGTTTTTGTATGGTGATAATTATCCTGTGACGGCGATCGCACCAGTTGATCGCGAACATATTGCGAGCACAATGCGAGCAGTTCACACTTAGTGATTGCGATCTGCTCGTGATCAAATCGCCATAAATGTACATGTTTCTTGGCGGTACTGTATGTTCGTCATGATTATGACAGAGAAAAATGGCAGACAATCGCAAGAATCCTATTAAAAGGTTACAAAGTATGTTCATACTTCCCATTAAAGCTCTCGCAAGCTTTTGTTAGCTGCTTTTTTGGAGAGAGAAGCTTCTCAGAAGCAGACGTGATTGATTCTTTCAAGCATTATCTTTCCAAGGGTGAAGATGAGGTTGCTTCAAAGTGTGTGGCAGGTAGCATGGCTGTCTAGATAACAAAGACCTAGAAAACGGAGATCGAGGAACGAAGACCCTAGAGTAGATTCTTTCCAACGTAACAACGTATAGTCGGAAAGTGTCTTCGTTTCGGCTCGTAGCTATTTTGTCACTGTAAGCGATAACTCATTAGTCTTCCTTTGTATTTCTAGCATTGAATATGCATACCTTGTGTATTTAAGGGCAGAATCTCTTATTGTCTGCCTCTCGCTTGTTGGACAGCACATAGTAATCCAAACTTTAAGTTTTTTTGTTTTAGCTTTAGCCCTCGGAGTCTTGTGCGATTGCATTCGGTCGAGGAGTACGTACGATTGCATTCGGTCGAGGAGTACGTTTCCAGAGGTTTTTCCACGCGCTGGGCTGGTATCAAAATTTCCCGTGCTGATGCAATACTAATTTCTTTAAAGCTAGCCTTCATCGCTGCATGTTCACTCGCCATGCTTCCGTTCCTAACGACAAAAGCTCTTGATATATCAGGACTCCCTTCTTTTTCCTTCAAAGTTCTTAAGAACAAAGATAAAATTGGTCAGGGGAGTTAGGCTCTGTGTTTATAGCAGAATACGAGAATGGGGCTCAGATCAAGAAGCCTTCAAAATGTACTATCTGCTTTCTCATGACAAAATTGTTGCCCTTATGAGGATCTGTCACATGCCATTTTCCTTCACGATGGAATGTTTATTGTGATTTTACACCGCTAGCACAAATCCCACTAGTGTCTTCCCTCCAAGAATACCTCGGTCACCTTCATAAGTACGAATTTGAAGGAATTAGCGCCGAAGATTGCCCTGGACGAGTCATTAATGCAGATTGTCAACAGCGCGAACGATGTGTGAAAACCTAGTTGTCCAATCACAAGAAAAAAAAAAAAAAACACAAACAAACTTTCCACTGAATTACTTGAACAGTTTTACCAAATTACAGCTTCTTAACGAATTTTTGATCGTAGTTCTTCATTCTTTGTATTTCTGTGAATGAAATATTGTTTTAAGTGTACAGCATTTAAAATGAGTGTTTATTATAATTATAAGTTGGAGAATTTTCCAGTTTCCCTTGTGAACACTTTAGTGGTTTCCTAAATTAATGCGACGTACGGCTTGGTATTTGCATATTGTATTAGTAAAATTTGTTTTATATCTCAGCAAGACTCGCTCATTCGTTTTCTGATACCGTGAGTACCGTAGCATTATTTACATGATACAGTACGAAATGTCATTCCGGTTCTTGTACCAGATCGAAACTCCATCCTGTATCGTGTATCCGTTAATGCGCATGTCACTAATGTGTGAATCAGAAAGGTAGCCATAAAAACGTCACCAGGTATTTTATGACTGTTTAATAACAATGTAGCCCTTATTGCTTTATTTGTGTTGAATTTCGTGCAGTACATCGGGCAGAATCCTATTGTTCTTCGCGACATGTACTTACTGTTGAAGAATTAATCGAAAGCGGAATAATTATAATCTAACGCATGAGCAGTTCGCTTTAACGATACCTGATTGGTTGTTCATTAATCGTTATGGGAATACAAATGTCCCAAGGCTGATAAGGCACCCGTCAATCAATGCCAGAAATAATGTGATGGCGCTAATTATTAACAATAGATTTCCTCTTCAATTGAACCGACTGTTCATTACGCCTGATCTTGAGTTAAGCGAAAAGCCTATTCTGTCACTGAACGGTTTTCGAAAAGATTTGGCACGTAGTCAATTGTTTACTGCTTACGAGAGTAATAACTGGGCAGTAATTTCACCGAAAAAATCCTTTTGCCGGTTTCAGAAATATTTTGTTTTAGAGTATCAGTGCTCTTTATGTGTTTTTTTTAAGTTCCACTTTCACTTTCCAATAGGATTTGCTTTGAATTGAACAGGCGACGGCTTCACACGGCTACTTAGATCTGAGTATTAAAAAGACGGCAAGGGAATTCGTTTCGTCCTTTGCTAGTTTGACTTCTACAGCAAATAGAAACATAGAAATATCTCATTTTAAAGCTGAAGATATTCAAAATCCGTTTTGACATCCGTTTATGACGCGCCAGATATGTTCTACGCTGTTCTGATAGTTTTCATTTTCACTTTTCAAACGCTGGTTCTGAGTCAGTGAAGACAACAACTAGATTCTTTCTTTTGGTTGTTCACTTCTAGTGCACACAGAAACACGAAAAAGGTCTCATTTTAAAGCTGAAGGTTTACAAAATCCGCTTGAACATTTGTTTATGATGCGCTATCGACTTTTATACTGTTCTGTTAGTTTTTCAGGTCAGTCAGTGTTCAAAGCGGCTTACAGTGCCGCTCTCTGTGACACTTAACCGGTTGTGAGTCGGAAGGCCACAGCTAGATTCTTTATTTTGGCTGTGGACTTCTAGTGCACACAGAAACACGAAAAAGGTCTCATTTTAAAACTGAAGGTTTACAAAATCTGGTGGAACATTTGTTTATGATGCGATATCGAGTTTTACGATGTTCTGTTAGTTTTTCAGCGCAGTCATTTTTCCTAAGCCAACTAAAATTACAATCACAAAGGCTCGTGTGACTCATCAATTTCAATGCTTCATTAGCCGGCGTGCGCTCTATTGTCTATATGGGAGGAGCTTGGAAGTCAAGAGATGCCTCGCGGGAATTCTGAAAATCCAAATTTGGCAAGCGAATTTGAGTTTCCAATATGTGTTCTAGAAAGTTTGATTTCGATAATACTAATCTCCGTCAGAATAAGACGAAAAAGCGGCAACGAGTTACTAAGATATCGAAGTAACTTTTGCCGTGGGTA
This sequence comes from Actinernus sp. WN-2022, assembly GCA_030867875.1. Classification (NCBI taxonomy): domain Eukaryota; kingdom Metazoa; phylum Cnidaria; class Anthozoa; order Actiniaria; family Actinernidae; genus Actinernus; species Actinernus sp. WN-2022. The sequence continues at coordinate 137,014 of JAOWCC010000164.1, forward strand.
CCTAAGAAATTAAGTAAATATTCGAAGAGAAAATCGACCTCAAATTCAACCATTCGTCATTTTCCAGTCTAGCAGCTTCGAAAAATCCCAAATTTGAAGGCAAAACCGATAATGCTTATATTCACGCAAATAATTTAATCTTGCGTGCAAATACTTAATTGATATCTCTTCTACAAAAGCCCATGGGTACCTAACTCATATGAAGGTTATTTTCTGCGTAAATGAGTGGAATCGTAACCTCACTGAAGCGTTTGGGCCCATTTTCTCTGTTATTTGCTTCACGTATCATTGCGTAGCTTTTGAATTTAGCGCTGGTGTTCTTAGAAATGTCCCGGATGTGTCGCGGCATTCTGGGCGATGAAGAAACCAATAGGGAAGCAGCACTCAAGCGGGGCATCACGGAGATGTTCACTCCACAAAGGTTGATCGGCAACTGAAGGTGACAAACCCAGGCTCCCCTTTTTATACCGGAACTTCGTGTTGATTGAAAATAACTTTGTGTTGGGAAACTCGTTTGCATCACACTGTTTCAGTGCTGAAACATGCATTTGACAGTTCCAGAGGGTTCGTTAATTCGAACCCCTCAAAGGGAAGGTACGTTTTTTATTAAGGGGTGGGCTGGAGCTTGAGGGCCGGAAAGGATAATGACAGAAATATAGAACATTTGTGGAGGGCTAAGCCATTACTTCTTTCTAACAGGGGGATGGACAAAGGTTTTTCATTCCCATTTATTTAATGTATTTAAGTTCTGCTGTCAATATAAACTGTTTTGTTTGTTTGATTACATTTCCTCAATCAATATTTGTGGTAAGGCGACTCTGCCATACATATACTTGGCTAGGCATCACTAACTCCAAAGTCACACAGCATTTTGCACTATCGAATTAGATGTCATTTTGATTAATGATATACAAGTTACCTTCACTGATGTTGATGGACTCCAGTGCCGACCTGTTTCTCCCACGTGTGGATGCACTCTAGAGGTCCCATGTACATATCTAACTTCTGTGAATTACGTGGAATTCGATAATGTTCTTAATGCTGGCACACTTGACAAATTGACATTGCTGTTGCCATGGGGAAATGGACTACCCAGTGATCGACCCAGGCTTTTACTTACGCAGTCATGGGTGAGGAAAGGTTAAATTTGCACGATTTCAAAGAAGCGTAGAACATAGAGTATTCTCAGTAAGCCAAAACTTCCCATATCACTCATTTTTACACTGAATCAGCAATACTAGATGGAGTTTCACAACCTTATCATATTAAAAGGTACTGCCACTCATACATACAGTTTTGGGCTTTTGAATTTATAAAACCCTATAAGAACTGGCAAACATTGAGTTTCTTTTACCATAACAAACAACTGTGTGTTTCGTAATGTACTTCAACTTGAATAAATGGTATAGAGCGTAATGCATTCATTTCCTACCAATATAAAAATGGCTGCTTGGTCTGTAAATGGTATCTATGAAACATTCTGTACATGAATTACATGAATTACCCAAAAATGCAAACAAAAAAAGATATTCTACTTTATTTTTACACTGCAAGAGCATGCAAATACAGCATTTTCACTTGTAGTCATGAAAGGCATTTCCAAGAAGATTATACGTTAATATAATATGATTACACAATATATATCCTAGACCTGTTGATTGCATCAGCGAGTTTTCAAGCGAAACGCTAGTAGAAGCCACATCAAACATTGAAAGCCAATAATTTCGTGGGAGAGATTAACAACATTGGCTATACAGAGCATCCAAGGGCAGGTGGAACAGATGATTTAGAGACTTTCTTCTACATTCTACACATTGAAGCAGCTCAAGGAAAGTGGCAACAATTGGTCATTATGTTTAGTCAGTTTATATAATAGTTAAATGCATGTCAATGTATTGCAACCTATTTAAAACAATATATGTCCCCCTCTGAATGTTGGTAAACACTATCATTAAATGACATTTCATTTATTAGAGTTTTATGTAAAGTATAAAATGCAATCATGTTGTGTACTTGTAACTTCAATCTAAAATCATTACAATGGATGACTAGTTTCTGTAAAAAACTAGTGTTAGTCTGCGTCAAATTAAGGTATGATAACCGCCATGGGAAGAGAGTAGCAGCTAACATTTCTAGGGCAAGCCCTTCATCAGAGCAAAAGAGATGTCGAAGGGATATTTGCTCGGAATGTCGGAATAAAACTACTAAAACATTGTTATCGTATTGCAGGGAATTCTCTAAAAGAATGCATAATAGTCTTCCATTCAATTAGTGGACTCTGAATGAAAGATTCAGGGTAGGAGATGAGAACCAATCATTGGCTAAAGTGAACAAGTTGCACCGTAAATATCTTGTTGATAAGTGGTCGGCATGTGGTTGGTAAGTGGTCGGCAAGTGGTCGGCAAAATTGTGTTGGTAAGTGATTGGTAAGCTCTCACTAAATGGTTGGTAAGCTGTCGGTAATTGGTTGGTAAGTTCTTGACTTCATCGTTGTGTAGCCCTTTCCCTCACTGTACTCATTTGTACCAAAATACGCTCAATGGCTTCTTAAGTTTCCAACGTTCTGGCAACGATAAACCCCTTCCATACAGTGCGATCTCACAGCAAATTAACAGATAACAAACTAAAATATCCGCGGCACTCACTGTTGGGCCCCACCTGTTATGTAGAAAACCAGGCAATTAGTCTGAAAACGCATGAATCGTATAACCAGGTTTCCACTGCCTACTGGGCCATCCAGATACAGAACGAAACATGGCCTCACGAAAAGCTTCTTCTTCTCGTTGACATAAAAATCTGAGGGAGACGACCAGGACGAAGTAAGAGAGCTAGAGAACGACAACACGGAGTTGGTACGGATAAACCGAGAGAAGCAGAACGTCCGCCTCAAAGAACTAACAGAACAGAACTGCTCTGAAAGAAAGATGAAGAAATCAAAGTTTTGTGATAAATTCCCATCAAAAGCCCGTGAAACTCCTCTCAGCTTTAGAAAAAAAACACCGAATCTTTGCATTTCACTTGAAGAAACCTTTCGTTTATGTAAAATAATAGCTAAGATTAAAGGTTTTGCCAAGTCAAAACTCCGCTCGTCGTCATCTTGAAAAACAAGCAAATAATGTTGTCCACTGTTCACGTGACCAGCACAGTGCAATCTGATCGGTGGCGAATAGAACTTGAAAGAAGGTGCAATCTGATTGGTTGCTGGCGCAAAACAGCAACACAAAAAATAATAATAAACACGATTTCGGACTTGTGCCGGCAATTTAATTTTGGTAGAAAAAATATTATCTCTTGCTCACTAGTACTTGTATTATCACCACATGCAAGGGGAAAATACTCTATCCACGTGTTTCTGAAAAAAAACACCGATTGGAACATTTTCCCATGAGAGGTTTCGGTTTAGGACATTTACGAGGATGGGGCAGCCCAGCACACAGGAAGTTGGATACAAAATCGGCCATCAAAAGTTTGCACATTTTATTTTGATTTACATTTTACTGCATTTTTAGGTATTTTAACTGGGAGACAGCACATCAATTTTTCTTTGCATGCAAAACTTTGATGATTTCTTCTACAAAAACGACTGTACTTTGTTACGGTTAATTTTGTTTCGACCTATTTTTTTATATGGTCTTGAAACGAAAATAAATTTTACCTGTAACATACCTTGTATATCTGGAATTAGTGTCAATGATACAGAATTTGGGCTTCTATGCAGATTATTTAAGGGTTCAGCCAGGGTGGCACAGTGGTTAACCGCTTCGCCTCAACCTCTGTAGCCCAGATTCGATTCCCGGATGTGGCGCCATATTTGAGTTGAGTTTGTTGGTATCTCGCCCGGTTTTCCTTCCTCGCCAAAATTCAACACGCAAAATTCCAATTCGATCTGTGGATTAGCTGGGACCTGGCTTTGATCAGCACCCATGGTTGTTTCAGGGCTTGTTAGAAATTCAGAGATTTTTTATATATATATAGTAGTATTCTTAGTGTTATCTTGTTAATGTTATTCATTATTCTCTTTTAGCTTGATGAACATGGTAACGTAATTCCAACTGAGGAGGAAGCATACATTTGGATGGCTCCTTATCTGAACGGTGGCAGCAGATGGCCTCCTAAAGGAATAGGTAAAGACAAACATTCCACTAAACCTGATAATTCCCATGTCAAAGACTTTATGAGTGACAACTTCTACCAATTTCTCATGCTACTAACTTGCAGGGGAATATCTGTTTTCCACTACCATCAAGTACTCAAGGTTGTCGGTAAGCACCAGTAACATGAATATTTTTGTTTATTGTGGAAATTTTATTTTTATTTTTTAAATAAGACTTATATATATGAAATGTCATTGTTTTCAATATGCTTGGAATGTCACTAAAACTGTGCAGAACTTGATGGTGCAAACTGGCCAGTACACAAATACAAGTGAAAAATAATATACATTCTGTCAAGCACTAGTAAATAGCCACATATACCTTGTACATGACAAGGTTGAACATGACACAATTAAGGTATATAACTAAGGGTAAAACTAAAACTGTATATGATAGTCAAAACTGTAATCAGTTCAAAAATACCTGGAAAACAAAATTACATGCAACATACTGTATGTACATGGAAAAGTGATCATATTACAAGTTCTCAACTCAAGGTCAAAGTTAACATGACCTAAATTAGTATTTCATTCAGTCATCCAATCAATTGTTCAATACTTATTAGTTGTTGACAAAGTTGTGTTTGTTTGATTTGACGAACATATCAATGCTCAGCATTTGAAGGTTTTAGGCTGATCAGGGCTCCAAGTGCCTTCTTGCAAAAATACAGGGAGAAATATAGGAAAATTATGAAAGAAATATAGGGCCATTAAGAACACATACAGGATTTTTAAACAATCACAACAATGTAAAAAACAATGTCTGTATTGTTTAACAGCATTTTTCTCAAACAACATAACAAAAGGGCACCTCTTACGGAGTTGTACAAAACTTATTTTCATTGAGGAGAGGGGAGGGCAACGTTTTTTGACGAAAATCTAGGATGGTCTGGGGGCATGGCTTTGTCACATGTGTTAACATGCTAGGTGGAGTCTGCTCATAGTTAACTTCAGTACAGATATTTTGTATTGCGTTTCTAATGAGTCCCATCCGGTCTTTAAGATGACCTCTTCTGATGGCATGTCTCTAGGAAAATTAAAAATAATTCTACCAGCTCTACGTTGTAATACCTCTAGTGATTTAAAATTATCCTGGCAATTGAGCCCCCCAGACAGCTATAGCATAGCTGACGGTGGGAGTATTACCTTAAAATATAGGTTTAAGAGGACCTGTCTGGGCAGGAATCTACATTTCTTTATCAGATTCAGCTAATGTACAAAGCTCTTTCCGACACTTTAGCATGTTCAGTCCAATTTAACTTATTATCTACAACTAGGCCTATAAGTCTGGTATAGTTCACCCATTTGAGGTTCCTTCCTCTAATAGACACAGCATGCATTCCGATTTAGTGGGGTGGGGGAGAGCTGGTTTACAACACACCAATCGTATAGTTCTCCGAGTGATCGATTAAGCATATCTGCGACTTCGTTGATGGAACTGCCAACGCAAAACATTGTCGTATCGTTGGCGTACATGTACACCTTTCCCGATTGCACTGATTCCACTAGATCACTTGTGTACAAAGTAAATAATGTAGGTCCCAGTACGCTACTGAGGGATTGCAGATTCAACAGAAGCCAGGCTTGACCTCTGCACGTTTATGACTGTAAACTGTTTCCTATATTTCAGATAGCTCTTCAACCATGGTAGTAGTGGGCCTCCCATGCCGAACTTGTGCTAAGGTTGTATAACAGTGTACTGTGGCAGACACAGTCAAAAGCTTTCTTGAAATCTACGAATGCCACACCTACTACTATCAGCCCAGAATCCACAGCTTTTCGCCGGGTTTCTGTCAGATGGACTAGTAAGTTTATACGGATTAATTTCAAGCTCGTGCACGTAAAAACGGTTCACCAATAATTGTACGCGGCATAAAAGTGATACACCATCTAACGGCTAACTTCATCCAACGGCCCTCGCGCGCGCAAAAGAAGTTAACATCAGACTACGACTTGCGCGCGCCTGGGCGTCAACTCTCTGGGAGAAGGCGTAGCGGCAAGGTATATTAGACAATATGGTGTTTAGACTACTTGTGCTGGCTTCCATTACAGTACTCTCTCTTCTCCTACATGGAACACATCTTAGCCCTCATCAAAATCGTTCAGAAGCGGAATTCACTATTTCTTCAGGACTAGCTAATTTACCAAGTGAAGATTGCTATTCTTGATGCTTCACTCAATATTTGGTTGTTTGAAAACGTAACTTCCAACCACGCTACCGTTATGGCTTGGGCTTCCAAGTGTACAAATATCCATATCTTTCTTTGTATTCTACTGTCTGGTGACATCTCTGTCAACCCGGGGAGTAGTATGAGAGGGACCGAATTACCCCTTTTTTTAAGGTGTTATGCTAATGTTTAAGGTGTTATGTTAATTTTTGGTGAACGCTCATTAATTCAGATGACGTCACGGTTCTATTGTCTTGGATCATGAATAAAGTGTGGCGCCCTCATGAATAAAATGCGGCGCTATGCTAATTTTTAAGGCGCTCATGAATAAAATGTGGCGCCCTCATGAATAAAATGCGGCGCTATGCTAATTTTTAAGGCGCTCATGAATAAAATGCCGCGCTCTCATGAATAAAATGCGGCGCGCTCATGAATATCTATTGTTCCTTTGGATGAGGTCATCGATCTATTCGGGCATGTATGGGCAAAGCCTATTGTTTGGAGGCATGTTTGGGCAAAGCCTATTGTTTGGAGCAGCTATAAAGCTAGAACCGATCGGCCCCAAATCCATTCGAATTTGAATGAAAAAATAAATAAAACATACCTCGCAATATCTAAACCCCTTTGTAGCGTAAATAGTAAGAACAAACTACTCGTGATAGGCTCTAAACTGTCTTTATTATTTTCCTTTACAGTTAATAACTCATAAGATAATTGTATACAAAATCCCCTGTAAGAAATTTTGCTATTGTCCTTAGGGATTAACGATAATTGAAGAGCCTATTGTTTGGAGGAAAACTCTTGTGATGCAAATTCTTCTCGAAAAACTGAACTAAATTACCATACGAATATAAACAAACTACTCGGAACAAGATTTTATTGATTCAAACCATGATAAGCGACAAGATTTACAATGAGCCATAACAAATTAAAGAGTATTTTAGCATTTAAGGTTTGTTTACAATCAGTCCTCATCGTCACTTGTTGGGTGATAAGTTTCTTTCTTTTTACTTTTGGGATGAATATGCCGTACTGTTTGACAATGTTGGCATCGTACCAAAATGTTCTTAACCGACTTGGTTGTCAATGGAAACTCATTCTCGCAAATGGTACATGTGGTGATGGCATTCTTAACAAGCGGGTCAAGTAAAATATCATACCATAGACATTTGGCGCAGCCAACAACACCCGTTACGTGAACATTGGTAGAGTTACAATGATCACAAGAGGCATTGATTTTATTTTCGTTGTTATCTTCACTGTCCTCTTCATCACTACTCTGTTCTTCCTCGTTTGCAATAGTACTATCTTGGTTTTCGGTATCACTGTTATTGTCACTCTCCTGAGATTCGTTCTGATTTTCACTCTCTTCTTGCTCACTGCTGCTAGTTTCAGGCTCTTTTTGCTGGTATGTTTTTTCTTTTTCGATAAGATCGCTCAAAACCTTTTTGTTGTGAATTAGACGTTTGTTGATTCCTAGCTCAGCAAGACCCTCTAGAAATGTATTGAGAGCGCGAGGTCTCAGCATATCCTTGTTATAGGGAAGTAAGACATATTCTACCAGGGCCGCTATATTCGTCACCGGAATTCTACGCTTGCTACGAAGCAATTTTCCTCTTGGCGTCCAAAATAAAATATCCTTAGAGGAGGCCATACTGTGCAATAAATCCGAAGCATCTTTATGGGAGACGGCTCTCGGAAGATCATCCAAAACATCTTTAATTCTTGGTTCCTCTTCCTCCTCACTCTCATCATTCGATGTGTCACTTTCTTCACTTTCCATGTCAATGTTTCTCTTCATGTTCACCGCAGAGTGACTTCAGTAGCAAATGAATTTGAAAGACCTAAGACTCCCCTATTTATACCATCAGAAGCCCAGTGAGAATAGGGGCTAACAAATGTTCAATAAATCCACCTCCCTCTTGAACTAGTAGTTGCTTCTTTTCTTTGAATGGAACCTCTGGATCCACGAGTGTATAAATAGATTATCTGTGTGGAGTTAGTCTTCGCCTGTCTTCCTCACTGATATGTACATATCCTCTAACAACATTATGTGTCGCTTGGACCAGCGAATGTACTTGTTCTGGAGATGCTGTTTCGAGGAGAAATTGACGTTGATGGTCGGGGCAAGAAGCTAAGAGATGGAGAAAGCCACGATTTCTCTTTACTGTACGAGACATGGTTGAAACTGATCTACGATTTGAATGCGCTAGGATATTTATAGCGCTAGGGCGACCGATGGGTGTTGACGGGCGTTGGCGGGTGTTGACGGGCGTTGGCGGGTGTTGGCGGGCGGCGGGCGTTGACGGGTAGCAGCAGAACTGTTAGCATAAATGGGAGTATACCAGCGCCGTGGAGTTCATTTTATTTAATTTCTTGAAGGATCAACATGTCAAAAAAACTGTTCTGTCATGGAGGCTTCTCCCGACCATATGATTTAAAACGTCATCAAAATAAGTTTCATCCTACTGAAGCTCTATCGAATGGACTCCATACCACTATTTCATCACAGAACAATGGTTTTCAAAGTACGAAGGGCATTTGTAGCTCTTTTCAACTCATTCATCCGTTTGCTTGTATGGTTGCTGGTATGACAGGATGTGGTAAAACGGTCTGGGTACAGAAGTTACTCGAAGAAGCCTGCTTTCTGGGTCTGACTGAGATCATTACGGTTTAATACCCTATTCATATCATCCTTCAAGCTTTGCATTTTTGTACTTGTGGGGAAATTGTAAAGCTCTGCTGCTCGACGTACTTACGCAGTACGTTAGAAACGCTATCCTCGTTAGATATGTCTTGTGGTTGTTGATGTTCACTGGGTAAAACATTGGTCCTTAACCTACAACCCTCGGGTGTATTTGGTTTTAAGTCGACAAACAAATAACCATAAGGTCTCCTAACAGCCTGTTCATACTTGTTGAGAAAATACTCCGTCTGCCTGGGATACATTTGCTTGGCCAGTGTTAAAATTTGTAGTTTGTCCACAGGCCGCCCAAGTTCTGACTGTGTAACAAGGTTTGTATGGGAGTTCTTCCGATAACTCAGAATAATAACATAAATCTCCTGTAATACAAGGTAATTAAAGGAAGAAGACTTACTTGAAGTTGTTTTGTCGTCCTATGTGTATTTCAGGTCGCTAGAACGGTGTTTCATGGAATTCTTGAGTCATACGCTTCACCCCCTCTACCAGAGGGGAAGGCTGAACCACTCGATACAACCACGGCCTTCGCTCGAGGACGAATTTTACACAAAATATCAATCCCATCGGAGTTTACTCGGCCGCGGTACAATCCAAGGACATCAATTATCCCTCAGAAGTCCCCAGGCTTGATAACTCCTTTCCAAACCCGTTAGATTTGAACGATTTTGAAGCAATTCGTGCATCTTCAAACGGCCGACTAACCGTGTAGTCCATAGAATGGTGATTCTTGACAACGCGTTTTGGTAACCAGGCGTTTGGGTAACCAGGCCGTTACAAATTATTTCTTTCCCTGAGAGGGACATATCAAATTCATTTGACACTTTCTAATCCCTCCCTCCCTCCCAACGAGACCACTGGACAGCGCCGGTGACTAGAAAGTGTCAAATGAATTTGATATGTCCCTCTCAGGGAAAGAAATAATTTGTAACGGCCTGGTTACCCAAACGCCTGGTTACCAAAACGCGTTGTCAAGAATCACCATTCTATGGACTACACGGTTAGTCGGCCGTTTGAAGATGCACGAATTGCTTCAAAATCGTTCAAATCTAACGGGTTTGGAAAGGAGTTATCAAGCCTGGGGACTTCTGAGGGATAATTGATGTCCTGGGATTGTACCGCGGCCGAGTAAACGCCGATGGGATTGATATTTTGTGTAAAATTCGTCCTCGAGCGAAGGCCGTGGTTGTATCGAGTGTTCAGCCTTCCCCTCTGTTAGAGGGGGTGAAGCGTATGACTCAAGAATTCCATGAAACACCGTTCTAGCGACCTGAAATACACATAGGACGACAAAACAACTTCAAGTAAGTCTTCTTCCTTTATTTACCTTGTATTACAGGAGATTTATGTTATTATTCTGAGTTATCGGAAGAACTCCAATATTCAAACCTTGTTACACAGTCAGAACTTGGGCGGCCTGTGGTTTGTCACGTGGATTCTTAAACAGCACTAAGTAATGACTGTTTAAACTGATGCTGCGATTGCCTTTACCCTGATGGAATAGGTTCTGTAAAATGTAGAAGACACTCAGATTCCGGTGATGAGATCCTTTGGTAAACAGGTTGACAATTCTATTATCATTTCCCGTTTCAGTCATCTGGTCATCAATGACAATCAGGTTTCGTACATGTACATCAAAATAGTGATGTTGCTCGATATCAGGGGGGATTCCTTTCACAAATTCGATATCAGTGTAATCTTGTGACATGGTATATTATTTCAACCCAAGAACTGAGAAATAACAAAGTTATCAACTCCGCGAGGATAAGGAAAACGAACTGTTTTTAAAATTGGTATTTTTGAGATTGAATAAACTTTGTTTAATTACCTGGTGGTTTGTTTAAATTCGTATGGTAATTATAGTTCGGTTTTAGAGAATAATTTGCATCACAAGAGTTTTCCTCAAAACAATAGGCCCTTCAGTTATCGTTCTTGTAACACGGTGCATTATAACAACCCAAGAATTGAGAAATAACAAAGTTATGAACTCCGCGAGGATAAGGAAAACGAACTGTTTTTAAAATTGGTATTTTTGAGATTGAATAAACTTTGTTTAATTACCTGGTGGTTTGTTCATATTCGTATGGTAATTATAGTTCGGTTTTAGAGAATAATTTGCATCACAAGAGTTTTCCTCAAAACAATAGGCCCTTCAGTTATCGCTAATCCCTAAGGACAATAGCAGAGTTGATCTAATGAGGCACAGTGGATTTTGTATACAATTATCTTATGAGTTATTAACTGTAAAGGAAAATAATAAAGACAGTTTAGAGCCTATCACGAGTAGTTTGTTCTTACTATTTACGCTACAAAGGGGTTTAGATATTGCGAGATATTTATTACTTTTTCATTCAACTTCGAATGTATTCAGGGCCGATCGCTCCTGGTTTTAGAGACGACCCTAAACAATAGGCTTTGCCCAAACAGGCCCGAATAGATCGATGAATTCATCCAAAGGAAATATAGATATTCATGAGCGCGCGGCATTTTATTCATGAGAGCGCCTTAAAAATTAACATAACGCACCACTTTATTCATGAGCTTCACACAATAGATAATGAGGGCGCCACATTTTATTCAGGAGTCCAAGACAATAGAACCGTGACGTCATTGAATTAATGAGCGCGACACAAAAATTAGCATAGCGCCACAAAAATAGGGCTAATTCGGTCCCTCTCGTACTACTCCGGGGCCTATCAACTCCGACCACGGCTCTGTTGAAACAGATCAGATGAGCAAGTTGATCGATCCCTCTGTCAATTCCTCCTTGTAAAGTAAAGGTTTTAAGATAATGCAGCTGAATGTCCAGTTTCTCGGCAACAAACTGGATCAAATTAAACTGCTTCTACAATCAAGAGCTACTGGTATTATGGCCTTAACTGAAACATGACTCAAAGAAGAATGGCTTGACATGGCCAAAATGGTAAAGATATTGGGGGCGGGATACTCATTTACGTTAATAACTCTGTCACTTCTAAAAGGGGAAATGATCTTGAGCATGGTGATCAAGATTTCATAGACCTTTGCATCGAATTTTATCAACGACGGTGTGCTCCCATTTTTCTTGTGTGTATTTATCGATCTCCTGACACACCTTCACACGCCATCATGAACATTGAGCGCGGTATCAATGATATACTCAGCACCAATCGTGAAGTTCATGTTCTTGGAGATTTAAACATTGACTTAATGAAACAGCAAAATATCTCCAGAGGGCTACCCAGAATGTTGGAGAATTTGGGTTTCCAACAACTAGTCTCTTCCCCTACCCGTATCACTGGAACTACTAACACTTTAAGTTGTATGGTCCCTTGCTTTGGTCTAAGTGATCACTATCCAACAATTCTTGTACGTAAACAAAATGAAAACTTGAAAACCAAGAAGTCGAAGCCTATAACCATCAGCTACAGACCATTTAATAGAATAAACAATGTTGAGCTAATGCGTGAGCTGGACAACATTCCCTGGGGTATACTTGACACTTATGACAACGATCCTGATGAAATGCTTCACACATGGAAAGGGCTGGTACTAGAAGTGATTGACAAACATGCACCTTTGAAGAAGAAACAAGTTAAGTCACAAATTAAACCTGAATGGCTCACTAACGAAATACTTAATGCTATTAAAGAACGCGACCATCTAAAGAAACGAGCCGATTCAGGCGCAGCCACGAAAGAAGCCTACAAAGCTGCTCGAACTAAAGTCGTCCATTTGGTGGAAAAAGAAAAATCTCGATTTATCAAAAGAGAGATAGAAGAGAACAAAGGGAGTTCTCGGTTACTGTGGAAAACCCTTAAGACTTTACCCGACTGGTAAACAAAAAGGGGACGAGTGACTGCATCCTAATTGATAACGGTTCTCACAACGAAATTTCTGATCCAAACGAGGTATCGAACACTTTTAACAACCATTTTACTTCTATCGTTTCTTCAATCATTAATCATGACGTCAATACTTGCCAGGACTAACAAATCCTAAAGGACTTTGTAAATTCTAGGAAGCCTTCAGATGCTACGTTCATCATTCTACCCTTCTCTGAAGAGTCTGTATTCAAACTAATTACGTTCCTCTCTATCAACGTTGCCACAGGATTAGATGGCATTAGCTCTCCTCTTCTGAAGCTTATTGCTCGAAAGGTGTCTGCTAGTCTATCTAAAGTATTAAATTGCAGCCTGTCTAGCGAAATCGTTCCTGACCAACTCAAGTGTGCTAGACTCACTCCAGTCTACAAAAATGGTGCTAAAACCGATATGAACAACTACCGACCAATATCTATCCTTCCTATTATATCCACGAACCTTGAAAGGCACGTGTGTACCCATTTAATGCAGTACCTACGATCTTACCGCCTGATCAACTCTACTCAGTCCGGATTTCGCCCTCTCCACTCTTGTGAAACCATCCTAATCAAGATGACAGATGAGTAGCTTGAAGCCATTGACAAAGGACTATTCACAGGCGCAATTTTCCTTGATTTTTGCAAGGCATTTGACGTTATTAATCACGACTTACTGCTTAACAAACTCCATGTATATGGCTTCTCATCGCACTCGATAGGTTGGTTCAAGAGCTACTTGTCAAACAGGCGTCAGAGAGTATGTATCAACCAGACTCTCTCTAATCCATTGCTGAACAAATCCGGTGTACCGCAGACTCCATTCTTGGTCCCGTCCTATTTATTCTTTTTATCAATGATCTTCCTTTGCACTTGTCTAACAACTCTGCCCTATACGCTGACGATTCAACTTTCTATGCCTCAGCATCAACTATTACAGTGGTCAAAGAAAAAAATTCAATCTGATCTTGAAACAACTGTCAAATGGCATGGTTGCACACCCACTTAAGACCAAGTGTATGTTAATTGCCAACCATCAGAAAACATCTCGTGCTAACGACACTTCGCTGAATTTACATCTCGGTGGTAAACGCCTCAAACAAGTAGAAAAAGAACGCCTTCTTGGAGTGCTTATCGATTCTCACCTGGGCCTGTCACGTCGAAATGCTAAGGAAAAAGCTCAACCAGAGGATAGCTGTGCTGTCTCGCATAAAGCGTCATCTACCAGTCAAGTAACGCAGCCTACTCTACAACGCAAACATCAAACAGTTGCTTGACTACTGCTCAACAATATGGGGAAATTGTGGAGTCTGCCACCTAGATGATCTCTTCAGAATTCAGAAACGCTGTGCTCGCACCATCCTCGATGCTCCAATGGACACTAGATCTCCTTTTATTTAATAAACTGAATTGAATTGGCAACCTGTCGATAAGCTTTGTATCGCTAATCGTCTCTTTTGAAAATAATTCAAGACAAACGGGCGCCTGATTATCTTATTAACAAGCTATCGTCTTTTAAATTTACTTCTGTGAACAATACCAGATCTGATACTAAGTATAGACTTCCTGTCCCACGCACAAACAGTCTCTGCAGAACATTTTTATATTCAGTTATTAACATGTGGAACATTCTACCGAATGATATTAAAGATGGTAAATCAATAATTTCACTTAAGAAACTGTACTTCCAATTTTCAATGTCTAAGTGCACTCCTGTTAATTTTCGTGTTAGTAAAACTTATTAATGGTCTATGATATATTTCGCGAACTAAGTAAATTACGTTATTTATTTATATTTTTTCAAATATCGCTTTCGCTTTCAAACGTTTTTAGGGTGATTTTGTATTTTTGTAATTTTCAATCCTTTTTCTTAGGGCCACAAGGGAGAATACGGTATTTACTGTAATTGTGCACCCTCTTTAAATAAAGTTTTATCTATGTAAGCGTTCAGTGGAGTGGCTCTTGCGATATGCCCACTGGTTGTCAGTAACGGGATGGTTATCAACAGAAACATGTTCTACGACAGTGTCATTGACAAATGACTCCATAATCTTACTTGGGACACTTAGGATAGACAAAGGTCTATAATTGCCTCTTTCAGTTTCGTCGTCTTTTTTGAACACTGGTGTCAGTCTGGCTATTTTCCATTCATCATACACAGTAGAAATCTTCATGCTGTGGAGGTACAAGTCTGTTAACGGTGGAATTATGGCTTCGCCAGCTAGCCTGATTAATTTAGGAGCTATGCCGTCTGGACCGGTGGACTTGTTCACTTTAATGCTCATTTCTTTATTCTTTAATCTGTTCGAAGGCATATCCATGGCATATATAGTAGGAATCTATGTAGAGGCAGTCTTCCCCAGTCACAACTTTTACTTGTTATTCAACTCTTCATTTAATCCACAGGAAAACCAAGCTCTATTTGTGTTTTAAATTATAAGGGTTTGTATGAGATTTTTAACGAGTATTTGGTTGTATCTTTTAGGCCAGAAATACTGAAATAAAATCAATGAAAACTCACCTGAAGTCTTTATCTGTTCTTCATTGGGCTCTGTACGCAATTTCAGCGAATTCTGTTGAAATTTTACCCCTCGACCTCTCCAACTAAGAAAGAAGGCAAGGACGGACGCAACCGCCATTTCTCGATGCCAATCACTCCAACATCACGCTCGAATTTTCATCCACAATCAATGCCAACCGCAACTTAGACCTCAAATAATAGCACAACAGTATCTATTCCAAGAGCCTCGTGCCATTTAATTGAAATAATCCCCATTTCTCGAGCCTAAATCAACCTAATTTCAAACAAATCCGCCCGTTGGGATTCGTGACTGGGAGAAGTTGGTACCGCTTAACAACGGCTAGCTGCCAAAAGTTAACGGGCTCAGAACGTACGTATATATCTTATTTTGAACACACCTCCACGTAAGTTGGCTGTATGGTACAGTGGTTTAAACCGCGCGCTTTTGATCCAACGACCGGAGTTCGAGTCTACACCAGGCACTAAAAAAACTTTGTTTTTTCTTTTTCTCCTTTCTCAGTTTTATTTAATCTTTTCCTCTATTTTAAACAATTAGAGCCGCCTGCTACATACAAAACATTGTTGTCTATTGGCTCTCAAGCCCCAACCAGGGTCCAGGAGCCCATTGCCTAACTATTAAAAACCCATGATACTGTGAAGTTACTTTTCTGGTTACTTTATAAACATGTTGTCGACATTCAAGAGATTATAAGAGTTAGAAGGAAAGCTCGCTGCGTAGAAGAGAAAAGCTGGGATATCTGTTACCTTCTATTCTTCGATTCGAGCCTGGTAATTAAGTTTATAAGCAAATTAATGTACCAGTTAATTTTAACGGGCTTTCTGTTGATTCAAATCCGGGTTCGAATGATCGCATGTAAAGTACCGTACCTTAATTTATTAAAACTGTTGTATTCGATATTTTCACAAGATTTTATGTAATTACGAGGTAACGAGGGAATTTGTTATGATATCTTTCTCATCATCGCACTACTGAAAATCGAGGTCATGAGCGTGCACGGTTGGCGCTTGAGAGCCAATAGACAACAATGTTTTTCATGTAGAAGGCTGCTCTAATTGTTTAAAATAGTGGAAAAGATTAAATAAAACTGAGAAAGGAGAAAAAGGAGAATAAAAATGCTCTTTCGGTGTGCTTAACTCTTATATAGCTAAGCCTGTACCAATGTACGATTTTATCCTCTCAATTTGGTAATATTTACAGAATGCCACTCTTAAGTCTAAAAGACCAAACATATAATGGAAGCTTCAATAGTCTATAATCAGCTCGAGAAACATAACATACTGCAAGGAAAATGCATCTGGATCGACCGTTGCTATTAGAAACGGTTGAGAGTGAGAGCTTACCTTGTCGTAATCTGTGTCTAGTTCCACCCGGCGGCCGGTAAATATATTCGGGCTTAAAATGCTTATCGCAGATTACAAATTTTTCGTTAACGAAGAAGCCATCCTTTTCCATGTTGTCTCTTTACCGGGTTGCACCATCGAGTTCTTAAAGGCGGCTTCGAGGGGAACTTGAAGAATCCCCTTCGACGAGGTTCCATCGCACAGATATTCGGTACTTGTGCAATCTATTGCCACACATTCTTTTCCACGCCGTACCCGTTTCTTTCCTTTACGTTTCGCGCCATTTTCTTTGTCCATTTTTTAATTTATAACTAAAAACTATCCGTCGACAACTACACAACCTCAGTAAACCAACATAGCTCGATGACTCAGGGTTAGCCTCGATTTGATGTTAAAAACGCGCCGACGATGCTTCCAATCCAGCGGTTGTTCGAAAATTCGAAAGGGGACTATTGATCTCTAGGTATTTTATGTGGTGGGGTGGGAAGGACTAGTTCAAAACATTTTCGCGAACAACCAACTTTGCCTGGCGTAACGATTTGCTTAGTGGAAGACGTACATTTCCCACTAGGTCTGAGTGAAAAAGTGATTTTTTTTTTAATGAAAACGTTGAAAAGTAAGTTACTGGCTTTTAAAGCTAACAGGTACACATTAATTTACCCTGTATGCCAGAGGCTCGAAGCGAGACGTCTTAGTCGAGAGAAGCGAGACCTCTTGAAGCTGACGTCGAGCGTAGCGAGACGTCAGCCCGAGTCGCAAAGCGACGAGCCTCTTGGAGACACTAGTACTGTTTACGGTTCCTTAGAACATAATCCAATTAGATTGGCATGCGTAAAGTGTGCTAAAAATATAAACCTGGCCAAACCGGTTTTGTTCACGTGGTATGTGAACTTGTCAAAAAGTGTCATATTGCATGTTTACAAACTCTGGCTTTCGCGCGCTGTGTCAGTGTGTTCACGTGCGAACGATGAAAAGCTATGAAGAAAACACCCGTGAAAATCGTGAAGCCAAACGAAATATGTAGGATATGCATGTGTAACTTGCCAATTTTAGGTAGGGGAAAATGTAATTTGTTTACTGGGAAAGCTTCGCTCGAACAAAAGCTGGCAGAACGTTTGGCGAAGGTCCTTGGTATACCGATTTTGAGGTGCGATGGAGTTTCTTGCGTGGTTTGTTATAAGTGCCGAAGAGATTTCGAACGGTTCGAAGGCTATAATTTAAAAGCCATTTCAAGTGATCTTGAGGAATTTAAGGAGAAGTACAGACAATCTGTTGCGGTGCAACAACGGAAGATCGAAGTAATCAATCCCTCAGTAGCCTCGGAGCGCGTAAAAATATGTTGGGTTTCGCCGTCGACGAGGTCATCGCAACGAGTGCAAACCAAAGTTTCCGCCAAAGCGAGAGCGATTTCAAGAAGCAACGCATCGGAAGCCATTTCTATTAAAACAGACTTTTGACCAAAATAAACAATACCGTCTCACGTTATTGAGCTTTACAAAGCGGTTTTCAAGTCACATGATCATGTGTGAGAGGGTCAACTAATCACAAGCCTTTTTAGAAGTTCAGCCAATCAGCGTGCCAGGGTCAAGATGTGACTGATGATATAACGCGTTCTCTAATTGGCTTATTCTAACACTTAATGGGATTAGAAAAACAATCGCCTACAACGGGTGGCCAGAGGTTGCAGCCGCATCGTTGATGTGAGAAAGGAGAAGCTAATGTGACCTAGGAGAGGCGGTTTCCAACCTCTGATCCAGGGTAACATTAATTTACTTACACATTAAATTTGTAAGTGGCGCCATTTCTCGAGCTTTTAATGGTTTCGATGCACTACACGGTAATACGACGTTCTCTTCCTGTAGATTAAATTTAATCCATGGAATTTTGCCGTATTTTGAGTAGAAATACCAGAAAATGGCGTTTTTCTAACCTAACCTCTAGGTCTCAAATAAAGAAATTATGGGATAGATTACTCTGCAAATAAAAAATAATCAGATACATTAAATACCTAGGATTTTTTGTAGATTCACAGTTAAATTGGAAATCTCATATTTTACATGTTTCCAAAAATATTAAAAGATGCATAGGTATAATCTCTAAAAGTCGTTATTTTGTTAGTACAAAAATCCTAATACTCTATTATACTTTGATTTACCCTTTACTAACATAAGTTTTAACCGCATGGGATAACAACACCTATCCATCTACTTTAAACAGAAAAAGCCATTAGAATCATAACTTGGTATACTAACATACCCGCCTACGTTTTAAACGTCTTAACATCTTAAAACTTAAAGATCTTGTATTTCTCTATGATGCATTGTTTATGTATGATTTTTCCTCTGGAAAACTTCCTCCAGTGTTTAGGATTTTTTTTTTAAATGTCAATACTATTCATCAATATAATACCAGGATAGCTTAAAAAAATCATTTTATCTTCCTCGAGCAAGAAGAAACTATGGCAAGTTCAATAATCGCTTTTAAGATACCATTGTGTGGAAACCTAAAAAATCATACTCGAAATATTTCAAACGACTACTTAAAGAATCTCTCTCAGCCTTGCTTGACTATCATATATCTCTACTGTATTCACAAGCTGTTTTCTATCACTCTTTACTTAATTGCCCGGCCATTGTCTTGCAAACACTTGTTTGTTTCCGGCTACATTGTCTATAATTCTCTATAATCCGTTTTTGTCCTTATAGTAAATGGTAACTACTTCAATGTTCCTTTTAGTCTCTTTTCCTTTTTTGGTCCACAGCCCAACCAATTTACTACATTTAAATAAATTATACGCGCTACCTAGCTCGATTAACCTACAGGTTACTCTAGGTTAGCTCATACTTTTATTTTAATTCATAGTCTCTTTACGAGTATAAATAAATATTGTTGTTGTTGTTATCCCAAATTTGAGAGTGATATCTTGAATAGGAGCAAAGTTATAGGCCTGCAAAGTCGGAATATTTTACAGACGTTTGTACGTAAATTTTGATTGGGGGGCACAAACTTGTCCCCCAATCAAAATTTCCATACAAACGTCTGTAAAAAAAATCGAGTAGAATCGTATGCCATAGAAAGCGGCAGGAATGAAGAAATACTGGACAGTAACAACTCGAAAAAAGTCCCAATCCTGATCCAAGTATCCATGATGCAAGGAATAAAGCAAAACAAGTTATCCCCAGATAGATATGTAAATAAATGTCCGAGGAGGTACAGATGAAATGCCCGAGCATGTAGCAAATATGAATGACACTATCCCATACGATCAAATAGTGATCCACACAGGAACAAATGACATCTTCAAAATAAGAACATTCAACTAATAACCGCCACAGCACTAAGCTCCTTGCCCGATGCAAATACACTCAATCAGGAATCTTTCACAAGCGAGAGAAAGCAAATAATGACCTAATCGACTAAGTAAACAGCCATACTAAGCATGTTTACGAATAAAGAAAAGACGGTAAATATAAAAAAAAAATGTCAAGAGGAAAATACAAGAAACAAACGTGGAAACAATAAAATAAAATGTTCAATCTAAGAAGAAGAAAAAAAGTACTAGTTCGATAGGAATTCATGACCTTTACAGGCTCTTTAAAAGTTCACAACTAATGCACGACTCAGTGAGCATATATCATTTGATAGTCGGGGTGGAGATCATGGCTTCAGTTTCCAAAGATTAAGTTATCTCCTGTTATGAAGATGGTGTTCAACCAATAATGTCCTTCTATTGGCCTTCGATAAAGTCAGGCAGCCGGATCAAAACATTAATTTGCATTTACAATTACATTCTCAATTCTGTTTTTTTTTTGCTGGGAATCTTAAGAAATTGTCGGGAATTGGTAGGCTCAGAAATTTACAGGGAAATTATTGATACACATATACCCAAGCAAGATGGCAGGTTCCATAAAGTACTTAAACCACTTCTCGAAGTACTTTCTCCAACAGTACGGACCCATTGAGGAGAAGATGACTGCTGAGATAATTCAGCACAGACTGCCACAGTTGAACTGCGAATGGTTTGATCATGGGGGAGACCATCCACAAGAACTGGGCGCATCTCAATGAGAGTAGCTTGATAAATCATGGGGCTGTGACCCAAATTACCAAGAAAATTACTTCTAACCCAGGCGTGTGAGGCACTGGATACAAAGAACAGCACCAACATCCCTACAGCTGCTCATCTCACCACATTTGAAAATGCGTGCACATCAGAATTGACGACTGCTGTTTTCAAAGATCTATACAAGACGAGACATGCGATGCTGCTAATGGCAAGACACTACAACATCGCACAACACATGATACTTAACCCTCCTACCTGGCCGACAACATCCGAACCACACCACAAGGTACAGAAACCAACTTTTAAAAAAAATTAACCAGCGTGAATCACAACTGTAATTCCTCCTTCTACAACACCAAACAAAAATACACCGAACAAAGGAAAACGATGGCTATGTTAGAGGAATCCGATGAGTCATCTGAAGAAGAAGAAGAAGTTGCAGCTACGACAAGTAAAGGGAAAGGAAAAAATAGGGTTGTAAGAAATTTGATACAGGAACTAGCCGAGGATGAGGAGGTTCCCTCTACCAGCTAAATAAATTCCGCTATCAAGAAAAAGAAAAAAAGTTTTAAACTAAACAAATTGATAAATATCAATCTCGGACATCTTTGTAACAACAACAATAAATGTGTAATGATAGAGACAAAATACTAGTTATTTACTTCTAATTTCAAAACACCATATTTGTGAACAAAAAATGAAATTATAACAAGAATATAAATAGTTGAACTATTTCTCTATTTTTTTGTTGAAAACAATTAAAGTAGCGGTATCGTAATGAAATCAATGTAAATGTAACAGTTATGGTGTAAAATGGCTTTCTACCTTTTTTCCTGTTGATATTCCTTATAGTTTCCATGGTTACCACACCCTCATTTTTTTATGTTTTCCATACATTTACTGTATTAAAAAAATAGCCATATTGTAATGAAATCAATGTGAATGTAACAGTTATGGTCTAAGGGTTAGGTTAGGGTTGGAGATTCAATATCATCTGATACTCTTCACGCTGCTTTCCGCATACCTTTCTCTACAAATGAATCTCCTACTGTAAATTGGGATTTAGCCTTTTTTTGATGTTATTGTACTCGATTAACTTTCTATGGTCTCTAAAACGATATTTCAGCATATTCACAACACTGTTAGTGAACTTCCCACACGTCCTATTTTAATTTTGTCAGCTGATGACGGCCAACAACAATCCATTGCAACTCGTATTATTCAAGTTCCAAGTATTTCCTCAGATCCTAATTTCTATCCATTAGTACATCAAATTACTTAGGATTACTCTTCCTACTCAGTTCCGTACACATGACCCTGAACTCCAACGTGTTCCACAATATGTTCATGACTGGGTACCTGATTCTCAACTACTCAGAACTCTGTTACAACTGATCATACTATGTCCTACTGCGATTACTGATGACACATTGTACTCTGCAATTCTTTCACAACCAGATGCATTTTTCTTAACTGTATCGAAAAAGACGCAACACGTATCAATGACATTGTATTGAACATATATTTCTCAGATCAAATTCCCTAAATGCAATACAAATGACGTGAATATATATCGGAACATGCAGGTCATGTTAACGCAGAACAGAGATAAATCTGCTTGCTATGTAAATGGTGCAAGCAGCAACTGTTGTTAAAGCTGAACAGGGAACAATATTTGTCCAAATTGCTTCCGGTAAATAATATTCATTTACAAAGTCACATTCACATCCGATGGTACACAGAAATGTGCATATCCAATGGTACCTAGATATGCATTACACTCTGCAAAGTTCAAGGTCAAACTCTAGACAAAGGTCATATAGTTTGACACAACATCTTTGCCTACAGCTACTGCTCTAATCTATTCTTTGTTGTTCCTGTGACCGACAAACATTTTACAACGTATAAATGAGAACAGTCATTTCTCATTAAAAAAAAATATTTAAAAAATAACCCACAGAAAATACGCGCTCTGATTGGTTGAAAGCCGTGTTTCTATACCTCTATAGAAACAAGGCAAATTATGCCGGCATCGTGGCCTTGAACTCAATTTGAAACTCGGCGAAATAATTCACTTTTCTAAAAACATTGAGCACTAAATTCGATTCCACGAAGAACCAGCTACAGTATTGTAAGAAACGACAATGTGTTGTTAGTTTAGGAACAAGCCGATGTTTTATTGAGCTCAAAACAATCACAAAGTACGAATTACAACATTCATTTCTGTGGTGTGGACAAAGTTGAGTTGCTCGCAATTTGTGCGATACTAAACAATCATTTTCGTCAAAACAGCGGTCTATTTTGGCTGACTAAGCTCAATTAAAAACTATTGTTTGGTAGATTTAAACCGGAGAACTTAAAAAAATTATGTCTGAAATATTTCTAGATGCACAAAATAGAGGTTGCAATAGAAATGGAAATCAAAAATACAGCAAAATGTGGAGCACAAACCTGACAAAGTTTATCAACATCCAAAACTCCATCCAACGCCGTCCCTTTCGACTACTCTTGGTTAATTGAGGAATGTACGGTTCAGTATGACTCTGTACAGGTGCCGTAAAGGATGAGAATGGCAAGGATATCTGATCAAGATTGAAGTGTCTGATAAAAACAACCTGCCGTCCGTATGCGACCGCATGAGGCATGACACACGGCGAATCGACGAAGAACTATTCTAGTCCTTGGAAGACAGAATCTACAAAACAACTGATGACCCGAGTGGTGGCTTCCATGCTTTGTCGCAGTCTAGATTTTAAAGAGAAATCCAAAATATCCTCCTTTCGTGCAACACGTCTTATCTCTTGCAAATGTTGTTTGGTACGAAAACCGGCGCCCGCTTGATCCACGCCGTGAAGTCCATGAGGCAAAATGAACTGTTGAACATTACGTGCTTCCGTGTATTGTCAATTAACTTTTGGCATTAGTCCATAGAGCTTCTTTTTCTTCATCATTCTGTGTAATTTTGGGCTCCAATTAAAAGGTTTATCGTAGCTAGGCTGTTTTCAAACTCACTGAATCGGATTGACAAAACTGACTGATTTAGTCATGTGATAAGTTCATGACGTACGACTGCACAGTTAGGAGAATTTATATTTTGATGATCATAATAAACGCGCGATTTTCCTTTATTGTACTTATTTTCTGTGGGTTATTTTATAAAGGAAATAGAAAACATTTCCCATTGATTCTATAGAGTTATAGAAACACTTGTGGAAGTTTGGAAGAACTCGAAATAGCTGTGGAAACACTCGCCCTTCGGGCTCGTGTTCCCACTGCCATTTCTCGTTCTCCCAAACTCCCACTCGTGTTTCTATAACTCTATAGAAACACGGGAAATGTTTTCTATTTCTTAAATGGTATCTAAAACGATATTTCAGCGTATTCACAACAGTAAACAACATTTATCCAAATTGCTTCAGGTAAAATAATACCCATTTACAAAGTCACATCCACATCCGATGGTACAGAGAAATGTACATATCCAATGGTACCTAGATATGTTATTACCATCTGCAAAGTTCAAGGTCAAACTATAGACAAAGTAGCCATATGGTTTGACACAACAGGTACTGCTTATGTCGCTTTGTCTAGAATTAAATCATTCCCTAGTCTATTCTTTGTTGTCCCTGTCACTGCTAAACATATAATATAGGAGATAGCCCCTTGACTTAGGGTGGGAAAAACAAATACCATACACGTTGAAGTTAATTCAATCATCAAGATAGGCTTAAAACTTTATACAAAATGTAGGATTTTACATTATTATTACTATGATACTATGTATATTATACTGACGTTTCCAAAACCAAATTCGATTTGCTTGAAATTTTTACATGTGAGTAGTACACGTTGTGGTTCGTGCTGTTGTGCAAGGAAAGTTGTTGCAAATGAATAGTTCTCTAGTTACAGGGCTTAAAGTTGGTAATTCTCAGTCAAACATTGTAAAAAAAAGAAGGTTTTTAACAGTGAATTTCAATAAAATTTTGCATTAACTCGTATCAAAAATCATAAAGTACATTGCACGGCCTTAAATTTAAAGTTACTTCGGGGGAGGGAGGCTAGGCAATTTCGGAACGTTGAACATTTTTAACCACTTCTTGACCTCAAGTATGTTCATACCTTTTTTTAATTTTATGCTATCGTAATAAATCAATGTCGATGAAACAGGTATGGTGTAAAATGACTATCGACCATTTTTCATGTAAATATTTCTTATAGTTTCGATGTTTAGTACCCCCTGAAGTTGATTTTTTTTTACATTTACTGTATTTAAAAATAAATAGAACTTCATGTAGTGTAATGAAATAAATGTCACTGTAACAGTTAAACTGTAAAATGAGTTTCTCTGTTTTCATGTTAATTTGTGTTATAGTTTCGATGTTTACCACCCCTCAATTTTTGATGTTTTTCATACATTTACTGTATATTTCCTTTTTTTTTTAAACCACAGGTATTTTATTTTGCATTATTTATTTTAAAAATTCAATTGATTTCACTTTTAAAGTCTCATGCCTTTTACATGGAGAATGCTATTTAAAATTTGTAGATATTAATCTGAATGTTTTAACTGAAAATATTTCTTCCTGGTCAAGCACTGTCGTAAAAGTTTACCAAATTTCGACTCACCGCTGAACTAGAAATATCTTTGCGCGTCAAAGTATTTTTATCGTATTTCTCATACCATGCTGAACAGTATATGTTTTGTTTTAAATATGATATGCAAATCATTAACCGCAGTAGACAGAACATTTATTAGCTTAAGGATTAATAAGGACAATTTGATTGACATTGTTTAGTACGGTGATCAAATATGGAGTGCTTCAGTCAGATCAGTTTTGTACGGACGCAGTAAGCTAACCAGTAATTAAGCTCACCGGGATTTATTGCTGGTTTGCACGTGACGTCATGAATCTTTAACAATAGATTCTTCGTTAGCTTCTTTTGTTAGGTACACCAACATGGCCGCCATGCCCTTTGTCATTTGAATCTCTGGGGATTGAGTGAAAACCAGGAATACGCTAACCAGGATTTAAGGACGACAAGAAAACTGTATACCCGCCACAGAAGTACGTTGTCTTTATTATTGATTTACGTATTTAGCTTATTGTACGCCTGTTTTCAGATCGAATAATTACATAACTACACAATAAACTAGAAAATATATACGATATGTGGCGTCTGGTTTCCCTTGGTTTTCCGACGGAACAGTATATTGTAAATTTTGTTTAGATGAATTTGACTGTTTTAAGTCAAAATTAGTATTCTTGATCAAGCAGTATTGTAAAAGTCGGCATTTGCTCAACCCAAAATCTCTTTGCGTGTCATAGATATCACTTTCAAAGTATTTTTATCGAAATGCTCATGCCTTTAACATGCTGAATAGTATAGTTTACATAAATTATATTCACCGCTCAAGGAAAAATGTCAGAGTTACGAGTTTCAAAGTATTTAATCAAAATTTTTTTTACATGCTGTGTACTATTCAATTTTTTTAAATTAGTATTCCTGTGCAACCTCTGTTTCAATAATCAGCTTTTTTTACCTTTATATTTCTTTATCAGACAAGAGAAAATTTATTTGCACTTCAAAGTTGTCATTTGAAAAGTATTTTTTAGCGTATTCCTCATGGATTCCACATGCAGAGTAGTGTCATTTTTGTAGGGGACAGTGAAGTTAATAATTTAGAACCACAGGTATCCCACAATTTTTAAAATAATATATTTCATCATATTCATAAGCCACAGGTATCCCACTGCTACTTCTCCAATAACAATGTTTATTTATGTGAATTATATTCAAGAACTACGCACAAGAGAATATCATAAATGTGAGTTTTTTTAATTTTTTAATTTTATTATTAAATTGTGTAATTGTTGAAAAGACTGTTGTTACATGTTGTAACAGCAAACTAAAACTAACCACTTTCATAACACATTTAATAATTTTGGAAAGTTTTCTATTTGATAATGAAATAATACCTTTTCTTCATTACAATTACAACATAAGTATCTCTCCGTTATCAAAATAACACGTGCCTGTTTGACTGAGGAGCAGTTTTCGAATTTGTTCAGATAGAAACATTGAACAACGGAAAATTGTATTGCGTTCTGAAACATAAAGGAGAACGAAATTTAAATTATTTTCTTAAAACTATGACATTGATCAAATTGACAATATCTGTACTCCTTCACATAACACTTCAGTGTCTCAACTGAATCTTTGGTTTAAATACTTCTCTTGGGCATATCGCTCCGATTGCCATCTTCTCGTCTAATTTTCATAAATGTTATCAAAATTTCCTTGTAAACAAGAGATACACATTATCCCTGATTACAATTCTATTTCAGAAGTTTTACGTAACTTATCAAGGGATGACATTCTTTGTCTCAGACCTTTTGAAATTGATCTTGGCGTAAACAGCGTGGATATAGATAAAGACAGGTGGATTTACGTTCTTCTACTTTATCTGTCGTGGACAAGATCAACCTAATTACTAATGCAAAGTATCGTAATCGTGTAGCTCGTGTAGAACATGGAAACCACTATCATCTACTCGTGCAAGGTCATTACACAGACATCGATGGAGAAGAGCTTCGATTTACGAGAGGAAGGCTTTACAACCATATAAGAAACAGAGGAATCGAAATCACGTCTAGACCCGTTTATGACGATCTCATCAACTTTACCCAATACCTAAAGATGCAGCCAAGAGAGCTCATATATTGCAGTATTAGCCTATTGCCAATATGGAACAGAGCCACGAGATCACAACCGGTAGAGCCACACCTAATTATTGACGAAAGCGAAACTCAAGATAGAGACGCCGAGAACATTAACGATGGAAGACCACAACCATCGCCTCCTTCGTGAGAACGCCAAAAACTACGAAGCAGGGAGACGATATCAGGATGATTATGGAGCTCATGGAAAAAGGAAAGTGCACTACCAAGGCCCAGCTCATTCAATATTGTAGACGAGATGAAAAGCGGTGGACTTTCCTTTTCGATAACCACATGGCTAAGGGGATACAGCAATTTGACCAAAAAGTTCGCCTAGCGAGAGAGATCAGACGCATGGAGTCAGTAGATAATTACTAGTCAATCAAGAAGAGCATGTGCATACTTGACAGATGGTGCCGGGACAACGACAGCGACCCGTGGGAATTCACGAAAGAGGTACACGATGGACCAAACGATTCCCAAAATCAACACATTGCTGTTACAGGGCGAGTCAAATGCAGGAAAGACAATAGTCCTTAATTTTGTTTCCGATGCTTACCAAGCGGTGGCCATAATAACCAACAACTCGTCGACCACGTTCGATTTTATGGATGCCGACAATGTGAGTTTGATTAAAATAGAAGGCGGTAATTGGGCCTGGCCAAACAGACACTTTTAAACTGATAATGGGCGGCGAGAACTGTATGATCCAGGTCAAAAACAAGCCTGCCGCGCTAGTTGAGAGAACACCGGTCCTAATCAGCTGCACTGCTTTCCCATGGTGCTTCGTGGGGAATAATTTGGTTTACAGCAACAGATGCGTCATGCACACTGGTCTCAAAGCGCTACCCTAACATGAGTGCTTTTGTGGCCTCACATATATCCTTTTACATGGTGGTGTGAGACAATTCTGATGGTTCTGATTATAGGCTCATGTAAAAGTTTCTTTTCTATTGAAATTTAAATCGGAGATTACGCTTTGTCTTTCGAGTTACTGCAATTTCAATACGATCGGTGGATGTTTAAGACCGTAACAGGAGCAATAAAAACTGCTCGTAATTTTCAATGTTCGGCGTTCAAATCCTTGGATGACAAATCTTTCAGTCAGGGATACTGGCAATGGCAGCATAGCTTTCTTCCCGATGCAGTAGAACAATTTGAGCCACCATCTCTCTTTCTTACCATTTCACCTTTTGAAAGGTCATTTCCTTTTCCACAATGGATTACGCTTTTTCAAGAGCAATATGCT
Organism: Actinernus sp. WN-2022; assembly: GCA_030867875.1. NCBI lineage: Eukaryota > Metazoa > Cnidaria > Anthozoa > Actiniaria > Actinernidae > Actinernus > Actinernus sp. WN-2022. The sequence continues at coordinate 165,788 of JAOWCC010000164.1, forward strand.
ACTGGTCCTACAAGAGCACCTTCTCTAGAGACCATTGCGATAGCACATGCTCTTGAACAAGTGATACGAGGACACTTAACAGGTTCCAACGATCAACGGTGATCAAATCATGTTTTCTCTAACTCTAAAGAAACTACCTAAAATGTGTTAACCTCCTTGTCTGGCTAAACGACGTCAGTAAAATAGTTCTTTCACGACTTCGTGCTGATATCTCTCAAGGAAATTGCAATCTCGCTTTTCCAATAAAGCATCACCAGAAATCAGACAAAGCAACCCTTTTCTTAAATTTCATGATCAAGCAACAACAAGCACTACAGATAGTACTGGAACATAATGCTGCAGCCATTGAAGTTACTTGAGGTTACATAGATACATTGATACCATCTTTAAAATGTTCTATGGATGTTAACCTCTCAGATGGACATGGAATGATTCTGAAATATGTGTCATCATACGTTTCAAAATGGAGTGATTCATTTGATACTGCAGGTCTCTACAGTAATCACGTCAATGCATACCAAGCTGCATTTCGATATTAACAACAATTGAGTTCCTGTGAGCTTGGTCTAGCAGTAGAACTAAAACGTTTACTGTACCACCGCTAGCTAATGTGCAAGGAAATACAACTACTTGTAAATATCGATCTCGTTCTCGTGCTAACTCAAATATGACTGACTGAGTGGTTGAGACCTTTCAATGATTCGAAAGCTGTACCCAAATAGTATCAATCGGACCATACTCTTGTTGGTACAAAGTATGGCAGTTTCTTCAACGATGAGTTCTTTTTCGAATTTCTACTAATGAAGTATGTTCATGTGAAGGATGAGGATCTCCAACATCCTGATCATGAAAAACTTTCTTCTCTGGTTAAGTATTTCGCTGCTGCTGTACTATACCTTCTGCAGTATTTTTCTGAGACAGCTAATAAGTTTCGCTCACTACTAGAATCGCAAGGCCACAAACACTGACTCAACATTGCTAGTTTAGCAGGAGAATAATTACGTGCTTTTTTCAACACTTCTCAGATTTCCTTCAACAATGAGAAACAGCTTTATATGATAATTCTTAGCATGACAGTATTTGGAAAATCTTCATGTTACTTCGTAGTAAACCTGGTTCAGGAAAACCCCACACTCAATGCTTGTATCGAGCATGCTTTAAATTTAGACAAAAAAGTGTTATGTCATAAACTATATTTTAATGCTCACTCTTTTTGTTACAGATGAACACTCCAAACAAATGGAAGGATCAATCAAATCCTTGAATCATTTCCCCAAGTATTTCCTCAGACGGTATGGACCAATAGAAGAAGAGATGACTGCTGAGGTAATACAGCATTGCCTCTCCCAATTGAACTGCGAATGGTTTGTTCGACCAAAAATCGCAGTTGCAATTATGGGAGAGCATACACCGGAACTGGGGTCATCTCGCTGATAGCGCTCTTATTAATCAAGATTCAATGACCAAGATAACCAGAATATTACCTCCACTGTTACAGGCATGCAAAGCCCTGGATACTAAATCGACCACACCTACTGCCGCACACCTCACTACTCTACCATTTTCAAAGATTTATACAAAACCGGTCATGCTATGCTCCTGATGGCAACGCACTTCAATATCGCCCAACATACGATGCTCAACTCTGCTTACCTCGTCGACAACCTACGAACAACACAAGTAAATGAAACCACCTTTAAAAAAGAACCGACACAAGCACCCCACAATCAAAAGATAACTATTTCAACATAAATAAACTGTCTCACTTCAGTAATATATTGTTTCACTCATTACAAATTTACTACGTTTAGAAGTTAAACATTACAAATTTGGAAACGGAAATATCAAAAATACTCAAAATATTAAAAACAATTGAAAAGTTCTGTACAAAAAGATAAGACGAATTAGAAGTTGAATTCAACAAGAGTTTTGAATAATTAGTGATAACATTCGTGATTTCGTTTTCGATAAAGACTGTTAACAAAATATATAATTACATTAATCGTCACATGATCAGTAGTTGAACAGTTCAAAATAATTCTTTAGAACTTAAGAACATGAAAAAACCCAGATCAATTCATTTTAAACAGAACCTTTCTATTACGTGCTCAAATTGACTGTTTGAATGGATCTGACGAGACAATTATTGTTACAATATTGCCTGTATGTGACATTCATTTCAATTTCCGGCAATTAATACCATCTGTAAACCATGTTTTGGTTAAATTGGTTTGCAATTACCATCGCAAAATTTAAAACACAATATTAAAAAACACTTAAAAACAACATCGTCACTGATGATACGACAATATTTTACAATTTCTTATCACATCAATATTTCACTAACAATACATTACTTCTTATCTCAGATCAATCTTAGTAGGTACTGATATCATCTCAAGAATATGTGAAATTTTGATCAATACTTCAATGAACAAACAATAACAATCTTGAACAAATTGTATTATACCAAATTTAACACTACGAAAAAAGTTATTGGTAACATGTTTTATACTTCAATCTGTAATATACCCAGTTGACAGTCGAAAGCATAATACTTCACATATTTAGTTTCATCTTTAACACGAGTATCATTTCAAATCTCGTGTTTAACGTAATAAACAAATACTTACTTCACATAATGTCGGTATTCTAATTAATTAAACAATATTTAACTAGATTACCACGAAACAGTATTTCATGTTTCATACTTTTCTCAATTAATGAAAAATGTTACAGTTTATTAGTATAATAGATCATTTGCAATGTATCATTAAAGTAAAAATTATGACTTCATTGTTTTATCAAAACTATATTTGGTAATATGAATTTGCGTCATAGTTTAAATGTAGTCATTTTCAACAATTTCATATATTACGATAAGCAGGAAATTGAGAAATAACGTTTCAGTTGAGTTACATTTCTATGTAATGCTAGAACAAACACATGTGCAACTATGACAGAAAATACTAAACAACACCAAAAACATTAGAATAAAATCACTTCCAGTTTCATTTACTTATCTCGTCATTTCTAACAATTTCACTACATTATGATAAGCTTCAAATTTAGAAATAACGTTACAGTTACAATTACAATTTAATTCACATTTCTATGTAGTACATTTTCCAAAAAAAAAAAAAAACATTGGATTAAGGTTAGGGTACGAGGGTGGGAAAAACAAATACCGCCACCTAATGTTTGTGATAAGGCTTGAGTAATTGACCATACACGTTGAAGTTAACTAACACATCTAATTTTCAGTCAAACACTGTTAAAAAAAAGGGTTTTTAACAGTGATTTTCAAAATGTTGTAACTTTTTTTGCATTAACTCGTATCAAAAATCATAGTGCATAGCACGGCCTTAAGTTTAAAGTTACTTGGGGGGGGGGGAGGGGGCTAGGCAATTTCGGATCTTTTGAGCATTTTTCAAACCTTGATGTTCATACCTTCAAAAAAAAATTATGAAATCAATGTCAATGTAACAATTTTGATGTAACATAAGTTTATACCAAATTTTATGTTCATATTCCTTATAGTTTCTATGGTTACCACCCCCTCAATTTTATTTTTCCCATACATTTACTGTAAAAAAATATACTGTAATGAAATTAATGTGACTGAAACAGTTATGGTGTCAAATGACTTTCTACCATTTTCATGTAGTTTCCTTATAGTTTCCATAGTTACCACCCCCTCAACTTTTGTTTTTTCCCATACATTTACTGTAATTTTTTGGCCAAAAAGTAAGTTAATACATAGTTTAATAAAATTAATGTTACTGTAACAGTTATAGTGTAACATGACTTTTCACCATATTCCATGTTGATATGTATTATAATTTCGATGTTAACCAGCCGCTCAAGTTTGAATTTTTTACTTTTCCCAAGTTGGTATTGTTTACCGAACTTTGAGTTATAGCTCAAGCGGAAATATGTTTGCGCGTCTAAGCTCGACTCTCATAATATTTTTTTCGTATTCGTCAGGCTTTTTACATGCAGAATACTAATTTTTTTAATGTTCTAGAGATGGATTTCACTGTTTTCAGTAGAAATCAGTATTCTAGGTCAAGTGCTCTTGTAAAAGTCGGCATTGTTTACGCAATTGTTATCGATCGGTCGCTTAAAATCTTTTTGCGCTAACCTAACCCTAGTTTAGAAGCGGAACAATTATGTACTTTGCAATATTTTTCAAACGTTCTTCAACTACGAGACACGATTTTATATGATAACGATTATTCGCATGACAGTATTTGGCCATATCAATCGTTAACTGTTTTCGTATTACTGTACTAGATCAACTTTACATGTTTTAACAATATTTTAACAAATGCACAATGCTGTTAGTAAAAATATGCTAAATATAGATTATGTAAATACATATTAATTGTACACATATCATATATTCTTAATTTACTGATGTTGTAATGTTATAAACTATATTTTAATGCTCACTATTTTTGTTACAGATGAATACACCAAACAAGATGGAGGCATCCGTTAAATATCTGAACCATTTCCCGAAGTATTTTCTCCGGCAATATGGCCCAATTGAAGAGGAGATATATCCAGAACTGATAAAACACCGTCTCTCCCAATTGAACTGCGAATGGTTCATAAGACCTAAAATCGCAGTTTCAATTATGGGAGAGAGTGTATATCGGAACTGGGGTCATCTTGGTGACAGCGCCCTGATCAATCAAGATTTCATGAGTAAAATCACCAAGAAGTTAACTCCACTTCTACAAGCATGCGAAGCGCTTGATACCAAATCTACTACCATCACTCCTACCGCTGCACACATCACGACTCTCCAAAAATTGTGTAAATCGGAACTAACAACAACCGTCTTCAAAGATCTATACAAAACCGGACACGCTATGATTCTGATGGCTACACATTTCAATATTGCGCAACACATGATGCTAAACCCCGCTTACCTTGCTGATAATCTTCGCACCACAACCCAAGGAACAGAAACCGCGTTCAAAAAGACCCAACACAACGCTCCATACATGACTATCTGGTATCAACAATCATTCCTCCGTCAAACACACCGAACCGCTCTACCACACCGCAAAAAGGCAAAAGAAGTCTCCTCGTCATTCTTCTAAAGGGAAAGGGAAAGGGAAAACCAGGATCGTTCGGAATTTAATCCAAGAACTGGCTGTAGATGAGGAAATTGCCTCAACTAGTGACGCAACTTCGTCTCTAAAAATGTTAACTAATTGAGCAGTAACAAAACAAGCGTTCAATTGAGACCAAGTTCATTTTCATCATATGTATAATAATATTAACATACTTGATGTCGTTTATCATGAGCAATATTGACCTAAATTATCAAAACAATTGCAAAGTACCTAAGTTGCAAATATTCTTTAGTAATATTCTGTTCACTTTTAACTAGTTTCACATAATTTTAACTGAGTCAGTTCCAGTTCTCCGCTCATTTTGTTACTGTCTAATTAATTAGATCAACGTCTCACGCCTTTGTAGCAACAAAAATAATCTTGTAATTATTTAAACAAAATATGTTATTTCCGTTTATTTAGAAAACATAACATTTGTAATGAAAATGCAACTTCAATATCAAGACATGAACTATTTCCATATAAATAGCACATGAAAAAATCAACTGTAAAACTTCAGTTACAGTTTAGATTTTACTCATTACAAGTTTACTGCAATTAAAAGTTAAATATTATAAAATACAAAACAAAAACACGAACAACCTCAAAACATTTCAAGGAACAATTGCCCAGTTTTGTACACAAATATATTACAAATTATAACTTAAATTGTACAATATTTCAAGACTTTAACATATAAGAGTATTTCACGGTACATACTTTATCATATAATAAGAATATGTTACTGTTCATTTCATTAGTATAATCTCACTACTGTAAAATAAATGATTTCATTGCTTTATATTAATAAACTATATTTGGATAACATGAATTTGTGTAATACTTTATTGCGCATTTCCTTTCGGTATCTAGTTATTTCGAACAATTTTACTTACATTATGATGAGTTGAAAATTCGTATATAACGTTGCAGTTACAAAATCAAACTGTAACTATGACTAGTTCTAACAAATACAACTGCAACTATGACACAACAACAACATGACAATAACATCACTTCGTGTTTTCTTTACTTATGTCGTTATTTCTAAAAAAAAAAATGACATTATGATAAGGATAAGTTCAAAATTTTGATATAACGTTACTGTTACAAAGGTAACTATAACAACAAAACATTACAATAACGTCACTTTCATTCTTATTTGTAACAATTTCACTTACATCATGATTTTGAAATATCGTTACGATTACAATCAGTGACATTTGTATTCGTAAAAAAATATATTGATAAAGGGATAGCCCTTTAACTTAGGGTGGGAGGGTGGGAAAAACAAATACCTCCACCTAATGTTTGTGATAAGGCTTGAGTAATCCCTATGGTAACTTTTCTGAAACCTCTAGCTTAAAACTCCTAAGACTTGGAGCTGCAGGACCCAGAATCTCGTGGGAGGTGTCGGGCAGCTTACCAACAGCTTGTGAACGATGACCAAAGTGCTTACAACTGCTTCATGGAGAAACGACTGAGTGTCTAGAGTTGAGGAAAGGGATCAATCTGTACGATTATAACGCGAATGTGGAAATAGAGTGCACTGTATCCAAAGCTGTATCCAAAGCTAAGCTTCTGTGAAACCACACTCACAGGAAATTATTCCTGGCTTAGCGGCAAAATTGGTTTTGTAACCAAACTCCTTTCCGATTACGCACTGGAATATGATCTCCTACAATTTGTCTTTGACAGATGGCTGTTCACTACAGTGACAGGTGCCATCACCAGTTCTGGTTTTAGTGGATGCTGTCCAGCTACAGCAATAGCTACCAAATGTTTCTCAACAGAGTTCTGGCGATGGCAACACGGGTTCCTGATGGACGCCCTATGACAGTATGGCTACCCAACGGCGTTTGTAATATCTCCCATCCGAATGGACTGTACCGTTACCACATTGGCTCCAGTCTGTCATTGAAGAACTTGAGCCAAAGGTTCGACTGAGCTGGGTGGTCTGGTGCACCTTCTTGAACAAACCGTTTGTGGTTACCTGTGTGGTACGAATGATGCAAGATGGACAAATAACGACAATAACAAGAAAGGGAATGGTAACATCCATCCATTCAGAATCGTGGAACATACCATCTGCATTTACTAGTTTGGGTGAAAGACTTGCAGAGCTCCCGTGACAATCTCTTAGCCACCCATATTCCATGGGATGTGGGATATGCCATTACAATATGCAAAGTACAAGGTCAAACTCTAGAGAAAGTGGTCATATAGTTTGACACAACAGCTTTGCCTACAGCTTACTGCTTATGTAGCTTTGTCTAGAGTGAAATCATTCTTTGTTGTTCCTGTGAGTGATAAATATTTTACAACGTATAAATGAGAACAGTAATTTCAAAAATATATTTTGAGAAATACTCATGAAGAAAGAGGAACTAGAAATACCAGTCATCTTCTATTGCAACATAATGCTGCACGAACTATCGTTCATATAAGATATAACCTAGATACATTGATAACTTTCACATTCTCTACGAACGTTAAACTCTTGTATAAACTCTTAAACTCTATATTGTATAATTTTAAAATATGTTTAATCTAACATCACTATGTGATGCACTGTTACATTTTATTTCCAAATTTAATTTCATAATTGAAACATGTGAATACATACTAATTTTATGCAAATGAAATATTTTTCATTTAGTTATGTTATAATGCAATAAACTATATTTTAATGGTCACTCTCTTTGTTATGTACAGATGAATACCCCCAGCAAGCAAGAGGGTTCCATAAAATACTTGAACCACTTTCCCTAGTACATTTTAAGACAGTATGGACCCATTGAAGAGGAGATGACTCCAGAAATTATTCAGCACCGATAGTCAGTTAAACTGCGAATGGTTTGGTTGCTCAAAAACCGCCATCTCAATCATGGGAGAGACCATACACAAGAACTGGCCACATCTTAACGACAGTAGCTTGGTTAGTCATGAGGCTATGGGCAAAATCACGAAGAAACTGACTCCACTGATCCAAGCATGTGACGCACTAGATACGAAGAACACCAGTAACATCCCTACAACCACTGATCTTACCGCATTACACAAGGCATGCCAGTCGGAATTGACAACCGCAGTTTTCAAAGACAAAACGGGACATGCCATGCTACTGATGGCAACACACTTTAACATCGCACAACATATGATACTAAATCCATTCTATCAGGCCAAGAGCATCCGCACCACACCACAATGAACAGAAGCGAACTTTAAAAAAGAACCCAACCAGCGAACCCTCTACGACTACTTAATCTCAACTGTTATACTGCCCTCTACAACACCGAACACACCCAACGTTTCCAGGCGAAACACAGAGAAATTTTGATGCGTGGATGTGGTCAACCTCGTTCCCAGGGGTCTTTACGCGCCAAACCCAAGATGGCGTCGGAGGACATGAGCTTTGCCGCGACGTTCTACGACGTTTGCTCTCCAGGCCTACTGGTTTTGTTTGTACGATTCATCAATGGAGTAAAAGCCCGAGGGAAATGTTTACTAGTCTACACTATGGAGCATTGACAAAGTCCGATGTCCGAACTGTATCAAACCAAACGTAGTATGTTTTGTCGGTGCCGCCTATTCAACCCCAACAGTCAAATCAACTCGTCCATAATATTTGCCGAATTGTCCAGTAAAAATCGGGTGAATATGCGATCGTAAATTCTGTTGGCTTTCTCTCTGTATTGGATTGTGCTTTTATTTTTCATATGAATTTTATAGCCATGATTTATTCCGCTTCCACCCCTGAACAATTAATCTACCAAATAAGTAATGATTCTACAATATAAACTGACAATGGGCACTTGATATTCTGCAGCCAGCCTTTATCTCACTTGCAGAATAATTTGAATTCTCTGAAGGAACTGTAGTGTAGTTTATACACATGCATAATTATATAGTTTATATTGTATCACCAAAATGTTTTCTTTATCTCTGTCAAATGATAACCGACAGTGTATTTAACCGAACATATCCATCCCCTTGTATAAATTATAAGTCGAGACGTTAAAAACTTTCACATTTATTCTTAAAGACATATATATTATTGGATCAGGATATTTTAACACCCACAGTAGACTCGGTCTGTTATTGACTATTGTTGACAGTGTAGTCTAGAAGGGTGTGTATTTGTGGCTAGCTACCACAACTGTTCATTTATTGTTATAACTCGGGAACAGGGAGGGTTTATAATTCTGGTCTTAAAAACCATTTCGAACGCACTTTCTAATCTATGATTATCACTAGTACATAAGTTTCAAAAGCAATACCAATATTAACAGTCATAATCTACCTTGTTTAAGGCTGACAAGTTCCATACAAAAACACACAGCGAATCTTTACATCATAGCACAAACACCAGTATAGAACTAGCTCGATCTGTAGTTCCCTTTTGTTGTTCGTCTGATATTCTCGCCTTCCACGTGCTTTTCTTCGTCCTCCTAGTCTTCTGAACTTCTCACAATATCGTCTCATCCATTTTTTTTGTTCTAGTACGAAATTGCTCTGCCATATCGATGAAAATCTACTCTAATTCCGAGCGTGTGAAAATTATACAAAGAAAACAAGGTTGCTACAAGTTAACTGCAAGACTCCGGTGGGACAAAGTGACGTAAAAAAGCGTCACAGGAATTAATGTCAACAAGATGGCGGCGCCCAGGTCTTCACGGGACCAACTTTGACGAGCTCGTTCTCAACTCTGGAAATGTTTTATCAAATTTTAATACATTTTCTGAACAAAGTACATCTGAAAGATGATTTTGATGTTTTGATGCTTTTGTTTTTACTCGGGTATCCCTTTAAAGCAGAATCGGGTATGATTTTAGAGACAATTCCGAGGCTTGAGCCTTATCTTGGTATCCTTGATTCTGGTGTTAAATATGGTTTCCTTATTAAAGGTAGATTGGTAAGTTAAAAACGCAGATTTGTCAGACTCCGTTCTTGTGACATTTAACTAGAGTTGTTAAAAATGACGATCAGCTCCTTCGCGCTTTTATTCTTAATATGGTAAAACCATGGCAACCATGCAGCACATGGGATATCTCTCTGTTAAACATTAGGATCGTTAAACATAAGAGCGCAACAGAGTCAGCAGAAAGCGCTGATAAGCATTTAGCCAATGATAATCGCTTATTTGGGTATTAACATATTAATGAGTTGAGTCTCCTTCCACCTCCCTGGAAATACACACTTGACATTTTCGTTTCTAGTTTTGATCTGTTATTACCCAAATAATTGTTTAAAATAAACAATTTCTAAAAATAAAATACGTTAGGTGAAATAAATTTAGGTAACAATTTATATAATGCAATAATGACAATTACAATATATCTATTTGACCGCATATAAGCCACAGGGTATTTTTCATTTCATGGGTAAAAAGTCTGGGTGCGGCTTATAAGTGGGCTTTTTCAGATTTTATTTCGAGTAACACCCCCAGAATGAGCCCCAATAAACTTTTTTTTTCTTCTTGTAATATTCCCACTGTTTATAGTAAATCAAAAAGGCTCTTTGCAATCTGTGCGTTTAATGAATATTGTAGTTCCCATGGGTGTGGAATTTGACAAATGTTAGCTATTTCCTTCAACACAAGTCTGACATAGTGAAGAGAAACTATGAGGCCTTGGCTTTTCCACCTGTCATCTACACTCAAAATGAACTAGTGAAAAATGAAATATTTGCTAGCGAATATAATTTTTATGTTTTTCTGCTGGCTTGTTGTATCGTAGTTTTTAATTGAGAAGGTCACGTGTAATATTATTATATAACAATAGAAGGCACGTGTGACGGTGCAGGGGAGCCACAATGCATTGCGCCCCGTCTTCAGAAGTGTTACCACGTGACCTCGCTGTCCTTTGGTCATTCACTTCAGATTTTTATCTAGTGAAGACGTTTTTCATCTACTTGAAACTTGAAGGTAAGAATCATTCCTTTATTAACGTTTCTGGTAGGAATTATTGAGAGACTATTGCTTGTAGTGTATTGCTGGTTACGTAGCATTGTTTTAAGGATTTAATTTCCTTTTGAAACGTGTAATATTTCGGCCCACGGCTTGTTATACACTTGCACATCACATGGCAGGCGTTCTAAAGTACTCATTTTAGGCCATTCCTTTGTAAAACGACTTCAGCGCGATCTAAAATCTGGTTTTGATGCCCGTACGGATAGTAATTTTAAGCTGCAGGGCACTGCTTCGGTGTTTTTATTCGGTGTTGGAGGTCGCACCATCTCAAAGCTTCGGACGTGTGACCTACACGTGGTCAGAAGCCTTGCCCCAGATGTTGTTATTCTGGAAATAGGCACCAATGATCTTTCGGTTGCTGGACCAGAGGCCGTTGGCTCTTCTATCGAAGATCTCATACGTTTGCTTTTGAACGTGTTTTCGGTGCGCGTGATCGGAGTTTGCCATGTTATTCCGCGCGGCATTTTGTACGCACATGCTTCGCTTTTTCTACATCGCGTTAAGGTTTTAAATCAGTATGTAAGCGTAGTTTTGGAACGGTTGCCAAACGTTTTGTTGGTCGCATAGGAATTTTTCCAGTCCTGCAAAGGATTTATATTTGAATGATGGAGTTCACGTTAATCCGTTGGAGCAGTATTTCCTGTACCGTAGCTATCGTGGCGCCATCTTCAAAGCCTTAAGCATGCTTTAGTTTTCGGCATGCATCATGTTAAGTCATTTGGCGCGCTATGCGGAAAGTTTTTCCTCGTTTTTAGAGCAATTACGTTGCATTATTATTGCTTTGTCCCATTATACTACAGGGTACCCTGTATATCTTTAATTATTGATTTTGTGGGCATTTCGCTTCAATTTGTTATTATATGTTTGCCTTCGAGGTTTCGCCCTCAAGGTGTTATTATTTGGCTTTGCCCATATGTTTGCTAGTCATATGAAGTTATGCTAGCATGTTGCCTTCGAGGTTTCGCCTCAAGGTGTGTTATTTGTTTTGTTGGCAATTAAGGGCTGTCAGCGTCGACATTTTGTCTTGACATGACGTATCCCTGCCATTTTTAATTATTGTTAATTTTACTGCCCACAATCTTAATTGTTTAGCTTTTATATGGATCTAGAGAATTCAGTTTCTGCCGGTTTTTCTTTTTCATTTCAGAACATAATGCCTCCTAAACGTTATTCACAAAGACTTAGGCGGCCTTCAGCCAAGGCTTCGGCACAATAAAGTGCAAAGAGTTTGAAGAGGTCAGAGTCTGGACTTAACACACCAGCTACCAGTAGTTTCAGCCACAAGAGGTTGTACAGATCAATTCTCCGCTGCAAGCAGCTCCAAACCATGAGCCCCAAACAGCCATTCAGGAGTCTGCATGTACCTTCCCGCCTGGTCTGCTTGATGCCCTGGTGGCGGATGAGGTAACCAATCTGTTATCTCCAGCACCAAATCCAGACCAATCAAGTCAAGTAGCCAGTTTTTCCACTCCACAGTTGGCAATTGTTTCATCAAAATAGACGAAATGTGCCAAGGACAGAAGCCAATTAAGGCCCTCCTTTCAGCAATTGATAAAATCCACAAAGGGTAAGGTGGCAGTCTGGAGCGGTTTCTAGCGGTCGCTCAGAAGGGAGAATACCAACTTGTAAAAGAATTTAAGCACTTAGAAGTTTGAGAATGCTCGAATTTCTGTTCAAAAAACCATCGGGCACATGCGCGAACCAGTGAAAACCTGACCTGTATAAATACGGTCTCAGAAACTGATTTCTAGTATAACCAGTGCTCATGATCTAACATCAGTCGTCACTGGAACTCACTTTCTATTGCAATGGAAACATCTGGCATAATCACTATCCTCTTCCCTAGTCTGTCTGAAATCTTCGACAAGCTGGACAAATTGTAAAGATGATGCCAATTGGAAATGCCAGGAGCAACGATTGAAACTTGGATGGTTGCAAGTACACATACATCAAGGCCAACGTCTCTGCACATTGTGAAAATGTTGGCTAATGGCAAGGTCAAACATGGCAAGAACTACATTGAGTGGTGCATGCATGGCCTCTGTTCAAAGTGTTGCCATTGCAGAAAAGGCTGGAACCTTAAGCTAACTGGCTTCACATGGTATAATGGCAAACTTCGAAAGCCAACCTACCACATTTGGCTAATGTTAACATGCCTACATCGTACATCAAGTGGAAAGAAGGGTAGCACTATTCAAGCAACCCAGAAGAGGACTAGCAAACTACAGACAGACACCAACAGCGACCATCAGTAGTCGAGTTGCGTCTAATGCCACGTCTCTGAAACCAGGATGACCGGTATTTGGAACATTTGTTGTTTCAAGCCTATGCTACTTAGAACGTGTCGGTCTGTTATGCAGACACTCATTTAAGCCAGATAGGCATGTTCAGATGTCCCTGAGGATTTTGTCATTGTCACAAGGGTCAAATGACAACACTTTAAAGATGGTGCAATACATCGGTGACTGGACCTACATGTAACTAACGTACATGTATAGTAACTAACGTACATGTATAGTAACTAACGTACATGTATACTGTCATCTGAATCCCAATTGTGTGTATCAACACCATGCTTCTTTATATCGGGGCTAATTTACTGTCCCTGAAGATTTAAGGGCACACTTGGTTTAAGTTCATTGGCACCAGATATCAGAGCGTTTAGGTGTAGATGTTAAGGTATAATGTTCTCACTGATACCCAGGGGCAGTGGACAATGTGCAAAACAGGGGAGAAGGGGGAGGGAAAACAAAACGGAGAGATGAAAAATACCACCTCGGAGGGTTGGACCTGCCATGTCCCAGACTCAAGGCAAGATAAGTTGTATTTAACAAATTGAAGTTAGTTTTTTTATTTTGGCCATGTTATAACGAAAATCATTGTCAATATTAGGACAGACACAAAATTTGTTTTTTTACAATAACGACAAAACTAAATAGTCAATTTTACAACAACAAAACACTTAGCTTCAAACAAAAGCCGCACATGCACTCCTTGACAAATGATGCCAGCTTTTGTTGTCTATCAAATTTACTTTTGAAACAAACCAGTGTTTTTACAATGTACAAATTTACAAGTTAACAGTTATTTATCTATTTGAATATAATCATAGCCATTTGATTTTGAGATATTTAAGGAAGGTGTTTTTTGTATTGGGCTGGGGAATTTGTACTAAATATTATATTTCTTTGGCGACCCTTCCCTAATCTCATAAGCCAACTGCATGGCCCCTCGCAAGTAAATGCATCACCCACCCCACATAATAGTAATCTGGCAAAAAACGACATGCAAATTATTTGGAGGGAGTTTTCGTTATACATGTACATGCATGTTTCTCTGCATATAAACAGGAAAACATTTATATGCTCGAAATATATTTTCCATAATCTTATTTAAACTTGATTACAATTACTTTTCTGTAGGCACGATGGCTAAAGTCTTGCCTGTGATTCTTTACAGGGGCAGATCAGGATTTGTATTAGCGGGGTGAATCTTTTATTATATTAACCAAACTAGGTTATGAGGCGACCTCTTGAATGGTGTCCACCAGGAAGCTAGGTCTGAGGGTATGCCCACTTGGAAACCTTTTTGAAATTTAGGGGTCACATCGATGGCACCGATGGTGCATTTCAGGGCATTGAAATGTGTTAAATTGATCATCATACTGATTCTTCACTTTTTTTAAGAGAAATGTGGGATCTAAACCCAAGAATGAAATAAAAGCAAAATGAGAACTAGTCTGTAAATAACTGTTTTGGATTAGTAGTGTCTGAAGGTATGGTGTGACATTGTGCAAGAGCTCAACATGTTAAAGTAATAGAATCCCAATATTTATAAATTCTGGAACAAACTAGAGGAAATGGCTCAAATTCAGCTACACTCTCATTAAAATGCTACTGAAATTAAATAGTTTCAGTTTGCTTTTTTCAGTTTGCATTGTATTTAAAGGTATTAAGTAATTGATAATTAGAAAGAGACACGAGATATATGATTACATGTATGCTGGATAATAAAATAATTTAACATTGTTAAATATTTGTTTGATACAATACTTACAAAGCTCTATTCAGTTTTACCCTACCTTGATATTGTACATTTAATAGTATATTTGCTAGATGAAGCTAGAGTAATAGCTTAAAAACACACTCAAGTCTACTTACTTGTTTATGTTTTACTTCGCTTGGCTTGCACTCCTAATTTATTTTAATTTAGTATTATTTATTGTCATTATGGCTGATTATTAAAGTGCAATTGAATTGATTTTGTTTCGTTCTAACTATTATATATTTCATGTAAAATAAGAAATTAAGAAGAAGAAAAAAGCATGGTGTGAATTTGTTTTAATGCTCCAAACCTGAGCAATTTTCACGTAAAAATGGTACCAGGAGACTGGGACGAGTTTGTGATCTGTGACGCCATACGGTTTGCACACAAGTCTAAAACACTTTGTGTCACAGTGGTTGTTAGGCAAAATAGCTGTACGATTCTCTCTTCATTTTTGGTCAAGTTTCATTCCAAATATGTCTGATAGCAAAATTTCCAGCTGCTCACATAGTTCTGAGATATCCCACAGCGAACAGGAGGATAATGTGGATGAAGTGGAGGTTTTGTTAGGAGACATTCAGCCATACCAGGTTGAGTCACTCCCTTGATCAATCGACGAAGGACAGGACAATGAAGCAGATGAAAATGGGCTCACTCCGGCTGTACTAGCCTCTCGTTTAGATGTACATGTACTAAGCTTGATCATCTCATTTATAATCGTAGATGTTCATGTAGTCATTGTAGCGACAAGTCTCTGGAAGGAGCACTCGAGTTTTGCTGTTGCAGAGAAATATTGCAGGCCAAAGGAAAGCTTAATGCAAAATGTCTCATTAACAACTCTCTATTCAATGTACTAAGCTTGATAATCTCATTTATAGTCGTAGATGTTCATGTAGTCATTGTAGCGACGAGTCTCTGGAAGGAGCGCTCGAGTTTTGCCGTTGCAGAGAAATATCGCAGGACAAAGGAAAGCTTACTTTTGATGGCAGCATAGAACATTTATCTTGCATAACACAACACAAGGACTACAAAGCATTGACCCACAGAGCCGTGTTGAGCCAAGTAGGTCCAATGTTGGAGGACAAACATGGTTGTGGTTATTGTTGTCGCCCTGGTCGTTGAGAATGAGTATTATTTATAGTCATTTGGCTGACAACAGGCTATTAACCAAACAAGCATACATGTAGCAATAATTATTAAAATGTCAGCTTTTCCTGTTGTTGATTTATGCTTGTTGGTTGTGAATAATTCATTTTTCTACACACTCAGACGACTCAGACCTGGGTTCATGATTGCCACAAAACAACTTCCATTGTTTGATAAAGGTCTTGGTTCATGAAATCAGTTGCAATCCTTTTCAATCCAGGAAAGTAGGTTTAACTCAGAGATAAATAAATTTGTTTGTTATTTGTTATATGTACTACAGCATATAGTTTGTTGAAATATTTTAAAAACTAATGAATTCCAAGCTATTTCTTGTTTATGGTTTTCAAAAATATTTTAACTGATTGGTGAACATGACCAGCAGAGTGACAAAACAAATCTGTAAAATCCTCCCAACAACATGGTGCTAAAATAGTTCAATTTTCCTCAATGTGAAACTGGGAATGGATTTTACTATTATAAGAATATTACAAGACCATATTGAATTTCATAAAAATAAAGTTGTGATGTGATTTCTGGGTTTTCTGAGTCCAGTGTTATCCAGCCTTTACAGTATGCCAGATATAAGACCTTACAGTTCTCCAAATTGATCTGTTTGCGAATGTAAACACTATTGTTAATGACAGATGTGTTTATTATTGGAAGCTATCAATTAGCCAAACACATTCATGCAAACATGTGGGAATAGGATGAAACTTGATCCTGAGCCGGCTGACAGCTCCTCTCATATAAGGAAAGCAATATGTCTGGTATGGAGCCAGTCAAATGGTCATTTAGCTTGATACGCACATGTTAAATAATGCAGTCTCACTCAAAAGTTCTGCAACCGTTGGTGGCACCAGAGGCACCAAAATGTGACAGCTAAACATTGGTGGTTAGGCGCCACTGACGGTAAATGCCGGATGGTTAGCCATTGACGGCTCAACACCATTTGGCAGCTTCCCGTTGACAGCTCAAAGCTATTTGGCAGCTAGCCATCAAGGGCTTTCCCAAATCAACAACTCAAAGCTATTTAAATTGTTGGCTCTAGTCAAGGAGAAGAAGTTTATTTTTTTAAGTATTTGTCTATATTTTACATTTTGTTTTCTTTTTTCACAAATATTTAATAAAAATTAATAGAAATCAATTCTAAAAATTAATCAAAACAGCGTTTTTTTCCTAAAAACGTTTTTTTCACTGCGTGCCATAGACCACAATGCCGCCAAAAGAGCAGATGATCGACAGGAAACTTTGTCCACTGAAGCAGCTAGTTTTATACACTCAAGCTGTCAAAATGAAAGAACAAAGAATGAATTGTTTTACATGATAAAGTAGGAAAAAGATCATTGGAAAAAACAAAGTGGTAAGTCTAGCAGTGCCAATATGGACTTTGTTACAGTACAACGGGTGTCTCAAAGGCAAGGTCTAGAAATAGTCTAGAATAGGCCCACATTTGAAAAATAAAGGGGGCTTGCAGAAGGTATTTTGAAACTGAGCTGGAGTGTTGTATTCTTGCAGGAGAAAGGGTTCCATTGCACACTCAAGTCAGCCAAATCAAAAGTTGGAAAGTGATACCCATTTGCTTTATTGAGGGATCAAGCCATAGCAAAAAGTGTGAGAATTCACTGGTAAAAATCAAAATTGCAGCAGTGATCCAGAAAGGCCACTGAAATCAGATGTGCCATCCAATGTCGCAACATTTCTCCCACTATCCCTTTTACTTCTTAGATGTACTGAGTACTTCAGTTTAGCCATATGCTGTAAGTATGTACTGGTATATCCTCATTTACAGTCAACATATGAAAACTTCCGCACACAGGAAAACAATTCCAATGCATATAATTCAGAGACTGGTACCTACTTTAGGCATTGGTGAGTGGTATATCAAGAATAAACTAATATTTTGAACTGAGGCAACCTGTCATTTTCAATCTAGTGGAGTGTGGACTCATGGAGGACTCAACTTGGCTTATTTTAAATGTGAAAAGATTAAATATGAGCAGATTAACTGCAATGGATATACTTGAAAGGATATGGAACGATTCTGGAGATCGTTCTTATTTGGTCCATAAGTGTAAATGGAGTCTTCTGATATGTACATGTAGCTAAGTTCAGTTGCTTCCAAAGCATAGATGGTCTCAATCTTTTCTTAATCTTTGGAAATATGAATCCAGTCTTTGGGTTGGAATCAATGCATGTTATACCACAGTTTACCACTTATAAGCCACACTCCTAACTTTTGCCACATCACCGTTTTCTTTAGTTTATTTTTTGGGAAAGTCCTCAGCTGTACATGTATTAACTACACCCCTAATTTGAGATTTGTTTTAGGAATTTACAACATTTGTGGGGGAAATGCTACATCTTAAATAATATAAGTAGTATTTTAACTCTGTGTGCAATGATGTACATGTACACTGTACATGTATGCATCTTCAAACAGGACAAAAGGAACAGCTCCTTTATATGAATATATTGACCTCGTGATCATGCCTGGCTGGTAATCTAGAGTATATATACCATTTGTTTCTTGTAGAACAATAAGGCAAACAGATGAAACACTGAAGAATGCTGATTCCAAGGTTAACAAGGCAAGGAACTATTACACAAAACTATGCAGCTGAATCAAATTTTATTGAAACATCCAAAAATAAAAGTTAAAGTCAATAATATTATTACAAATCAAATTATGGTTAGTTTCAATTGGACTATTTGTGATCGATAATTTTTCAAGTAATCAAAAATATATCTAATAAATCCTGTTTGACATTATGTATATATATTCTCAGTCTTTAATTTCTCCATTTTCAAGTTTGTCATATATACCCCACATAACCCCAAATCAGTGGTCATGTTTTGAACATACATGTACATGTATGACCAATTCAGTCATATGTTTTCAATCATATGAAATTGACAAAAATCATATATTCCAAACATATGAAATTTGCTAGCCTTTGTTTTCATGTTTTTCATATTTGTCATGTTGGTCATATGTTTTTGTTTGTGCCTCTTGTCATTGAGTCAATTTCACTCATTTGCATGTACCACATGTATACATGTAGAACTACACAAGCACTACACACAAATAATAATAACTTTTGATCAGTACTGTAGCCCTATTATTTATGTTATACAGTGACTGAAAGCGAACACGGTAAATTTTCCAATAATATTACTACTAACCTTATATTTCCCAAACTTTGCTGCTGCCTTTGATAATCACTGCTTACATCAGCTACTTTTGTTGCCATTGGCTCACTTGGCTGGAGTGTTGCTCATTGCGTCTAGTGGTCCAAAGTCAACTTTCCAACCAAAACGTCCAATGTGTTTAACCATAGTTAATAGAGTGGAATGGTTAGGAAACCCGGCAAACTTCAAAAGGCCAAACAAAGGCGCTGCGATTTAGGTTGGAAGGGGTAAGACAAAAGATTGTGCACGATCATAGTTCATTAGCGTTCCCTGAACGACTGAACTCACACGTTTCTATTGGCTGATTGATTAACATGTTGGAATTTCTATTGTGTTTTGTGCACGGTAGTGGTTGAAAAAAGCTAACAAAGACATATAACAAAGAAGGTCCCTGAGTTTCCTAACCATTCCACTCTATTAACTATGGTTTAACTTTCTCAAGTCCACTACAAAGGAACGAACAAACTTTGTTGAAGAATTCCAGCCTCTTTCACACATTGGCTATTAAATATTGGCCTTAATTTACATGTACAGTACCGCCAAGAAACATGTACATTTGATCGCGAGCAGATCGCGAGCAGATGGCGATCACGAAGTGCGATCTGCTCGCACTTTGCTCGCGATCTGCTCGCACCTTGCTCGCGATCTGCTTGCGATCACAAGCTGATCGCGAGCAAACGTCTACATTTGTAAAAGTGAAATTTCACTTTATACAGCAATGGAATATCGCTTTTTTGGATATGAAATTTCACGTCTTACAAATGTATATTAGAAATCAAGCCCAATCTTTTCGCAAACACTCAGGCGCTTGAGTTTTGTTCTTTATAGAGTCCCACCACTGTTCGTGTATTACAGTTGACTATGACACAAGCGCTTCCGAAAATTAATACTTCTTGAGATAGTTGTCGAGACATCCGTACAGAATTCGGCAAAAGTGTATTCTCGATCATTTCACACTTGGAAGAGTTATGTTCTTTTATTCAACACTGCAGTTTGTTTGTCGGGGAAGGCACTTCTATCCGTCCTGCTTCACAGCTTGCTTGTAATGCGCCTTACTAAACTAAACTAGCGAAACAAAATAATCACAAAACAACGGCCGCTCGGTTATATTAATTAGTTCCCCGAACAGCGGTCCGGGACCCGCTTAAAGCGCAAAGCAAAACACCAAATAAACTTTTGCTTCAGTAGTTTCAATCCTTGTGTTGTTAGAGGTTTCGGTTAAAATCATTGCAAATGTTTGCAGTGCTAAGGCGGACGGTACAAAGTGCAGGTTGCAGGTTGCAGGTTGGGTGCAGGTTGACAGTTTTCGATTGATAAATGAAATATATCAATAGATAAATAAAATAAATAATAAATTAGCTAATATAAATAGATAAATAAAATGTATTAATTAATTAAAAATCGAACAAAATCGTGTGTATTTACCTGGAATTGAATCGCACATCAATGAAACTTAAGCACAGCAACGTCTATACTCTAATCGAACAAGGTCTGTCAATCATATTATGTGACGTCATCGGTCACGTGCTTAAGCAGTAAATCGTGTGTATTTACTGGGGTCAAAAGCGGAGTAGGTTAAAATTGGGAGCGAGCAGCTAAAAACATCTTCACTGCAAGCTATTTTAGGCGATGAAATAGTTAACACGTCATTTAGCGCCAATGGCGCCGGCATGATGTAATTGAGGAAGTTTAAAAATGACTGGGATGCCTGTGTGATTCTCACGGTAGAGGCTCTAGGGATTTATTTTTATCAATTTATTTTTTATTTTTTCGGGTGTTCCGGGTGTGTTCCAGGTTTTATTCCGGGTATGTTCAGTGATGTGATTTGGAAGTAGAATGAGACATTGGATGTACTTTGTGAGGCCCAAATCGTTATTATATATGCAAACATGTAAAGGACGTTAATTATTTATTTACAAGATCGACGTATCGCTATACTTGCACTTGACTGTTCATAAAATTCAAATTGAATGAATTAGGGCAAGAATTAGGGCTTCAAGCGACAAAGGACTTAATTGACAGCAAGCCCCCACGGCCGCCTCCCTCACGATTTACTGCTTAATTACGTGACCGATGACGTCACATAATATGATTGACACGCCTTGTTCGTTTAGAGTATAGACGTTACTGTGCTTAAGTTTCGTTGATCTGCGATTCAATTCCAGGGAAATACACATTTATTTATCTATTTATATTAGCTAATTTGTTATATTTATCTATTGATATATTTCATTTAACAATCGAAAACTGTCAACCTGCACCCAACCTGCACCCAACCTGCACCCTGCACTTTGTACCGTCGGGTGCTAAAGCAAGTTTCCGAAATTAAAATCTCAACTTCTCGGAGTCTGAATTCCCACGTGCAATCAGTCAGGCGTGTTAGTCTCGATTTTTGACAGGCCTGTCAAAATGGGAACATGAAGTTTGAAGTGAGTTTTGAAGCCAGGTTTCTAAAGCCACGTTTCTAATGAAAGACGCGCAAAAACGTCTATACTTCAATTATTTTAGCTTCCGTTACTACAGAAAAAAGCAAAAACTACAATATGACATAATGTCCTTGTTTACATAGCCTCATGCAAACAGAGCTTCCACCCAATCAGAGCACACATTTTCTTTTGGTTATTTTATAAGTGGTTCACACCTGTTTCTCCACAACAGTTAAATTTAGTGTTATGTACATGTAAATGTGGTTTCTCGCATGTACTTCAATGGAATTGAACTGTTGGAAGCTTTATAAATATAAATAAAATAAATGACTTCATATTTCTAATAAGTGTCAGAGCCGTCACTACAATAAGACTTTATAATTTGCCGGATGTAAATGTCATTTTGCCCACATTTCTCCAACAAATAAATGCCTCAGGCAGTTAATAGCCATTTGAATTAACCCATTAGTCGGCTGCTATTTTTCTTAGCTACAACCCTGTGTACAAATGTATTTTAAAAACTCTCCAAGGATTAATAGCATGGATAACAAGAGGATGTAAGCAGCCTGTACTTGAGCCATATACATGGCATCCCAGCAGAAAATTATTACATGTAATAGAATACAGGGGGGCCAGCCTAATCCCTGGCCTTCTGGCTGACCAGTATTTTGTCTGAGTGGGGTAATGGGATCCCTGTGGTTTGTATGGCTTGTGATGTTACCGCTCAATGTTACCAGAAGGTCTAGCAGAATTTGGTCCAACATGGCGGCCATGGATTCGGTATACATTTGCTCGTGAAGAGCTTGAGCAAATATCAAAGCATGGGTTTGATTCTTTGAGAGTCTTCACTTCAAAAACATATTTAGAATCCATAAATTCAAGTAAACTATGGTTGAACTGTAGTTCCTTCTTGCTATGTAATTTGTAGTTCAGACACACCTCCACTTGCGTTTCATTGTACTTGTACTTATTCTGTGCTTTTGAGGTCTCCAATACAAACATTTATCCAGCACTGACATTTCTCACTGCATTCGCTGTGAAGGTTTTGGAATGGAAAAGCTCCATCGAAAAGGACAAGAAAAGATGAGAAACCTCTATAGCTATACATCTCCAAGAGATCTCTCTCTGAGCGATTTATGAAGGTTTTTTTACACATCTACAGTCAAACCCAAAACTTTCTCACCCAAGGAAACAATACTGCTGAAGCGACTCAGCAATTGCTATAGTCCACAGCAAGAATTGGATAATCCGCTCTTTGCGGCTCAACCGCAAAAATACTCACCAAGTTAAATAATGGAAAACGTTTCGAGGTAATGCAACAACTTCGAGATGCGAGTACAATGCATATATATATGCATGCTACACTGGTTCGTGGTTTGTTTACAAGTGCATACGGCAAATTTATTTAGAAAGACTTTTTGTAATATATATATTATTTTTTTCAAAGACATTTAAATGTCTTTAACAATTTGCTTTCGTTTATGGTAGTGATATTGTTTCTTTCATTTTGCAAGGTTTCCTTGGTTTTGCAGTTTGATCAGACTTTTTTGATTTGCATGTTTACCGATTATTGTTGAGTTGATCGCAACATGCAAATTACCACTTCTTGTTGACCTTCAAAGTTTTGGGAATACTATTCAATTATTAAAGTGCATTTAATTCAAAAGGAGGAACAGGATTCCACTAACCCGGTAGAAGTTTTCTGGTAAGAGTATAGTTTTACACGTCTTTCATTACAAACTTGGTTTGCAGCGATCAAAAAGGCAGACTGACACATTCACGCCTGACTGATTGCACATGGAGAAATTCAGGCTCCAACTTCAGATTTTAATTTCGAAAATATGCCCAGCAGCAATCTAATTTTCAGGAAAATTCATAATATTTTCAAACATGAAAAGGCCATTCTGTGTCGATGTGGATACCACTCGTATGCTCTTGGACTAAACAACTCAAAACACTTCACAATCACAGGTCTGAATTAAAAAGTGCACGTTTCACTCCTATCCGTCAATCAATCAACAACAACCATTATAATATAAATTATGGGATCATCCTAAGAACGTGCGATTTGATTGGATGCTCAGCGTGCTTGATTTTGTTATAAAGGCACGCTCAAGAAAAAATCAAGCACGCTGAGAATCCAATCAAAACAAAACGTATCGGTGATTGTTTTTCGCGAGTTTATATAGCTATCGGAGATAATTTCATAGACTGGGAAGAAAACAGGTCCGAATTTGAGTTGTTAAGGTGTGTTGAAGAAGAGGAAAATAAAAGTCGCTTCCCAAAACTAAAAGAAAATGATCGGCGAGAGAATTTAGCATCGGCTTCGTACACTAAAGGGACCACAAAATGGGATGCTAAAACGTTTGAAGTTGAGAAAAGCAATGTCCACATTCTAATACAGTGTTACTCATTGACAGTTTGATATAAAAAATGATTGAATTTATGAAAAATGTGGTTTTTCTAACAGCCTGGTGTATTATTAAAACGAGAGGAAAGTGACAACACAACAACAAGACATGACTCACCAATAACTCGACGATAACTGTAATAAGCCTGCTTTATGCTGAAACCTGAACAGTGAATTGTGAAGAATACAATGGGATTTCTCTGGTTACATGTAGAATTTCGTTTGAGAGGTTCCTGACTGTTCCTGAATGAATAACGGGCGATAAAACGTGCAGAGTACCCAGAACTGGCAGAATTTCAAAACAGTAGATTGGCCATGCCAACGAAGAGAGCCTCAAAAGCTACGCAACACGGCCATCAGAGCAGCAGTTACAACACTGTTCCTTGGGATAAAGGAAATATCCTTCTTCAGACCACAGAATCAGTAATCAGTGTCAACTATGCACGTTGTTGTAGAAAATAGTCGACAATCCTCAACTCACGTGTCCAACTCTACTGCCGCTAAGTCGCTAACGCTTTCTCTGTGAATACGTTTCCATCAAGCATTTTCAACGCCTTGTACTATCACAATGTGCAGATAAATCTCTCCTGTGCTGACCAGAAATTGTAAAAAGAAAGTACTTTGTTTCCTGCAACAGTTTTAACCAGATGACAATATTACAACCCATTTCATTTGCCGGCTCTTGCAATTTCTGTCTTTCACTTTTATCGATTCACACGTTCTATTCTTAGCAGATTACTTCATCCAATAAGAAACGAGCTTTCAGATCGTCAATGTCAAGCTGTCACAATTGAACCAATCAGCGACGAAAAAAGTTGTAAACAAGTCAAGTACATTAAAATGGGGTTTTCGCTGTCGTCAGTCAGTTTGCTTTTAGATTTTTGCGCGGGTTCTAAAGATAGCTTTATTTCCTTCGTCTACATTGAAGTTTATATTATAAAACAAATAAAAGATGGTTCTCCTTGTTATATAACAAAATAATGCACTTTCGAGGTCTTGAAAAGCTGCTAAATGCACTCGCGTTCCGCTCGTGCATCCGCAGTTTTTCAAGACCTCGAGCGTGCATTATTTTGTTATATAACAAGGAGAATCATCTTTTATTTGTTAAATACATGTAGGAAAGTGCTATGGTAATATGTTCATCAGTCTCGGGAGGAGAATGTTTTGCTTCCCAAAATCGCCTCAAATGTGTTTGAGAAAGCAGTTCTTTCGAAAGTCTGTCGATGCATTAATATGTGAAATCTGTGACGCGTGGATTTACTGTTTTTTATAAGCTGTCTGTTTGATATCAGCTTTAGTGTTTTCCCAATGTTTTCTCCCCATGTTTACCGTAGCCAGCATTTTCAAAGTTCAGGTGTTTATTCTGAAGCTGTGAATGTGTCAATCGTCTGTAAATAATGTAACGTGATCAGCTGACTCTTCACCGTAAAAGACCAGTGTTTCTTGAACTAGGGTTTCTTAAAAAATTAACTGTGATCAAGCTGCGGCTCATTTTCAAAGAAAGATTTAACTCGAAAAACTTGAAAAAGGCCACAGCCAGAGGGTGAGAAGAATTAAATTTACTTTACTGGCTTTAGCCAAAATGAAAAAAATGGAAAGCGAATTTTACCAATACAATTTAATAGCAGGGAATTCGGAAATGCACAGTCAGAGTAAGTGGCAGGCTTATACTTTCACGTCACAATTAACACGCGGAATCCAAGGTATTGCTGTGCAGCAATTGCTGTTTCAACAACAGCAAAACGACATATTGTTTTTGGAAAACAGCAATATTGTTTTTGAGAAACAGCAATATTGTTTTTGAGAAACAGCAATATTGTTTTTGAGAAACAGCAATATTGTTTTTGAGAAACAGCAATATTGTTTCTGCCAACAGCAATATCGCTAAATGTTAACCACAGCAATTGATATTACTAGGAATCTTTTTAAGGTACTGCTTCTTTTTTTATCGAAAAAAACTACGAATTATGTCCTAACACGACTCTCGAACTCACTGAAAATTATACGGTAAACAGAAGCGTTTGTTTGTCTGAGGTTTCCTCAGACAATCTATTTTTAGAAACTGTGCAGCGCTATTAAAGGAAAACACCGGAAAACATCAACGGAATGAATGAACGAGCAAAATAAATTGCCTTTTATATAAACATTACTAAAATTTAGCATACACTACACGTTTTGCATACCTCTGGCTCTGAAATATGAGACGACTTTCGTTGCAGTTCAACATTGGCTCGCTGGTTCCAAGTCAACTTTCCAACCACAACTTCCGATGTAAAGTCCGCGTTAACTTTCTCAAGAGCACTACAAATGAATGAACAAACTTTACTAAAGAAATCCAGCCTCTTTGACACATATTGGCCTGCAAATATTGGGCTTAGTTTACATGTAATTGTAAGCTATACATATATATATATATCCGACAGTCAGACAGAGCACGCACGAGGTCGAAGCCGAAGGCGAAGGCAAATAATTTTATGAAATATGGCGAATGGCCAATAAGGTATTGTAATTCGCATAAAACAACACAAAATATACCTAAGAAGTTAGACTAAGAATAAGATAATATAACCTCACCTTCCTTTGCCAAAGTAAAGAGTTCTGACGGGAGAAAAAAGAGCAATTCTAGCTACATGTAACTACCGTCCAAGTACCGATTTATAAAATGTGTCAACGAGGTTTAATATAGAAGCGAGGCTGTACGCTCCGCCCACAGGGAGCCCAAGCTCGATTTTCTTCGGCTTGAAGAAAAATGTTCATGTATTCCTCGACTACGTACTTTTTCCTCTACTACTTGTGAATTGTTCTTGTGGATTGACACTTTGTATCAGAACCGTGAGAAACGAATACGTAGAGAGCTCGGCAAAAAGGTGTAGTTAACTGATAATCCTTCAATCTCTTTTTTTTTTTCCTTTTTCCAATAAAATTTTGTCGGACTTAAACCTTGCATAGGCTGCAAGAGAATAACATCTAGCGTAAAAGACCAGGGTTTTTACTTCCATGCCGGTGTCACAGCGATTTCGCCCCCGGGATGAGATCGCTAGTGAATCCCCCCCCCCCCCCCCCCAAAAAAAAAAAACTTCAGTGAATTTACTCCCGCCCCCCTAGTGAATTGTACTCGTAATAGCACATTTTCATTATGCCGTGATTTTACTACAACTACCAGAATCCTTTTCAAATTCTCTTTCTCATTCAAATATATTAACTCTTTTGAGAATTCCAAGACAATGGTCCAAATTAGAGGAACAAAAGGATTCGCGCAGAGTTTTGGTACTTGTAGTATGTGACGCCATCATGCAAACGTCCTATTCTTATTGAAATCGGCCCGCCTCAGAAAATAGAAGCAGTACATGTCAACGCACTGAATAAAAAGTGTTTTTTATAAATCTAAAGTTTAAAAAAGAATTAACTGTAGTAAAACCTCTTTAGCTACTATACTACTACTGACTACAAAAATACGCGAGTCGGTAACACTCCTTTTCTTCGGAGCTCTATATGCGATCGTTTTCGTGAAAAAAATATTATTGATTTTTAAGAATGTTCAAAGTGAATTCTACAGTTTAGTGAAAATAAAATTCCAAAACATTTTATTTTCAACGCGAAATTACGGCGAAAGAAATATGGACGGGAAAGCAGGCTGTCAACGGCTTATTAGCACTTGTGAAGCGTTCTCATGGAAACCGCGAAAAAACACGTGAACTTATATAAATAAACACGAAACACGCTCACTCGTCTAGCTCGTCTTGAAGCCGTAGAGTTGCAAATATTCGTTTACGTTTCACACAGAAATCATATCTAAAATACAGTTTTATAATATATATATATATATACACCCGATCAAAAAAAAGATGACACTCCAGAATATATATATGTCCCTATATGTGTCTTTGTTGTTACCTGGGAAAGCAAACCATAGGGGTCGGTACGAGTACAATGCGCAAACAATCGCTTCGTTTAGTGCCTAAATACCTCACAATCTTTCTTAGCGCCAGAGGGTTTGAAGTTTACAAACATTAGAAATAAAGGAAAGTTAAAGTTTTTATAGCGCAGCATTTTTTCACATTGTTTGATCTTCTCTTGGGGCTTTAAACAAATCTAATGAAGTACCAGTTCGCTTAGAAAAACTTTGCCTTAAGAATGGTTTTTAGAAAAGAATTGCGATGCCAAATCATTAGGGGGTTTAGTCACTCACGTGCTCGGAACGCTTGAAAAGCATAATTCGACCTAAACAAAAAGCGGCCGCCAATCTCGTCAAGTGCAGGAATTACCGTGCTGATAACAAAAAAAAATTGCTCATCTTATGGGTCCAAAAAATATTAGCAGACTTCGAAATATTACTGTTTGATAATCAAAATAAATTTCTACAGTAGTTTATTAAGTTGAGCACGCGCGGTTGTGTATCGAAATTTCTATAAATTTTTTAAAGGTCATGTTGAAATGTTTGCCTTCCTTCGCTTCAGTTGGATAGAACGTGATCGAGAAATTATTTTTTTAACATCCAAATAATTTCATTTTTTCTTGAAAAATATGTTCTTGTGGATGTTTTATATCCGAGAGTTTCCGGCGATACCACTGTTACAAAAGCAACATGATTTCTTTCTCATCTGAACATAATGTTGGATCAGTTCTCTTTTAAAAAGTACTGAATTGTAGAACTAGAGGCTGAAGTGAAATCGATCATCGCTCACCGGTCTGAGCAAAATTTAATTTCCGCGCTAGAATTCAAGCAAAACTACGTAATTTTTTGGGTTAAGTAGCTAAAATAGGATCTATTATTGCTACTTCGGTAGTTTCCAGTGAACAAAGGTGGCAGACATTTTGCTATAAAACTTTAACTCAAAATAAATGTCTCAGTCGCGTGCTTTACCGAGGAAACTGTTTTAGACGGCTTCCTTAGTTATTAAACTGGTGTCTTTTGGCCGATAACACGCGCGGATTTGTCATTCTTTCCGACGATTATTTCTTCATCTGACAAGAATCGCGGCCGCTTTTTGTTTACGTTGGTCATGCCACCCAAAGGTTTTGATTTTAAAGTTTGAAGTAAGCAACAGATTTTTCTTTCACAGATCTATCATACCTGCGATTCTGAGCAGTTTATTTTAGTGATTTCTTAATATAACGGTATAAGAGGCAAAATTGTTTGTAATTAATACGGAGTATTGAGAATTTTCAAGCGGCCCGATTAAGAAACGAAATTACATTCTACCATTTTGTGATTTTCAATTTATATCTCATGCAGGATTTATTTAACCGATTTTGCTACAATAAAAAGGAAACTTCTCGGGAAAGTAAGGGCAATTCGAACAACACTTGTTTGATTTTGAAATATTATTTTGAAAGCCAAAATTTCTTTTATATTGTATCGATTCGGCCCCAACTAGACACATAGCCAGAGACCTAAACATTTCGCAACCACGGCATTATTTCTTATAGGTGTTTAAACCCCAAAAGAAAACCAAACAATCAAAATAAATGCTGCACTAAAACTTTCCTTTGTTTCTAAAGTTTGAACGGTTGTTGATTTCAAGTCCCACTGGCGCTAAGAAAAATTGTTAGGCACTAAACAAAAGCGATTGTTTGCGCATTGTACTCGTGGTTTGCTTTCTCAGAAAAAACAAACACACACACACACATATATATAATCTGGAGTGTCATCTTTTTTTTGATAGGGTGTATATATGTATATATATATATATATATATACAGTCAATGCCAAAAAGGTTGTCCAGCAGAACATAATATAATACTTTAATATCCATTGTTTTGGCCTATTGTCTTGGTCTAGACAATAGCCCAAAACAATGGATATTATAGTATTATATTATGTTTTGCTGGACAACCTTTTTGGCATTGACTGTATATATATATATATGTATATATACAGTCGTTGCCGTTAACGTTGTCCTAGACATATGCACATATGGATTTATAGCCTTTAACGCATTCTCAACTAAAATCAGTTTTTCTCATTTACGATTATTCCGATGAAAACTGTGTGAATTGCACTGTTTTTCGGAAGCGTAATTTGTCCCTCTACTTTTTGGCCATTATTGGCGGTGCAAAAACAAAACCAGCACAAAAACAGCATTTCTGGAGGACATGTTTTTAATATACGCAAAAATTAATACATTTCTTACGATTAATATGTGAGGTTAAATAAACCAAAGTCCTCATATCTAGCGGACAATAGTAAACCCCGATTCCGCACTGCGGAATAGATGTTTTCTCGAAATACCCCACAAATGACCAAATCTAGCGGACAGTACTAAACCCGATTCCGCACTGCGGAATATAACTTTTCTCAAAATACTCTACAAATGACCAAATCTAGCGGACAATATTAAACCCCGATTCCGCACTGCGGAATAGAAGTTTTCTCAAAATACCCTACAAATGACCAAATCTAGCGGACAGTACTAAACCCCGATTCCGCACTGTTTTCTCAAAATATCCCACAAGAACAAATCTGATGCAAGGGTCGTTGAAAAAAGGATCATTTGCCTACAAAACCGGTTTAGACAGAGATAGCTTCAAGGCCCTGCTTCAAATTTTAAAACCGTTGCAGTTGGTAATTAGACTAATTATTAAAACCAATCAGCTATGTTTTAGCCCTGAACCTCACATACCAGTTAATTTTTAAACTTACTAGCAGCTCTTTCTTTGGTAATTTAGTTTTGTTTAGCATGCAGTGCAAACGAGAACTGAGACTCGATTCACAGACGATCGAAAGTGTACCCGAAATCTGGCCAAGCCGATCTAACATTTTTAGAGAATAACACTTAAAATGAACATATAATAATTACACATTAGTTGGATATTGTCTACCTGTTCAATCTACTCAGCTTTTCTTCAGTGTTGTGGCTGCATCAAACGCATGGGAATGTTTGCTCACACTCAGATGCGTCGTTCTGATCAGTTAGATTGGATGCATATTGTTCAAGTGAAATTTATCGGCTGTTTTAGTACGCTTGGGTTCGGCTCACGTCTACTGATTCAACAACAATCGCATCTCCGGGCCAATATCTTTCTCTCGGCAGGAATTCTCGGTGCTACATGCCTTGGTTTACACAGAATTATTCGAAGTAGAAACATCTGAAGGTTTTCGGTGATGGGCTGATACAATCCTCTTGATGTGACGCGGCATTAAGTGAACCGTATTAAGATATTCTCAACTGGTACATCACGCAGTCGGCGTTTTTCATTGATCGGGAGTCTCACTGAGACAATAAAAACATTTGTTCCCGGACAACTTCTCCATGTTCTTGTGCTCTGGCCATCTCATAACTATCGGTTTCCATTGCCAGGATGAAACCGCCAGGATAGATCGAGATAAAGGTTTTTTACTTCAATATAATTTGTACGGTTCATTGCCGATGACGCTAGCGGTTAGATAACACCTACATGTGAAAACACCATTCAATGAAATTGAATATCCCGGTGCCTGTGAAGTCTCAGCTTTAACCAATCGGATCAAGGACTAGTGTTATTTCAGGCGCGCAAAAATTTGAATACTGCCAAAAACCGAATAATGAATAAGCGTCACTTCAATTTTAGTTACACGTCGCCATGTGCTTTTATACGCACACAAGCCTTGTTGTTCATCTAAATCTTCAGGATCACACACACATTGAAGGTAGGTATTGTTATGAGAGTGACAAACACAGCATTTATATATTATTCAGGTTGCACATTACATCCAAGAAAGCATGTATAATTTAGATCAAGATTACTTTCACTTCCCTGACATTGCCGGCGTCTGAGTTGCTTTTCATTTAGTTATGTGTATCTCAAAAAGCGAAGCAAAATCAAAGTCACGACGTTTCTGAGGACAAATTTTGTAAGATCAACAGGGACGCTATGGTTGTGAAAAAAAATCAAGGAAATCAAGATATGAGACGACTTCAAAATGTATTCTGTGTTCTCAATGCAGAAGTTGCAGCCTTCCTTGTAAACCGCGATTGGAGTTTATCTGTACAGAAATTGTAGTGTGATCTGTTAACGAAAGCCTTCGCTTTGAATCATAAGTTAAAAATTACACTAGCTTAAAGTCTCAAACTCGAAAGGTTGTGCTACCGGCTGTGATAATTTTCGTGCTTTACTCGTATCGCTAGAAATATATATCTGACTTTCAGACTCTTGTGTAGTAGACTAGTTGACATGTATCTACCGTTCATCGTCATCTTCTCACTCTTAAATGCCTAACATTTAAAATGTATAAACGTATCCAATATATTCTCTTTACAGAAACTTGTTACAGCAGATGAGAACAGAGGCTAACATGTGAAAAGTTCGTACGCAGAATGTTTCTTCGTTGCCGAAAGTATCCTGTTGACAACAAACGATTATAAGTAACTCATTTGTGAGATATTTTGATATTTTTACTTGTCCGCCAGATTTGATCATTTTTTGTGATATTTTGAGAATGCTTGTATTCCGCAGTGCGGAATATGGGTTTACTTGTCCGCCAGATTTGATAATTTTTATGATATTTTAGGTGAACCTTCATTCCGCACTGCGGAATCGGGGTTTACTTGTCCGCCAGATTTGATAATTTTTGTGATATTTTGAGAATTATTGTATTCCGCAGTGCGGAATAGCGGTTTACTTGTCCGCCAGATTTGATTTTTTTTATGATATTTTGAGTGAACCTTCATTCCGCACTGCGGAATCGGGGTTTACTTGTCCGCCAGATTTGATATTTTTTGTGATATTTTGAGTAAACCTTCATTCCGCAGTGCGGAATCGGGGTTTAATTGTCCGCCAGATTTGATCATTTTTGTGATATTGTGAGAATGCTTGTGTTCCGCAGTGCGGAATCGGGAATTATTTTTGTCCGCCAAATTTGATCATCTGTGCAATATTTTGAGTAAACTTCATTCCGCAGTGCGGAATCGGGGCTCAGATTTGTCCATCAGATTTCGTCATCTGTGCGATATTTTAAGAAACCCTTGATTCCGCAGTGCGGAATCGGGAGTTCGATTTATCCGCCAGAACTTTGTATTTGGTATCGTAGTTTTCTGTATTTTTTTGTGTTCCGCTTATTTCAGCCTTTAACAACACTTACTTTTTGCATGAAAATGCCTTTCCGTTAGAAAATGTATTTTCGATGTTGTTAAAAATATCAAAAATGCCAGTCCGCCAAAATAATCTTAATAGAGTATTTAGTAATTTCTGTGGTAACGTCAAAATACTAGTTATTTGGTGAAATAAAAACCGGTGGTCCGCTAAAAACGTCTAATTTTTATGCTTTGGGGGAAACACGTCTTGGTTATATCCGAAAACTGCATTATTAGCGGACGCATTCCTCTTAATATCGCGTTTTCATTGAATTTTTGCGGAATTTCACAAAATGATAAAAACTGATTTTAGTTGAGAATGCGTTCTTTGTTCAGTTCGCACCTTTTACATTAAAGAACGGGAGTGCAGGTTTTTGTCGAGGGTCGAGGGTCGAGTGTAAAAAGACGAGGGTCGAGTGTAAAAAGTCGAGGGTCGAGTGTAAAAAGTCGAGGGTCGAGGGTAAAAAGTCGAGGGTCCAAAAATATTGCTTAAATCTATCTAAACACTGCTCTCTTCGCAAGTAAGTCGAGAAACTATCCTGGTTAACTAATCTCAAGTCATCCAAACAGCCAGAAAGACTGAGCTACCGAATTCCAGAGTGCGAACGAGCTTACCGATGTCAATCAAAGTCCATGGAGTGAAATTTTAGAACGTGTTCCCGACGGGAACCCTGTACTGTTTCCCGCCTCAAGATCACATGACTGAAAAGCCAAGCCTCCGTTCGAGATAAGCTATATCCGGCTCGATACGACGAAGCACATGTGGTAAGTTCTTTGTTACTGGCTGTGGTCACACGAGAGGGTTAAACAAGATTTAGCGACCTAAATCACGATTTTAAAAAGTGTAAAAACTAATCACGATTTACGAAACTCGAGAGGTATGTTTGTTTTGGAATGTTAATTAAAACGAAAAGTACATGTAGCTGTCATTATACAGACAAGGCGGTCATGCTTGTCTGTAGTTTAATTTTCCGAATGCTTGGTGATGCCGGTCTTGGCCAACAAACCCTGCTAGCAGAGGTTCTTTTCTTACCCTCTCTCCAGCTCCACTAACGAGGGAGAAAGTAACCTCTGCCACGATCCGAACGGTTTTCTCTTGAGCATGCGCCACGGTATCTGGATTGCCATTGGCCGAGAAAAACGAGACAGTAAACATTGTAGATTTCTTATTGTTAACGGCAAGATTTCCTTCGTCGAGAGTGATGTTTGCTTTCCTTGAGGTTTGACACAGCTGCTTTTAACGCTACTTCGAACTCGCTCACGCTCATGTTCACTCCAAAAACAGATGACATCTCGAAACTGCAGATTCTAGACTGGGCAGTGGCAGTGGCAGTTAATAGTATCAGCAGGTCATGTGCGTGTGACGTCGATCTCGAGAAACCGGTTTTTAAACCGGTTAGTCATGTGACTTACCTCCAAAAACTTGGAGCCGGCGAGATCTAAAGAACCGTTCGGATCGTGGCAAAGGTTACTTTCTCCCTCGTTAGTGGAGCTGGAGAGAGGGTAAGAGAAAAGAACCTCTGCTAGCAGGGTTTGGCCAACGTTATCGTAGCAGGATTTGCTATTTTTCTGCTCAGACGATTCATAAGTAAATCCCACTCAAGTCGCATGAAAAGGATGAAGATACTCCTACTGCAAAGAAGGTGGAGAAACCGCTTAGCTGCTGTTGTTTCAAATGCCGCCAGAGGCCGGGCACTGACATGTCACACGGTGAAGCGGCGACGGGCGGGCATTGATGACGAATAACTCGCAATTTTTTTTACCGGTAAACTTATTTTTCAGAAAAATTTACGCAAATTTTTGGACCCTCGACATTTTACCCTCGACCCTCGACTTTTTACACTCGACCCTCGACTTTTTACACTCGACCCTCGACCCTCGACAAAAACCTACACTCAAAGAACGGTAATCAGCCATGAACGCGCCCTTTGTATTTGGTAACAAAGAGCCACGGTGGTCTAATGGTTAACGCTCTTGCTTTCAAGTTCGAAGCTCCGAGTTCAAGTCTCAGTATCGGCATCGTATCTTTTTTTTTCTTTTTTCTTTTTTTTCTTGCTTTTTTCCACCTTTTTTGTTGTTCTGTTTACATGTGTGTTTCTTTTTGCAGTTTCTTTTTTGGCATTGGATAAGAACGGACGCTGTAGCTAAAATAATACTGTCATCCTGAAACGGTCTCAATTTTTCCCAGACTTTCGAAGTAGATAATTATACCAGCACTGATTGAATACGCCCAAATTACGCTATTTTCGTTTAGAACGGTGTAGCAATTTTGTTCATAGTTGTGGATTTGAATAAGCGTATTTTTTTTACGCTGTGCCGGGCTTACATGTATGTACCAGAAACAGTTTTGAAAATTCTAGATACCCACTGATTCAATGTATTATATCTTTGTTTAGAAGTAGGAAGCGATTTTAGCAAGTGTTATGAATTTCATTCGTACTGATTTTCTGAACTTAGTCAGACTGAGCGAGCGACCTCATTTTTCCCCTCGAGATTTCGAAGACATCGGCCTCAAGACACGGAGACAGTTTTGAAAATATCTGGCAGTCCAGAAATTGTCCAGAATACTCTTTGAAACCCATAAGTTGACGAAGTTGACGAAGCTTTCATAAGTTGACGAAGCTTTTTTCTTTGTGAAGGAAGAGAGGTTTACGAGTGTTTGACAAACGATCACAAACATTTGAAGCTTTGCCATGGACGATGTCGATGTTCAAAATACTACATTCCCTTTGGCAGTCGAAGCTTTTGCAAAATAAATGTTCGAACATCCCTTAATAAAATATATGTGGATGATAGGTATCCTAGGCATTTCAAAGGTGAAAAAGAACTCCGTTCTTGTAGTCACGTTTGAAATAAAAGCTTTTAAGGGAATGCAGTCAGAAGAAAAAAAGGGGGAAAAGAAATGAAATAAATCTTCGGAGTGAAAAAAAAAGAGGCGATGCCGATACTGGGACCTGAACTCGGGGCTTCGAACTGGTAAGCAAGAGCGTTAACCATTAGACCACCGTTGCTCTTTGTTACCAAATACAAAGGGCGCGTTCACGGCTGATTACCGTTCTTTATGTAACAGGTGCGAACTGAACAAATGCTATAAATCCACATGTGCATATGTCTAGGACAACGTTAACGGCAACGACTGTACATATATATATATATATATATATATACTGTATACACTGAAACAAAAAAACTCTGCAAAAGACTTACATATATCATACATATATATAACCTTCATATTTCCATCAAACTTTCTTGACAGTTGTTGCTTTGGTAGACACAAAGAAACATAATAGGCTTTGTTTTCCTTTGTGTTTGACGGTAACGAAGTAGCAAGTTCAACCGTGAAACTCTGCCATTTTGGCCTGCAATGTTTTGATCACACATTTTCAATAGCAAAATTGGTAGCCGGTCTGTCGCCTTTCTTTAGTTGCTCAATAATCTAAAGGCCGGTTTACATGACACGCTTACTGATCCCGGGGTAAGATGTGTCACGAGTTGAAAATGAGTTATTTTGTGTATGACTTTATCCCTCATAACATTACATTTTTTTACAGGGAATGATCATAATCCAACTATAAAGAAATTTGATAAGAAATATCGCCGCGGGATTAAACGTGTCATGTAAACAGGCCCTTAGATGAATTCTGCTGACTAGCATTTCTGCGAGTTTAGGACAACTCATTTGCATAACGTCCCTTAAATGAAGTCATTTCAAGGATTTGTAATGCTTTTTATAGCAATACTACGACCATAAATCGCCCAAAAATGGTTGAACAATAATTAAGATTTAAGACACTTTACTGCGCCCAAATAAATGATTTCTGGCTACGGCTTATAGGCACTTTAACTCGAGCTCCGAAGCCACTTCGTGAATTTAAACAAAATGTCATAACTTTTAAGATTTTTGCCAAATTCTGCTCAAATATTCACAAACAGACACAATTTAGAGATACAACTGATAATGTCAAAATTTGACCCGATCACACATACTAATGACATTTTGAACCGGCATTACTCGAAATGTAGTCGAATGATTTTTTTTAAACAACTGGAAACTGTTCAAACTTTTAACACACATACACAGTGCAAATTTTGTCGAAATCCCTTGAGCGGAATTGGCCAAAATTTGGGCTCTGAATTTCTCACGTTACTAACGTTGTCAAAATTGAAAGAACCGTAGCTTTCTGTCAACGGAAGTATTTCCCAAAGCTTAGTAAATCTTGATAGCAAACAAAGTTGTGCTACCAAAAACAAAACAAAAGTTGTGAATATTTCTTTCGATAGAGTAGAAAAGTGGAAACATTGCAAAAAAAACTCAAAATCTACACATTTCAGGTTTTCAAAAAAGCAACTCAAGATAAATTTTTTAACGTTTCTGAGCTATAAACTCAATCTTTCATAAGAGTAATACACCAAATCCTATCGCTGAGAAATATTTTTTCAAAGAAGAGCACATCAGAGCCGATGTTTTACATGGTGCTTTGTTTACCTCTAGAGCGGTTATCATAATGACCAGGGGGTACAGATTGTTAGAAACTGGTTGTGCATTGTACCTCCTAGTCATTACGATAATTTGTAAACTTTTGAATGCACGTGCATATTCCGTCAGTCAGCTGTCAATCAGCTCTAGATGTAAACATAAACACTCTCCAAAACCTTTGCTGTGATTTCTCCACTTTGAAAAATCATATCTTCAATTGTAGTCATTATCAGCGAGAGGATTTTGTGTATTATTCTTATGGATGATTGAATTTAAACTCACAACCTTTTAAAAACTTTCTTGAGTTTTTTTTAGAAAACCTGAAATTTGTAGATTTCGAGGTTTTACCATTTTTCGACTTTTTTACTCTCTCGATACTAGAAATATTCACAACATTTTTTCTGTTTTCGCTAGTACAATTTTATTTGGCATCAAGAAAGCTTTGGGGAATACTTTTAAGCAGTTTGGATTCTAATCACTTCTATTGATAGAAAGCTACGGTCATTTCAACTTTGATAACGTTAGTAAGGTAAGAAATTGTGTTGTTTTCCAGAAAGAAATCATTCGACTAGACTCGAGTAATGGCTCAAAATGTAAAAAAAGTGGGATTAACTTACGTCACAATTACGTCAATTGCATGTGTGATCCAGGTCAAGATTTTGACATTATCAGTCGTAGCAATAAATTGTGTACTATTTGTGAACATTCGAGCAGAATCAGGCAAAAATCTTAAAATTTATGACATTTTGTTTAAATTCGCAAAGTGGCTTCGGGTTTCAATCGAGACGCCTTAAACGCTGCACCGTTTTTTAACGAAATAAAAACTAAAATACTCTCAAAATATCCTTCGTTCATTTCTATATTATGGGTAGATGGGTGCAAAAATTAGTGTGGTCGTACTAATAAAAGAAATCAAAATAAATTATTTAGGTTCAACACGGGTATTTTGGATCAGTTCAAAAGCCGCAATTTTCTTGCAATAACGATTCGGATATAATTTAACGTTATTTCTGTATAAAAAGATACACAAAATAACTCATTTTCAACTCGTGACACATCTTGCCCCGGGATCAGTAAACGCGTCATGTAAACCGGCCTTTAGATTATTGAACAACTAAAGAAAGGCGACTGACCGGCTACCGATTTTGCTATGGAAAATGTGTGATCAAAACATTGCAGGCCAAAATGGCAGAGTTTTACGGTTGAACTTGCTACTTCGTTACCGTCAAACACAAAGGAAAACAAAGCCTATTATGAATCTTTGTGTCTACCAAAGCAACAACTGTCAAGAAAGTTTGATGGAAATATAAAGGTTATATATATATGATATATGTAAGTCTTTTGCAGAGTTTTTTTGTTTCAGTGTATATGCCTAGGGAGGGCTTATGTTCGTTTTCTTCCGTGAAGAAACGAAAGTCGACGCTGACGGAAAGCGATCTTCTCTCATATTATAACCCCCGGGGGGGGGGGGGGGGGGGGTACTTACATGAAAAATGGGTATGTATGTGAGGCCAAGAGGCTCAAACCCTGACCCTGTTTGACCCAATCCGAGCTCCAAAACCCTGATTGCCCCCTTTTGGGGGAAAAAAAACCTGATATATACCCCGGCCGGTATACCGCGTACCCGGATTGCATGCAAAATACGGAACATTTCAAGTCGGGACGTGTCATTGGGTAAACAAATCAGCAGATGAAGTACATAGATAAGTACTGAAGTACGAATTAGCGGCGTCACGATGTATGGGAACCTCAGTGCTTGCATGTGGGCAGGCGATCAAAATGCGGCAACAGAATGTCTTTTTTTGACATAGTAGCTAAAACAAATGAACCCTGACTGACTAAAAAATACTGAACCCCGACCCTGACTGCACCCAAATTATACTCAAATCCTGACCCTGATCTGCCCAAATCAGGTCAAAACCCTGACCCTACCTGCCCAAACCGAGCTCAAAACCCTGACCCACCCGGGCGGCACATACATAATACGTCACAAACAGGAGTACCCCCCCCCCCCCCCGGGATTATAACCAAGATAATAAGTGGGCAGAAGTTGGAGATTCTGCAAAGTCAATTCCAAGTTGAAAGAATGCAAGTGCCCATAAACTTCGCCCCGAAGTTTCGACTGTAACTTCGCCTTCGATAGCCGAAGACGAAGAACAACAGAAACCTAACACGATCGTCCGTAACAGTTATTGTACTGGTTTGGCTGTTTCTCTACGCTTTCGTCTTCTTTGCCTTCTCTGTGCACTCGTGATTTCTGTTAAATACCATGACAATGGTAACGCTAAAATTGAACTTGTCTACTGCGATTTTCAAACCGAAGATATCGCACCGATATCGTGGTCTGCGTAGTCCTTCACAGAAGCGCGCAAAATCGCATTCGGCCTTTCATGAACAACATGGTATCGTATTCCCCTATACCTACTGCTCAACATCAAATACTGGGAAAATGACATTCTTAATGACAGATAAGTGGGATTCCAGGAAACTTTCAACCCATTTTTTACGCCGTTATAAATGCAAGTTTTGTAGCATGTATTCGAAGCTCCTGTCCCTCTAGATTTTAATAGATCGGATTGAAAATTGGCATATGGCTAGATCAATATGTTGACAAAAAAAGGTGTCAGTTTGTTTATGCGTTGTTTTGTTCTTGAGATACTTTCATGTTTCGTTCTTCAACCCCTAAAAAAGGTGTTCCGGATCTTTGCAGTTTATTATTTTCGCGACGGAATAAGATATCAGAAAACACCCTTTTTTAGATCAATATCTCTACTTTATGAAGGTCGTTTCAGCGCGGATGTCCGTAAAATTCCCGAGGGGAGGAGCTCCAGGTATAAGGTATGGTCAAATTGGATTAAAATCACAATAAATAAAAGAGTATTTACTAATGAGGAAAATCAAGCTGTTTTCTAGAATCTATGTTTATTAAGCTTTCAGAAAATATTTACTTTGTAGGGGTTTTCTTGAATTTAACGCGCGCAATTGAAAGTTTTCGGGAAGCGCTCTTGAAGGGCTCCTGATACCTTAATTACACTGCTAGAAAATTGAAAAACTTACCGCCGTTTTATCTTCTCGTTGGTTAATAAGTTCTTTATCCAGAAAGGTTTTCCTAGTTATAACTGATCTAATTACCGAATTAACAAGCGCCGTTAGCTCAATTGAAATAGAACAAAGCACGCGAGGCGGTAGCCTGCTATGCAGACGTACTTTTTTCACTCTCATAAATTCGAAGAAAAAAGTAACTTACGAGATAATCTATGAGAGTGAAAATTTACGTCTGCATAGCAGGCTAGCGAGTCAGTAACACTCCTTTATTCGGGAAAGTTCTTTCAAAACAGCATTTTTCTATATAGTAAGTAAGCAAGTAATAACGGTTAAAACATCAGGCTTTCGATTACATTATAAAAAGTAGGAATAGTTGAAATATCTAATCAGTATACAATGTTAATATCTTTATAAGTTGAATTACGCACCTAACTAATATCTAACTATTACATCTATACAATATCTGACTATAACTATCTAACTAATATTAACTATGAATAAAAAACAAATGAATAAAATAGAGATGCCTGCTTTCCATGAATGCCGTGTGTATAATGATTTTTACTAATTGTAAAAGAAATCGCTGTAGCGAGATTTAAAACAAGTGAGAGAGTTTGCTTGCTGCAGCTCGACAGGTAAACTATTCCAAAGCACCGCACCACAATAACTGAAGCTGTTCTTTAGAAAATGGGTGCGGGGCAGAGGAATAGCTAGTTTTCCCTCGGTGTCCCTTAGAGAATAACTCGAAACGCTACTACGGTCAGCGAACTTTGAACAAAGATATTCAGGCGCTAGGCAATTTAGCGATTTATAGCCCATAGTAGTTAGAATTTTCTGTTGATTGTCTAGTTTTTCCCAGCCAAGTTTTTTGAATAGATCATCAGCATTGGCGTCGTAATTGGAAAAAGTCAAAATTCGTACAGCACGATTTTGTAGCTTTTGAAGTTTAGTGGCGAGAGTTTTATTGCAATTTCCCCAAACGACGCTACAGTAGTCGAAATGGGCTGCACTAAAGCATTATATATACACAAGAGTGTTTCAAAAGGTACAAAAGGTCTCGTGCGTTTCAGGGCGCCAATGCCAGAGGCAATTTTCTTTGACAGTTTGTCAATGTGCACATTCCAAGATAAGTGTTCGTCAATATGCACTCCAAGACATTTTGTGGATGTAACCCGATTAACAGAGGCACCATCAATATAAAGAGAGGGAGCTCTGTCAAACGTACTTAACCTTTGCCTTGACCCTATTAACATGTACTCAGTCTTGGACTTATTAAGGGTGAGCTTATTTGCAATGATCCATTCACTAACCCTCACAAGATCTTGGTTCAACTCATGGTCTATGTGATTGATACCATTGCTGGCAAAACTTAAGTGCGTGTCATCGGCGTACATCCGAGGTTGAGAATGAGAGAGACAATTAGGCAAATCGTTTATGTAAAGTATAAAGAGAAGAGGACCAAGAATAGTTCAGTGGGGAATGCCACAGGTTAGGGGTTGGGTGTCTGAGAGAGAGCCATTTACGAAGCATCTTTGTTTGCGACTATCCAAATATGATTTGAACCAGTTAAGTGAGGCGCCTCCAACACCATAAACATTTAATTTAGACAATAAAATGGCATGGTCAACAGTGTCGAAAGCCTTCTTAAGATCAAGGAATACCACTGCATTAACATTGCCTTTGTCAATATTGAAAGCCCAGTTTTTTGTGGCTTCGAGTAAGGCCGTAACAGTGGAGTGGAGTGATCGAAACCCCGACTGATTGCCTGAGATTAAATTATTTTCAGTTAGATAGCTATAAAACTGATCGTAAACGATTCTCTCAAAAACCTTTGCCACGACGGGGATGATAGAGATAGGTCAGTGAGTGTTTCAACGCGCAAGAATATTTGAGCCGTTCCTGGCGGTATATTACTCCATAGTATACTTGTTGCATGCGGATCGAGTCACAGCTAGCTAACAGTTCTTTGTATTCTGTTTGCAGAAGACGTTGCTCTACAGACTCTACGGTAAAATTAAAAACTCGCCAAAGAAATCCTACGTTGCCAAGCAACTTCTCGTCGGCAAAAATGTAGACGAATTAACGAAGGAACTGGGGGTGGCAAAGGCTACGGTACAGTTATACGGGATAGATTGCTTTGCTGCTGGATTCCCCATGG
This sequence comes from Actinernus sp. WN-2022, assembly GCA_030867875.1. Taxonomy (NCBI): domain Eukaryota; kingdom Metazoa; phylum Cnidaria; class Anthozoa; order Actiniaria; family Actinernidae; genus Actinernus; species Actinernus sp. WN-2022. The sequence goes on from JAOWCC010000164.1 coordinate 208,839, forward strand.
ACCACGGAATGATGGCTGGATATTTAGAAATCAAGAAGGAACAGTTCAGCATTATATGTGCCTGTATTAAAGCAAACAAAGACTTAAAGCTACGTACAATTAGGGATGACCTAAAGACAGATTATTCGTATAATCAAATCCGTTTCGTGTTGGCTTGCCTTATTCGAGACTATGATGAATTGTGAACACAGCGCATTGCCGATCGACTTACACATTTTAGAATTTTTATACCTTTCTAGCCTTACCACCAGTTTAATAAAATGACCATGAAGGGGCCGGATCAGTTGAATTGTTTTAGTTAGTTCAAGGTTATGTTCGTTTCAGTGTGATTTTTGTGATTGCGGCGGAAATCATTGTGCGAATCGAGTCGTACCGGTGTCACAGGAAATTTGCACACCCTTGCTAATAAATGCTTTAAGTGTTTCTTTAGACGTTTCTTATCTTTATGCTGAGGCAGACATAGCAGAAGTGACCTGGACATGTCATGTTCTTTAGGTTTACGGCGAAAACTTAGCGTTCCTTTTTGAACGCAAATTTGTGCCCAGCTATGCATTTTAGCTTGCAAAACGGAGTTTAATAACGATGCACATTTTAAAACTTCTTAATAACTTACAATGCATTTATTCAAGATAATATGTACATTCAAAGGAGCATTGAGTTCCGAGGTTTTCGTAGCGTTCATGTTCTGTTACTGCTGTCAAAATCGAACTCGTTTGCTGGGAGGACGGCACCCGTTGCACATTCTAACTGGATTATTTCAAGATTCCCGCCAAATTCAATTATCGGGTCGGTACTTTGCGGCGGCTTTCAATTAGTGGTCTATTCAGTGGCCCGCTATTTACGCCTAACATTGCAAAGCAAAGCCAAATAATTTCAAAATAAAATTATTCAAGAGCTAAGCAACTGTGACTACGTTTATACATAAACTATCGGCCGCGCGCTCGGCAATCCCTTTATGCTCAACTTTTGTAAACAACGAACTCAACTTTTCAAACGAGGCTTTTCCTCAAATGAGGCTCATTTCAAGCTCGTTACTTTGCGGCGGCCTTTCGATTAGTGGTCTATTCAGTGGCCCGCTTAGCCTGCGTACAGCATCCCCTACTTGAGGGAGAACGGCGATTTCATCGTTTGCGTTTCTCCCCATGTAGGGTCTGCGACTCAGAGCCCAAAACCGTGTCCGTGACGTCACTTCCAAATTTCTGGTAATTAGCTATTTATGCATAACGAAGTCAAAACGAGATGGCGATTGAAATGAGATTTCGAAGTGTAAAGTTTGTCGCAGAGGAAATTTCTCTCAAATTTGGAATCCCATCTCTCCAATGTGAACAGCTTAATGCTTTATGTAACTTTATTCGTGGGAAAGATGTGTTTGTGAGCCTTCCAACATGCTCAGGAAGGTCACTGATATTTTCAACTGGCGGCCCCTTCAAACCAACTCGCGGCCAGGTTCGGGCTTTTTGAAGAAAAATGCATTTGTCATTATTATAATTGAAGTTACTCCGCTTGTTGCCCTCATTAAGGATTTACACGGAGGTCTTTATTAACAATGTTGTTTGGAGGTTGGGGAAAAAAAATGTTTTTTACATAGGAGTATAACAGGGATCGAAGTAGTGAAGCATTTGTTTAGTTCTGCTATGTTTCTCTCTCCCTACCAAGAATATAATAGTGGTTCGTACCGAGCGAAACTGTAAATTACATTTATTTATCTCTGTTCAGACAATTAAAATCCCTGCTCAAATATTCACCTTAAATCCACGACCAAGTAAGCGCTTCACTTGATCCTTCATGAGGGCAACAAGCGGAATGACTTCAATGACAAATGCATTTTTCTTCAAAAAGCCCGAACCTGGCCGCGAGTTGGTTTGAAGGGGCCGCCAGTTGAAAATATCAGTGACCTTCCTGAGCATGTTGGAAGGCTCACGAACACATCTTTATCGCATACATACTGAGATTTACGAATGGAATCACTCATGCGAAAACTCACTTCACAATTTTCCTTAGCCAATCAGAATCGCGAAACGAATTTTTCACACGTGCGAAAAGCGTTTCGTCCAATCAGAAAACACCTGCCAAAACATATCGGGTTTTCAAACTGGACTTGAGCTCGGAGGCGCCACTTTCATTCACTACGAAAGTTGGAGGTTTTGACTTTTTTTTAAACTAATGTAATATTGACCTGTAAACAGCCAACTAACGATGTTAACACTTCCAAGTCAATTGAGGAGTATATTATCGACCAAGAAAACAAAATCACAAGAGCAAAAACTTAGAGAAACAGCCGTAAAGCTACTAAAAGAGACACAGAAGAAGCGAAATTCTACCGAAAGAACTCAACAGGATTACCAAGCGGACAGTTTCAAGTCTCAAAAATAGTTGAAAAATGAAACATTTTTATATGCGCAGTTGGAATACGGACCCATAATGTTAGGCCGGTTGCGTATGAATAACTGAGCCAAGGGGCCTGTCTTCGAGCCATTGCACTTAGACCGTTGGTTGAGCAACCCCGAAGGATCTAAGGATTCACGGTTAAGATTCACTCTACAATGGTTAGTTTTTGCTCAAGGTGTACAAGGTGTTTAACTTTCCTGGACTGTGACCATATGGCGATCCTAGGGCCCCTTCTGTTTTTACTCTACATCAACGATCTACCCAACTGCCTATTAAAATCTTTTCCTCGGATGTACGCCGATGATACAAACTTAACAGTAACCGGCGAGAGTCCGAGAGAGATAGAAGAATGCTTAGGACTCGACCTCCAAAATGTTAGAAATTGGCTTTGTGCAAATAGACTCACCCTAAATGCAACAAAAACGGAATTGTTGCTAGTGGGTTCCCACCAGAAATTGACAAATTTTCCGAAAGATTTATCTTTCACCATTGATGGTAAAGTCATAGAAAGAGTTACCTCAACAAAATATCTTGGTGTACATCTAGATGAAAATTTGTCTTGGAAAACCCACATTAACAAACTCATGAAGAAAATCTCCTCAGGTCTAGGTGCACTCAGACGTATAAAGCCTTTCATACCCCCCAAAGCACTGCTAAGTGTCTATGATACTCTCATACTCCCTCATTTTGATTACTGCAGTGTTGTATGGGAAAATCTAAACAAAGGACTTGCCGAGAATCTACAAAAGTTGCAAAACCGAGCTGCCAGAATAATAACCGGTTTACCTTTTGATACTAAGATTGATGAGCTCCTAAGTACTCTAAATTGGGACAGACTATATATTCGACGAATCAAACAAAAAGCAATAATGATTTATAAGGCTTTAAATAACCTGTCTCCTGAATATTTATCCTCAAAATTTATACCACGTTCAGCCTCTACAAATTACAATCTTAGGGGCTCATCAACAAAACTAACCCTTGTACGGCCACGAACCAATTTCGGTAAAAAGGCTTTTCGCTTTAGTGGGGCTAAGTTATGGAATGAACTGCCTGAGGATGTAAGGCAATCAACTAGTTTAAATAACTTCATTTTTAATCTTACGAAATCGAGTTATTTTAACCTTATGTAAATATTTCTTATATATGACATTCCTATTTTTCTTATTCGTCCCTGCAACATGGCTTTCATGTAAAACAGTTTCATATTTTAGTGTTTTTTATCTATGTATGTAACTGATGATTTTCCATGTATAAATAAAGATATTCATTCAACAGATATTGAGATAATCTATGTGAAATCATTCTTAGTGTCAAAAGAAAATACGGCGAAGATTACGAGCTTTCAATCCTTCGTGGAGTGATTTCAACTTCCATAGACCATCGACATTTGAAAAATCGTAAATATTCTGTGACAGAGAAAACCTACAAGCCGTGAGATGTCTGGAAACTCGTAGCAAACAACTTGGACAAAAGCAGGTATACTAATCTATTGACGATATAAACTTGCAAACTTTATTTGTTGAATCAAAGACAGTTTCATATTGATGTTGAAAACTATTTCAAGGCTGATGTCAGTTTAGAAAGTACGATTTTCTTTCCATTTTGATTGTATCGAGCATAAATTTTAGTCTACGTTGAGTCGGATACGAAATGCAAAACAAACAATTGAAAGCTACAAATGTACGTGTTCAATGACAAGACCTAAATAAAACCTGTTTGATACTGGAGAAAAATCTCAGTATGTATGTAATAAACAAATTACAAAATGGAAAGTGCTTTTGTATGGTATTTACACACTTGTTTGTTTTCACAAAACTCACTCGCTCGTACCTCGCTCGTTCGTTTTGTGAAAACAAACTCGTGCGTAAATACCATACGCCAGCACTTCCCATTAAAGGGATACCCGAGTGAAAAACACATTGGGGCTCAAAAGAATCTTCAACATGTTCTTTGTTCAGAAAATGTATTAAAATTTGATCAAAGGTTTTTAGTATTAAGAACGAGCACCTCAAAGTTGGCCCCACGAAGACATGGGCGCCGCCATCTTTGTTTGCATTTACGGAAGTGACGTCACTTCGTCCCACCAGCGTTCTCACTCTCTCACTTATTAGGTGTTTTTAGGATGATAAACGCCTTAACTGTACCTCACATACTTTGTAGTTCTTATACTTATTCAGAAGTCACTCGAGTCTTTTAAGCCATGTTGTTTTGCTGTTATTAAATGGCAGTTACGAGACCTTGTTGTTCGTCTGATAATTTCTCGCCTTTCCAATGCTTTTCTTCCTCCTCCCAGTCTTCTGAACTTTTCTCATAATGTCGTCTTCATCATAATTTCGGTTTCTGTAAGAATTCCTCTGCAATCCCGATGAAAATATATCCACTTTAATTCCGAGCGTGTGAAAATCATACAAAGACAAGTAGCCGCGATACGCTGGTGGGACGAAGTGACGTCACTTCCGTAAATGCAAACAAAGATGGCGGCGCCCATGTCTTCGCGGGGCCAACTTTGAGGTGCTCGTTCTTAATACTAAAAACGTTTGATCAAATTTTAATACATTTTCTGAACAAAGAACATGTTGAAGATTCTTTTGAGCCCCAATGTGTTTTTCACTCGGGTATCCCTTTAAGTAATCTCTATTTCCCACGAATAAAGTTACATAAAGCATTAAGCTGTTCACATTGGAGAGATGGGATTCCAAATTTGAGAGAAATTTCCTCTGCGACAAACTTTACACTTCGAAATCTCATTTCAATCGCTATCTCGTTTTGACTTCGTTATGCATAAATAGCTAATTACCAGAAATTTGGAAGTGACGTCACGGACACGGTTTTGGGCTCTGAGTCGCAGACCCTACATGGGGAGAAACGGAAACGATGAAATCGCCGTTCTCCCTCAAGTAGGGGATGCTGTACGCAGGCTATGGCCCGCTATGCACGCGCTAACATACTGACACAGCAAAACAATTTCAAAAACATAAAGTATTCAAGAGATAAGAAACCTAAACTGTAAATGAGAATGTTACGTAACTTTAATTACGTAAATTTGACGCGGTTAATTCAGATAAGTAGGTAAGAAAACGATAGACTCTGGGAGGGGGTGCAAATTTCTTTAGCAAATTGTCTAGGAAATTTGCACCGCGGAGTGCAAATTTACGGCTATGCAAATTTCCTGGGCCACCGGTAGTTTTTTACGAGAACAGTTCACTGCTTCTTCTTTATCTTTCAGTTATCAAATTTGGAATGATGCAATTTTGGACTTTCGCAACGAAATGGACTTCTTTGTTCAAACAGCCGGCATGTTTGTGATAAAGGTGACTCATAGTCACTTGATAGCGTATTATGCGTGCGTTGACAGACGCTAGACGGTCCCTCAGACAGTCCCTTCTCCAAGTAAATTCAATCCCCAGATGGATTTGATTGGGGCCAGTTTTACTGGGTAAACGACTTTATCTCGAGTAGTGTAACCGCAGCTATCGAAAGCCAAGTTTCTCTCAGTTCCCAATGCAAATATTTCTGATAACCTGTAAATAGATTACTTGTGTACTCAAGCTTATGCTAAGAAATATATTTTAAATGTTAATGATTCTTCTATGAGAAAACTGGAAAAAAACTTTCAAATTTCGCGCTCTGGGATGCTTCAGCCAATCGCACAAGGTAAATAGATTGAATTAGTAACATGACGAAGTTTAACTTTCAAAATTGACACTTCCACGGGGTATTGCTCTTGCTCGAGTTCTTATCCCAAGCATTTCTTAAACATATTAAAACAAAACTGAAAGCAATCAATGTTTCAAAACAACTAATTGATTTTATTGCTATTCTACAAAGAATTGAAATTGCTCCTGAATTTGGCCGCGGAAGGAGCTGCCGAATGGTTTCCTTCTTGCAAACAAAATCAATCCCGCATCAATTACCGTCGTTTTTCGTAAATTTTCATTTCGAAAATCAAGCACAAACAAAAGAATGAAAAGGCGTGGCATATGACGCGGTTCTTTTTTTAATAAGAATGTTCAAGATCAAAAACGCGAAAACACTGCAAGGGCAAGAAAATTGGTGATACCCACACGGGAAAATGCAAAAGTCTCTGGTACACCGGTATTAGGCAGAAGAAGTTCCCTGCAGCGTCTCTAAACCTTTTCGCGGAAGTGATAACGTTGGAATACTACTAGCCACCAATCGTAGCCTACTCCAGCTACACTCACTAAATCATCTGTTTCAAGAAATTCGAAAATTGATGCCCAATAAAGATGCGTTGTAGCGGAATACACGAGAACACTGAGAATGGCTGTAGTGGATATAAAAGGGTCCTTTAGTAATCTTAGGTGTTGCCGATTTTTACCAAGTTCGCACAATGTGATTGGATGCCCGAGATTTCTTTTGTGAAAAAAGACAAACAATAGCCAGCTGTCAAATTCAAGTTATTCATTTTGTGTTGTGCATCAGATAGAACGTGCCGCTTGCATTAGACTGATATACAGGAGGGTAGTGTAACTTATTTGACTAGACAATCTCCAACACACTCTACTTATTTATTTCGTTACAATGGCTGAAAGGTGAGTGTTTTGCTGTATATCTGTTTTGGACTTGAATGCTTTTGTTTGCTTTCGTTTTCGCATCTCAACTGTGTTTTATCATACTTGTTTCACAGTTCAAGAAAACGTGCAAGAGCGAATAGTGAAGTCGGAGCTAAGGGTGAAAGCAAACGAATGGTGCTGAGTCCCACGGTATGTGAGCCTCATAAATCGGTCATGTGTACAGCAAATCTACATCTGTAGTGATTACAGTGTCACTGTCTGCATTTTCCTCAAGGTGAACGTAAATCGGTCAGTGAGTGTTTCAACGCGCAAGAATATTTGAGCCGTTCCTGGCGGTATATTACTCCATAGTATATACATTGTACTTGTTGCATGCGGATCGAGTCACAGCTAGCTAACAGTTCTTTGTATTCTGTTTGCAGAAGACGTTGCTCTACAGACTCTACGGTAAAATTAAAAACTCGCCAAAGAAAGCCTACGTTGCCAAGCAACTTCTCGTCGGCAAAAATGTAGACGAATTAACGAAGGAGCTGGGGGTGGCAAAGCCTACGGTACAGTTATACGGGATAGATTGCTTTGCTGCTGAATTCCCCATGGACCACGGAATGATGGCTGGATATTTACAAATCAAGAAGGAACAGTTCAGCATTATATGTGCCTGTATTAAAGCCAACAAAATCTTAAAGCTACGTACAATTAGGGATGACCTAAAGACAGATTATTCGTATAATCAAATCCGTTTCGTGTTGGCTTGCCTTATTCGAGACTATGATGAATTGTGAACACAGCGCATTGCCGATCGACTTACACATTTTAGAAATTTTATAACTTTCTAGCTTTATCACCAGTTTAATAAAATGACCATGAAGGGGCCGGATCAGTTGAATTGTTTTAGTTAGTTCAAGGTTATGTTCGTTTCAGTGTCATTTTTGTGATTGCGGCGGAAATCATTGTGCGAATCGAGTCGTACCGGTTTCACAGGAAATTTGCACACCCTTGCTGATAAATGTTTTAAGTATTTCTTTAGACGTTTATTATCTTTATACTAAGGCAGACATAGCAGAAGTGACCTAGGTATGTCATGTGCTTTAGGTTTACGGCGAAAACTTAGCGTTCCTTTTTGAACGCAAATTTGTGCCCAGCTATGCATTTTAGCTTGCAAAACGGAGTTTAATAACGATGCACATTTTAAAACTTCTTAATAACTTACAATGCATTTATTCAAGATAATATGTACATTCAAAGGAGCATTGAGTTCCGAGGTTTTCGTAGCGTTCATGTTCTGTTACTGCTGTCAAAATCGAACTCGTTTGCTGGGAGGACGGCACCCGTTGCACATTCTAACTGGATTATTTCAAGATTCCCGCCAAATTCAATTATCGGGTCGGTACTTTGCGGCGGCTTTCAATTAGTGGTCTATTCAGTGGCCCGCTATTTACGCCTAACATTGCAAAGCAAAGCCAAATAATTTCAAAATAAAATTATTCAAGAGCTAAGCAACTGTGACTACGTTTATACATAAACTATCGGCCGCGCGCTCGGCAATCCCTTTATGCTCAACTTTTGTAAACAACGAACTCAACTTTTCAAACGAGGCTTTTCCTCAAATGAGGCTCATTTCAAGCTCGTTACTTTGCGGCGGCCTTTCGATTAGTGGTCTATTCAGTGGCCCGCTTAGCCTGCGTACAGCATCCCCTACTTGAGGGAGAACGGCGATTTCATCGTTTGCGTTTCTCCCCATGTAGGGTCTGCGACTCAGAGCCCAAAACCGTGTCCGTGACGTCACTTCCAAATTTCTGGTAATTAGCTATTTATGCATAACGAAGTCAAAACGAGATGGCGATTGAAATGAGATTTCGAAGTGTAAAGTTTGTCGCAGAGGAAATTTCTCTCAAATTTGGAATCCCATCTCTCCAATGTGAACAGCTTAATGCTTTATGTAACTTTATTCGTGGGAAAGATGTGTTTGTGAGCCTTCCAACATGCTCAGGAAGGTCACTGATATTTTCAACTGGCGGCCCCTTCAAACCAACTCGCGGCCAGGTTCGGGCTTTTTGAAGAAAAATGCATTTGTCATTATTATAATTGAAGTTACTCCGCTTGTTGCCCTCATTAAGGATTTACACGGAGGTCTTTATTAACAATGTTGTTTGGAGGTTGGGGAAAAAAAATGTTTTTTACATAGGAGTATAACAGGGATCGAAGTAGTGAAGCATTTGTTTAGTTCTGCTATGTTTCTCTCTCCCTACCAAGAATATAATAGTGGTTCGTACCGAGCGAAACTGTAAATTACATTTATTTATCTCTGTTCAGACAATTAAAATCCCTGCTCAAATATTCACCTTAAATCCACGACCAAGTAAGCGCTTCACTTGATCCTTCATGAGGGCAACAAGCGGAATGACTTCAATGACAAATGCATTTTTCTTCAAAAAGCCCGAACCTGGCCGCGAGTTGGTTTGAAGGGGCCGCCAGTTGAAAATATCAGTGACCTTCCTGAGCATGTTGGAAGGCTCACGAACACATCTTTATCGCATACATACTGAGATTTACGAATGGAATCACTCATGCGAAAACTCACTTCACAATTTTCCTTAGCCAATCAGAATCGCGAAACGAATTTTTCACACGTGCGAAAAGCGTTTCGTCCAATCAGAAAACACCTGCCAAAACATATCGGGTTTTCAAACTGGACTTGAGCTCGGAGGCGCCACTTTCATTCACTACGAAAGTTGGAGGTTTTGACTTTTTTTTAAACTAATGTAATATTGACCTGTAAACAGCCAACTAACGATGTTAACACTTCCAAGTCAATTGAGGAGTATATTATCGACCAAGAAAACAAAATCACAAGAGCAAAAACTTAGAGAAACAGCCGTAAAGCTACTAAAAGAGACACAGAAGAAGCGAAATTCTACCGAAAGAACTCAACAGATATTGAGATAATCTATGTGAAATCATTCTTAGTGTCAAAAGAAAATACGGCGAAGATTACGAGCTTTCAATCCTTCGTGGAGTGATTTCAACTTCCATAGACCATCGACATTTGAAAAATCGTAAATATTCTGTGACAGAGAAAACCTACAAGCCGTGAGATGTCTGGAAACTCGTAGCAAACAACTTGGACAAAAGCAGGTATACTAATCTATTGACGATATAAACTTGCAAACTTTATTTGTTGAATCAAAGACAGTTTCATATTGATGTTGAAAACTATTTCAAGGCTGATGTCAGTTTAGAAAGTACGATTTTCTTTCCATTTTGATTGTATCGAGCATAAATTTTAGTCTACGTTGAGTCGGATACGAAATGCAAAACAAACAATTGAAAGCTACAAATGTACGTGTTCAATGACAAGACCTAAATAAAACCTGTTTGATACTGGAGAAAAATCTCAGTATGTATGTAATAAACAAATTACAAAATGGAAAGTGCTTTTGTATGGTATTTACACACTTGTTTGTTTTCACAAAACTCACTCGCTCGTACCTCGCTCGTTCGTTTTGTGAAAACAAACTCGTGCGTAAATACCATACGCCAGCACTTCCCATTAAAGGGATACCCGAGTGAAAAACACATTGGGGCTCAAAAGAATCTTCAACATGTTCTTTGTTCAGAAAATGTATTAAAATTTGATCAAAGGTTTTTAGTATTAAGAACGAGCACCTCAAAGTTGGCCCCACGAAGACATGGGCGCCGCCATCTTTGTTTGCATTTACGGAAGTGACGTCACTTCGTCCCACCAGCGTTCTCACTCTCTCACTTATTAGGTGTTTTTAGGATGATAAACGCCTTAACTGTACCTCACATACTTTGTAGTTCTTATACTTATTCAGAAGTCACTCGAGTCTTTTAAGCCATGTTGTTTTGCTGTTATTAAATGGCAGTTACGAGACCTTGTTGTTCGTCTGATAATTTCTCGCCTTCCCAATGCTTTTCTTCCTCCTCCCAGTCTTCTGAACTTTTCTCATAATGTCGTCTTCATCATAATTTCGGTTTCTGTAAGAATTCCTCTGCAATCCCGATGAAAATATATCCACTTTAATTCCGAGCGTGTGAAAATCATACAAAGACAAGTAGCCGCGATACGCTGGTGGGACGAAGTGACGTCACTTCCGTAAATGCAAACAAAGATGGCGGCGCCCATGTCTTCGCGGGGCCAACTTTGAGGTGCTCGTTCTTAATACTAAAAACGTTTGATCAAATTTTAATACATTTTCTGAACAAAGAACATGTTGAAGATTCTTTTGAGCCCCAATGTGTTTTTCACTCGGGTATCCCTTTAAGTAATCTCTATTTCCCACGAATAAAGTTACATAAAGCATTAAGCTGTTCACATTGGAGAGATGGGATTCCAAATTTGAGAGAAATTTCCTCTGCGACAAACTTTACACTTCGAAATCTCATTTCAATCGCTATCTCGTTTTGACTTCGTTATGCATAAATAGCTAATTACCAGAAATTTGGAAGTGACGTCACGGACACGGTTTTGGGCTCTGAGTCGCAGACCCTACATGGGGAGAAACGGAAACGATGAAATCGCCGTTCTCCCTCAAGTAGGGGATGCTGTACGCAGGCTATGGCCCGCTATGCACGCGCTAACATACTGACACAGCAAAACAATTTCAAAAACATAAAGTATTCAAGAGATAAGAAACCTAAACTGTAAATGAGAATGTTACGTAACTTTAATTACGTAAATTTGACGCGGTTAATTCAGATAAGTAGGTAAGAAAACGATAGACTCTGGGAGGGGGTGCAAATTTCTTTAGCAAATTGTCTAGGAAATTTGCACCGCGGAGTGCAAATTTACGGCTATGCAAATTTCCTGGGCCACCGGTAGTTTTTTACGAGAACAGTTCACTGCTTCTTCTTTATCTTTCAGTTATCAAATTTGGAATGATGCAATTTTGGACTTTCGCAACGAAATGGACTTCTTTGTTCAAACAGCCGGCATGTTTGTGATAAAGGTGACTCATAGTCACTTGATAGCGTATTATGCGTGCGTTGACAGACGCTAGACGGTCCCTCAGACAGTCCCTTCTCCAAGTAAATTCAATCCCCAGATGGATTTGATTGGGGCCAGTTTTACTGGGTAAACGACTTTATCTCGAGTAGTGTAACCGCAGCTATCGAAAGCCAAGTTTCTCTCAGTTCCCAATGCAAATATTTCTGATAACCTGTAAATAGATTACTTGTGTACTCAAGCTTATGCTAAGAAATATATTTTAAATGTTAATGATTCTTCTATGAGAAAACTGGAAAAAAACTTTCAAATTTCGCGCTCTGGGATGCTTCAGCCAATCGCACAAGGTAAATAGATTGAATTAGTAACATGACGAAGTTTAACTTTCAAAATTGACACTTCCACGGGGTATTGCTCTTGCTCGAGTTCTTATCCCAAGCATTTCTTAAACATATTAAAACAAAACTGAAAGCAATCAATGTTTCAAAACAACTAATTGATTTTATTGCTATTCTACAAAGAATTGAAATTGCTCCTGAATTTGGCCGCGGAAGGAGCTGCCGAATGGTTTCCTTCTTGCAAACAAAATCAATCCCGCATCAATTACCGTCGTTTTTCGTAAATTTTCATTTCGAAAATCAAGCACAAACAAAAGAATGAAAAGGCGTGGCATATGACGCGGTTCTTTTTTTAATAAGAATGTTCAAGATCAAAAACGCGAAAACACTGCAAGGGCAAGAAAATTGGTGATACCCACACGGGAAAATGCAAAAGTCTCTGGTACACCGGTATTAGGCAGAAGAAGTTCCCTGCAGCGTCTCTAAACCTTTTCGCGGAAGTGATAACGTTGGAATACTACTAGCCACCAATCGTAGCCTACTCCAGCTACACTCACTAAATCATCTGTTTCAAGAAATTCGAAAATTGATGCCCAATAAAGATGCGTTGTAGCGGAATACACGAGAACACTGAGAATGGCTGTAGTGGATATAAAAGGGTCCTTTAGTAATCTTAGGTGTTGCCGATTTTTACCAAGTTCGCACAATGTGATTGGATGCCCGAGATTTCTTTTGTGAAAAAAGACAAACAATAGCCAGCTGTCAAATTCAAGTTATTCATTTTGTGTTGTGCATCAGATAGAACGTGCCGCTTGCATTAGACTGATATACAGGAGGGTAGTGTAACTTATTTGACTAGACAATCTCCAACACACTCTACTTATTTATTTCGTTACAATGGCTGAAAGGTGAGTGTTTTGCTGTATATCTGTTTTGGACTTGAATGCTTTTGTTTGCTTTCGTTTTCGCATCTCAACTGTGTTTTATCATACTTGTTTCACAGTTCAAGAAAACGTGCAAGAGCGAATAGTGAAGTCGGAGCTAAGGGTGAAAGCAAACGAATGGTGCTGAGTCCCACGGTATGTGAGCCTCATAAATCGGTCATGTGTACAGCAAATCTACATCTGTAGTGATTACAGTGTCACTGTCTGCATTTTCCTCAAGGTGAACGTAAATCGGTCAGTGAGTGTTTCAACGCGCAAGAATATTTGAGCCGTTCCTGGCGGTATATTACTCCATAGTATATACATTGTACTTGTTGCATGCGGATCGAGTCACAGCTAGCTAACAGTTCTTTGTATTCTGTTTGCAGAAGACGTTGCTCTACAGACTCTACGGTAAAATTAAAAACTCGCCAAAGAAAGCCTACGTTGCCAAGCAACTTCTCGTCGGCAAAAATGTAGACGAATTAACGAAGGAGCTGGGGGTGGCAAAGCCTACGGTACAGTTATACGGGATAGATTGCTTTGCTGCTGAATTCCCCATGGACCACGGAATGATGGCTGGATATTTACAAATCAAGAAGGAACAGTTCAGCATTATATGTGCCTGTATTAAAGCCAACAAAATCTTAAAGCTACGTACAATTAGGGATGACCTAAAGACAGATTATTCGTATAATCAAATCCGTTTCGTGTTGGCTTGCCTTATTCGAGACTATGATGAATTGTGAACACAGCGCATTGCCGATCGACTTACACATTTTAGAAATTTTATAACTTTCTAGCTTTATCACCAGTTTAATAAAATGACCATGAAGGGGCCGGATCAGTTGAATTGTTTTAGTTAGTTCAAGGTTATGTTCGTTTCAGTGTCATTTTTGTGATTGCGGCGGAAATCATTGTGCGAATCGAGTCGTACCGGTTTCACAGGAAATTTGCACACCCTTGCTGATAAATGTTTTAAGTATTTCTTTAGACGTTTATTATCTTTATACTAAGGCAGACATAGCAGAAGTGACCTAGGTATGTCATGTGCTTTAGGTTTACGGCGAAAACTTAGCGTTCCTTTTTGAACGCAAATTTGTGCCCAGCTATGCATTTTAGCTTGCAAAACGGAGTTTAATAACGATGCACATTTTAAAACTTCTTAATGGCTTACAATGCATTTATTCAAGATAATATGTACATTCAAAGGAGCATTGAGTTCCGAGGTTTTCGTAGCGTTCATGTTCTGTTACTGCTGTCAAAATCGAACTCGTTTGCTGGAAGGACGGCACCCGTTGCACATTCTAACTGGATTATTTCAAGATTCCCGCCAAATTCAATTATCGGGTCGGTACTTTGCGGCGGCTTTCAATTAGTGGTCTATTCAGTGGCCCGCTATTTACGCCTAACATTGCAAAGCAAAGCCAAATAATTTCAAAATAAAATTATTCAAGAGCTAAGCAACTGTGACTACGTTTATACATAAACTATCGGCCGCGCGCTCGGCAATCCTTTATATAGGACGACACGAATTTTTACCAAAAATACAATAGAATGCAACACAATACAATTCAATAGAACGCAACACAATACAATAGAATACAATTTGGTAGCAATTCGTGTCGTTCTACATGAAGGGATGGCCGCGCGCTCGATTCAAATAACCTTAGAGAAATACAATGCAACACACAGGGAGTGCCGGTTTATAAGGCTTCAGTAAAAGCGCTCAATTCAAATCACCTTAGACTATTATTAAGTAATAAAATTCATTTATTCGAAAAGACATGGGAGTGCCGAAATTTCCTATAAAGTTTCTGTAAAACTTCTAAATATTTAATGAGTTGTGTTAGATCTCAATATTCGATTAACGCGTTTTTGATGTTAAGAATTTGGGATCACTCACGCTATCTAGTAATCACGACTCGTTTCATAACAACGAGACTCAACTTTGTAAACGAGCTCGTTTTGTACAAAACGAAACGGGATCAGGCTCAACTTAAAACGAGGCTCAACTAACACGAGGCTCAACTTTTGTAAACAACGAACTCAACTTTTCAAACGAGGCTTTTCTTCAAATGAGGCTCATTTCAAGCTCGTTACTTTGCGGCGGCCTTTCGATTAGTGGTCTATTCAGTGGCCCGCTATGCACGCGCTAACATACTGACACAGCAAAACAATTTCAAAACATAAAGTATTCAAGAGATGAGAAACCTAAACTGTAAATGAGTATGTTACGTAACTTTAATTACGTAAATTTGACGCGCTTAATTCGGATAAGTAGGTAAGAAAACGATAGACTCTGGGAGGGGGTGCAAATTTCCTTAGCAAATTGTCTAGGAAATTTGCACCGCGGAGTTCAAATTTACGGCTATGCAAATTTCCTGGCCCACCGGTAGTTTTTTACGAGAACAGTTCACTGATTCTTCTTTATCTTTCAGCAATTTTGGACTTTCGCAACGAAATGGACTTCTTTGTTCAAACAGCCGGCATGTTTGTGATAAAGGTGACTCATAGTCACTTGATAGCGTATTATGCGTGCGTTGACAGACGCTAGACGGTCCCTCAGACGGTCCCTTCTCCAAGTAAATTCAATCCCCAGATGGATTTCATTGGGGCCAGTTTTACTGGGTAAACGACTTTATCTGGGGTAGTGTAACCGCAGCTATCGAAAGCCAAGTTTCTCTCAGTTCCCAATGCAAATATTTCTGATAACCTGTAAATAGGTTACTTGTGTACTCAAGCTTATGCTAAGAAATATATTTTAAATGTTAATGATTCTTCTATGAGAAAACTGGAAAAAAACTTTCAAATTTCGCGCTCTGGGATGCTTCAGCCAATCGCACAAGGTAAATAGATTGAATTAGTAACATGACGAAGTTTAACTTTCAAAATTGACACTTCCACGGGGGTATCGCTCTTGCTCGAGTTCTTATCCCAAGCATTTCTTAAACATATTAAAACAAAACTGAAAGCAATCAGTGTTTCAAAACCACTAATTGATTTTATTGCTATTCTACAAAGAATTGAAATTGCTCCTGAATTTGGCCGCGGAAGGAGCTGCCGAATGGTTTCCTTCTTGCAAACAAAATCAATCCCGCATCAATTACCGTCGTTTTTCTTAAATTTTCATTTCGAAAATCAAGCACAAACAAAAGCATAAAAAGGCGTGGCATATGACGCGGTTCTTTTTTTAATAAGAATGTTCAAGATCAAAAACGCGAAGACACTGCAAGGGCAAGAAAATTGGTGATACCCACACGGGAAAATGCAAAAGTCTCTGGTACACCGGTATTAGGCAGAAGAAGTTCCCTGCAGCGTCTCTAAACCTTTTCGCGGAAGTGATAACGTTGCAATACTACTAGCCACCAATCGTAGCCTACTCCCGCTACACTCACTAAATCATCTGTTTCAAGAAATTCGAAAATTGATGCCCAATAAAGATGCGTTGTAGCGGAATACACGAGAACACTGAGAATGGCTGTAGTGGATATAAAAGGGTCCTTTAGTAATCTTAGGTGTTGCCGATTTTTACCAAGTTCGCACAATGTGATTGGATGCCCGAGATTTCTTTTGTGAAAAAAGACAAACAATAGCCAGCTGTCAAATTCAAGTTATTCATTTTGTGTTGTGCATCAGATAGAACGTGCCGCTTGCATTAGACTGATATACAGGAGGGTAGTGTAACTTATTTGACTAGACAATCTCCAACATACTCTACTTATTTATTTCGTTACAATGGCTGAAAGGTGAGTGTTTTGCTGTATATCTGTGTCGTTCTACATGAAGGGATGGCCGCGCGCTCGATTCAAATAACCTTAGAGAAATACAATGCAACACACAGGGAGTGCCGGTTTATAAGGCTTCAGTAAAAGCGCTCAATTCAAATCACCTTAGACTATTATTAAGTAATAAAATTCATTTATTCGAAAAGACATGGGAGTGCCGAAATTTCCTATAAAGTTTCTGTAAGACTTCTACATATTTAATGAGTTGTGTTAGATCTCAATATTCGATTAACGCGTTTTTGATGTTAAGAATTTGGGATCACTCACGCTATCTAGTAATCACGACTCGTTTCATAACAACGAGACTCAACTTTGTAAACGAGCTCGTTTTGTACAAAACGAAACGGGATCAGGCTCAACTTAAAACGAGGCTCAACTAACACGAGGCTCAACTTTTGTAAACAACGAACTCAACTTTTCAAACGAGGCTTTTCTTCAAATGAGGCTCATTTCAAGCTCGTTACTTTGCGGCGGCCTTTCGATTAGTGGTCTATTCAGTGGCCCGCTATGCACGCGCTAACATACTGACACAGCAAAACAATTTCAAAACATAAAGTATTCAAGAGATGAGAAACCTAAACTGTAAATGAGTATGTTACGTAACTTTAATTACGTAAATTTGACGCGCTTAATTCGGATAAGTAGGTAAGAAAACGATAGACTCTGGGAGGGGGTGCAAATTTCCTTAGCAAATTGTCTAGGAAATTTGCACCGCGGAGTTCAAATTTACGGCTATGCAAATTTCCTGGCCCACCGGTAGTTTTTTACGAGAACAGTTCACTGATTCTTCTTTATCTTTCAGCAATTTTGGACTTTCCCAACGAAATGGACTTCTTTGTTCAAACAGCCGGCATGTTTGTGATAAAGGTGACTCATAGTCACTTGATAGCGTATTATGCGTGCGTTGACAGACGCTAGACGGTCCCTCAGACGGTCCCTTCTCCAAGTAAATTCAATCCCCAGATGGATTTCATTGGGGCCAGTTTTACTGGGTAAACGACTTTATCTGGGGTAGTGTAACCGCAGCTATCGAAAGCCAAGTTTCTCTCAGTTCCCAATGCAAATATTTCTGATAACCTGTAAATAGGTTACTTGTGTACTCAAGCTTATGCTAAGAAATATATTTTAAATGTTAATGATTCTTCTATGAGAAAACTGGAAAAAAACTTTCAAATTTCGCGCTCTGGGATGCTTCAGCCAATCGCACAAGGTAAATAGATTGAATTAGTAACATGACGAAGTTTAACTTTCAAAATTGACACTTCCACGGGGGTATCGCTCTTGCTCGAGTTCTTATCCCAAGCATTTCTTAAACATATTAAAACAAAACTGAAAGCAATCAGTGTTTCAAAACCACTAATTGATTTTATTGCTATTCTACAAAGAATTGAAATTGCTCCTGAATTTGGCCGCGGAAGGAGCTGCCGAATGGTTTCCTTCTTGCAAACAAAATCAATCCCGCATCAATTACCGTCGTTTTTCTTAAATTTTCATTTCGAAAATCAAGCACAAACAAAAGCATAAAAAGGCGTGGCATATGACGCGGTTCTTTTTTTAATAAGAATGTTCAAGATCAAAAACGCGAAGACACTGCAAGGGCAAGAAAATTGGTGATACCCACACGGGAAAATGCAAAAGTCTCTGGTACACCGGTATTAGGCAGAAGAAGTTCCCTGCAGCGTCTCTAAACCTTTTCGCGGAAGTGATAACGTTGGAATACTACTAGCCACCAATCGTAGCCTACTCCCGCTACACTCACTAAATCATCTGTTTCAAGAAATTCGAAAATTGATGCCCAATAAAGATGCGTTGTAGCGGAATACACGAGAACACTGAGAATGGCTGTAGTGGATATAAAAGGGTCCTTTAGTAATCTTAGGTGTTGCCGATTTTTACCAAGTTCGCACAATGTGATTGGATGCCCGAGATTTCTTTTGTGAAAAAAGACAAACAATAGCCAGCTGTCAAATTCAAGTTATTCATTTTGTGTTGTGCATCAGATAGAACGTGCCGCTTGCATTAGACTGATATACAGGAGGGTAGTGTAACTTATTTGACTGGACAATCTCCAACATACTCTACTTATTTATTTCGTTACAATGGCTGAAAGGTGAGTGTTTTGCTGTATATCTGTGTCGTTCTACATGAAGGGATGGCCGCGCGCTCGATTCAAATAACCTTAGAGAAATACAATGCAACACACAGGGAGTGCCGGTTTATAAGGCTTCAGTAAAAGCGCTCAATTCAAATCACCTTAGACTATTATTAAGTAATAAAATTCATTTATTCGAAAAGACATGGGAGTGCCGAAATTTCCTATAAAGTTTCTGTAAGACTTCTACATATTTAATGAGTTGTGTTAGATCTCAATATTCGATTAACGCGTTTTTGATGTTAAGAATTTGGGATCACTCACGCTATCTAGTAATCACGACTCGTTTCATAACAACGAGACTCAACTTTGTAAACGAGCTCGTTTTGTACAAAACGAAACGGGATCAGGCTCAACTTAAAACGAGGCTCAACTAACACGAGGCTCAACTTTTGTAAACAACGAACTCAACTTTTCAAACGAGGCTTTTCTTCAAATGAGGCTCATTTCAAGCTCGTTACTTTGCGGCGGCCTTTCGATTAGTGGTCTATTCAGTGGCCCGCTATGCACGCGCTAACATACTGACACAGCAAAACAATTTCAAAACATAAAGTATTCAAGAGATGAGAAACCTAAACTGTAAATGAGTATGTTACGTAACTTTAATTACGTAAATTTGACGCGCTTAATTCGGATAAGTAGGTAAGAAAACGATAGACTCTGGGAGGGGGTGCAAATTTCCTTAGCAAATTGTCTAGGAAATTTGCACCGCGGAGTTCAAATTTACGGCTATGCAAATTTCCTGGCCCACCGGTAGTTTTTTACGAGAACAGTTCACTGATTCTTCTTTATCTTTCAGCAATTTTGGACTTTCGCAACGAAATGGACTTCTTTGTTCAAACAGCCGGCATGTTTGTGATAAAGGTGACTCATAGTCACTTGATAGCGTATTATGCGTGCGTTGACAGACGCTAGACGGTCCCTCAGACGGTCCCTTCTCCAAGTAAATTCAATCCCCAGATGGATTTCATTGGGGCCAGTTTTACTGGGTAAACGACTTTATCTGGGGTAGTGTAACCGCAGCTATCGAAAGCCAAGTTTCTCTCAGTTCCCAATGCAAATATTTCTGATAACCTGTAAATAGGTTACTTGTGTACTCAAGCTTATGCTAAGAAATATATTTTAAATGTTAATGATTCTTCTATGAGAAAACTGGAAAAAAACTTTCAAATTTCGCGCTCTGGGATGCTTCAGCCAATCGCACAAGGTAAATAGATTGAATTAGTAACATGACGAAGTTTAACTTTCAAAATTGACACTTCCACGGGGGTATCGCTCTTGCTCGAGTTCTTATCCCAAGCATTTCTTAAACATATTAAAACAAAACTGAAAGCAATCAGTGTTTCAAAACCACTAATTGATTTTATTGCTATTCTACAAAGAATTGAAATTGCTCCTGAATTTGGCCGCGGAAGGAGCTGCCGAATGGTTTCCTTCTTGCAAACAAAATCAATCCCGCATCAATTACCGTCGTTTTTCTTAAATTTTCATTTCGAAAATCAAGCACAAACAAAAGCATAAAAAGGCGTGGCATATGACGCGGTTCTTTTTTTAATAAGAATGTTCAAGATCAAAAACGCGAAGACACTGCAAGGGCAAGAAAATTGGTGATACCCACACGGGAAAATGCCAAAGTCTCTGGTACACCGGTATTAGGCAGAAGAAGTTCCCTGCAGCGTCTCTAAACCTTTTCGCGGAAGTGATAACGTTGGAATACTACTAGCCACCAATTGTAGCCTACTCCCGCTACACTCACTAAATCATCTGTTTCAAGAAATTCGAAAATTGATGCCCAATAAAGATGCGTTGTAGCGGAATACACGAGAACACTGAGAATGGCTGTAGTGGATATAAAAGGGTCCTTTAGTAATCTTAGGTGTTGCCGATTTTTACCAAGTTCGCACAATGTGATTGGATGCCCGAGATTTCTTTTGTGAAAAAAGACAAACAATAGCCAGCTGTCAAATTCAAGTTATTCATTTTGTGTTGTGCATCAGATAGAACGTGCCGCTTGCATTAGACTGATATACAGGAGGGTAGTGTAACTTATTTGACTAGACAATCTCCAACATACTCTACTTATTTATTTCGTTACAATGGCTGAAAGGTGAGTGTTTTGCTGTATATCTGTGTCGTTCTACATGAAGGGATGGCCGCGCGCTCGATTCAAATAACCTTAGAGAAATACAATGCAACACACAGGGAGTGCCGGTTTATAAGGCTTCAGTAAAAGCGCTCAATTCAAATCACCTTAGACTATTATTAAGTAATAAAATTCATTTATTCGAAAAGACATGAGAGTGCCGAAATTTCCTATAAAGTTTCTGTAAGACTTCTACATATTTAATGAGTTGTGTTAGATCTCAATATTCGATTAACGCGTTTTTGATGTTAAGAATTTGGGATCACTCACGCTATCTAGTAATCACGACTCGTTTCATAACAACGAGACTCAACTTTGTAAACGAGCTCGTTTTGTACAAAACGAAACGGGATCAGGCTCAACTTAAAACGAGGCTCAACTAACACGAGGCTCAACTTTTGTAAACAACGAACTCAACTTTTCAAACGAGGCTTTTCTTCAAATGAGGCTCATTTCAAGCTCGTTACTTTGCGGCGGCCTTTCGATTAGTGGTCTATTCAGTGGCCCGCTATGCACGCGCTAACATACTGACACAGCAAAACAATTTCAAAACATAAAGTATTCAAGAGATGAGAAACCTAAACTGTAAATGAGTATGTTACGTAACTTTAATTACGTAAATTTGACGCGCTTAATTCGGATAAGTAGGTAAGAAAACGATAGACTCTGGGAGGGGGTGCAAATTTCCTTAGCAAATTGTCTAGGAAATTTGCACCGCGGAGTTCAAATTTACGGCTATGCAAATTTCCTGGCCCACCGGTAGTTTTTTACGAGAACAGTTCACTGATTCTTCTTTATCTTTCAGCAATTTTGGACTTTCGCAACGAAATGGACTTCTTTGTTCAAACAGCCGGCATGTTTGTGATAAAGGTGACTCATAGTCACTTGATAGCGTTGTGGCTCCTGCACATTAGGAATAATAACTCGGCTTGGCTCCAATAACTCAACTTTAATATTAGACTTAATACGATCCACTTTGACTCCAGCTTGGTTTACAACTCCAAGTAAACTTTTATAATTCTCTCGTCGAACAGACAACAAACACGCACACAGTTCCAGTGTCCTTCCAGGATCTCTTGACGCGGTTTATCTAGGTAAAATACACTGAAATTAAACTACAAAGTTCTATACGACATAATTTTAAGAAGTTATGAAACTTACCGGACTGTTCGGTAACCTAAGGAAGCATTTATAGCGCTGACAAAACGCTATCCAAAATCCAACATGGACGACGACAAACATGTGTTCGACTACTGATCACGTGACGTGCGAAACTCCCCTAGGGGGTAGTACACGGTAGCCACACCGGCCCCTAAATGAAATAGTTTAACGATGACTTCATTTACATACATAAGCTACCGAGCTATTACACAATAATGTTCTTAAAGTGTCATTGTATATATAAATCAGTTCACGTTCTCTAACGAAACTTGTAACTCCATTACACTGCTTCATCTGCATCTGCGGAATCGTCCATCTCAAGCAGACACAACTTGGCCACTGGACGCGTGAGTATGGTGCTACTCACTTTAACTTCTCCCCGACGCTGTCGTCTTGCATGTGTCGCTACAGACGATGACGTCTTCACTCTTGCTGTGCGCACATATCCATCCTTGGATCCAATTACCTCTGTGACGTATCCGAGCGGCCATTCGCCTCTTGGAAAATTCTCATCAGCAAGAAGGACAAGGTCACCGACTTTCACATTTCTCTTTGGTATGTTCCACTTCTTCCTTTCCAACAGCGTAGGAAGGTACTCTTTCGTCCACCTTCGCCAAAACACATTGGCTAAGTATTGCGCTTGCTTCCACGCACGCTTGCAATATTGATCCTCTTTATCGAACACTCCCGGTGGTAGGCTTGGACAAGGTCTCAGGTGCAACAAGTGATTGGGAGTCAATGGCTCATCATCTGCGATGCTGTCACTATTGCGTGTCAAGGGCCTGCTGTTGATGATGTTAACAGCTTCTGCTATCACGGTGGAGAGGACCTCGTCTGTAACTAACTGCTCCTTCAATGTGGCCTTCAGGACCCGTTTCGACGTCTGCACCATCCTCTCCCATACACCTCCCATATGGCTAGCAGCAGGGGGATTAAACTTCCACTTGATCTCCCTTTGTGCACAGAAATTACTAATCTTCTGGTAGTTCCACTGTCCCATGGCTTCCCTCAACTCCTTGTCTGCACCTTTGAAGTTTGTCCCTCGGTCACTGCGTATCTCTTCTGGACAGCCGCGAATGCTGATAAATCTTCTCAGAGCATTTATCATGGAATCTACAGTCAATGAGTGTGCAACCTCAATATGCACTGCACGCACAGTCAAGCATGTGAAAAGGCATCCGTATCTCTTCACGTGGGATCTTCCTTGCTTTTCTTCTACCGGCCCAAAGTAATCTACCCCGACGTATGTGAACGGTGGCTTGTTAGGAGTGAGCCTATCTTTTGGCAAATCCGCCATGTACTGCTCTTGGGGACGAACTCTTCTCTTCTGACAGTCCAGACACCTTCCTAGCACGCGCCGTACCGCAGACCGTCCCTTCACTATCCAAAACTTCCTTCTTGCAGACGAAAGTACTGCTTCCTGTCCCATATGACCGACGTTCACGTGATGTTCCTTGATTATCATATCGGTTACATGATGCTTGTAGGGTAATATTATTGGGTGCCTCAGTTGATAGGCGACAGGTGCACTGCCAATACGACCTCCAGCGGTCAGCAATCCTTCATTCATTTGTGGATTCAACTTGTATATGGACGCTCCTGCCCTTTTCACTGACTTCTTGACAGACCTTTCGTCAGCATCGGCACTTGTCGATGACTGTATCGCCAGTACTTCTGGAAATGCTTTGCCTTGAACGTAGCAAAGGATTTCGCATTCAGCAGACCTCAATTCATCAAGCGTCAAGCAACCGACTCGTACCCCTTCTGTTTTATTCACGTTTTCGCAGGAAGGAACGTTCTTCTGCTGCAGGGCTTTCCTTCTCAGGTATTGCTTGAAGCGTAGTAACCACGCAATGGTCATCTTCAATTTCCACCAGGAAGAGTGATACATGATCAGGTCATCAACAACATCACTATTGGCCGTTGTGGCATAAATTGGACTCTCCTTCCTGACTTCCGGAACTTCATCCTTTAGCTCGGGAATCCCAATCTTTTCCGGCCAGTGGGCTTCGTCTTTCCACAGAAACTTAGGACCTGTCAACCATCGATCATCCTTTAACATGGCGTCTAACTTCATTCTCTTTGACCCATCATCTGCTGGGTTGTCATCTCTGTTTACGTATCTCCATTCCGAGGGCGTCGAACCATTATGTATGATGGTCAAACGGTTGGACTCAAACGTGTGGAATCTCTTAGAGCTGTTATTGATACACTTCAATACCGAAGTGGAGTCTGTCCAGTACGTCACTTTCTGCACCATCATATCTAGCTCTTCACGGATCACTTTACTCAACTTTACGGATATGACAGCAGCCGTTAACTCAAGTCTTGGGATGGATATTTCTCTAATGGGTGCCAACCGGGCCTTCCCCATGACGAACGAACAGTGGATTCTTCCGGAGACATCTACCAAGCGGAGGTAGGCAACCGACGAGTATCCCAGTCGGGAAGCATCTGAGAATAGATGTAGGTGAACATCTTTAACTTCGCCAAACACTCGAGGCTTGTAGCAGCGGTCTACTTGTACTTCTTCAAGCTTTACAAGATCATCTAACCATCGCCTCCACTGCGCCATTTCGCTCTCTCCCAGCTGTTCATCCCAGCCGACTTTTAGCCTACTCAGCATCTGTAACAGCAGCTTAGCTTTCATGACGTAAGGTGCCATAAACCCCAACGGATCAAACAGTGAATACACGACCGGCAATATTCCTCTTCTTGTCGTCGACTTCTCGCTCACCAAACGCTCGATCTTGCTCAAGACCTCCCACACAAACTTGTCCTCTTCTATGTTCCACTTCAGGCCAAGAGCACTTTCTGTTGGAAGTCTCTCCAACTCGAGATTAACCACCGACTTGGCCCTCTCTGATTCTGGGATCGTTGCTAAGACCTCTCTATCGTTACTGAACCATTTTGTCAATCTGAACCCTCCTTCAGCAAGTAATTCTCGCAGCTGGCTCACTAGGTTAACTGCCTTCATAGTTGTGTCCGTTGACTTCATGAGGTCATCCACGTACATATTCTTATGGATAGTCTCTGCAACCTCCTTATCCAGGCCTTCATGTAAATCTGCTGTCTTCTTCAAGCAGAAATTTGCCACACCAGGTGATGACGTCGCTCCAAAGAGATGTTTCACCATGCGATATTCCACTGCATCTCCTGACAAATCTGCATTCGGCCACCACAAAAACCTCAATGCATCACAATCTTTAGGTTCTACCAGGACTTGGTGAAACATCGCTTCTATGTCAGCTACTAAGCCGATGGTTTCTTGTCTAAACCGACTTAACACTCCTACCAGATGATTTGTTAAATCTGGGCCTTGTAAGAGCTGTTGATTCAGTGACGTTTGACCATACTTGGCGGCACAATCGAATACCACCCTCACCTTGTCTTGTTTCAAAGGGTGCGTCACTGGGTGGTGAGGAAGATACCAAACTGGTCGGTCCTTTGGATTTAATTCTTCATTAGGTACTCTTTGTGCGTGCCCCTTTGCCACGTAGTCGTTCATTGTCGTCTTATACTTGTCAAACAAGTTTCCATCCCTTAGCAACCGTTTCTTCAGAAGTGCACATCTTCGCTCTGCCATCAATCTATTATTTGGCAGATAGGGCGGATCTGTTCGCCAAGGCAATGCTACTTGATAATGTCCATTTACTCTCTTGAGTGTCCGCTCCATTACTTCCAAGGCTTGTTTGTCCTCGATCGATGGACAAACATTTGAACTGACAACAGAGTCTCCAAAGTCAGTCTTCCAAAGTCTCTCTAATTGCTCTTGCATAACCTCATCTCGAATCTCACGCTCAGTCACCGCTGTCTCCGACTTCTCCTTGTCCATAAGACCTTCGCCCAGGCCTTGACATTCTTTCTCTCCAGGCTTGTCACTGGCACTGGTTATCTCTGTATTCATGTCGAGTGATCTCACACAGCTCGATCTTCGTCTCTCAGATCTGTCCTTGTCGTATTCATTGTTTAGGTCAACGCATTGTTCTGCACCGCCCATCAGACGAACATAATTGACTGAGCAGTGGTCCTTATCCTTTAGGCCACCAACAGGACCCATCACCGTCCATCCTAGGCTGTAGCGCACTGCTACTGGTTCATTCTCTCCACCTGCCTTGCACTCCAGTGGAAGAAACAAACTTGGCTTTTCCTTAAGTCCTATTACTAACATGATTTCTTCAGCCTCCGACTCCTCGAAGTTGATATCGCTCAAATGAGGCCAGTTACTTAAGTCATCCCTCTTTGGGATGCAATTATTTGAAATTGGGATTTGCTTTACAGTTCTAACCTTTGACAACTCCACTGATGTTGTTTCGTCCATAGACATAACCACAATATCTATCACTTGACCCTCGATGCTCTTTGATCCGGTCATACCAGTCAGCGTAAAATTAATCTTTGAACCTCTTGCACCAAGCTTCTCCTGCAACTGCTCTTTACACAAGGTCACCTCCGAACCACTGTCAAGTAATGCATAAGTCTCCACTGTTTTATCACCTCCCTTAGCTTGGACTTTAACAGGGATAACTCCTAAGCAGACACGCACCTCGCCGGCCCCAGTTGCAGCAGTCATAGAGTTGCCACGACCAGCATTCTCAACTTGACCATTGTCCCTCGGCTCTGCAACTGAACCTGCCGTGCCATCAACTCGCTGCCGGTTCCATTCGCTACTAGGGTGTGCTCCATTTGAGGCACCAACATTGTTTGCTCTGTTACTGTCCATTCTGTCTCTGGTTCTAGGAGGCGGATGTAACAATGTGTGGTGATCCCTGTCGCATCCTGTAGTCTGACACTTAAAGTGTGCCCTAGGGCACGTTCTTGCAAAATGCCCACCGTTAAGACATTTAAGGCACAGTTTGTGGTCCAGCACTAGTTTTTTCCTTTCTTGGTAAGGTACGCTCTTAAACTTGTCACATCTCCATATATTGTGTTGACCAGAGCAAGCTACACATCCTTGTGTAGAACTAGAGCTGTTCACCCTACGTGGACCCTGCCCTTGATTGGGACTAACTTCAGCAGCCATTGTTGTCACTTTCTGATAATGCCTTCCAGGCCTCTCTTCATTTCTTTTCCTTTCTTTCTCCTTTGGAGGACTAGAAATGAGATCTTCTCCAAATTCATTGTTCACAAGTTTAGCCCTTTCTTTCACAAACCGAAGGAAATCCACAAATTTTGGCCTTGAGTTGCGCTCAATTATCCAACCAGCGCACTCAGTCCACTTGGCTCTCATGAAATAAGGTAGTTTCTTATTCAGTTCCCTTAAGGTGCTCATGTGATTTAGATCACTTACATACTCCGGTCCCATACCCATTAAGGTTCTATCGGCAACCTCAAGGTGTCTTGCAAACTCTAACAATGATGCTCCACCTGCATTCTTCAGAGGAGGCAAATTCACCAGCTTCTCTACATGTGCTGTTGCTATTATGTGTGGCAAACCAAAGTTCTCTCGCAGGGTATCCTTTGCGGTGCGATAACCCTCAGCTGGAGGCAAGTTAACACAGCTTTCGATTGCTTCTCGGGCCTTTCCTCTGCAATGTTGTATTAGAAATTGCAAATTTCTAGAATCATCAAGATTGTCCTTCTCTAGACAGTTCTCAAAATTATGAATGAATGATACATACTTCACTGGGTCTCCATCGAAGTGCATATACTCAATCTTAGGGGAGGCAACAACTTGCCGCAAAACCTGCAATATCTGTTCTCCACTGCCATTCATCAGTGGTGCTTGTTCTTTTCTTACTAGTTGTTGTTGCCGTGTTGTATCTTGGGAATCCTGTGGAGTTAGTGGCTGCACATACGTAACTTGGGAACCCTGTGGAGTTAGTGTCTGCACATACGTAACTTGGGAACCCTGTGGTGGCTCTACATACGTAACTTGGGTACCCTGTGGTGGCTCTACATACGTAACTTGGGTAATAATAATAATAATGCACTTATATAGCGCAAATTAGCATATGGAAAATGTTCAGATGCGCTTTTACAAAGTCTCTACTTTTAAAATAAACTAACAAACTAATAATTAACTAACCAATTCATTAAGAATAACAGTCCAATAAAATGCTATTACTATGAGTAATGATAAAATTTAGTCGATAATAACCATAATAAAACTAGTTGTAAATAGTAGCTAAAGGCTAAAGACTTCTCTGAATAAGTAAGTCTTGAGCTGCTTCTTGAAATAGTCATAGGATTTGATTTGCCTAATACTAGCAGGTAATTTATTCCATAGAAAAGGTGCGGCTGATGTAAATGACCTATCGCCAATAGTAGACAGTGATGTAAAGGATGGTACGATCAGCCGTAGCTCATTATTAGATCTAGTGTTATAAAAAGAGCGCCCTCTGACTTTAATTAATTGAGAAATATACGAAGGGCACATACCATGGATAGCTTTGAAAGTGATAGTAAGTATCTTAAAGATTATTCTAGTTTTGACTGGAAGCCAGTGTAAGCTAATGAGAACCGGAGTAATATGTGCAAAACGGGAAACCTTACATATGATTCTAGCGGCAGCATTTTGAACTCTTTGAAGTTTTGCTATTTGGTAAGCAGGAAGACCATAACATAAACTGTTACAGTAGTCAAGGCGACATGAAATAAATGCATGGACAAGGATAGTGCAAGACTCAATGGTTAAAAATTTTCGAATCTTTCTAATGTTATGTAAATAATAAAATGATGATTTACACGTTTTATTAATATATGTCTCTAGAGACAGCCTTGGGTCCATCCAGACTCCAAGATTCTTGACAGAGAGGGTGGGTGTAACAACAGAGTTGGCAACAGAGAGATGACTAATTGAGTTTTTGTCAAGCTGTTGACGTGTGCCAATAATCATGAACTCAGTTTTTCCATGGTTCAATTTGAGCTTGTTCTCGTGCATCCAAGCCTGGATATCGTTGATACACTCTTCCATAGCTGTCACTGACTGGTACTGGTTAGTATCCGGTTTCGGTTTAAATGATAGATATAGTTGTGTATCATCTGCATATGCATGAGCGTGGGGTAAGTGTTTATCAATTATGCGAAATAAATCACTCGCATAGATGATAAAGAGCAGAGGGCCAAGACAGGAACCTTGAGGGAGGCCACAGTTAAGGTCAAATTTCCTAGATGAAGCATTGTTAATGGAGACACGTTGGGATCGTCCAGACAGGTAGGCAGTAAACCAGGAGAGAGCAGTACCAGAGACTCCAAGATTCAGTTGAAGTCGATTTAGTAAGATGGAGTGGTCAATCGTGTCAAAAGCAGCACTCAAATCTAAGAGAACTAATAGTGTTAAGTGTTGCTTGTTCATATTCAATAGAATGTCGTTCATGACTTTCAGCAGCGCAGTCTCAGTACTATGGTTTTTACGGTAGGCTGATTGAAGAGGTGGATACAGGCCATTCAGTGACATGTGCTCATGCAGTTGATTAAATACAGCTCTCTCTGTGAGTTTAGAGACGTATGATAGATTACTAACTGGTCGCAGATTAGGAAAACAAGTGTCTAAGTCTGTATTCTTCAGGTGAGGATAAACGAGTGCTTCTTTCCATAAATCAGGGAAGTGTCCGTACTCAAGAGACATATTTATCATGGAGCTAATCACCGGTAAAATGACATCTTTACACTGGAGTAAGAGTAAGGTCGGCATTGGGTCAAGTGTACATGACTTCTTACTTGCTGTTGTGATAAGATTAAGTATTCCTTGCTCAGAAATAGTGTTGAACCCCGTGAATTCCACCGACGTGGCAGGTACACAAACCGCGGCCTGGGCAGTATTAGTGTTTTCGGAACAGTCCAGTTCATCACGAATTTTGATAATTTTCTGCACAAAATAGTCTCCTAAGTCATTAGCAAGCACATTATTGTCCTTATAGTCAGGAAATGATAGTTTCTTCTCAGCAAACAGGAGCCGCTTAGTAGCACGGAACATTCTACCGACATCAGAAGAATTATATAAAGGGTACCCTGTGGTGTCTTTATATATGTAGCTTGGGAACCCTGTGGTAGCTGTATTTCTCTAGCCTGGAAACCCTGTGGTGGCTTTATGTATGTAGCTTGGGAACCCTGTGGTGGCTGTATTTCTCTAGCCTGGAAACCCTGTGGTGGCTGTATTTCTCTAGCCTGGAAACCCTGTGGTGGCTTTATTTCTCTAGCCTGGAAACCCTTTATGTCTTTCTCTTGTACATAACCTGTATTTATTGGGCTGTGGCTAACTGGTGCTAAGTTCAATTCCCCATCCCTTGCAACTGCTGTGGTTTGTTGACCTGGTGAAACTATTGGCATGTAAGAGCAACCAGTAAAGGACTGTGATTCTCTGCTGGGCACAGTGTACGTGTTTGACATTGGGAGTGTTTGCAAGGGAACTAACTCAAGGGCCTTATCTTCTTGTGACAGTTGTTCTGGTCCCAAACCCCTGTCTTCCTTATTCATCATTGCTGCCTCATCCTGAAGCAGCAACTGTCCTGAAACTATATCCTTAGCAGGATATAACTGTGTTGAAAGGGCTGACCCTCCATCACCTGACCCATGTAAATTAGGTTGTATATCCATATACTCCCCTTCCCACATATCATCCCCATTTTCATAAGCGGTAGCACTGACCATGGCCTGCTCTGCCTCCATTTCAGCCTCCATTCTTTCCCTTTCATAATTTAGCTCACTTATCTTTCGAGCAAGTTCCTGTTTCCTTTGCACTTGCTCTAATTTCAACTTAGCAAGAGCCAATTTCTCCCTTCTTTTAGAGGCTGAACTAGAATTACTGCTGTGTGTGAATGTAACACTGATGGTACTGATATCTTCTCCCCGTCCCTTTGCTAACTGTCTTGCCCGCTTACACCATGTTTTTGTGATTGCATCTAGTTCCATTTTCTTTACCATTTGCTCTTTGTAACTTAACTGAGCTTTCAATTTTCCTTCGTGAGAATCTAACATATCGATGTACAGTTCTTGGATTTCCACAAACTTACGCCAGATTCGTTCGTAAGATGTCATTTTAGACATAACATTACCCCAAACTGAAGGGAAAGTCTCACCTGAAACTGAGTCCATCGACATTTGCATTTCTCCCCGAAGCCTTGTTAGAGCGCCAATATAACCCGCTCGTGACTTGAACAACTCCTTTGCTCTCTCAGCCCTATCTTCGGCTACATTTCTCCTCTGTGATGGAAACCTAACCCTAGTTCCCCTTCCAAGCTCAATGGGCCGTTTTTCACCAATCTCTGACGTAGCACTCCTTTCTGTTGTGATCTTTGCTTCTCCCAGCACATGATTCTCCGGATCCGCACACGAATGAGTAGACATATTATCGCCAAACGATCAACGAGTAGTCCGATAAACTTTAATGTGGCTCCTGCACATTAGGAATAATAACTCGGCATGGCTCCAATAACTCAACTTTAATATTACACTTAATACGATCCACTTTGACTCCAGCTTGGTTTACAACTCCAAGTAAACTTTTATAATTCTCTCGTCGAACAGACAACAAACACGCGTCAAGAGATCCTGGAAGGACACTGGAACTGTGTGCGTGTTTGTTGTCTGTTCGACGAGAGAATTATAAAAGTTTACTTGGAGTTGTAAACCAAGCTGGAGTCAAAGTGGATCGTATTAAGTCTAATATTAAAGTTGAGTTATTGGAGCCAAGCCGAGTTATTATTCCTAATGTGCAGGAGCCACAAGCGTATTATGCGTGCGTTGACAGACGCTAGACGGTCCCTCAGACGGTCCCTTCTCCAAGTAAATTCAATCCCCAGATGGATTTGATTGGGGCCAGGTTTACTGGGTAAACGACTTTATCTGGGGTAGTGTAACCGCAGCTATCGAAAGCCAAGTTTCTCTCAGTTCCCAATGCAAATATTTCTGATAACCTGTAAATAGGTTACTTGTGTACTCAAGCTTATGCTAAGAAATATATTTTAAATGTTAATGATTCTTCTATGAGAAAACTGGAAAAAAACTTTCAAATTTCGCGCTCTGGGATGCTTCAGCCAATCGCACAAGGTAAATAGATTGAATTAGTAACATGACGAAGTTTAACTTTCAAAATTGACACTTCCACGGGGGTATTGCTCTTAATCGAGTTCTTATCCCAAGCATTTCTTAAACATATTAAAAAGAAACTGAAAGCAATCAGTGTTTCAAAACCACTAATTGATTTTATTGCTATTCTACAAAGAATTGAAATTGCTCCTGAATTTGGCCGCGGAAGGAGCTGCCGAATGGTTTCCTTCTTGCAAACAAAATCAATCCCGCATCAATTACCGTCGTTTTTCTTAAATTTTCATTTCGAAAATCAAGCACAAACAAAAGCATAAAAAGGCGTGGCATATGACGCGGTTCTTTTTTTAATAAGAATGTTCAAGATCAAAAACACGAAGACACTGCAAGGGCAAGAAAATTGGTGATACCCACACGGGAAAATGCAAAAGTCTCTGGTACACCGGTATTAGGCAGAAGAAGTTCCCTGCAGCGTCTCTAAACCTTTTCGCGGAAGTGATAACGTTGGAATACTACTAGCCACCAATCGTAGCCTACTCCCGCTACACTCACTAAATCATCTGTTTCAAGAAATTCGAAAATTGATGCCCAATAAAGATGCGTTGTAGCGGAATACACGAGAACACTGAGAATGGCTGTAGTGGATATAAAAGGGTCCTTTAGTAATCTTAGGTGTTGCCGATTTTTACCAAGTTCGCACAATGTGATTGGATGCCCGAGATTTCTTTTGTGAAAAAAGACAAACAATAGCCAGCTGTCAAATTCAAGTTATTCATTTTGTGTTGTGCATCAGATAGAACGTGCCGCTTGCATTAGACTGATACACAGGAGGGTAGTGTAACTTATTTGACTAGACAATCTCCAACATACTCTACTTATTTATTTCGTTACAATGGCTGAAAGGTGAGTGTTTTGCTGTATATCTGTTTTGGACTTGAATGCTTTTGTTTGCTTTCGTTTTCGCATCTCAACTGTGTTTTATCATACTTGTTTCACAGTTCAAGAAAACGTGCAAGAGCGAATAGTGAAGTCGGAGCTAAGGGTGAAAGCAAACGAATCGAAAATCAAGCACAAACAAAAGCATAAAAAGGCGTGGCATATGACGCGGTTCTTTTTTTAATAAGAATGTTCAAGATCAAAAACGCGAAGACACTGCAAGGGCAAGAAAATTGGTGATACCCACACGGGAAAATGCAAAAGTCTCTGGTACACCGGTATTAGGCAGAAGCAGTTCCCTGCAGCGTCTCTAAACCTTTTCGCGGAAGTGATAACGTTGGAATACTAACAGCCACCAATCGTAGCCTACTCCCGCTACACTCACTAAATCATCTGTTTCAAGAAATTCGAAAATTGATGCCCAATAAAGATGCGTTGTAGCGGAATACACGAGAACACTGAGAATGGCTGTAGTGGATACAAAAGGGCCCTTTAGTAATCTTAGGTGTTGCCTATTTTTACCAAGTTCGCACAATGTGATTGGATGCCCGAGATTTCTTTTGTGAAAAAAGACAAACAATAGCCAGCTGTCAAATTCAAGTTATTCATTTTGTGTTGTGCATCAGATAGAACGTGCCGCTTGCATTAGACTGATATACAGGAGGGTAGTGTAACTTATTTGACTAGACAATCTCCAACATACTCTACTTATTTATTTCGTTACAATGGCTGAAAGGTGAGTGTTTTGCTGTATATCTGTTTTGGACTTGAATGCTTTTGTTTGCTTTCGTTTTCGCATCTCAACTGTGTTTTATCATACTTGTTTCACAGTTCAAGAAAACGTGCAAGAGCGAATAGTGAAGTCGGAGCTAAGGGTGAAAGCAAACGAATGGTGCTGAGTCCCACGGTATGTGAGCCTCATAAATCGGTCATGTGTACAGCAAATCTACATCTGTAGTGATTACAGTGTCACTGTCTGCATTTTCCTTAAGGTGAACGTAAATCGGTCAGTGAGTGTTTCAACGCGCAAGAATATTTGAGCCGTTCCTGGCGGTATATTACTCCATAGTATATACATTGTACTTGTTGCATGCGGATCGAGTCACAGCTAGCTAACAGTTCTTTGTATTCTGTTTGCAGAAGACGTTGCTCTACACACTCTACGGTAAAATTAAAAACTCGCCAAAGAAAGCCTACGTTGCCAAGCAACTTCTCGTCGGCAAAAATGTAGACGAATTAACGAAGGAGCTGGGGGTGGCAAAGGCTACGGTACAGTTATACGGGATAGATTGCTTTGCTGCTGGATTCCCCATGGACCACAGAATGATGGCTGGATATTTACAAATCAAGAAGGAACAGTTCAGCATTATATGTGCCTGTATTAAAGCCAACAAAGACTTAAAGCTACGTACAATTAGGGATGACCTAAAGGCAGATTATTCGTATAATCAAATCCGTTTCGTGTTGGCTTGCCTTATTCGAGACTATGATGAATTGTGAACACAGCGCATTGCCGATCGACTTACACATTTTAGAAATTTTATAACTTTCTAGCTTTATCACCAGTTTAATAAAATGACCATGAAGGGGCCGGATCAGTTGAATTGTTTTAGTTAGTTCAAGGTTATGTTCGTTTCAGTGTCATTTTTGTGATTGCGGCGGAAATCATTGTGCGAATCGAGTCGTACCAGTGTCACAGGAAATTTGCACACCCTTGCTAATAAATGTTTTAAGTATTTCTTTAGACGTTTATTATCTTAACGCTGAGGCAGACATAGCAGAAGTCACCTAGGCATCTCATGTGCTTTAGGTTTACGGCGAAAACTTAGCGTTCCTTTTTGAACGCAAATTTGTGCCCAGCTATGCATTTTAGCTTGCAAAACGGAGTTTAATAACGATGCACATTTTAAAACTTCTTAATAACTTACAATGCAATACAATTCAAGATAATATCTACATTCAAAGGAGCATTGAGTTCCGAGGTTTTCGTAGCGTTCATGTTCTGTTACTGCTGTCAAAATCAAACTCGTTTGCTGGGAGGACGGCACCCGTTGCACATTCTAACTGGATTATTTCAAGATTCCCGCCAAATTCAATTATCGGGTCGGTACTTAGCGGCGGCTTTCAATTAGTGGTCTATTCAGTGGCCCGCTATTTACGCCTAACATTGCAAAGGAAAGCCAAGTAATTTCGAAATAAAATTATTCAAGAGCTAAGCAACTGTGACTACGTTTATACATAAACTATCGGCCGCGCGCTGGGCAATCCTTTATATAGGACGACACCAATTTTTACCAAAAATACAATAGAATACAACACAATACAATTCAATAGAACACAATACAATAGAATACAATTTGGTAGCAATTCGTGTCGTTCTACATGAAGGGATGGCCGCGCGCTCGATTCAAATCACCTTAGAGAAATACAATGCAACACACAGGGAGTGCCGATTTATAAGGCTTCCGTAAAAGCGCTCAATTCAAATCACCTTAGACTATTATTAAGTAATAAAATTCATTTATTCGAAAAGACATGAGAGGGCCGAAATTCCCTATAAAGTTTCTGTAAGACTTCTACATATTTAATGAGTTGTGTTAGATCTCAATATTCGATTAACGCGTTTTTGATGTTAAGAATTTGGGATCACTCACGCTATCTGGTAATCACGACTCGTTTCATAACAACGAGACTCAACTTTGTAAACGAGCTCGTTTTGTATAAAACGAAACGGGATCACGCTCAACTTAAAACGAGGCTCAACTAACACGAGGCTCAACTTTTGTAAACAACGAACTCAACTTTTCAAACGAGGCTTTTCCTCAAATGAGGCTCATTTCAAGCTCGTTACTTTGCGGCGGCCTTTCGATTAGTGGTCTATTCAGTGGCCCGCTATGCACGCGCTAACATACTGACACAGCAAAACAATTCAAAACATAAAGTATTCAAGAGATAAGAAACCTAAACTGTAAATGAGTATGTTACGTAACTTTAATTACGTAAAACGAGAACAGTTCACTGATTCTTCTTTATCTTTCAGTTATCAAATTTGGAATGATGCAATTTTGGACTTTCGCAACGAAATGGACTTCTTTGTTCAAACAGCCGGCATGTTTGTGATAAAGGTGACTCATAGTCACTTGATAGCGTATTATGCGTGCGTTGACAGACGCTAGACGGTCCCTAAGACGGTCCCTTCTCCAAGTAAATTCAATCCCCAGATGGATTTGATTGGGGCCAGTTTTACTGGGTAAACGACTTTATCTGGGGTAGTGTAACCGCAGCTATCGAAAGCCAAGTTTCTCTCAGTTCCCAATGCAAATATTTCTGATAACCTATAAATAGGTTACTTGTGTACTCAAGCAAACGAAATTTTCGTTTCGAAAATCAAGCACAAACAAAAGCATAAAAAGGCGTGGCATATGACGCGGTTCTTTTTTTAATAAGAATGTTCAAGATCAAAAACGCGAAGACACTGCAAGGGCAAGAAAATTGGTGATACCCACACGGGAAAATGCCAAAGTCTCTGGTACACCGGTATTAGGCAGAAGAAGTTCCCTGCAGCGTCTCTAAACCTTTTCGCGGAAGTGATAACGTTGGAATACTACTAGCCACCAATCGTAGCCTACTCCCGCTACACTCACTAAATCATCTGTTTCAAGAAATTCGAAAATTGATGCCCAATAAAGATGCGTTGTAGCGGAATACACCAGAACACTGAGAATGGCTGTAGTGGATATAAAAGGGTCCTTTAGTAATCTTAGGTGTTGCCGATTTTTACCAAGTTCGCACAATGTGATTGGATGCCCGAGATTTCTTTTGTGAAAAAAGACAAACAATAGCCAGCTGTCAAATTCAAGTTATTCATTTTGTGTTGTGCATCAGATAGAACGTGCCGCTTGCATTAGACTGATATACAGGAGGGTAGTGTAACTTATTTCACTAGACAATCTCCAACATACTCTACTTATTTATTTCGTTACAATGGCTGAAAGGTGAGTGTTTTGCTGTATATCTGTTTTGGACTTGAATGCTTTTGTTTGCTTTCGTTTTCGCATCTCAACTGTGTTTTATCATACTTGTTTCACAGTTCAAGAAAACGTGCAAGAGCGAATAGTGAAGTCGGAGCTAAGGGTGAAAGCAAACGAATGGTGCTGAGTCCCACGGTATGTGAGCCTCATAAATCGGTCATGTGTACAGCAAATCTACATCTGTAGTGATTACAGTGTCACTCTCTGCATTTTCCTCAAGGTGAACGTAAATCGGTCAGTGAGTGTTTCAACGCGCAAGAATATTTGAGCCGTTCCTGGCGGTATATTACTCCATAGTATATACATTGTACTTGTTGCATGCGGATCGAGTCACAGCTAGCTAACAGTTCTTTGTATTCTGTTTGCAGAAGACGTTGCTCTACAGACTCTACGGTAAAATTAAAAACTCGCCAAAGAAAGCCTACGTTGCCAAGCAACTTCTCGTCGGCAAAAATGTAGACGAATTAACGAAGGAGCTGGGGGTGGCAAAGGCTACGGTACAGTTATACGGGATAGATTGCTTTGCTGCTGGATTCCCCATGGACCACGGAATGATGGCTGGATATTTACAAATCAAGAAGGAACAGTTCAGCATTATATGTGCCTGTATTAAAGCCAACAAAGACTTAAAGCTACGTACAATTAGGGATGACCTAAAGGCAGATTATTCGTATAATCAAATCCGTTTCGTGTTGGCTTGCCTTATTCGAGACTATGATGAATTGTGAACACAGCGCATTGCCGATCGACTTACACATTTTAGAAATTTTATAACTTTCTAGCTTTATCACCAGTTTAATAAAATGACCATGAAGGGGCCGGATCAGTTGAATTGTTTTAGTTAGTTCAAGGTTATGTTCGTTTCAGTGTCATTTTTGTGATTGCGGCGGAAATCATTGTGCGAATCGAGTCGTACCGGTTTCACAGGAAATTTGCACACCCTTGCTGATAAATGTTTTAAGTATTTCTTTTGACGTTTATTATCTTTATAGTAAGGCAGACATAGCAGAAGTGACCTAGGTATGTCATGTGCTTTAGGTTTACGGCGAAAACTTAGCGTTCCTTTTTGAACGCAAATTTGTGCCCAGCTATGCATTTTAGCTTGCAAAACGGAGTTTAATAACGATGCACATTTTAAAACTTCTTAATAACTTACAATGCATTTATTCAAGATAATATGTACATTCAAAGGAGCATTGAGTTCCGAGGTTTTCGTAGCGTTCATGTTCTGTTACTGCTGTCAAAATCGAACTCGTTTGCAGGAAGGACGGCACCCGTTGCACATTCTAACTGGATTATTTCAAGATTCCCGCCAAATTCAACTATCGGGTCGGTACTTTGCGGCGGCTTTCAATTAGTGGTCTATTCAGTGGCCCGCTATTTACGCCTAACATTGCAAAGCAAAGCCAAATAATTTCAAAATAAAATTATTCAAGAGCTAAGCAACTGTGACTACGTTTATACATAAACTATCGGCCGCGCGCTTGGCAATCCTTTATGTAGGACGACACGAATTTTTACCAAAAATACAATAGAATACAACACAATACAATTCAATAGAACGCAACACAATACAATAGAATACAATTTGGTAGCAATTCGTGTCGTTCTACATGAAGGGATGGCCGCGCGCTCGATTCAAATCACCTTAGAGAAATACAATGCAACACACAGGGAGTGCCGATTTATAAGGCTTCCGTAAAAGCGCTCAATTCAAATCACCTTAGACTATTATTAAGTAATAAAATTCATTTATTCGAAAAGACATGAGAGGGCCGAAATTCCCTATAAAGTTTCTGTAAGACTTCTACATATTTAATGAGTTGTGTTAGATCTCAATATTCGATTAACGCGTTTTTGATGTTAAGAATTTGGGATCACTCACGCTATCTGGTAATCACGACTCGTTTCATAACAACGAGACTCAACTTTGTAAACGAGCTCGTTTTGTATAAAACGAAACGGGATCACGCTCAACTTAAAACGAGGCTCAACTAACACGAGGCTCAACTTTTGTAAACAACGAACTCACTTTTCAAACGAGGCTTTTCCTCAAATGAGGCTCATTTCAAGCTCGTTACTTTGCGGCGGCCTTTCGATTAGTGGTCTATTCAGTGGCCCGCTATGCACGCGCTAACATACTGACACAGCAAAACAATTTCAAAACATAAAGTATTCAAGAGATAAGAAACCTAAACTGTAAATGAGTATCTTACGTAACTTTAATTATGTAAAACGAGAACAGTTCACTGATTCTTCTTTATCTTTCAGTTATCAAATTTGGAATGATGCAATTTTGGACTTTCGCAACGAAATGGACTTCTTTGTTCAAACAGCCGGCATGTTTGTGATAAAGGTGACTCATAGTCACTTGATAGCGTATTTTGCGTGCGTTGACAGACGCTAGACGGTCCCTAAGACGGTCCCTTCTCCAAGTAAATTCAATCCCCAGATGGATTTGATTGGGGCCAGTTTTACTGGGTAAACGACTTTATCTGGGGTAGTGTAACCGCAGCTATCGAAAGCCAAGTTTCTCTCAGTTCCCAATGCAAATATTTCTGATAACCTATAAATAGGTTACTTGTGTACTCAAGCAAACGAAATTTTCGTTTCGAAAATCAAGCACAAACAAAAGCATAAAAAGGCGTGGCATATGACGCGGTTCTTTTTTTAATAAGAATGTTCAAGATCAAAAACGCGAAGACACTGCAAGGGCAAGAAAATTGGTGATACCCACACGGGAAAATGCCAAAGTCTCTGGTACACCGGTATTAGGCAGAAGAAGTTCCCTGCAGCGTCTCTAAACCTTTTCGCGGAAGTGATAACGTTGGAATACTACTAGCCACCAATCGTAGCCTACTCCCGCTACACTCACTAAATCATCTGTTTCAAGAAATTCGAAAATTGATGCCCAATAAAGATGCGTTGTAGCGGAATACACCAGAACACTGAGAATGGCTGTAGTGGATATAAAAGGGTCCTTTAGTAATCTTAGGTGTTGCCGATTTTTACCAAGTTCGCACAATGTGATTGGATGCCCGAGATTTCTTTTGTGAAAAAAGACAAACAATAGCCAGCTGTCAAATTCAAGTTATTCATTTTGTGTTGTGCATCAGATAGAACGTGCCGCTTGCATTAGACTGATATACAGGAGGGTAGTGTAACTTATTTGACTAGACAATCTCCAACATACTCTACTTATTTATTTCGTTACAATGGCTGAAAGGTGAGTGTTTTGCTGTATATCTGTTTTGGACTTGAATGCTTTTGTTTGCTTTCGTTTTCGCATCTCAACTGTGTTTTATCATACTTGTTTCACAGTTCAAGAAAACGTGCAAGAGCGAATAGTGAAGTCGGAGCTAAGGGTGAAAGCAAACGAATGGTGCTGAGTCCCACGGTATGTGAGCCTCATAAATCGGTCATGTGTACAGCAAATCTACATCTGTAGTGATTACAGTGTCACTCTCTGCATTTTCCTCAAGGTGAACGTAAATCCGTCAGTGAGTGTTTCAACGCGCAAGAATATTTGAGCCGTTCCTGGCGGTATATTACTCCATAGTATATACATTGTACTTGTTGCATGCGGATCGAGTCACAGCTAGCTAACAGTTCTTTGTATTCTGTTTGCAGAAGACGTTGCTCTACAGACTCTACGGTAAAATTAAAAACTCGCCAAAGAAAGCCTACGTTGCCAAGCAACTTCTCGTCGGCAAAAATGTAGACGAATTAACGAAGGAGCTGGGGGTGGCAAAGGCTACGGTACAGTTATACGGGATAGATTGCTTTGCTGCTGGATTCCCCATGGACCACGGAATGATGGCTGGATATTTACAAATCAAGAAGGAACAGTTCAGCATTATATGTGCCTGTATTAAAGCCAACAAAGACTTAAAGCTACGTACAATTAGGGATGACCTAAAGGCAGATTATTCGTATAATCAAATCCGTTTCGTGTTGGCTTGCCTTATTCGAGACTATGATGAATTGTGAACACAGCGCATTGCCGATCGACTTACACATTTTAGAAATTTTATAACTTTCTAGCTTTATCACCAGTTTAATAAAATGACCATGAAGGGGCCGGATCAGTTGAATTGTTTTAGTTAGTTCAAGGTTATGTTCGTTTCAGTGTCATTTTTGTGATTGCGGCGGAAATCATTGTGCGAATCGAGTCGTACCGGTTTCACAGGAAATTTGCACACCCTTGCTGATAAATGTTTTAAGTATTTCTTTAGACGTTTATTATCTTTATACTAAGGCAGACATAGCAGAAGTGACCTAGGTATGTCATGTGCTTTAGGTTTACGGCGAAAACTTAGCGTTCCTTTTTGAACGCAAATTTGTGCCCAGCTATGCATTTTAGCTTGCAAAACGGAGTTTAATAACGATGCACATTTTAAAACTTCTTAATAACTTACAATGCATTTATTCAAGATAATATCTACATTCAAAGGAGCATTGAGTTCCGAGGTTTTCGTAGCGTTCATGTTCTGTTACTGCTGTCAAAATCGAACTCGTTTGCAGGAAGGACGGCACCCGTTGCACATTCTAACTGGATTATTTCAAGATTCCCGCCAAATTCAATTATCGGGTCGGTACTTTGCGGCGGCTTTCAATTAGTGGTCTATTCAGTGGCCCGCTATTTACGCCTAACATTGCAAAGCAAAGCCAAATAATTTCAAAATAAAATTATTCAAGAGCTAAGCAACTGTGACTACGTTTATACATAAAGTATCGGCCGCGCGCTCGGCAATCCTTTATGTAGGACGACACGAATTTTTACCAAAAATACAATAGAATACAACACAATACAATTCAATAGAACGCAACACAATACAATAGAATACAATTTGGTAGCAATTCGTGTCGTTCTACATGAAGGGATGGCCGCGCGCTCGATTCAAATCACCTTAGAGAAATACAATGCAACACACAGGGAGTGCCGATTTATAAGGCTTCCGTAAAAGCGCTCAATTCAAATCACCTTAGACTATTATTAAGTAATAAAATTCATTTATTCGAAAAGACATGAGAGGGCCGAAATTCCCTATAAAGTTTCTGTAAGACTTCTACATATTTAATGAGTTGTGTTAGATCTCAATATTCGATTAACGCGTTTTTGATGTTAAGAATTTGGGATCACTCACGCTATCTGGTAATCACGACTCGTTTCATAACAACGAGACTCAACTTTGTAAACGAGCTCGTTTTGTATAAAACGAAACGGGATCACGCTCAACTTAAAACGAGGCTCAACTAACACGAGGCTCAACTTTTGTAAACAACGAACTCACTTTTCAAACGAGGCTTTTCCTCAAATGAGGCTCATTTCAAGCTCGTTACTTTGCGGCGGCCTTTCGATTAGTGGTCTATTCAGTGGCCCGCTATGCACGCGCTAACATACTGACACAGCAAAACAATTTCAAAACATAAAGTATTCAAGAGATAAGAAACCTAAACTGTAAATGAGTATGTTACGTAACTTTAATTACGTAAAACGAGAACAGTTCACTGATTCTTCTTTATCTTTCAGTTATCAAATTTGGAATGATGCAATTTTGGACTTTCGCAACGAAATGGACTTCTTTGTTCAAACAGCCGGCATGTTTGTGATAAAGGTGACTCATAGTCACTTGATAGCGTATTATGCGTGCGTTGACAGACGCTAGACGGTCCCTAAGACGGTCCCTTCTCCAAGTAAATTCAATCCCCAGATGGATTTGATTGGGGCCAGTTTTACTGGGTAAACGACTTTATCTGGGGTAGTGTAACCGCAGCTATCGAAAGCCAAGTTTCTCTCAGTTCCCAATGCAAATATTTCTGATAACCTATAAATAGGTTACTTGTGTACTCAAGCAAACGAAATTTTCGTTTCGAAAATCAAGCACAAACAAAAGCATAAAAAGGCGTGGCATATGACGCGGTTCTTTTTTTAATAAGAATGTTCAAGATCAAAAACGCGAAGACACTGCAAGGGCAAGAAAATTGGTGATACCCACACGGGAAAATGCCAAAGTCTCTGGTACACCGGTATTAGGCAGAAGAAGTTCCCTGCAGCGTCTCTAAACCTTTTCGCGGAAGTGATAACGTTGGAATACTACTAGCCACCAATCGTAGCCTACTCCCGCTACACTCACTAAATCATCTGTTTCAAGAAATTCGAAAATTGATGCCCAATAAAGATGCGTTGTAGCGGAATACACGAGAACACTGAGAATGGCTGTAGTGGATATAAAAGGGTCCTTTAGTAATCTTAGGTGTTGCCGATTTTTACCAAGTTCGCACAATGTGATTGGATGCCCGAGATTTCTTTTGTGAAAAAAGACAAACAATAGCCAGCTGTCAAATTCAAGTTATTCATTTTGTGTTGTGCATCAGATAGAACGTGCCGCTTGCATTAGACTGATATACAGGAGGGTAGTGTAACTTATTTCACTAGACAATCTCCAACATACTCTACTTAT
This sequence comes from Actinernus sp. WN-2022, assembly GCA_030867875.1. Classification (NCBI taxonomy): domain Eukaryota; kingdom Metazoa; phylum Cnidaria; class Anthozoa; order Actiniaria; family Actinernidae; genus Actinernus; species Actinernus sp. WN-2022. Next base: position 252,654 of record JAOWCC010000164.1, read on the forward strand.
TTATTTCGTTACAATGGCTGAAAGGTGAGTGTTTTGCTGTATATCTGTTTTGGACTTGAATGCTTTTGTTTGCTTTCGTTTTCGCATCTCAACTGTGTTTTATCATACTTGTTTCACAGTTCAAGAAAACGTGCAAGAGCGAATAGTGAAGTCGGAGCTAAGGGTGAAAGCAAACGAATGGTGCTGAGTCCCACGGTATGTGAGCCTCATAAATCGGTCATGTGTACAGCAAATCTACATCTGTAGTGATTACAGTGTCACTGTCTGCATTTTCCTCAAGGTGAACGTAAATCGGTCAGTGCGTGTTTCAACGCGCAAGAATATTTGAGCCGTTCCTGGCGGTATATTACTCCATAGTATATACATTGTACTTGTTGCATGCGGATCGAGTCACAGCTAGCTAACAGTTCTTTGTATTCTGTTTGCAGAAGACGTTGCTCTACAGACTCTACGGTAAAATTAAAAACTCGCCAAAGAAAGCCTACGTTGCCAAGCAACTTCTCGTCGGCAAAAATGTAGACGAATTAACGAAGGAGCTGGGGGTGGCAAAGGCTACGGTACAGTTATACGGGATAGATTGCTTTGCTGCTGGATTCCCCATGGACCACGGAATGATGGCTGGATATTTACAAATCAAGAAGGAACAGTTCAGCATTATATGTGCCTGTATTAAAGCCAACAAAGACTTAAAGCTACGTACAATTAGGGATGACCTAAAGGCAGATTATTCGTATAATCAAATCCGTTTCGTGTTGGCTTGCCTTATTCGAGACTATGATGAATTGTGAACACAGCGCATTGCCGATCGACTTACACATTTTAGAAATTTTATAACTTTCTAGCTTTATCACCAGTTTAATAAAATGACCATGAAGGGGCCGGATCAGTTGAATTGTTTTAGTTAGTTCAAGGTTATGTTCGTTTCAGTGTCATTTTTGTGATTGCGGCGGAAATCATTGTGCGAATCGGGTCGTACCGGTTTCACAGGAAATTTGCACACCCTTGCTGATAAATGTTTTAAGTATTTCTTTTGACGTTTATTATCTTTATAGTAAGGCAGACATAGCAGAAGTGACCTAGGTATGTCATGTGCTTTAGGTTTACGGCGAAAACTTAGCGTTCCTTTTTGAACGCAAATTTGTGCCCAGCTATGCATTTTAGCTTGCAAAACGGAGTTTAATAACGATGCACATTTTAAAACTTCTTAATAACTTACAATGCATTTATTCAAGATAATATGTACATTCAAAGGAGCATTGAGTTCCGAGGTTTTCGTAGCGTTCATGTTCTGTTACTGCTGTCAAAATCGAACTCGTTTGCAGGAAGGACGGCACCCGTTGCACATTCTAACTGGATTATTTCAAGATTCCCGCCAAATTCAATTATCGGGTCGGTACTTTGCGGCGGCTTTCAATTAGTGGTCTATTCAGTGGCCCGCTATTTACGCCTAACATTGCAAAGCAAAGCCAAATAATTTCAAAATAAAATTATTCAAGAGCTAAGCAACTGCGACTACGTTTATACATAAACTATCGGCCGCGCGCTCGGCAATCCTTTATGTAGGACGACACGAATTTCTACCAAAAATACAATAGAATACAACACAATACAATTCAATAGAACGCAACACAATACAATAGAATACAATTTGGTAGCAATTCGTGTCGTTCTACATGAAGGGATGGCCGCGCGCTCGATTCAAATCACCTTAGAGAAATACAATGCAACACACAGGGAGTGCCGATTTATAAGGCTTCAGTAAAAGCGCTCAATTCAAATCACCTTAGACTATTATTAAGTAATAAAATTCATTTATTCGAAAAGACATGAGAGGGCCGAAATTCCCTATAAAGTTTCTGTAAGACTTCTACATATTTAATGAGTTGTGTTAGATCTCAATATTCGATTAACGCGTTTTTGATGTTAAGAATTTGGGATCACTCACGCTATCTGGTAATCACGACTCGTTTCATAACAACGAGACTCAACTTTGTAAACGAGCTCGTTTTGTATAAAACGAAACGGGATCACGCTCAACTTAAAACGAGGCTCAACTAACACGAGGCTCAACTTTTGTAAACAACGAACTCAACTTTTCAAACGAGGCTTTTCCTCAAATGAGGCTCATTTCAAGCTCGGTACTTTGCGGCGGCCTTTCGATTAGTGGTCTATTCAGTGGCCCGCTATGCACGCGCTAACATACTGACACAGCAAAACAATTTCAAAACATAAAGTATTCAAGAGATAAGAAACCTAAACTGTAAATGAGTATGTTACGTAAATTTAATTACGTAAAACGAGAACAGTTCACTGATTCTTCTTTATCTTTCAGTTATCAAATTTGGAATGATGCAATTTTGGACTTTCGCAACGAAATGGACTTCTTTGTTCAAACAGCCGGCATGTTTGTGATAAAGGTGACTCATAGTCACTTGATAGCGTATTATGCGTGCGTTGACAGACGCTAGACTGTCCCTAAGACGGTCCCTTCTCCAAGTAAATTCAATCCCCAGATGGATTTGATTGGGGCCAGTTTTACTGGGTAAACGACTTTATCTGGGGTAGTGTAACCTCAGCTATCGAAAGCCAAGTTTCTCTCAGTTCCCAATGCAAATATTTCTGATAACCTATAAATAGGTTACTTGTGTACTCAAGCAAACGAAATTTTCGTTTCGAAAATCAAGCACAAACAAAAGCATAAAAAGGCGTGGCATATGACGCGGTTCTTTTTTTAATAAGAATGTTCAAGATCAAAAACGCGAAGACACTGCAAGGGCAAGAAAATTGGTGATACCCACACGGGAAAATGCCAAAGTCTCTGGTACACCGGTATTAGGCAGAAGAAGTTCCCTGCAGCGTCTCTAAACCTTTTCGCGGAAGTGATAACGTTGCAATACTACTAGCCACCAATCGTAGCCTACTCCCGCTACACTCACTAAATCATCTGTTTCAAGAAATTCGAAAATTGATGCCCAATAAAGATGCGTTGTAGCGGAATACACCAGAACACTGAGAATGGCTGTAGTGGATATAAAAGGGTCCTTTAGTAATCTTAGGTGTTGCCGATTTTTACCAAGTTCGCACAATGTGATTGGATGCCCGAGATTTCTTTTGTGAAAAAAGACAAACAATAGCCAGCTGTCAAATTCAAGTTATTCATTTTGTGTTGTGCATCAGATAGAACGTGCCGCTTGCATTAGACTGATATACAGGAGGGTAGTGTAACTTATTTCACTAGACAATCTCCAACATACTCTACTTATTTATTTCGTTACAATGGCTGAAAGGTGAGTGTTTTGCTGTATATCTGTTTTGGACTTGAATGCTTTTGTTTGCTTTCGTTTTCGCATCTCAACTGTGTTTTATCATACTTGTTTCACAGTTCAAGAAAACGTGCAAGAGCGAATAGTGAAGTCGGAGCTAAGGGTGAAAGCAAACGAATGGTGCTGAGTCCCACGGTATGTGAGCCTCATAAATCGGTCATGTGTACAGCAAATCTACATCTGTAGTGATTACAGTGTCACTGTCTGCATTTTCCTCAAGGTGAACGTAAATCGGTCAGTGCGTGTTTCAACGCGCAAGAATATTTGAGCCGTTCCTGGCGGTATATTACTCCATAGTATATACATTGTACTTGTTGCATGCGGATCGAGTCACAGCTAGCTAACAGTTCTTTGTATTCTGTTTGCAGAAGACGTTGCTCTACAGACTCTACGGTAAAATTAAAAACTCGCCAAAGAAAGCCTACGTTGCCAAGCAACTTCTCGTCGGCAAAAATTTAGACGAATTAACGAAGGAGCTGGGGGTGGCAAAGGCTACGGTACAGTTATACGGGATAGATTGCTTTGCTGCTGGATTCCCCATGGACCACGGAATGATGGCTGGATATTTACAAATCAAGAAGGAACAGTTCAGCATTATATGTGCCTGTATTAAAGCCAACAAAGACTTAAAGCTACGTACAATTAGGGATGACCTAAAGGCAGATTATTCGTATAATCAAATCCGTTTCGTGTTGGCTTGCCTTATTCGAGACTATGATGAATTGTGAACACAGCGCATTGCCGATCGACTTACACATTTTAGAAATTTTATAACTTTCTAGCTTTATCACCAGTTTAATAAAATGACCATGAAGGGGCCGGATCAGTTGAATTGTTTTAGTTAGTTCAAGGTTATGTTCGTTTCAGTGTCATTTTTGTGATTGCGGCGGAAATCATTGTGCGAATCGAGTCGTACCGGTTTCACAGGAAATTTGCACACCCTTGCTGATAAATGTTTTAAGTATTTCTTTTGACGTTTATTATCTTTATAGTAAGGCAGACATAGCAGAAGTGACCTAGGTATGTCATGTGCTTTAGGTTTACGGCGAAAACTTAGCGTTCCTTTTTGAACGCAAATTTGTGCCCAGCTATGCATTTTAGCTTGCAAAACGGAGTTTAATAACGATGCACATTTTAAAACTTCTTAATAACATACAATGCATTTATTCAAGATAATATGTACATTCAAAGGAGCATTGAGTTCCGAGGTTTTCGTAGCGTTCATGTTCTGTTACTGCTGTCAAAATCGAACTCGTTTGCAGGAAGGACGGCACCCGTTGCACATTCTAACTGGATTATTTCAAGATTCCCGCCAAATTCAATTATCGGGTCGGTACTTTGCGGCGGCTTTCAATTAGTGGTCTATTCAGTGGCCCGCTATTTACGCCTAACATTGCAAAGCAAAGCCAAATAATTTCAAAATAAAATTATTCAAGAGCTAAGCAACTGCGACTACGTTTATACATAAACTATCGGCCGCGCGCTCGGCAATCCTTTATGTAGGACGACACGAATTTCTACCAAAAATACAATAGAATACAACACAATACAATTCAATAGAACGCAACACAATACAATAGAATACAATTTGGTAGCAATTCGTGTCGTTCTACATGAAGGGATGGCCGCGCGCTCGATTCAAATCACCTTAGAGAAATACAATGCAACACACAGGGAGTGCCGATTTATAAGGCTTCAGTAAAAGCGCTCAATTCAAATCACCTTAGACTATTATTAAGTAATAAAATTCATTTATTCGAAAAGACATGAGAGGGCCGAAATTCCCTATAAAGTTTCTGTAAGACTTCTACATATTTAATGAGTTGTGTTAGATCTCAATATTCGATTAACGCGTTTTTGATGTTAAGAATTTGGGATCACTCACGCTATCTGGTAATCACGACTCGTTTCATAACAACGAGACTCAACTTTGTAAACGAGCTCGTTTTGTATAAAACGAAACGGGATCACGCTCAACTTAAAACGAGGCTCAACTTTTGTAAACAACGAACTCAACTTTTCAAACGAGGCTTTTCCTCAAATGAGGCTCATTTCAAGCTCGTTACTTTGCGGCGGCCTTTCGATTAGTGGTCTATTCAGTGGCCCGCTATGCACGCGCTAACATACTGACACAGCAAAACAATTTCAAAACATAAAGTATTCAAGAGATAAGAAACCTAAACTGTAAATGAGTATGTTACGTAACTTTAATTACGTAAAACGAGAACAGTTCACTGATTCTTCTTTATCTTTCAGTTATCAAATTTGGAATGATGCAATTTTGGACTTTCGCAACGAAATGGACTTCTTTGTTCAAACAGCCGGCATGTTTGTGATAAAGGTGACTCATAGTCACTTGATAGCGTATTATGCGTGCGTTGACAGACGCTAGACTGTCCCTAAGACGGTCCCTTCTCCAAGTAAATTCAATCCCCAGATGGATTTGATTGGGGCCAGTTTTACTGGGTAAACGACTTTATCTGGGGTAGTGTAACCTCAGCTATCGAAAGCCAAGTTTCTCTCAGTTCCCAATGCAAATATTTCTGATAACCTATAAATAGGTTACTTGTGTACTCAAGCAAACGAAATTTTCGTTTCGAAAATCAAGCACAAACAAAAGCATAAAAAGGCGTGGCATATGACGCGGTTCTTTTTTTAATAAGAATGTTCAAGATCAAAAACGCGAAGACACTGCAAGGGCAAGAAAATTGGTGATACCCACACGGGAAAATGCCAAAGTCTCTGGTACACCGGTATTAGGCAGAAGAAGTTCCCTGCAGCGTCTCTAAACCTTTTCGCGGAAGTGATAACGTTGCAATACTACTAGCCACCAATCGTAGCCTACTCCCGCTACACTCACTAAATCATCTGTTTCAAGAAATTCGAAAATTGATGCCCAATAAAGTTGCGTTGTAGCGGAATACACCAGAACACTGAGAATGGCTGTAGTGGATATAAAAGGGTCCTTTAGTAATCTTAGGTGTTGCCGATTTTTACCAAGTTCGCACAATGTGATTGGATGCCCGAGATTTCTTTTGTGAAAAAAGACAAACAATAGCCAGCTGTCAAATTCAAGTTATTCATTTTGTGTTGTGCATCAGATAGAACGTGCCGCTTGCATTAGACTGATATACAGGAGGGTAGTGTAACTTATTTCACTAGACAATCTCCAACATACTCTACTTATTTATTTCGTTACAATGGCTGAAAGGTGAGTGTTTTGCTGTATATCTGTTTTGGACTTGAATGCTTTTGTTTGCTTTCGTTTTCGCATCTCAACTGTGTTTTATCATACTTGTTTCACAGTTCAAGAAAACGTGCAAGAGCGAATAGTGAAGTCGGAGCTAAGGGTGAAAGCAAACGAATGGTGCTGAGTCCCACGGTATGTGAGCCTCATAAATCGGTCATGTGTACAGCAAATCTACATCTGTAGTGATTACAGTGTCACTGTCTGCATTTTCCTCAAGGTGAACGTAAATCGGTCAGTGAGTGTTTCAACGCGCAAGAATATTTGAGCCGTTCCTGGCGGTATATTACTCCATAGTATATACATTGTACTTGTTGCATGCGGATCGAGTCACAGCTAGCTAACAGTTCTTTGTATTCTGTTTGCAGAAGACGTTGCTCTACAGACTCTACGGTAAAATTAAAAACTCGCCAAAGAAAGCCTACGTTGCCAAGCAACTTCTCGTCGGCAAAAATGTAGACGAATTAACGAAGGAGCTGGGGGTGGCAAAGGCTACGGTACAGTTATACGGGATAGATTGCTTTGCTGCTGGATTCCCCATGGACCACGGAATGATGGCTGGATATTTACAAATCAAGAAGGAACAGTTCAGCATTATATGTGCCTGTATTAAAGCCAACAAAGACTTAAAGCTACGTACAATTAGGGATGACCTAAAGGCAGATTATTCGTATAATCAAATCCGTTTCGTGTTGGCTTGCCTTATTCGAGACTATGATGAATTGTGAACACAGCGCATTGCCGATCGACTTACACATTTTAGAAATTTTATAACTTTCTAGCTTTATCACCAGTTTAATAAAATGACCATGAAGGGGCCGGATCAGTTGAATTGTTTTAGTTAGTTCAAGGTTATGTTCGTTTCAGTGTCATTTTTGTGATTGCGGCGGAAATCATTGTGCGAATCGAGTCGTACCGGTTTCACAGGAAATTTGCACACCCTTGCTGATAAATGTTTTAAGTATTTCTTTAGACGTTTATTATCTTTATAGTAAGGCAGACATAGCAGAAGTGACCTAGGTATGTCATGTGCTTTAGGTTTACGGCGAAAACTTAGCGTTCCTTTTTGAACGCAAATTTGTGCCCAGCTATGCATTTTAGCTTGCAAAACGGAGTTTAATAACGATGCACATTTTAAAACTTCTTAATAACTTACAATGCATTTATTCAAGATAATATGTACATTCAAAGGAGCATTGACTTCCGAGGTTTTCGTAGCGTTCATGTTCTGTTACTGCTGTCAAAATCGAACTCGTTTGCAGGAAGGACGGCACCCGTTGCACATTCTAACTGGATTATTTCAAGATTCCCGCCAAATTCAATTATCGGGTCGGTACTTTGCGGCGGCTTTCAATTAGTGGTCTATTCAGTGGCCCGCTATTTACGCCTAACATTGCAAAGCAAAGCCAAATAATTTCAAAATAAAATTATTCAAGAGCTAAGCAACTGCGACTACGTTTATACATAAACTATCGGCCGCGCGCTCGGCAATCCTTTATGTAGGACGACACGAATTTCTACCAAAAATACAATAGAATACAACACAATACAATTCAATAGAACGCAACACAATACAATAGAATACAATTTGGTAGCAATTCGTGTCGTTCTACATGAAGGGATGGCCGCGCGCTCGATTCAAATCACCTTAGAGAAATACAATGCAACACACAGGGAGTGCCGATTTATAAGGCTTCAGTAAAAGCGCTCAATTCAAATCACCTTAGACTATTATTAAGTAATAAAATTCATTTATTCGAAAAGACATGAGAGGGCCGAAATTCCCTATAAAGTTTCTGTAAGACTTCTACATATTTAATGAGTTGTGTTAGATCTCAATATTCGATTAACGCGTTTTTGATGTTAAGAATTTGGGATCACTCACGCTATCTGGTAATCACGACTCGTTTCATAACAACGAGACTCAACTTTGTAAACGAGCTCGTTTTGTATAAAACGAAACGGGATCACGCTCAACTTAAAACGAGGCTCAACTTTTGTAAACAACGAACTCAACTTTTCAAACGAGGCTTTTCCTCAAATGAGGCTCATTTCAAGCTCGTTACTTTGCGGCGGCCTTTCGATTAGTGGTCTATTCAGTGGCCCGCTATGCACGCGCTAACATACTGACACAGCAAAACAATTTCAAAACATAAAGTATTCAAGAGATAAGAAACCTAAACTGTAAATGAGTATGTTACGTAACTTTAATTACGTAAAACGAGAACAGTTCACTGATTCTTCTTTATCTTTCAGTTATCAAATTTGGAATGATGCAATTTTGGACTTTCGCAACGAAATGGACTTCTTTGTTCAAACAGCCGGCATGTTTGTGATAAAGGTGACTCATAGTCACTTGATAGCGTATTATGCGTGCGTTGACAGACGCTAGACTGTCCCTAAGACGGTCCCTTCTCCAAGTAAATTCAATCCCCAGATGGATTTGATTGGGGCCAGTTTTACTGGGTAAACGACTTTATCTGGGGTAGTGTAACCTCAGCTATCGAAAGCCAAGTTTCTCTCAGTTCCCAATGCAAATATTTCTGATAACCTATAAATAGGTTACTTGTGTACTCAAGCAAACGAAATTTTCGTTTCGAAAATCAAGCACAAACAAAAGCATAAAAAGGCGTGGCATATGACGCGGTTCTTTTTTTAATAAGAATGTTCAAGATCAAAAACGCGAAGACACTGCAAGGGCAAGAAAATTGGTGATACCCACACGGGAAAATGCCAAAGTCTCTGGTACACCGGTATTAGGCAGAAGAAGTTCCCTGCAGCGTCTCTAAACCTTTTCGCGGAAGTGATAACGTTGCAATACTACTAGCCACCAATCGTAGCCTACTCCCGCTACACTCACTAAATCATCTGTTTCAAGAAATTCGAAAATTGATGCCCAATAAAGTTGCGTTGTAGCGGAATACACCAGAACACTGAGAATGGCTGTAGTGGATATAAAAGGGTCCTTTAGTAATCTTAGGTGTTGCCGATTTTTACCAAGTTCGCACAATGTGATTGGATGCCCGAGATTTCTTTTGTGAAAAAAGACAAACAATAGCCAGCTGTCAAATTCAAGTTATTCATTTTGTGTTGTGCATCAGATAGAACGTGCCGCTTGCATTAGACTGATATACAGGAGGGTAGTGTAACTTATTTCACTAGACAATCTCCAACATACTCTACTTATTTATTTCGTTACAATGGCTGAAAGGTGAGTGTTTTGCTGTATATCTGTTTTGGACTTGAATGCTTTTGTTTGCTTTCGTTTTCGCATCTCAACTGTGTTTTATCATACTTGTTTCACAGTTCAAGAAAACGTGCAAGAGCGAATAGTGAAGTCGGAGCTAAGGGTGAAAGCAAACGAATGGTGCTGAGTCCCACGGTATGTGAGCCTCATAAATCGGTCATGTGTACAGCAAATCTACATCTCTGGTGATTACAGTGTCACTGTCTGCATTTTCCTCAAGGTGAACGTAAATCGGTCAGTGAGTGTTTCAACGCGCAAGAATATTTGAGCCGTTCCTGGCGGTATATTACTCCATAGTATATACATTGTACTTGTTGCATGCGGATCGAGTCACAGCTAGCTAACAGTTCTTTGTATTCTGTTTGCAGAAGACGTTGCTCTACAGACTCTACGGTAAAATTAAAAACTCGCCAAAGAAAGCCTACGTTGCCAAGCAACTTCTCGTCGGCAAAAATGTAGACGAATTAACGAAGGAGCTGGGGGTGGCAAAGGCTACGGTACAGTTATACGGGATAGATTGCTTTGCTGCTGGATTCCCCATGGACCACGGAATGATGGCTGGATATTTACAAATCAAGAAGGAACAGTTCAGCATTATATGTGCCTGTATTAAAGCCAACAAAGACTTAAAGCTACGTACAATTAGGGATGACCTAAAGGCAGATTATTCGTATAATCAAATCCGTTTCGTGTTGGCTTGCCTTATTCGAGACTATGATGAATTGTGAACACAGCGCATTGCCGATCGACTTACACATTTTAGAAATTTTATAACTTTCTAGCTTTATCACCAGTTTAATAAAATGACCATGAAGGGGCCGGATCAGTTGAATTGTTTTAGTTAGTTCAAGGTTATGTTCGTTTCAGTGTCATTTTTGTGATTGCGGCGGAAATCATTGTGCGAATCGAGTCGTACCGGTTTCACAGGAAATTTGCACACCCTTGCTGATAAATGTTTTAAGTATTTCTTTAGACGTTTATTATCTTTATAGTAAGGCAGACATAGCAGAAGTGACCTAGGTATGTCATGTGCTTTAGGTTTACGGCGAAAACTTAGCGTTCCTTTTTGAACGCAAATTTGTGCCCAGCTATGCATTTTAGCTTGCAAAACGGAGTTTAATAACGATGCACATTTTAAAACTTCTTAATAACTTACAATGCATTTATTCAAGATAATATGTACATTCAAAGGAGCATTGAGTTCCGAGGTTTTCGTAGCGTTCATGTTCTGTTACTGCTGTCAAAATCGAACTCGTTTGCAGGAAGGACGGCACCCGTTGCACATTCTAACTGGATTATTTCAAGATTCCCGCCAAATTCAATTATCGGGTCGGTACTTTGCGGCGGCTTTCAATTAGTGGTCTATTCAGTGGCCCGCTATTTACGCCTAACATTGCAAAGCAAAGCCAAATAATTTCAAAATAAAATTATTCAAGAGCTAAGCAACTGCGACTACGTTTATACATAAACTATCGGCCGCGCGCTCGGCAATCCTTTATGTAGGACGACACGAATTTCTACCAAAAATACAATAGAATACAACACAATACAATTCAATAGAACGCAACACAATACAATAGAATACAATTTGGTAGCAATTCGTGTCGTTCTACATGAAGGGATGGCCGCGCGCTCGATTAAAATCACCTTAGAGAAATACAATGCAACACACAGGGAGTGCCGATTTATAAGGCTTCAGTAAAAGCGCTCAATTCAAATCACCTTAGACTATTATTAAGTAATAAAATTCATTTATTCGAAAAGACATGAGAGGGCCGAAATTCCCTATAAAGTTTCTGTAAGACTTCTACATATTTAATGAGTTGTGTTAGATCTCAATATTCGATTAACGCGTTTTTGATGTTAAGAATTTGGGATCACTCACGCTATCTGGTAATCACGACTCGTTTCATAACAACGAGACTCAACTTTGTAAACGAGCTCGTTTTGTATAAAACGAAACGGGATCACGCTCAACTTAAAACGAGGCTCAACTTTTGTAAACAACGAACTCAACTTTTCAAACGAGGCTTTTCCTCAAATGAGGCTCATTTCAAGCTCGTTACTTTGCGGCGGCCTTTCGATTAGTGGTCTATTCAGTGGCCCGCTATGCACGCGCTAACATACTGACACAGCAAAACAATTTCAAAACATAACGTATTCAAGAGATAAGAAACCTAAACTGTAAATGAGTATGTTACGTAACTTTAATTACGTAAAACGAGAACAGTTCACTGATTCTTCTTTATCTTTCAGTTATCAAATTTGGAATGATGCAATTTTGGACTTTCGCAACGAAATGGACTTCTTTGTTCAAACAGCCGGCATGTTTGTGATAAAGGTGACTCATAGTCACTTGATAGCGTATTATGCGTGCGTTGACAGACGCTAGACTGTCCCTAAGACGGTCCCTTCTCCAAGTAAATTCAATCCCCAGATGGATTTGATTGGGGCCAGTTTTACTGGGTAAACGACTTTATCTGGGGTAGTGTAACCTCAGCTATCGAAAGCCAAGTTTCTCTCAGTTCCCAATGCAAATATTTCTGATAACCTATAAATAGGTTACTTGTGTACTCAAGCAAACGAAATTTTCGTTTCGAAAATCAAGCACAAACAAAAGCATAAAAAGGCGTGGCATATGACGCGGTTCTTTTTTTAATAAGAATGTTCAAGATCAAAAACGCGAAGACACTGCAAGGGCAAGAAAATTGGTGATACCCACACGGGAAAATGCCAAAGTCTCTGGTACACCGGTATTAGGCAGAAGAAGTTCCCTGCAGCGTCTCTAAACCTTTTCGCGGAAGTGATAACGTTGCAATACTACTAGCCACCAATCGTAGCCTACTCCCGCTACACTCACTAAATCATCTGTTTCAAGAAATTCGAAAATTGATGCCCAATAAAGTTGCGTTGTAGCGGAATACACCAGAACACTGAGAATGGCTGTAGTGGATATAAAAGGGTCCTTTAGTAATCTTAGGTGTTGCCGATTTTTACCAAGTTCGCACAATGTGATTGGATGCCCGAGATTTCTTTTGTGAAAAAAGACAAACAATAGCCAGCTGTCAAATTCAAGTTATTCATTTTGTGTTGTGCATCAGATAGAACGTGCCGCTTGCATTAGACTGATATACAGGAGGGTAGTGTAACTTATTTCACTAGACAATCTCCAACATACTCTACTTATTTATTTCGTTACAATGGCTGAAAGGTGAGTGTTTTGCTGTATATCTGTTTTGGACTTGAATGCTTTTGTTTGCTTTCGTTTTCGCATCTCAACTGTGTTTTATCATACTTGTTTCACAGTTCAAGAAAACGTGCAAGAGCGAATAGTGAAGTCGGAGCTAAGGGTGAAAGCAAACGAATGGTGCTGAGTCCCACGGTATGTGAGCCTCATAAATCGGTCATGTGTACAGCAAATCTACATCTCTGGTGATTACAGTGTCACTGTCTGCATTTTCCTCAAGGTGAACGTAAATCGGTCAGTGAGTGTTTCAACGCGCAAGAATATTTGAGCCGTTCCTGGCGGTATATTACTCCATAGTATATACATTGTACTTGTTGCATGCGGATCGAGTCACAGCTAGCTAACAGTTCTTTGTATTCTGTTTGCAGAAGACGTTGCTCTACAGACTCTACGGTAAAATTAAAAACTCGCCAAAGAAAGCCTACGTTGCCAAGCAACTTCTCGTCGGCAAAAATGTAGACGAATTAACGAAGGAGCTGGGGGTGGCAAAGGCTACGGTACAGTTATACGGGATAGATTGCTTTGCTGCTGGATTCCCCATGGACCACGGAATGATGGCTGGATATTTACAAATCAAGAAGGAACAGTTCAGCATTATATGTGCCTGTATTAAAGCCAACAAAGACTTAAAGCTACGTACAATTAGGGATGACCTAAAGGCAGATTATTCGTATAATCAAATCCGTTTCGTGTTGGCTTGCCTTATTCGAGACTATGATGAATTGTGAACACAGCGCATTGCCGATCGACTTACACATTTTAGAAATTTTATAACTTTCTAGCTTTATCACCAGTTTAATAAAATGACCATGAAGGGGCCGGATCAGTTGAATTGTTTTAGTTAGTTCAAGGTTATGTTCGTTTCAGTGTCATTTTTGTGATTGCGGCGGAAATCATTGTGCGAATCGAGTCGTACCGGTTTCACAGGAAATTTGCACACCCTTGCTGATAAATGTTTTAAGTATTTCTTTAGACGTTTATTATCTTTATAGTAAGGCAGACATAGCAGAAGTGACCTAGGTATGTCATGTGCTTTAGGTTTACGGCGAAAACTTAGCGTTCCTTTTTGAACGCAAATTTGTGCCCAGCTATGCATTTTAGCTTGCAAAACGGAGTTTAATAACGATGCACATTTTAAAACTTCTTAATAACTTACAATGCATTTATTCAAGATAATATGTACATTCAAAGGAGCATTGAGTTCCGAGGTTTTCGTAGCGTTCATGTTCTGTTACTGCTGTCAAAATCGAACTCGTTTGCAGGAAGGACGGCACCCGTTGCACATTCTAACTGGATTATTTCAAGATTCCCGCCAAATTCAATTATCGGGTCGGTACTTTGCGGCGGCTTTCAATTAGTGGTCTATTCAGTGGCCCGCTATTTACGCCTAACATTGCAAAGCAAAGCCAAATAATTTCAAAATAAAATTATTCAAGAGCTAAGCAACTGCGACTACGTTTATACATAAACTATCGGCCGCGCGCTCGGCAATCCTTTATGTAGGACGACACGAATTTCTACCAAAAATACAATAGAATACAACACAATACAATTCAATAGAACGCAACACAATACAATAGAATACAATTTGGTAGCAATTCGTGTCGTTCTACATGAAGGGATGGCCGCGCGCTCGATTAAAATCACCTTAGAGAAATACAATGCAACACACAGGGAGTGCCGATTTATAAGGCTTCAGTAAAAGCGCTCAATTCAAATCACCTTAGACTATTATTAAGTAATAAAATTCATTTATTCGAAAAGACATGAGAGGGCCGAAATTCCCTATAAAGTTTCTGTAAGACTTCTACATATTTAATGAGTTGTGTTAGATCTCAATATTCGATTAACGCGTTTTTGATGTTAAGAATTTGGGATCACTCACGCTATCTGGTAATCACGACTCGTTTCATAACAACGAGACTCAACTTTGTAAACGAGCTCGTTTTGTATAAAACGAAACGGGATCACGCTCAACTTAAAACGAGGCTCAACTTTTGTAAACAACGAACTCAACTTTTCAAACGAGGCTTTTCCTCAAATGAGGCTCATTTCAAGCTCGTTACTTTGCGGCGGCCTTTCGATTAGTGGTCTATTCAGTGGCCCGCTATGCACGCGCTAACATACTGACACAGCAAAACAATTTCAAAACATAACGTATTCAAGAGATAAGAAACCTAAACTGTAAATGAGTATGTTACGTAACTTTAATTACGTAAAACGAGAACAGTTCACTGATTCTTCTTTATCTTTCAGTTATCAAATTTGGAATGATGCAATTTTGGACTTTCGCAACGAAATGGACTTCTTTGTTCAAACAGCCGGCATGTTTGTGATAAAGGTGACTCATAGTCACTTGATAGCGTATTATGCGTGCGTTGACAGACGCTAGACTGTCCCTAAGACGGTCCCTTCTCCAAGTAAATTCAATCCCCAGATGGATTTGATTGGGGCCAGTTTTACTGGGTAAACGACTTTATCTGGGGTAGTGTAACCTCAGCTATCGAAAGCCAAGTTTCTCTCAGTTCCCAATGCAAATATTTCTGATAACCTATAAATAGGTTACTTGTGTACTCAAGCAAACGAAATTTTCGTTTCGAAAATCAAGCACAAACAAAAGCATAAAAAGGCGTGGCATATGACGCGGTTCTTTTTTTAATAAGAATGTTCAAGATCAAAAACGCGAAGACACTGCAAGGGCAAGAAAATTGGTGATACCCACACGGGAAAATGCCAAAGTCTCTGGTACACCGGTATTAGGCAGAAGAAGTTCCCTGCAGCGTCTCTAAACCTTTTCGCGGAAGTGATAACGTTGGAATACTACTAGCCACCAATCGTAGCCTACTCCCGCTACACTCACTAAATCATCTGTTTCAAGAAATTCGAAAATTGATGCCCAATAAAGTTGCGTTGTAGCGGAATACACCAGAACACTGAGAATGGCTGTAGTGGATATAAAAGGGTCCTTTAGTAATCTTAGGTGTTGCCGATTTTTACCAAGTTCGCACAATGTGATTGGATGCCCGAGATTTCTTTTGTGAAAAAAGACAAACAATAGCCAGCTGTCAAATTCAAGTTATTCATTTTGTGTTGTGCATCAGATAGAACGTGCCGCTTGCATTAGACTGATATACAGGAGGGTAGTGTAACTTATTTCACTAGACAATCTCCAACATACTCTACTTATTTATTTCGTTACAATGGCTGAAAGGTGAGTGTTTTGCTGTATATCTGTTTTGGACTTGAATGCTTTTGTTTGCTTTCGTTTTCGCATCTCAACTGTGTTTTATCATACTTGTTTCACAGTTCAAGAAAACGTGCAAGAGCGAATAGTGAAGTCGGAGCTAAGGGTGAAAGCAAACGAATGGTGCTGAGTCCCACGGTATGTGAGCCTCATAAATCGGTCATGTGTACAGCAAATCTACATCTGTAGTGATTACAGTGTCACTGTCTGCATTTTCCTCAAGGTGAACGTAAATCGGTCAGTGAGTGTTTCAACGCGCAAGAATATTTGAGCCGTTCCTGGCGGTATATTACTCCATAGTATATACATTGTACTTGTTGCATGCGGATCGAGTCACAGCTAGCTAACAGTTCTTTGTATTCTGTTTGCAGAAGACGTTGCTCTACAGACTCTACGGTAAAATTAAAAACTCGCCAAAGAAAGCCTACGTTGCCAAGCAACTTCTCGTCGGCAAAAATGTAGACGAATTAACGAAGGAGCTGGGGGTGGCAAAGGCTACGGTACAGTTATACGGGATAGATTGCTTTGCTGCTGGATTCCCCATGGACCACGGAATGATGGCTGGATATTTACAAATCAAGAAGGAACAGTTCAGCATTATATGTGCCTGTATTAAAGCCAACAAAGACTTAAAGCTACGTACAATTAGGGATGACCTAAAGGCAGATTATTCGTATAATCAAATCCGTTTCGTGTTGGCTTGCCTTATTCGAGACTATGATGAATTGTGAACACAGCGCATTGCCGATCGACTTACACATTTTAGAAATTTTATAACTTTCTAGCTTTATCACCAGTTTAATAAAATGACCATGAAGGGGCCGGATCAGTTGAATTGTTTTAGTTAGTTCAAGGTTATGTTCGTTTCAGTGTCATTTTTGTGATTGCGGCGGAAATCATTGTGCGAATCGAGTCGTACCGGTTTCACAGGAAATTTGCACACCCTTGCTGATAAATGTTTTAAGTATTTCTTTAGACGTTTATTATCTTTATACTAAGGCAGACATACCAGAAGTGACCAAGGTATGTCATGTGCTTTAGGTTTACGGCGAAAACTTAGCGTTCCTTTTTGAACGCAAATTTGTGCCCAGCTATGCATTTTAGCTTGCAAAACGGAGTTTAATAACGATGCACATTTTAAAACTTCTTAATAACTTACAATGCATTTATTCAAGATAATATGTACATTCAAAGGAGCATTGAGTTCCGAGGTTTTCGTAGCGTTCATGTTCTGTTACTGCTGTCAAAATCGAACTCGTTTGCAGGAAGGACGGCACCCGTTGCACATTCTAACTGGATTATTTCAAGATTCCCGCCAAATTCAATTATCGGGTCGGTACTTTGCGGCGGCTTTCAATTAGTGCTCTATTCAGTGGCCCGCTATTTACGCCTAACATTGCAAAGCAAAGCCAAATAATTTCAAAATAAAATTATTCAAGAGCTAAGCAACTGTGACTACGTTTATACATAAACTATCGGCCGCGCGCTCGGCAATCCTTTATGTAGGACGACACGAATTTTTACCAAAAATACAACAGAATACAACACAATACAATTCAATAGAACGCAACACAATACAATAGAATACAATTTGGTAGCAATTCGTGTCGTTCTACATGAAGGGATGGCCGCGCGCTCGATTCAAATCACCTTAGAGAAATACAATGCAACACACAGGGAGTGCCGATTTAT
The DNA here is from genome assembly GCA_030867875.1 of Actinernus sp. WN-2022. NCBI lineage: Eukaryota > Metazoa > Cnidaria > Anthozoa > Actiniaria > Actinernidae > Actinernus > Actinernus sp. WN-2022. Next base: position 270,654 of record JAOWCC010000164.1, read on the forward strand.
AAGGCTTCCGTGAAAGCGCTCAATTCAAATCACCTTAGACTATTATTAAGTAATAAAATTCATTTATTCGAAAAGACATGAGAGGGCCGAAATTCCCTATAAAGTTTCTGTAAGACTTCTACATATTTAATGAGTTGTGTTAGATCTCAATATTCGATTAACGCGTTTTTGATGTTAAGAATTTGGGATCACTCAACTTTTGTAAACAACGAACTCAACTTTTCAAACGAGGCTTTTCCTCAAATGAGGCTCATTTCAAGCTCGGTACTTTGCGGCGGCCTTTCGATTAGTGGTCTATTCAGTGGCCCGCTATGCACGCGCTAACATACTGACACAGCAAAACAATTTCAAAACATAAAGTATTCAAGAGATAAGAAACCTAAACTGTAAATGAGTATGTTACGTAACTTTAATTACGTAAAACGAGAACAGTTCACTGATTCTTCTTTATCTTTCAGTTATCAAATTTGGAATGATGCAATTTTGGACTTTCGCAACGAAATGGACTTCTTTGTTCAAACAGCCGGCATGTTTGTGATAAAGGTGACTCATAGTCACTTGATAGCGTATTATGCGTGCGTTGACAGACGCTAGACGGTCCCTAAGACGGTACCTTCTCCAAGTAAATTCAATCCCCAGATGGATTTGATTGGGGCCAGTTTTACTGGGTAAACGACTTTATCTGGGGTAGTGTAACCGCAGCTATCGAAAGCCAAGTTTCTCTCAGTTCCCAATGCAAATATTTCTGATAACCTATAAATAGGTTACTTGTGTACTCAAGCAAACGAAATTTTCGTTTCGAAAATCAAGCACAAACAAAAGCATAAAAGGCGTGGCATATGACCTGGTTCTTTTTTTAATAAGAATGTTCAAGATCAAAAACGCGAAGACACTGCAAGGGCAAGAAAATTGGTGATACCCACACGGGAAAATGCCAAAGTCTCTGGTACACCGGTATTAGGCAGAAGAAGTTCCCTGCAGCGTCTCTAAACCTTTTCGCGGAAGTGATAACGTTGGAATACTACTAGCCACCAATCGTAGCCTACTCCCGCCACACTCACTAAATCATCTGTTTCAAGAAATTCGAAAATTGATGCCCAATAAAGATGCGTTGTAGCGGAATACACGAGAACACTGAGAATGGCTGTAGTGGATATAAAAGGGTCCTTTAGTAATCTTAGGTGTTGCCGATTTTTACCAAGTTCGCACAATGTGATTGGATGCCCGAGATTTCTTTTGTGAAAAAAGACAAACAATAGCCAGCTGTCAAATTCAAGTTATTCATTTTGTGTTGTGCATCAGATAGAACGTGCCGCTTGCATTAGACTGATATACAGGAGGGTAGTGTAACTTATTTGACTAGACAATCTCCAACATACTCCACTTATTTATTTCGTTACAATGGCTGAAAGGTGAGTGTTTTGCTGTATATCTGTTTTGGACTTGAATGCTTTTGTTTGCTTTCGTTTTCGCATCTCACCTGTGTTTTATCATACTTGTTTCACAGTTCAAGAAAACGTGCAAGAGCGAATAGTGAAGTCGGAGCTAAGAGTGAAAGCAAACGAATGGTGCTGAGTCCCACGGTATGTGAGCCTCATAAATCGGTCATGTGTACAGCAAATCTACATCTGTAGTGATTACAGTGTCACTGTCTGCATTTTCCTCAAGGTGAACGTAAATCGGTCAGTGAGTGTTTCAACGCGCAAGAATATTTGAGCCGTTCCTGGCGGTATATTACTCCATAGTATATACATTGTACTTGTTGCATGCGGATCGAGTCACAGCTAGCTAACAGTTCTTTGTATTCTGTTTGCAGAAGACGTTGCTCTACAGACTCTACGGTAAAATTAAAAACTCGCCAAAGAAAGCCTACGTTGCCAAGCAACTTCTCGTCGGCAAAAATGTAGACGAATTAACGAAGGAGCTGGGGGTGGCAAAGGCTACGGTACAGTTATACGGGATAGATTGCTTTGCTGCTGGATTCCCCATGGACCACGGAATGATGGCTGGATATTTACAAATCAAGAAGGAACGGTTCAGCATTATATGTGCCTGTATTAAAGCCAACAAAGACTTAAAGCTACGTACAATTAGGGATGACCTAAAGGCAGATTATTCGTATAATCAAATCCGTTTCGTGTTGGCTTGCCTTATTCGAGACTATGATGAATTGTGAACACAGCGCATTGCCGATCGACTTACACATTTTAGAAATTTTATAACTTTCTAGCTTTATCACCAGTTTAATAAAATGACCATGAAGGGGCCGGATCAGTTGAATTGTTTTAGTTAGTTCAAGGTTATGTTCGTTTCAGTGTCATTTTTGTGATTGCGGCGGAAATCATTGTGCGAATCGAGTCGTACCGGTGTCACAGGAAATTTGCACACCCTTGCTAATAAATGTTTTAAGTATTTCTTTAGACGTTTATTATCTTTACGCTGAGGCAGACATAGCAGAAGTCACCTAGGCATCTCATGTGCTTTAGGTTTACGGCGAAAACTTAGCGTTCCTTTTTGAACGCAAATTTGTGCCCAGCTATGCATTTTAGCTTGCAAAACGGAGTTTAATAACGATGCACATTTTAAAACTTCTTAATAACTTACAATGCATTTATTCAAGATAATATGTACATTCAAAGGAGCATTGACTTCCGAGGTTTTCGTAGCGTTCATGTTCTGTTACTGCTGTCAAAATCGAACTCGTTTGCAGGAAGGACGGCACCCGTTGCACATTCTAACTGGATTATTTCAAGATTCCCGCCAAATTCAATTATCGGGTCGGTACTTTGCGGCGGCTTTCAATTAGTGGTCTATTCTGTGGCCCGCTATTTACGCCTAACATTGCAAAGCAAAGCCAAATAATTTCAAAATAAAATTATTCAAGAGCTAAGCAACTGTGACTACGTTTATACATAAACTATCGGCCGCGCGCTCGGCAATCCTTTATGTAGGACGACACGAATTTTTACCAAAAATACAATAGAATACAACACAATACAATTCAATAGAACGCAACACAATACAATAGAATACAATTTGGTAGCAATTCGTGTCGTTCTACATGAAGGGATGGCCGCGCGCTCGATTCAAATCACCTTAGAGAAATACAATGCAACACACAGGGAGTGCCGATTTATAAGGCTTCAGTAAAAGCGCTCAATTCAAATCACCTTAGACTATTATTAAGTAATACAATTCATTTATTCGAAAAGACATGAGAGGGCCGAAATTCCCTATAAAGTTTCTGTAAGACTTCTACATATTTAATGAGTTGTGTTAGATCTCAATATTCGATTAACGCGTTTTTGATGTTAAGAATTTGGGATCACTCACGCTATCTGGTAATCACGACTCGTTTCATAACAACGAGACTCAACTTTGTAAACGAGCTCGTTTTGTATAAAACGAAACGGGATCACGCTCAACTTAAAACGAGGCTCAACTAACACGAGCCTCAACTTTTGTAAACAACGAACTCAACTTTTCAAACGAGGCTTTTCCTCAAATGAGGCTCATTTCAAGCTCGGTACTTTGCGGCGGCCTTTCGATTAGTGGTCTATTCAGTGGCCCGCTATGCACGCGCTAACATACTGACACAGCAAAACAATTTCAAAACATAAAGTATTCAAGAGATAAGAAACCTAAACTGTAAATGAGTATGTTACGTAACTTTAATTACGTAAAACGAGAACAGTTCACTGATTCTTCTTTATCTTTCAGTTATCAAATTTGGAATGATGCAATTTTGGACTTTCGCAACGAAATGGACTTCTTTGTTCAAACAGCCGGCATGTTTGTGATAAAGGTGACTCATAGTCACTTGATAGCGTATTATGCGTGCGTTGACAGACGCTAGACGGTCCCTAAGACGGTACCTTCTCCAAGTAAATTCAATCCCCAGATGGATTTGATTGGGACCAGTTTTACTGGGTAAACGACTTTATCTGGGGTAGTGTAACCGCAGCTATCGAAAGCCAAGTTTCTCTCAGTTCCCAATGCAAATATTTCTGATAACCTATAAATAGGTTACTTGTGTACTCAAGCAAACGAAATTTTCGTTTCGAAAATCAAGCACAAACAAAAGCATAAAAAGGCGTGGCATATGACCCGGTTCTTTTTTTAATAAGAATGTTCAAGATCAAAAACGCGAAGACACTGCAAGGGCAAGAAAATTGGTGATACCCACACGGGAAAATGCCAAAGTCTCTGGTACACCGGTATTAGGTAGAAGAAGTTCCCTGCAGCGTCTCTAAACCTTTTCGCGGAAGTGATAACGTTGGAATACTACTAGCCACCAATCGTAGCCTACTCCCGCTACACTCACTAAATCATCTGTTTCAAGAAATTCGAAAATTGATGCCCAATAAAGATGCGTTGTAGCGGAATACACGAGAACACTGAGAATGGCTGTAGTGGATATAAAAGGGTCCTTTAGTAATCTTAGGTGTTGCCGATTTTTACCAAGTTCGCACAATGTGATTGGATGCCCGAGATTTCTTTTGTGAAAAAAGACAAACAATAGCCAGCTGTCAAATTCAAGTTATTCATTTTGTGTTGTGCATCAGATAGAACGTGCCGCTTGCATTAGACTGATATACAGGAGGGTAGTGTAACTTATTTGACTAGACAATCTCCAACATACTCCACTTATTTATTTCGTTACAATGGCTGAAAGGTGAGTGTTTTGCTGTATATCTGTTTTGGACTTGAATGCTTTTGTTTGCTTTCGTTTTCGCATCTCACCTGTGTTTTATCATACTTGTTTCACAGTTCAAGAAAACGTGCAAGAGCGAATAGTGAAGTCGGAGCTAAGAGTGAAAGCAAACGAATGGTGCTGAGTCCCACGGTATGTGAGCCTCATAAATCGGTCATGTGTACAGCAAATCTACATCTGTAGTGATTACAGTGTCACTGTCTGCATTTTCCTCAAGGTGAACGTAAATCGGTCAGTGAGTGTTTCAACGCGCAAGAATATTTGAGCCGTTCCTGGCGGTATATTACTCCATAGTATATACATTGTACTTGTTGCATGCGGATCGAGTCACAGCTAGCTAACAGTTCTTTGTATTCTGTTTGCAGAAGACGTTGCTCTACAGACTCTACGGTAAAATTAAAAACTCGCCAAAGAAAGCCTACGTTGCCAAGCAACTTCTCGTCGGCAAAAATGTAGACGAATTAACGAAGGAGCTGGGGGTGGCAAAGGCTACGGTACAGTTATACGGGATAGATTGCTTTGCTGCTGGATTCCCCATGGACCACGGAATGATGGCTGGATATTTACAAATCAAGAAGGAACAGTTCAGCATTATATGTGCCTGTATTAAAGCCAACAAAGACTTAAAGCTACGTACAATTAGGGACGTCCTAAAGGCAGATTATTCGTATAATCAAATCCGTTTCGTGTTGGCTTGCCTTATTCGAGACTATGATGAATTGTGAACACAGCGCATTGCCGATCGACTTACACATTTTAGAAATTTTATAACTTTCTAGCTTTATCACCAGTTTAATAAAATGACCATGAAGGGGCCGGATCAGTTGAATTGTTTTAGTTAGTTCAAGGTTATGTTCGTTTCAGTGTCATTTTTGTGATTGCGGCGGAAATCATTGTGCGAATCGAGTCGTACCGGTTTCACAGGAAATTTGCACACCCTTGCTGATAAATGTTTTAAGTATTTCTTTAGACGTTTATTATCTTTATACTAAGGCAGACATAGCAGAAGTGACCTAGGTATGTCATGTGCTTTAGGTTTACGGCGAAAACTTAGCGTTCCTTTTTGAACGCAAATTTGTGCCCAGCTATGCATTTTAGCTTGCAAAACGGAGTTTAATAACGATGCACATTTTAAAACTTCTTAATAACTTACAATGCATTTATTCAAGATAATATGTACATTCAAAGGAGCATTGACTTCCGAGGTTTTCGTAGCGTTCATGTTCTGTTACTGCTGTCAAAATCGAACTCGTTTGCAGGAAGGACGGCACCCGTTGCACATTCTAACTGGATTATTTCAAGATTCCCGCCAAATTCAATTATCGGGTCGGTACTTTGCGGCGGCTTTCAATTAGTGGTCTATTCTGTGGCCCGCTATTTACGCCTAACATTGCAAAGCAAAGCCAAATAATTTCAAAATAAAATTATTCAAGAGCTAAGCAACTGTGACTACGTTTATACATAAACTATCGGCCGCGCGCTCGGCAATCCTTTATGTAGGACGACACGAATTTTTACCAAAAATACAATAGAATACAACACAATACAATTCAATAGAACGCAACACAATACAATAGAATACAATTTGGTAGCAATTCGTGTCGTTCTACATGAAGGGATGGCCGCGCGCTCGATTCAAATCACCTTAGAGAAATACAATGCAACACACAGGGAGTGCCGATTTATAAGGCTTCAGTAAAAGTGCTCAATTCAAATCACCTTAGACTATTATTAAGTAATAAAATTCATTTATTCGAAAAGACATGAGAGGGCCGAAATTCCCTATAAAGTTTCTGTAAGACTTCTACATATTTAATGAGTTGTGTTAGATCTCAATATTCGATTAACGCGTTTTTGATGTTAAGAATTTGGGATCACTCACGCTATCTGGTAATCACGACTCGTTTCATAACAACGAGACTCAACTTTGTAAACGAGCTCGTTTTGTATAAAACGAAACGGGATCACGCTCAACTTAAAACGAGGCTCAACTAACACGAGGCTCAACTTTCGTAAACAACGAACTCAACTTTTCAAACGAGGCTTTTCCTCAAATGAGGCTCATTTCAAGCTCGTTACTTTGCGGCGGCCTTTCGATTAGTGGTCTATTCAGTGGCCCGCTATGCACGCGCTAACATACTGACACAGCAAAACAATTTCAAAACATAAAGTATTCAAGAGATAAGAAACCTAAACTGTAAATGAGTATCTTACGTAACTTTAATTACGTAAAACGAGAACAGTTCACTGATTCTTCTTTATCTTTCAGTTATCAAATTTGGAATGATGCAATTTTGGACTTTCGCAACGAAATGGACTTCTTTGTTCAAACAGCCGGCATGTTTGTGATAAAGGTGACTCATAGTCACTTGATAGCGTATTATGCGTGCGTTGACAGACGCTAGACTGTCCCTAAGACGGTCCCTTCTCCAAGTAAATTCAATCCCCAGATGGATTTGATTGGGGCCAGTTTTACTGGGTAAACGACTTTATCTGGGGTAGTGTAACCTCAGCTATCGAAAGCCAAGTTTCTCTCAGTTCCCAATGCAAATATTTCTGATAACCTATAAATAGGTTACTTGTGTACTCAAGCAAACGAAATTTTCGTTTCGAAAATCAAGCACAAACAAAAGCATAAAAAGGCGTGGCATATGACGCGGTTCTTTTTTTAATAAGAATGTTCAAGATCAAAAACGCGAAGACACTGCAAGGGCAAGAAAATTGGTGATACCCACACGGGAAAATGCCAAAGTCTCTGGTACACCGGTATTAGGCAGAAGAAGTTCCCTGCAGCGTCTCTAAACCTTTTCGCGGAAGTGATAACGTTGCAATACTACTAGCCACCAATCGTAGCCTACTCCCGCTACACTCACTAAATCATCTGTTTCAAGAAATTCGAAAATTGATGCCCAATAAAGATGCGTTGTAGCGGAATACACCAGAACACTGAGAATGGCTGTAGTGGATATAAAAGGGTCCTTTAGTAATCTTAGGTGTTGCCGATTTTTACCAAGTTCGCACAATGTGATTGGATGCCCGAGATTTCTTTTGTGAAAAAAGACAAACAATAGCCAGCTTTCAAATTCAAGTTATTCATTTTGTGTTGTGCATCAGATAGAACGTGCCGCTTGCATTAGACTGATATACAGGAGGGTAGTGTAACTTATTTGACTAGACAATCTCCAACATACTCCACTTATTTATTTCGTTACAATGGCTGAAAGGTGAGTGTTTTGCTGTATATCTGTTTTGGACTTGAATGCTTTTGTTTGCTTTCGTTTTCGCATCTCACCTGTGTTTTATCATACTTGTTTCACAGTTCAAGAAAACGTGCAAGAGCGAATAGTGAAGTCGGAGCTAAGAGTGAAAGCAAACGAATGGTGCTGAGTCCCACGGTATGTGAGCCTCATAAATCGGTCATGTGTACAGCAAATCTACATCTGTAGTGATTACAGTGTCACTATCTGCATTTTCCTCAAGGTGAACGTAAATCGGTCAGTGAGTGTTTCAACGCGCAAGAATATTTGAGCCGTTCCTGGCGGTATATTACTCCATAGTATATACATTGTACTTGTTGCATGCGGATCGAGTCACAGCTAGCTAACAGTTCTTTGTATTCTGTTTGCAGAAGACGTTGCTCTACAGACTCTACGGTAAAATTAAAAACTCGCCAAAGAAAGCCTACGTTGCCAAGCAACTTCTCGTCGGCAAAAATGTAGACGAATTAACGAAGGAGCTGGGGGTGGCAAAGGCTACGGTACAGTTATACGGGATAGATTGCTTTGCTGCTGGATTCCCCATGGACCACGGAATGATGGCTGGATATTTACAAATCAAGAAGGAACAGTTCAGCATTATATGTGCCTGTATTAAAGCCAACAAAGACTTAAAGCTACGTACAATTAGGGACGTCCTAAAGGCAGATTATTCGTATAATCAAATCCGTTTCGTGTTGGCTTGCCTTATTCGAGACTATGATGAATTGTGAACACAGCGCATTGCCGATCGACTTACACATTTTAGAAATTTTATAACTTTCTAGCTTTATCACCAGTTTAATAAAATGACCATGAAGGGGCCGGATCAGTTGAATTGTTTTAGTTAGTTCAAGGTTATGTTCGTTTCAGTGTCATTTTTGTGATTGCGGCGGAAATCATTGTGCGAATCGAGTCGTACCGGTTTCACAGGAAATTTGCACACCCTTGCTGATAAATGTTTTAAGTATTTCTTTAGACGTTTATTATCTTTATACTAAGGCAGACATAGCAGAAGTGACCTAGGTATGTCATGTGCTTTAGGTTTACGGCGAAAACTTAGCGTTCCTTTTTGAACGCAAATTTGTGCCCAGCTATGCATTTTAGCTTGCAAAACGGAGTTTAATAACGATGCACATTTTAAAACTTCTTAATAACTTACAATGCATTTATTCAAGATAATATGTACATTCAAAGGAGCATTGAGTTCCGAGGTTTTCGTAGCGTTCATGTTCTGTTACTGCTGTCAAAATCGAACTCGTTTGCAGGAAGGACGGCACCCGTTGCACATTCTAACTGGATTATTTCAAGATTCCCGCCAAATTCAATTATCGGGTCGGTACTTTGCGGCGGCTTTCAATTAGTGGTCTATTCTGTGGCCCGCTATTTACGCCTAACATTGCAAAGCAAAGCCAAATAATTTCAAAATAAAATTATTCAAGAGCTAAGCAACTGTGACTACGTTTATACATAAACTATCGGCCGCGCGCTCGGCAATCCTTTATGTAGGACGACACGAATTTTTACCAAAAATACAATAGAATACAACACAATACAATTCAATAGAACGCAACACAATACAATAGAATACAATTTGGTAGCAATTCGTGTCGTTCTACATGAAGGGATGGCCGCGCGCTCGATTCAAATCACCTTAGAGAAATACAATGCAACACACAGGGAGTGCCGATTTATAAGGCTTCAGTAAAAGTGCTCAATTCAAATCACCTTAGACTATTATTAAGTAATAAAATTCATTTATTCGAAAAGACATGAGAGGGCCGAAATTCCCTATAAAGTTTCTGTAAGACTTCTACATATTTAATGAGTTGTGTTAGATCTCAATATTAGATTAACGCGTTTTTGATGTTAAGAATTTGGGATCACTCACGCTATCTGGTAATCACGACTCGTTTCATAACAACGAGACTCAACTTTGTAAACGAGCTCGTTTTGTATAAAACGAAACGGGATCACGCTCAACTTAAAACGAGGCTCAACTAACACGAGGCTCAACTTTCGTAAACAACGAACTCAACTTTTCAAACGAGGCTTTTCCTCAAATGAGGCTCATTTCAAGCTCGTTACTTTGCGGCGGCCTTTCGATTAGTGGTCTATTCAGTGGCCCGCTATGCACGCGCTAACATACTGACACAGCAAAACAATTTCAAAACCTAAAGTATTCAAGAGATAAGAAACCTAAACTGTAAATGAGTATCTTACGTAACTTTAATTACGTAAAACGAGAACAGTTCACTGATTCTTCTTTATCTTTCAGTTATCAAATTTGGAATGATGCAATTTTGGACTTTCGCAACGAAATGGACTTCTTTGTTCAAACAGCCGGCATGTTTGTGATAAAGGTGACTCATAGTCACTTGATAGCGTATTATGCGTGCGTTGACAGACGCTAGACTGTCCCTAAGACGGTCCCTTCTCCAAGTAAATTCAATCCCCAGATGGATTTGATTGGGGCCAGTTTTACTGGGTAAACGACTTTATCTGGGGTAGTGTAACCTCAGCTATCGAAAGCCAAGTTTCTCTCAGTTCCCAATGCAAATATTTCTGATAACCTATAAATAGGTTACTTGTGTACTCAAGCAAACGAAATTTTCGTTTCGAAAATCAAGCACAAACAAAAGCATAAAAAGGCGTGGCATATGACGCGGTTCTTTTTTTAATAAGAATGTTCAAGATCAAAAACGCGAAGACACTGCAAGGGCAAGAAAATTGGTGATACCCACACGGGAAAATGCCAAAGTCTCTGGTACACCGGTATTAGGCAGAAGAAGTTCCCTGCAGCGTCTCTAAACCTTTTCGCGGAAGTGATAACGTTGGAATACTACTAGCCACCAATCGTAGCCTACTCCCGCTACACTCACTAAATCATCTGTTTCAAGAAATTCGAAAATTGATGCCCAATAAAGATGCGTTGTAGCGGAATACACCAGAACACTGAGAATGGCTGTAGTGGATATAAAAGGGTCCTTTAGTAATCTTAGGTGTTGCCGATTTTTACCAAGTTCGCACAATGTGATTGGATGCCCGAGATTTCTTTTGTGAAAAAAGACAAACAATAGCCAGCTGTCAAATTCAAGTTATTCATTTTTTGTTGTGCATCAGATAGAACGTGCCGCTTGCATTAGACTGATATACAGGAGGGTAGTGTAACTTATTTGACTAGACAATCTCCAACATACTCTACTTATTTATTTCGTTTCAATGGCTGAAAGGTGAGTGTTTTGCTGTATATCTGTTTTGGACTTGAATGCTTTTGTTTGCTTTCGTTTTCGCATCTCAACTGTGTTTTATCATACTTGTTTCACAGTTCAAGAAAACGTGCAAGAGCGAATAGTGAAGTCGGAGCTAAGGGTGAAAGCAAACGAATGGTGCTGAGTCCCACGGTATGTGAGCCTCATAAATCGGTCATGTGTACAGCAAATCTACATCTGTAGTGATTACAGTGTCACTGTCTGCATTTTCCTCAAGGTGAACGTAAATCGGTCAGTGAGTGTTTCAACGCGCAAGAATATTTGAGCCGTTCCTGGCGGTATATTACTCCATAGTATATACATTGTACTTGTTGCATGCGGATCGAGTCACAGCTAGCTAACAGTTCTTTGTATTCTGTTTGCAGAAGACGTTGCTCTACAGACTCTACGGTAAAATTAAAAACTCGCCAAAGAAAGCCTACGTTGCCAAGCAACTTCTCGTCGGCAAAAATGTAGACGAATTAACGAAGGAGCTGGGGGTGGCAAAGGCTACGGTACAGTTATACGGGATAGATTGCTTTGCTGCTGGATGGACCACGGCTTTGCTGCTGCATGGACCACGGAATGATGGCTGGATATTTACAAATCAAGAAGGAACAGTTCAGCATTATATGTGCCTGTATTAAAGCCAACAAAGACTTAAAGCTACGTACAATTAGGGATGACCTAAAGGCAGATTATTCGTATAATCAAATCCGTTTCGTGTTGGCTTGCCTTATTCGAGACTATGATGAATTGTGAACACAGCGCATTGCCGATCGACTTACACATTTTTGAAATTTTATAACTTTCTAGCTTTATCACCAGTTTAATAAAATGACCATGAAGGGGCCGGATCAGTTGAATTGTTTTAGTTAGTTCAAGGTTATGTTCGTTTCAGTGTCATTTTTGTGATTGCGGCGGAAATCATTGTGCGAATAGAGTCGTACCGGTTTCACAGGAAATTTGCACACCCTTGCTGATAAATGTTTTAAGTATTTCTTTAGACGTTTATTATCTTTATACTAAGGCAGACATAGCAGAAGTGACCTAGGTATGTCATGTGCTTTAGGTTTACGGCGAAAACTTAGCGTTCCTTTTTGAACGCAAATTTGTGCCCAGCTATGCATTTTAGCTTGCAAAACGGAGTTTAATAACGATGCACATTTTAAAACTTCTTAATAACTTACAATGCATTTATTCAAGATAATATCTACATTCAAAGGAGCATTGAGTTCCGAGGTTTTCGTAGCGTTCATGTTCTGTTACTGCTGTCAAAATCAAACTCGTTTGCTGGGAGGACGGCACCCGTTGCACATTCTAACTGGATTATTTCAAGATTCCCGCCAAATTCAATTATCGGGTCGGTACTTTGCGGCGGCTTTCAATTAGTGGTCTATTCAGTGGGCCGCTATTTACGCCTAACATTGCAAAGGAAAGCTAAGTAATTTCGAAATAAAATTATTCAAGAGCTAAGCAACTGTGACTACGTTTATACATAAACTATCGGCCGCGCGCTGGGCAATCCTTTATGTAGGACGACACGATTTTTTACCAAAAATACAATAGAATACAATAGAACGCAACACAATACAATAGAATACAATTTGGTAGCAATTCGTGTCGTTCTACATGAAGGGATGGCCGCGCGCTCGATTCAAATCATCTTAGAGAAATACAATGCAACAAACAGGGAGTGCCGATTTATAAGGCTTCAGTAAAAGCGCTCAATTCAAATCACCTTAGACTATTATTAAGTAATAAAATTCATTTATTCGAAAAGACATGGGAGTGCCGAAATTTCCTATAAAGTTTCTGTAAGACTTCTACATATTTAATGAGTTGTGTTAGATCTCAATATTCGATTAACGCGTTTTTGATGTTAAGAATTTGGGATCACTCACGCTATCTAGTAATCACGACTCGTTTCATAACAACGAGACTCAACTTTGTAAACGAGCTCGTTTTGTACAAAACGAAACGGGATCAGGCTCAACTTAAAACGAGGCTCAACTAACACGAGGCTCAACTTTTGTAAACAACGAACTCAACTTTTCAAACGAGGCTTTTCTTCAAATGAGGCTCATTTCAAGCTCGTTACTTTGCGGCGGCCTTTCGATTAGTGGTCTATTCAGTGGCCCGCTATGCACGTGCTAACATACTGACACAGCAAAACAATTTCAAAACATAAAGTATTCAAGAGATAAGAAACCTAAACTGTAAATGAGTATGTTACGTAACTTTAATTACGTAAATTTGACGCGCTTAATTCGGATAAGTAGGTAAGAAAACGATAGACTCTGGGAGGGGGTGCAAATTTCCTTAGCAAATTGTCTAGGAAATTTGCACCGCGGAGTTCAAATTTATGGCTATGCAAATTTCCTGGGCCACCGGTAGTTTTTTACGAGAACAGTTCACTGATTCTTCTTTATCTTTCAGCAATTTTGGACTTTCGCAACGAAATGGACTTCTTTGTTCAAACAGCCGGCATGTTTGTGATAAAGGTGACTCATAGTCACTTGATAGCGTATTATGCGTGCGTTGACAGACGCTAGACGGTCCCTCAGACGGTCCCTTCTCCAAGTAAATTCAATCCCCAGATGGATTTCATTGGGGCCAGTTTTACTGGGTAAACGACTTTATCTGGGGTAGTGTAACCGCAGCTATCGAAAGCCAAGTTTCTCTCAGTTCCCAATGCAAATATTTCTGATAACCTGTAAATAGGTTACTTGTGTACTCAAGCTTATGCTAAGAAATATATTTTAAATGTTAATGATTCTTCTATGAGAAAACTGGAAAAAAACTTTCAAATTTCGCGCTCTGGGATGCTTCAGCCAATCGCACAAGGTAAATAGATTGAATTAGTAACATGACGAAGTTTAACTTTCAAAATTGACACTTCCACGGGGGTATTGCTCTTGCTCGAGTTCTTATCCCAAGCATTTCTTAAACATATTAAAACAAAACTGAAAGCAATCAGTGTTTCAAAACCACTAATTGATTTTATTGCTATTCTACAAAGAATTGAAATTGCTCCTGAATTTGGCCGCGGAAGGAGCTGCCGAATGGTTTCCTTCTTGCAAACAAAATCAATCCCGCATCAATTACCGTCGTTTTTCGTAAATTTTCATTTCGAAAATCAAGCACAAACAAAAGCATAAAAAGGCGTGGCATATGACGCGGTTCTTTTTTTAATAAGAATGTTCAAGATCAAAAACGCGAAGACACTGCAAGGGCAAGAAAATTGGTGATACCCACACGGGAAAATGCCAAAGTCTCTGGTACACCGGTATTAGGCAGGAGAAGTTCCCTGCAGCGTCTCTAAACCTTTTCGCGGAAGTGATAACGTTGGAATACTACTAGCCACCAATCGTAGCCTACTCCCGCTACACTCACTAAATCATCTGTTTCAAGAAATTCGAAAATTGATGCCCAATAAAGATGCGTTGTAGCGGAATACACCAGAACACTGAGAATGGCTGTAGTGGATATAAAAGGGTCCTTTAGTAATCTTAGGTGTTGCCGATTTTTACCAAGTTCGCACAATGTGATTGGATGCCCGAGATTTCTTTTGTGAAAAAAGACAAACAATAGCCAGCTGTCAAATTCAAGTTATTCATTTTGTGTTGTGCATCAGATAGAACGTGCCGCTTGCATTAGACTGATATACAGGAGGGTAGTGTAACTTATTTGACTAGACAATCTCCAACATACTCTACTTATTTATTTCGTTACAATGGCTGAAAGGTGAGTGTTTTGCTGTATATCTGTTTTGGACTTGAATGCTTTTGTTTGCTTTCGTTTTCGCATCTCAACTGTGTTTTATCATACTTGTTTCACAGTTCAAGAAAACGTGCAAGAGCGAATAGTGAAGTCGGAGCTAAGGGTGAAAGCAAACGAATGGTGCTGAGTCCCACGGTATGTGAGCCTCATAAATCGGTCATGTGTACAGCAAATCTACATCTGTAGTGATTACAGTGTCACTGTCTGCATTTTCCTCAAGGTGAACGTAAATCGGTCAGTGAGTGTTTCAACGCGCAAGAATATTTGAGCCGTTCCTGGCGGTATATTACTCCATAGTATATACATTGTACTTGTTGCATGCGGATCGAGTCACAGCTAGCTAACAGTTCTTTGTATTCTGTTTGCAGAAGACGTTGCTCTACACACTCTACGGTAAAATTAAAAACTCGCCAAAGAAAGCCTACGTTGCCAAGCAACTTCTCGTCGGCAAAAATGTAGACGAATTAACGAAGGAGCTGGGGGTGGCAAAGGCTACGGTACAGTTATACGGGATAGATTGCTTTGCTGCTGGATTCCCCATGGACCACAGAATGATGGCTGGATATTTACAAATCAAGAAGGAACAGTTCAGCATTATATGTGCCTGTATTAAAGCCAACAAAGACTTAAAGCTACGTACAATTAGGGATGACCTAAAGGCAGATTATTCGTATAATCAAATCCGTTTCGTGTTGGCTTGCCTTATTCGAGACTATGATGAATTGTGAACACAGCGCATTGCCGATCGACTTACACATTTTTGAAATTTTATAACTTTCTAGCTTTATCACCAGTTTAATAAAATGACCATGAAGGGGCCGGATCAGTTGAATTGTTTTAGTTAGTTCAAGGTTATGTTCGTTTCAGTGTCATTTTTGTGATTGCGGCGGAAATCATTGTGCGAATAGAGTCGTACCGGTTTCACAGGAAATTTGCACACCCTTGCTGATAAATGTTTTAAGTATTTCTTTAGACGTTTATTATCTTTATACTAAGGCAGACATAGCAGAAGTGACCTAGGTATGTCATGTGCTTTAGGTTTACGGCGAAAACTTAGCGTTCCTTTTTGAACGCAAATTTGTGCCCAGCTATGCATTTTAGCTTGCAAAACGGAGTTTAATAACGATGCACATTTTAAAACTTCTTAATAACTTACAATGCATTTATTCAAGATAATATCTACATTCAAAGGAGCATTGAGTTCCGAGGTTTTCGTAGCGTTCATGTTCTGTTACTGCTGTCAAAATCAAACTCGTTTGCTGGGAGGACGGCACCCGTTGCACATTCTAACTGGATTATTTCAAGATTCCCGCCAAATTCAATTATCGGGTCGGTACTTTGCGGCGGCTTTCAATTAGTGGTCTATTCAGTGGGCCGCTATTTACGCCTAACATTGCAAAGGAAAGCTAAGTAATTTCGAAATAAAATTATTCAAGAGCTAAGCAACTGTGACTACGTTTATACATAAACTATCGGCCGCGCGCTGGGCAATCCTTTATGTAGGACGACACGATTTTTTACCAAAAATACAATAGAATACAATAGAACGCAACACAATACAATAGAATACAATTTGGTAGCAATTCGTGTCGTTCTACATGAAGGGATGGCCGCGCGCTCGATTCAAATCATCTTAGAGAAATACAATGCAACAAACAGGGAGTGCCGATTTATAAGGCTTCAGTAAAAGCGCTCAATTCAAATCACCTTAGACTATTATTAAGTAATAAAATTCATTTATTCGAAAAGACATGGGAGTGCCGAAATTTCCTATAAAGTTTCTGTAAGACTTCTACATATTTAATGAGTTGTGTTAGATCTCAATATTCGATTAACGCGTTTTTGATGTTAAGAATTTGGGATCACTCACGCTATCTAGTAATCACGACTCGTTTCATAACAACGAGACTCAACTTTGTAAACGAGCTCGTTTTGTACAAAACGAAACGGGATCAGGCTCAACTTAAAACGAGGCTCAACTAACACGAGGCTCAACTTTTGTAAACAACGAACTCAACTTTTCAAACGAGGCTTTTCTTCAAATGAGGCTCATTTCAAGCTCGTTACTTTGCGGCGGCCTTTCGATTAGTGGTCTATTCAGTGGCCCGCTATGCACGTGCTAACATACTGACACAGCAAAACAATTTCAAAACATAAAGTATTCAAGAGATAAGAAACCTAAACTGTAAATGAGTATGTTACGTAACTTTAATTACGTAAATTTGACGCGCTTAATTCGGATAAGTAGGTAAGAAAACGATAGACTCTGGGAGGGGGTGCAAATTTCCTTAGCAAATTGTCTAGGAAATTTGCACCGCGGAGTTCAAATTTATGGCTATGCAAATTTCCTGGGCCACCGGTAGTTTTTTACGAGAACAGTTCACTGATTCTTCTTTATCTTTCAGCAATTTTGGACTTTCGCAACGAAATGGACTTCTTTGTTCAAACAGCCGGCATGTTTGTGATAAAGGTGACTCATAGTCACTTGATAGCGTATTATGCGTGCGTTGACAGACGCTAGACGGTCCCTCAGACGGTCCCTTCTCCAAGTAAATTCAATCCCCAGATGGATTTCATTGGGGCCAGTTTTACTGGGTAAACGACTTTATCTGGGGTAGTGTAACCGCAGCTATCGAAAGCCAAGTTTCTCTCAGTTCCCAATGCAAATATTTCTGATAACCTGTAAATAGGTTACTTGTGTACTCAAGCTTATGCTAAGAAATATATTTTAAATGTTAATGATTCTTCTATGAGAAAACTGGAAAAAAACTTTCAAATTTCGCGCTCTGGGATGCTTCAGCCAATCGCACAAGGTAAATAGATTGAATTAGTAACATGACGAAGTTTAACTTTCAAAATTGACACTTCCACGGGGGTATTGCTCTTGCTCGAGTTCTTATCCCAAGCATTTCTTAAACATATTAAAACAAAACTGAAAGCAATCAGTGTTTCAAAACCACTAATTGATTTTATTGCTATTCTACAAAGAATTGAAATTGCTCCTGAATTTGGCCGCGGAAGGAGCTGCCGAATGGTTTCCTTCTTGCAAACAAAATCAATCCCGCATCAATTACCGTCGTTTTTCGTAAATTTTCATTTCGAAAATCAAGCACAAACAAAAGCATAAAAAGGCGTGGCATATGACGCGGTTCTTTTTTTAATAAGAATGTTCAAGATCAAAAACGCGAAGACACTGCAAGGGCAAGAAAATTGGTGATACCCACACGGGAAAATGCCAAAGTCTCTGGTACACCGGTATTAGGCAGGAGAAGTTCCCTGCAGCGTCTCTAAACCTTTTCGCGGAAGTGATAACGTTGGAATACTACTAGCCACCAATCGTAGCCTACTCCCGCTACACTCACTAAATCATCTGTTTCAAGAAATTCGAAAATTGATGCCCAATAAAGATGCGTTGTAGCGGAATACACCAGAACACTGAGAATGGCTGTAGTGGATATAAAAGGGTCCTTTAGTAATCTTAGGTGTTGCCGATTTTTACCAAGTTCGCACAATGTGATTGGATGCCCGAGATTTCTTTTGTGAAAAAAGACAAACAATAGCCAGCTGTCAAATTCAAGTTATTCATTTTGTGTTGTGCATCAGATAGAACGTGCCGCTTGCATTAGACTGATATACAGGAGGGTAGTGTAACTTATTTGACTAGACAATCTCCAACATACTCTACTTATTTATTTCGTTACAATGGCTGAAAGGTGAGTGTTTTGCTGTATATCTGTTTTGGACTTGAATGCTTTTGTTTGCTTTCGTTTTCGCATCTCAACTGTGTTTTATCATACTTGTTTCACAGTTCAAGAAAACGTGCAAGAGCGAATAGTGAAGTCGGAGCTAAGGGTGAAAGCAAACGAATGGTGCTGAGTCCCACGGTATGTGAGCCTCATAAATCGGTCATGTGTACAGCAAATCTACATCTGTAGTGATTACAGTGTCACTGTCTGCATTTTCCTCAAGGTGAACGTAAATCGGTCAGTGAGTGTTTCAACGCGCAAGAATATTTGAGCCGTTCCTGGCGGTATATTACTCCATAGTATATACATTGTACTTGTTGCATGCGGATCGAGTCACAGCTAGCTAACAGTTCTTTGTATTCTGTTTGCAGAAGACGTTGCTCTACACACTCTACGGTAAAATTAAAAACTCGCCAAAGAAAGCCTACGTTGCCAAGCAACTTCTCGTCGGCAAAAATGTAGACGAATTAACGAAGGAGCTGGGGGTGGCAAAGGCTACGGTACAGTTATACGGGATAGATTGCTTTGCTGCTGGATTCCCCATGGACCACAGAATGATGGCTGGATATTTACAAATCAAGAAGGAACAGTTCAGCATTATATGTGCCTGTATTAAAGCCAACAAAGACTTAAAGCTACGTACAATTAGGGATGACCTAAAGGCAGATTATTCGTATAATCAACTCCGTTTCGTGTTGGCTTGCCTTATTCGAGACTATGATGAATTGTGAACACAGCGCATTGCCTATCGACTTACACATTTTAGAAATTTTATAACTTTCTAGCTTTATCACCAGTTTAATAAAATGACCATGAAGGGGCCGGATCAGTTGAATTGTTTTAGTTAGTTCAAGGTTATGTTCGTTTCAGTGTCATTTTTGTGATTGCGGCGGAAATCATTGTGCGAATCGAGTCGTACCGGTGTCACAGGAAATTTGCACACCCTTGCTAATAAATGTTTTAAGTATTTCTTTAGACGTTTATTATCTTTACGCTGAGGCAGACATAGCAGAAGTCACCTAGGCATCTCATGTGCTTTAGGTTTACGGCGAAAACTTAGCGTTCCTTTTTGAACGCAAATTTGTGCCCAGCTATGCATTTTAGCTTGCAAAACGGAGTTTAATAACGATGCACATTTTAAAACTCCTTAATAACTTACAATGCAATACAATTCAAGATAATATCTACATTCAAAGGAGCATTGAGTTCGGAGGTTTTCGTAGCGTTCATGTTCTGTTACTGCTGTCAAAATCAAACTCGTTTGCTGGGAGGACGGCACCCGTTGCACATTCTAACTGGATTATTTCAAGATTCCCGCCAAATTCAATTATCGGGTCGGTACTTTGCGGCGGCTTTCAATTAGTGGTCTATTCAGTCGCCCGCTATTTACGCCTAACATTGCAAAGGAAAGCTAAGTAATTTCGAAATAAAATTATTCAAGAGCTAAGCAACTGTGACTACGTTTATACATAAACTATCGGCCGCGCGCTGGGCAATCCTTTATGTAGGACGACACGATGTTTTACCAAAAATACAATAGAATACAATAGAACGCAACACAATACAATAGAATACAATTTGGTAGCAATTCGTGTCGTTCTACATGAAGGGATGGCCGCGCGCTCGATTCAAATCACCTTAGAGAAATACAATGCAACACACAGGGAGTGCCGATTTATAAGGCTTCAGTAAAAGCGCTCAATTCAAATCACCTTAGACTATTATTAAGTAATAAAATTCATTTATTCGAAAAGACATGGGAGTGCCGAAATTTCCTATAAAGTTTCTGTAAGACTTCTACATATTTAATGAGTTGTGTTAGATCTCAATATTCGATTAACGCGTTTTTGATGTTAAGAATTTGGGATCACTCACGCTATCTAGTAATCACGACTCGTTTCATAACAACGAGACTCAACTTTGTAAACGAGCTCGTTTTCTACAAAACGAAACGGGATCAGGCTCAACTTAAAACGAGGCTCAACTAACACGAGGCTCAACTTTTGTAAACAACGAACTCAACTTTTCAAACGAGGCTTTTCTTCAAATGAGGCTCATTTCAAGCTCGGTACTTTGCGGCGGCCTTTTGATTAGTGGTCTATTCAGTGGCCCGCTATGCACGTGCTAACATACTGACACAGCAAAACAATTTCAAAACATAAAGTATTCAAGAGATAAGAAACCTAAACTGTAAATGAGTATGTTACGTAACTTTAATTACGTAAATTTGACGCGCTTAATTCGGATAAGTAGGTA
Source organism: Actinernus sp. WN-2022 (assembly GCA_030867875.1). Taxonomy (NCBI): domain Eukaryota; kingdom Metazoa; phylum Cnidaria; class Anthozoa; order Actiniaria; family Actinernidae; genus Actinernus; species Actinernus sp. WN-2022. The sequence continues at coordinate 291,658 of JAOWCC010000164.1, forward strand.
AGAAAACGATAGACTCTGGGAGGGGGTGCAAATTTCCTTAGCAAATTGTCTAGGAAATTTGCACCGCGGAGTTCAAATTTACGGCTATGCAAATTTCCTGGGCCACCGGTAGTTTTTTACGAGAACAGTTCACTGATTCTTCTTTATCTTTCAGCAATTTTGGACTTTCGCAACGAAATGGACTTCTTTGTTCAAACAGCCGGCATGTTTGTGATAAAGGTGACTCATAGTCACTTGATAGCGTATTATGCGTGCGTTGACAGACGCTAGACGGTCCCTCAGACGGTCCCTTCTCCAAGTAAATTCAATCCCCAGATGGATTTCATTGGGGCCAGTTTTACTGGGTAAACGACTTTATTTGGGGTAGTGTAACCGCAGCTATCGAAAGCCAAGTTTCTCTCAGTTCCCAATGCAAATATTTCTGATAACCTGTAAATAGGTTACTTGTGTACTCAAGCTTATGCTAAGAAATATATTTTAAATGTTAATGATTCTTCTATGAGAAAACTGGAAAAAAACTTTCAAATTTCGCGCTCTGGGATGCTTCAGCCAATCGCACAAGGTAAATAGATTGAATTAGTAACATGACGAAGTTTAACTTTCAAAATTGACACTTCCACGGGGGTATTGCTCTTGCTCGAGTTCTTATCCCAAGCATTTCTTAAACATATTAAAACAAAACTGAAAGCAATCAGTGTTTCAAAACCACTAATTGATTTTATTGCTATTCTACAAAGAATTGAAATTGCTCCTGAATTTGGCCGCGGAAGGAGCTGCCGAATGGTTTCCTTCTTGCAAACAAAATCAATCCCGCATCAATTACCGTCGTTTTTCGTAAATTTTCATTTCGAAAATCAAGCACAAACAAAAGCATAAAAAGGCGTGGCATATGACGCGGTTCTTTTTTTAATAAGAATGTTCAAGATCAAAAACGCGAAGACACTGCAAGGGCAAGAAAATTGGTGATACCCACACGGGAAAATGCCAAAGTCTCTGGTACACCGGTATTAGGCAGAAGAAGTTCCCTGCAGCGTCTCTAAACCTTTTCGCGGAAGTGATAACGTTAGAATACTACTAGCCACCAATCGTAGCCTACTCCCGCTACACTCACTAAATCATCTGTTTCAAGAAATTCGAAAATTGATGCCCAATAAAGATGCGTTGTAGCGGAATACACGAGAACACTGAGAATGGCTGTAGTGGATATAAAAGGGTCCTTTAGTAATCTTAGGTGTTGCCGATTTTTACCAAGTTCGCACAATGTGATTGGATGCCCGAGATTTCTTTTGTGAAAAAAGACAAACAATAGCCAGCTGTCAAATTCAAGTTATTCATTTTGTGTTGTGCATCAGATAGAACGTGCCGCTTGCATTAGACTGATATACAGGAGGGTAGTGTAACTTATTTGACTAGACAATCTCCAACATACTCTACTTATTTATTTCGTTACAATGGCTGAAAGGTGAGTGTTTTGCTGTATATCTGTTTTGGACTTGAATGCTTTTGTTTGCTTTCGTTTTCGCATCTCAACTGTGTTTTATCATACTTGTTTCACAGTTCAAGAAAACGTGCAAGAGCGAATAGTGAAGTCGGAGCTAAGGGTGAAAGCAAACGAATGGTGCTGAGTCCCACGGTATGTGAGCCTCATAAATCGGTCATGTGTACAGCAAATCTACATCTGTAGTGATTACAGTGTCACTGTCTGCATTTTCCTCAAGGTGAACGTAAATCGGTCAGTGAGTGTTTCAACGCGCAAGAATATTTGAGCCGTTCCTGGCGGTATATTACTCCATAGTATATACATTGTACTTGTTGCATGCGGATCGAGTCACAGCTAGCTAACAGTTCTTTGTATTCTGTTTGCAGAAGACGTTGCTCTACACACTCTACGGTAAAATTAAAAACTCGCCAAAGAAAGCCTACGTTGCCAAGCAACTTCTCGTCGGCAAAAATGTAGACGAATTAACGAAGGAGCTGGGGGTGGCAAAGGCTACGGTACAGTTATACGGGATAGATTGCTTTGCTGCTGGATTCCCCATGGACCACAGAATGATGGCTGGATATTTACAAATCAAGAAGGAACAGTTCAGCATTATATGTGCCTGTATTAAAGCCAACAAAGATTTAAAGCTACGTACAATTAGGGATGACCTAAAGGCAGATTATTCGTATAATCAACTCCGTTTCGTGTTGGCTTGCCTTATTCGAGACTATGATGAATTGTGAACACAGCGCATTGCCGATCGACTTACACATTTTAGAAATTTTATAACTTTCTAGCTTTATCACCAGTTTAATAAAATGACCATGAAGGGGCCGGATCAGTTGAATTGTTTCAAGAGCTAAGCAACTGTGACTACGTTTATACATAAACTATCGGCCGCGCGCTGGGCAATCCTTTATGTAGGACGACACGATGTTTTACCAAAAATACAATAGAATACAATAGAACGCAACACAATACAATAGAATACAATTTGGTAGCAATTCGTGTCGTTCTACATGAAGGGATGGCCGCGCGCTCGATTCAAATCACCTTAGAGAAATACAATGCAACACACAGGGAGTGCCGATTTATAAGGCTTCAGTAAAAGCGCTCAATTCAAATCACCTTAGACTATTATTAAGTAATAAAATTCATTTATTCGAAAAGACATGGGAGTGCCGAAATTTCCTATAAAGTTTCTGTAAGACTTCTACATATTTAATGAGTTGTGTTAGATCTCAATATTCGATTAACGCGTTTTTGATGTTAAGAATTTGGGATCACTCACGCTATCTAGTAATCACGACTCGTTTCATAACAACGAGACTCAACTTTGTAAACGAGCTCGTTTTGTACAAAACGAAACGGGATCAGGCTCAACTTAAAACGAGGCTCAACTAACACGAGGCTCAACTTTTGTAAACAACGAACTCAACTTTTCAAACGAGGCTTTTCTTCAAATGAGGCTCATTTCAAGCTCGTTACTTTGCGGCGGCCTTTCGATTAGTGGTCTATTCAGTGGCCCGCTATGCACGTGCTAACATACTGACACAGCAAAACAATTTCAAAACATAAAGTATTCAAGAGATAAGAAACCTAAACTGTAAATGAGTATGTTACGTAACTTTAATTACGTAAATTTGACGCGCTTAATTCGGATAAGTAGGTAAGAAAACGATAGACTCTGGGAGGGGGTGCAAATTTCCTTAGCAAATTGTCTAGGAAATTTGCACCGCGGAGTTCAAATTTACGGCTATGCAAATTTCCTGGCCCACCGGTAGTTTTTTACGAGAACAGTTCACTGATTCTTCTTTATCTTTCAGCAATTTTGGACTTTCGCAACGAAATGGACTTCTTTGTTCAAACAGTCGGCATGTTTGTGATAAAGGTGACTCATAGTCACTTGATAGCGTATTATGCGTGCGTTGACAGACGCTAGACGGTCCCTCAGACGGTCCCTTCTCCAAGTAAATTCAATCCCCAGATGGATTTCATTGGGGCCAGTTTTACTGGGTAAACGACTTTATCTGCAGCGTCTCTAAACCTTTTCGCGGAAGTGATAACGTTGGAATACTACTAGCCACCAATCGTAGCCTACTCCCGCTACACTCACTAAATCATCTGTTTCAAGAAATTCGAAAATTGATGCCCAATAAAGATGCGTTGTAGCGGAATACACCAGAACACTGAGAATGGCTGTAGTGGATATAAAAGGGTCCTTTAGTAATCTTAGGTGTTGCCGATTTTTACCAAGTTCGCACAATGTGATTGGATGCCCGAGATTTCTTTTGTGAAAAAAGACAAACAATAGCCAGCTGTCAAATTCAAGTTATTCATTTTGTGTTGTGCATCAGAAAGAACGTGCCGCTTGCATTAGACTGATATACAGGAGGGTAGTGTAACTTATTTGACTAGACAATCTCCAACATACTCTACTTATTTATTTCGTTACAATGGCTGAAAGGTGAGTGTTTTGCTGTATATCTGTTTTGGACTTGAATGCTTTTGTTTGCTTTCGTTTTCGCATCTCAACTGTGTTTTATCATACTTGTTTCACAGTTCAAGAAAACGTGCAAGAGCGAATAGTGAAGTCGGAGCTAAGGGTGAAAGCAAACGAATGGTGCTGAGTCCCACGGTATGTGAGCCTCATAAATCGGTCATGTGTACAGCAAATCTACATCTGTAGTGATTACAGTATCACTGTCTGCATTTTCCTCAAGGTGAACGTAAATCGGTCAGTGAGTGTTTCAACGCGCAAGAATATTTGAGCCGTTCCTGGCGGTATATTACTCCATAGTATATACATTGTACTTGTTGCATGCGGATCGAGTCACAGCTAGCTAACAGTTCTTTGTATTCTGTTTGCAGAAGACGTTGCTCTACAGACTCTACGGTAAAATTAAAAACTCGCCAAAGAAAGCCTACGTTGCCAAGCAACTTCTCGTCGGCAAAAATGTAGACGAATTAACGAAGGAGCTGGGTGTGGCAAAGGCTACGGTACAGTTATACGGGATAGATTGCTTTGCTGCTGGATTCCCCATGGACCACGGAATGATGGCTGGATATTTACAAATCAAGAAGGAACAGTTCAGCATTATATGTGCCTGTATTAAAGCCAACAAAGACTTAAAGCTACGTACAATTAGGGATGAACTAAAGGCAGATTATTCGTATAATCAAATCCGTTTCGTGTTGGCTTGCCTTATTCGAGACTATGATGAATTGTGAACACAGCGCATTGCCGATCCACTTACACATTTTAGAAATTTTATAACTTTCTAGTTTATCACCAGTTTAATAAAATGACCATGAAGGGGCCGGATCAGTTGAATTGTTTTAGTTAGTTCAAGGTTATGTTCGTTTCAGTGTCATTTTTGTGATTGCGGCGGAAATCATTGTGCGAATCGAGTCGTACCGGTTTCACAGGAAATTTGCACACCCTTGCTGATAAATGTTTTAAGTATTTCTTTAGACGTTTATTATCTTTATACTAAGGCAGACATAGCAGAAGTCACCTAGGTATGTCATGTGCTTTAGGTTTACGGCGAAAACTTAGCGTTCCTTTTTGAACGCAAATTTGTGCCCAGCTATGCATTTTAGCTTGCAAAACGGAGTTTAATAACGATGCACATTTTAAAACTTCTTAATAACTTACAATGCATTTATTCAAGATAATATGTACATTCAAAGGAGCATTGAGTTCCGAGGTTTTCGTAGCGTTCATGTTCTGTTACTGCTGTCAAAATCGAACTCTTTTGCTGGGAGGACGGCACCCGTTGCACATTCTAACTGGATTATTTCAAGATTCCCGCCAAATTCAATTATCGGGTCGGTACTTTGCGGCGGCTTTCAATTAGTGGTCTATTCAGTGGCCCGCTATTTACGCCTAACATTGCAAAGCAAAGCCAAATAATTTCAAAATAAAATTATTCAAGAGCTAAGCAACTGTGACTACGTTTATACATAAACTATCGGCCGCGCGCTCGGCAATCCTTTATGTAGGACGACACGAATTTATACCAAAAATACAATAGAACGCAACACAATAGAATACAATTTGGTAGCAATTCGTGTCGTTCTACATGAAGGGATGGCCGCGCGCTCGATTCAAATCACCTTAGAGAAATACAATGCAACACACAGGGAGTGCCGATTTATAAGGCTTCAGTAAAAGCGCTCAATTCAAATCACCTTAGACTATTATTAAGTAATACAATTCATTTATTCGAAAAGACATGGGAGTGCCGAAATTTCCTATAAAGTTTCTGTAAGACTTCTACATATTTAATGAGTTGTGTTAGATCTCAATATTCGATTAACGCGTTTTTGATGTTAAGAATTTGGGATCACCCACGCTATCTAGTAATCACGACTCGTTTCATAACAACGAGAGTCAACTTTGTAAACGAGCTCGTTTTGTACAAAACGAAACGGGATCAGGCTCAACTTAAAACGAGGCTCAACTAACACGAGGCTCAACTTTTGTAAACAACGAACTCAACTTTTCAAACGAGGCTTTTCTTCAAATGAGGCTCATTTCAAGCTCGTTACTTTGCGGCGGCCTTTCGATTAGTGATCTATTCAGTGGCTCGCTATGCACGCGCTAACATACTGACACAGCAAAACAATTTCAAAACATAAAGTATTCAAGAGATAAGAAACCTAAACTGTAAATGAGTCTGTTACGTAACTTTAATTACGTAAATTTGACGCGCTTAATTCGGATAAGTAGGTAAGAAAACGATAGACTCTGGGAGGGGGTGCAAATTTCCTTAGCAAATTGTCTAGGAAATTTGCACCGCGGAGTTCAAATTTACGGCTATGCAAATTTCCTGGCCCACCGGTAGTTTTTTACGAGAACAGTTCACTGATTCTTCTTTATCTTTCAGCAATTTTGGACTTTCGCAACGAAATGGACTTCTTTGTTGAAACAGCCGGCATGTTTGTGATAAAGGTGACTCATAGTCACTTGATAGCGTATTATGCGTGCGTTGACAGACGCTAGACGGTCCCTAAGACGGTCCCTTCTCCAAGTAAATTCAATCCCCAGATGGATTTCATTGGGGCCAGTTTTACTGGGTAAACGACTTTATCTGGGGTAGTGTAACCGCAGCTATCGAAAGCCAAGTTTCTCTCAGTTCCCAATGCAAATATTTCTGATAACCTGTAAATAGGTTACTTGTGTACTCAAGCTTATGCTAAGAAATATATTTTAAATGTTAATGATTCTTCTATGAGAAAACTGGAAAAAAACTTTCAAATTTCGCGCTCTGGGATGCTTCAGCCAATCGCACAAGGTAAATAGATTGCATTAGTAACATGACGAAGTTTAACTTTCAAAATTGACACTTCCACGGGGGTATTGCTCTTGCTCGAGTTCTTATCCCAAGCATTTCTTAAACATATTAAAACAAAACTGAAAGCAATCAGTGTTTCAAAACCACTAATTGATTTTATTGCTATTCTACAAAGAATTGAAATTGCTCCTGAATTTGGCCGCGGAAGGAGCTGCCGAATGGTTTCCTTCTTGCAAACAAAATCAATCCCGCATCAATTACCGTCGTTTTTCGTAAATTTTCATTTCGAAAACCAAGCACAAACAAAAGCATAAAAAGGCGTGGCATATGACGCGGTTCTTTTTTTAATAAGAATGTTCAAGATCAAAAACGCGAAGAAACTGCAAGGGCAAGAAAATTGGCGATACCCACACGGGAAAATGCAAAAGTCTCTGGTACACCAGTATTAGGCAGAAGAAGTTCCCTGCAGGGTCTCTAAACCTTTTCGCGGAAGTGATAACGTTGGAATACTACTAGCCACCAATCGTAGCCTACTCCCGCTACACTCACTAAATCATCTGTTTCAAGAAATTCGAAAATTGATGCCCAATAAAGATGCGTTGTAGCGGAATACACGAGAACACTGAGAATGGCTGTAGTGGATATAAAAGGGTCCTTTAGTAATCTTAGGTGTTGCCGATTTTTACCAAGTTCGCACAATGTGATTGGATGCCCGAGATTTCTTTTGTGAAAAAAGACAAACAATAGCCAGCTGTCAAATTCAAGTTATTCATTTTGTGTTGTGCATCAGAAAGAACGTGCCGCTTGCATTAGACTGATATACAGGAGGGTAGTGTAACTTATTTGACTAGACAATCTCCAACATACTCTACTTATTTATTTCGTTACAATGGCTGAAAGGTGAGTGTTTTGCTGTATATCTGTTTTGGACTTGAATGCTTTTGTTTGCTTTCGTTTTCGCATCTCAACTGTGTTTTATCATACTTGTTTCACAGTTCAAGAAAACGTGCAAGAGCGAATAGTGAAGTCGGAGCTAAGGGTGAAAGCAAACGAATGGTGCTGAGTCCCACGGTATGTGAGCCTCATAAATCGGTCATGTGTACAGCAAATCTACATCTGTAGTGATTACAGTGTCACTGTCTGCATTTTCCTCAAGGTGAACGTAAATCGGTCAGTGAGTGTTTCAACGCGCAAGAATATTTGAGCCGTTCCTGGCGGTATATTACTCCATAGTATATACATTGTACTTGTTGCATGCGGATCGAGTCACAGCTAGCTAACAGTTCTTTGTATTCTGTTTGCAGAAGACGTTGCTCTACAGACTCTACGGTAAAATTAAAAACTCGCCAAAGAAAGCCTACGTTGCCAAGCAACTTCTCGTCGGCAAAAATGTAGATGAATTAACGAAGGAGCTGGGGGTGGCAAAGGCTACGGTACAGTTATACGGGATAGATTGCTTTGCTGCTGGATGGACCACGGCTTTGCTGCTGCATGGACCACGGAATGATGGCTGGATATTTACAAATCAAGAAGGAACAGTTCAGCATTATATGTGCCTGTATTAAAGCCAACAAAGACTTAAAGCTACGTACAATTAGGGATGACCTAAAGGCAGATTATTCGTATAATCAAATCCGTTTCGTGTTGGCTTGCCTTATTCGAGACTATGATGAATTGTGAACACAGCGCATTGCCGATCGACTTACACATTTTAGAAATTTTATAACTTTCTAGCTTTATCACCAGTTTAATAAAATGACCATGAAGGGGCCGGATCAGTTGAATTGTTTTAGTTAGTTCAAGGTTATGTTCGTTTCAGTGTCATTTTTGTGATTGCGGCGGAAATCATTGTGCGAATAGAGTCGTACCGGTTTCACAGGAAATTTGCACACCCTTGCTGATAAATGTTTTAAGTATTTCTTTAGACGTTTATTATCTTTATACTAAGGCAGACATAGCAGAAGTGACCTAGGTATGTCATGTGCTTTAGGTTTACGGCGAAAACTTAGCGTTCCTTTTTGAACGCAAATTTGTGCCCAGCTATGCATTTTAGCTTGCAAAACGTTGTTTAATAACGATGCACATTTTAAAACTTCTTAATAACTTACAATGCATTTATTCAAGATAATATCTACATTCAAAGGAGCATTGAGTTCCGAGGTTTTCGTAGCGTTCATGTTCTGTTACTGCTGTCAAAATCAAACTCGTTTGCTGGGAGGACGGCACCCGTTGCACATTCTAACTGGATTATTTCAAGATTCCCGCCAAATTCAATTATCGGGTCGGTACTTTGCGGCGGCTTTCAATTAGTGGTCTATTCAGTGGGCCGCTATTTACGCCTAACATTGCAAAGGAAAGCTAAGTAATTTCGAAATAAAATTATTCAAGAGCTAAGCAACTGTGACTACGTTTATACATAAACTATCGGCCGCGCGCTGGGCAATCCTTTATGTAGGACGACACGATTTTTTACCAAAAATACAATAGAATACAATAGAACGCAACACAATACAATAGAATACAATTTGGTAGCAATTCGTGTCGTTCTACATGAAGGGATGGCCGCGCGCTCGATTCAAATCATCTTAGAGAAATACAATGCAACAAACAGGGAGTTCCGATTTATAAGGCTTCAGTAAAAGCGCTCAATTCAAATCACCTTAGACTATTATTAAGTAATAAAATTCATTTATTCGAAAAGACATGGGAGTGCCGAAATTTCCTATAAAGTTTCTGTAAGACTTCTACATATTTAATGAGTTGTGTTAGATCTCAATATTCGATTAACGCGTTTTTGATGTTAAGAATTTGGGATCACTCACGCTATCTAGTAATCACGACTCGTTTCATAACAACGAGACTCAACTTTGTAAACGAGCTCGTTTTGTACAAAACGAAACGGGATCAGGCTCAACTTAAAACGAGGCTCAACTAACACGAGGCTCAACTTTTGTAAACAACGAACTCAACTTTTCAAACGAGGCTTTTCTTCAAATGAGGCTCATTTCAAGCTCGTTACTTTGCGGCGGCCTTTCGATTAGTGGTCTATTCAGTGGCCCGCTATGCACGTGCTAACATACTGACACAGCAAAACAATTTCAAAACATAAAGTATTCAAGAGATAAGAAACCTAAATTGTAAATGAGTATGTTACGTAACTTTAATTACGTAAATTTGACGCGCTTAATTCGGATAAGTAGGTAAGAAAACGATAGACTCTGGGAGGGGGTGCAAATTTCCTTAGCAAATTGTCTAGGAAATTTGCACCGCGGAGTTCAAATTTATGGCTATGGAAATTTCCTGGGCCACCGGTAGTTTTTTACGAGAACAGTTCACTGATTCTTCTTTATCTTTCAGCAATTTTGGACTTTCGCAACGAAATGGACTTCTTTGTTGAAACAGCCGGCATGTTTGTGATAAAGGTGACTCATAGTCACTTGATAGCGTATTATGCGTGCGTTGACAGACGCTAGACGGTCCCTCAGACGGTCCCTTCTCCAAGTAAATTCAATCCCCAGATGGATTTCATTGGGGCCAGTTTTACTGGGTAAACGACTTTATCTGGGGTAGTGTAACCGCAGCTATCGAAAGCCAAGTTTCTCTCAGTTCCCAATGCAAATATTTCTGATAACCTGTAAATAGGTTACTTGTGTACTCAAGCTTATGCTAAGAAATATATTTTAAATGTTAATGATTCTTCTATGAGAAAACTGGAAAAAAACTTTCAAATTTCGCGCTCTGGGATGCTTCAGCCAATCGCACAAGGTAAATAGATTGAATTAGTAACATGACGAAGTTTAACTTTCAAAATTGACACTTCCACGGGGGTATTGCTCTTGCTCGAGTTCTTATCCCAAGCATTTCTTAAACATATTAAAACAAAACTGAAAGCAATCAGTGTTTCAAAACCACTAATTGATTTTATTGCTATTCTACAAAGAATTGAAATTGCTCCTGAATTTGGCCGCGGAAGGAGCTGCCGAATGGTTTCCTTCTTGCAAACAAAATCAATCCCGCATCAATTACCGTCGTTTTTCGTAAATTTTCATTTCGAAAATCAAGCACAAACAAAAGCATAAAAAGGCGTGGCATATGACGCGGTTCTTTTTTTAATAAGAATGTTCAAGATCAAAAACGCGAAGACACTGCAAGGGCAAGAAAATTGGTGATACCCACACGGGAAAATGCCAAAGTCTCTGGTACACCGGTATTAGGTAGGAGAAGTTCCCTGCAGCGTCTCTAAACCTTTTCGCGGAAGTGATAACGTTGGAATACTACTAGCCACCAATCGTAGCCTACTCCCGCTACACTCACTAAATCATCTGTTTCAAGAAATTCGAAAATTGATGCCCAATAAAGATGCGTTGTAGCGGAATACACCAGAACACTGAGAATGGCTGTAGTGGATATAAAAGGGTCCTTTAGTAATCTTAGGTGTTGCCGATTTTTACCAAGTTCGCACAATGTGATTGGATGCCCGAGATTTCTTTTGTGAAAAAAGACAAACAATAGCCAGCTGTCAAATTCAAGTTATTCATTTTGTGTTGTGCATCAGATAGAACGTGCCGCTTGCATTAGACTGATATACAGGAGGGTAGTGTAACTTATTTGACTAGACAATCTCCAACATACTCTACTTATTTATTTCGTTACAATGGCTGAAAGGTGAGTGTTTTGCTGTATATCTGTTTTGGACTTGAATGCTTTTGTTTGCTTTCGTTTTCGCATCTCAACTGTGTTTTATCATACTTGTTTCACAGTTCAAGAAAACGTGCAAGAGCGAATAGTGAAGTCGGAGCTAAGGGTGAAAGCAAACGAATGGTGCTGAGTCCCACGGTATGTGAGCCTCATAAATCGGTCATGTGTACAGCAAATCTACATCTGTAGTGATTACAGTGTCACTGTCTGCATTTTCCTCAAGGTGAACGTAAATCGGTCAGTGAGTGTTTCAACGCGCAAGAATATTTGAGCCGTTCCTGGCGGTATATTACTCCATAGTATATACATTGTACTTGTTGCATGCGGATCGAGTCACAGCTAGCTAACAGTTCTTTGTATTCTGTTTGCAGAAGACGTTGCTCTACACACTCTACGGTAAAATTAAAAACTCGCCAAAGAAAGCCTACGTTGCCAAGCAACTTCTCGTCGGCAAAAATGTAGACGAATTAACGAAGGAGCTGGGGGTGGCAAAGGCTACGGTACAGTTATACGGGATAGATTGCTTTGCTGCTGGATTCCCCATGGACCACAGAATGATGGCTGGATATTTACAAATCAAGAAGGAACAGTTCAGCATTATATGTGCCTGTATTAAAGCCAACAAAGACTTAAAGCTACGTACAATTAGGGATGACCTAAAGGCAGATTATTCGTATAATCAACTCCGTTTCGTGTTGGCTTGCCTTATTCGAGACTATGATGAATTGTGAACACAGCGCATTGCCTATCGACTTACACATTTTAGAAATTTTATAACTTTCTAGCTTTATCACCAGTTTAATAAAATGACCATGAAGGGGCCGGATCAGTTGAATTGTTTTAGTTAGTTCAAGGTTATGTTCGTTTCAGTGTCATTTTTGTGATTGCGGCGGAAATCATTGTGCGAATCGAGTCGTACCGGTGTCACAGGAAATTTGCACACCCTTGCTAATAAATGTTTTAAGTATTTCTTTAGACGTTTATTATCTTTACGCTGAGGCAGACATAGCAGAAGTCACCTAGGCATCTCATGTGCTTTAGGTTTACGGCGAAAACTTAGCGTTCCTTTTTGAACGCAAATTTGTGCCCAGCTATGCATTTTAGCTTGCAAAACGGAGTTTAATAACGATGCACATTTTAAAACTCCTTAATAACTTACAATGCAATGCAATACAATTCAAGATAATATCTACATTCAAAGGAGCATTGAGTTCGGAGGTTTTCGTAGCGTTCATGTTCTGTTACTGCTGTCAAAATCAAACTCGTTTGCTGGGAGGACGGCACCCGTTGCACATTCTAACTGGATTATTTCAAGATTCCCGCCAAATTCAATTATCGGGTCGGTACTTTGCGGCGGCTTTCAATTAGTGGTCTATTCAGTCGCCCGCTATTTACGCCTAACATTGCAAAGGAAAGCTAAGTAATTTCGAAATAAAATTATTCAAGAGCTAAGCAACTGTGACTACGTTTATACATAAACTATCGGCCGCGCGCTGGGCAATCCTTTATGTAGGACGACACGATGTTTTACCAAAAATACAATAGAATACAATAGAACGCAACACAATACAATAGAATATAATTTGGTAGCAATTCGTGTCGTTCTACATGAAGGGATGGCCGCGCGCTCGATTCAAATCACCTTAGAGAAATACAATGCAACACACAGGGAGTGCCGATTTATAAGGCTTCAGTAAAAGCGCTCAATTCAAATCACCTTAGACTATTATTAAGTAATAAAATTCATTTATTCGAAAAGACATGGGAGTGCCGAAATTTCCTATAAAGTTTCTGTAAGACTTCTACATATTTAATGAGTTGTGTTAGATCTCAATATTCGATTAACGCGTTTTTGATGTTAAGAATTTGGGATCACTCACGCTATCTAGTAATCACGACTCGTTTCATAACAACGAGACTCAACTTTGTAAACGAGCTCGTTTTCTACAAAACGAAACGGGATCAGGCTCAACTTCAAACGAGGCTCAACTAACACGAGGCTCAACTTTTGTAAACAACGAACTCAACTTTTCAAACGAGGCTTTTCTTCAAATGAGGCTCATTTCAAGCTCGGTACTTTGCGGCGGCCTTTTGATTAGTGGTCTATTCAGTGGCCCGCTATGCACGTGCTAACATACTGACACAGCAAAACAATTTCAAAACATAAAGTATTCAAGAGATAAGAAACCTAAACTGTAAATGAGTATGTTACGTAACTTTAATTACGTAAATTTGACGCGCTTAATTCGGATAAGTAGGTAAGAAAACGATAGACTCTGGGAGGGGGTGCAAATTTCCTTAGCAAATTGTCTAGGAAATTTGCACCGCGGAGTTCAAATTTACGGCTATGCAAATTTCCTGGGCCACCGGTAGTTTTTTACGAGAACAGTTCACTGATTCTTCTTTATCTTTCAGCAATTTTGGACTTTCGCAACGAAATGGACTTCTTTGTTCAAACAGCCGGCATGTTTGTGATAAAGGTGACTCATAGTCACTTGATAGCGTATTATGCGTGCGTTGACAGACGCTAGACGGTCCCTCAGACGGTCCCTTCTCCAAGTAAATTCAATCCCCAGATGGATTTCATTGGGGCCAGTTTTACTGGGTAAACGACTTTATTTGGGGTAGTGTAACCGCAGCTATCGAAAGCCAAGTTTCTCTCAGTTCCCAATGCAAATATTTCTGATAACCTGTAAATAGGTTACTTGTGTACTCAAGCTTATGCTAAGAAATATATTTTAAATGTTAATGATTCTTCTATGAGAAAACTGGAAAAAAACTTTCAAATTTCGCGCTCTGGGATGCTTCAGCCAATCGCACAAGGTAAATAGATTGAATTAGTAACATGACGAAGTTTAACTTTCAAAATTGACACTTCCACGGGGGTATTGCTCTTGCTCGAGTTCTTATCCCAAGCATTTCTTAAACATATTAAAACAAAACTGAAAGCAATCAGTGTTTCAAAACCACTAATTGATTTTATTGCTATTCTACAAAGAATTGAAATTGCTCCTGAATTTGGCCGCGGAAGGAGCTGCCGAATGGTTTCCTTCTTGCAAACAAAATCAATCCCGCATCAATTACCGTCGTTTTTCGTAAATTTTCATTTCGAAAATCAAGCACAAACAAAAGCATAAAAAGGCGTGGCATATGACGCGGTTCTTTTTTTAATAAGAATGTTCAAGATCAAAAACGCGAAGACACTGCAAGGGCAAGAAAATTGGTGATACCCACACGGGAAAATGCCAAAGTCTCTGGTACACCGGTATTAGGCAGAAGAAGTTCCCTGCAGCGTCTCTAAACCTTTTCGCGGAAGTGATAACGTTAGAATACTACTAGCCACCAATCGTAGCCTACTCCCGCTACACTCACTAAATCATCTGTTTCAAGAAATTCGAAAATTGATGCCCAATAAAGATGCGTTGTAGCGGAATACACGAGAACACTGAGAATGGCTGTAGTGGATATAAAAGGGTCCTTTAGTAATCTTAGGTGTTGCCGATTTTTACCAAGTTCGCACAATGTGATTGGATGCCCGAGATTTCTTTTGTGAAAAAAGACAAACAATAGCCAGCTGTCAAATTCAAGTTATTCATTTTGTGTTGTGCATCAGATAGAACGTGCCGCTTGCATTAGACTGATATACAGGAGGGTAGTGTAACTTATTTGACTAGACAATCTCCAACATACTCTACTTATTTATTTCGTTACAATGGCTGAAAGGTGAGTGTTTTGCTGTATATCTGTTTTGGACTTGAATGCTTTTGTTTGCTTTCGTTTTCGCATCTCAACTGTGTTTTATCATACTTGTTTCACAGTTCAAGAAAACGTGCAAGAGCGAATAGTGAAGTCGGAGCTAAGGGTGAAAGCAAACGAATGGTGCTGAGTCCCACGGTATGTGAGCCTCATAAATCGGTCATGTGTACAGCAAATCTACATCTGTAGTGATTACAGTGTCACTGTCTGCATTTTCCTCAAGGTGAACGTAAATCGGTCAGTGAGTGTTTCAACGCGCAAGAATATTTGAGCCGTTCCTGGCGGTATATTACTCCATAGTATATACATTGTACTTGTTGCATGCGGATCGAGTCACAGCTAGCTAACAGTTCTTTGTATTCTGTTTGCAGAAGACGTTGCTCTACACACTCTACGGTAAAATTAAAAACTCGCCAAAGAAAGCCTACGTTGCCAAGCAACTTCTCGTCGGCAAAAATGTAGACGAATTAACGAAGGAGCTGGGGGTGGCAAAGGCTACGGTACAGTTATACGGGATAGATTGCTTTGCTGCTGGATTCCCCATGGACCACAGAATGATGGCTGGATATTTACAAATCAAGAAGGAACAGTTCAGCATTATATGTGCCTGTATTAAAGCCAACAAAGATTTAAAGCTACGTACAATTAGGGATGACCTAAAGGCAGATTATTCGTATAATCAACTCCGTTTCGTGTTGGCTTGCCTTATTCGAGACTATGATGAATTGTGAACACAGCGCATTGCCGATCGACTTACACATTTTAGAAATTTTATAACTTTCTAGCTTTATCACCAGTTTAATAAAATGACCATGAAGGGGCCGGATCAGTTGAATTGTTTCAAGAGCTAAGCAACTGTGACTACGTTTATACATAAACTATCGGCCGCGCGCTGGGCAATCCTTTATGTAGGACGACACGATGTTTTACCAAAAATACAATAGAATACAATAGAACGCAACACAATACAATAGAATACAATTTGGTAGCAATTCGTGTCGTTCTACATGAAGGGATGGCCGCGCGCTCGATTCAAATCACCTTAGAGAAATACAATGCAACACACAGGGAGTGCCGATTTATAAGGCTTCAGTAAAAGCGCTCAATTCAAATCACCTTAGACTATTATTAAGTAATAAAATTCATTTATTCGAAAAGACATGGGAGTGCCGAAATTTCCTATAAAGTTTCTGTAAGACTTCTACATATTTAATGAGTTGTGTTAGATCTCAATATTCGATTAACGCGTTTTTGATGTTAAGAATTTGGGATCACTCACGCTATCTAGTAATCACGACTCGTTTCATAACAACGAGACTCAACTTTGTAAACGAGCTCGTTTTGTACAAAACGAAACGGGATCAGGCTCAACTTAAAACGAGGCTCAACTAACACGAGGCTCAACTTTTGTAAACAACGAACTCAACTTTTCAAACGAGGCTTTTCTTCAAATGAGGCTCATTTCAAGCTCGTTACTTTGCGGCGGCCTTTCGATTAGTGGTCTATTCAGTGGCCCGCTATGCACGTGCTAACATACTGACACAGCAAAACAATTTCAAAACATAAAGTATTCAAGAGATAAGAAACCTAAACTGTAAATGAGTATGTTACGTAACTTTAATTACGTAAATTTGACGCGCTTAATTCGGATAAGTAGGTAAGAAAACGATAGACTCTGGGAGGGGGTGCAAATTTCCTTAGCAAATTGTCTAGGAAATTTGCACCGCGGAGTTCAAATTTACGGCTATGCAAATTTCCTGGCCCACCGGTAGTTTTTTACGAGAACAGTTCACTGATTCTTCTTTATCTTTCAGCAATTTTGGACTTTCGCAACGAAATGGACTTCTTTGTTCAAACAGTCGGCATGTTTGTGATAAAGGTGACTCATAGTCACTTGATAGCGTATTATGCGTGCGTTGACAGACGCTAGACGGTCCCTCAGACGGTCCCTTCTCCAAGTAAATTCAATCCCCAGATGGATTTCATTGGGGCCAGTTTTACTGGGTAAACGACTTTATCTGCAGCGTCTCTAAACCTTTTCGCGGAAGTGATAACGTTGGAATACTACTAGCCACCAATCGTAGCCTACTCCCGCTACACTCACTAAATCATCTGTTTCAAGAAATTCGAAAATTGATGCCCAATAAAGATGCGTTGTAGCGGAATACACCAGAACACTGAGAATGGCTGTAGTGGATATAAAAGGGTCCTTTAGTAATCTTAGGTGTTGCCGATTTTTACCAAGTTCGCACAATGTGATTGGATGCCCGAGATTTCTTTTGTGAAAAAAGACAAACAATAGCCAGCTGTCAAATTCAAGTTATTCATTTTGTGTTGTGCATCAGATAGAACGTGCCGCTTGCATTAGACTGATATACAGGAGGGTAGTGTAACTTATTTCACTAGACAATCTCCAACATACTCTACTTATTTATTTCGTTACAATGGCTGAAAGGTGAGTGTTTTGCTGTATATCTGTTTTGGACTTGAATGCTTTTGTTTGCTTTCGTTTTCGCATCTCAACTGTGTTTTATCATACTTGTTTCACAGTTCAAGAAAACGTGCAAGAGCGAATAGTGAAGTCGGAGCTAAGGGTGAAAGCAAACGAATGGTGCTGAGTCCCACGGTATGTGAGCCTCATAAATCGGTCATGTGTACAGCAAATCTACATCTGTAGTGATTACAGTGTCACTGTCTGCATTTTCCTCAAGGTGAACGTAAATCGGTCAGTGAGTGTTTCAACGCGCAAGAATATTTGAGCCGTTCCTGACGGTATATTACTCCATAGTATATACATTGTACTTGTTGCATGCGGATCGAGTCACAGCTAGCTAACAGTTCTTTGTATTCTGTTTGCAGAAGACGTTGCTCTACACACTCTAGGGTAAAATTAAAAACTCGCCAAAGAAAGCCTACGTTGCCAAGCAACTTCTCGTCGGCAAAAATGTAGACGAATTAACGAAGGAGCTGGGGGTGGCAAAGGCTACGGTACAGTTATACGGGATAGATTGCTTTGCTGCTGGATTCCCCATGGACCACGGAATGATGGCTGGATATTTACAAATCAAGAAGGAACAGTTCAGCATTATATGTGCCTGTATTAAAGCCAACAAAGACTTAAAGCTACGTACAATTAGGGATGACCTAAAGGCAGATTATTCGTATAATCAAATCCGTTTCGTGTTGGCTTGCCTTATTCGAGACTATGATGAATTGTGAACACAGCGCATTGCCGATCGACTTACACATTTTAGAAATTTTATAACTTTCTAGCTTTATCACCAGTTTAATAAAATGACCATGAAGGGGCCGGATCAGTTGAATTGTTTTAGTTAGTTCAAGGTTATGTTCGTTTCAGTGTCATTTTTGTGATTGCGGCGGAAATCATTGTGCGAATCGAGTCGTACCGGTTTCACAGGAAATTTGCACACCCTTGCTGATAAATGTTTTAAGTATTTCTTTAGACGTTTATTATCTTTGAGTTCCGAGGTTTTCGTAGCGTTCATGTTCTGTTACTGCTGTCAAAATCAAACTCGTTTGCTGGGAGGACGGCACCCGTTGCACATTCTAACTGGATTATTTCAAGATTCCCGCCAAATTCAATTATCGGGTCGGTACTTAGCGGCGGCTTTCAATTAGTGGTCTATTCAGTGGCCCGCTATTTACGCCTAACATTGCAAAGGAAAGCCAAGTAATTTCGAAATAAAATTAATCAAGAGCTAAGCAATTGTGACTACGTTTATACATAAACTATCGGCCGCGCGCTGGGCAATCCTTTATGTAGGACGACACCAATTTTTACCAAAAATACAATAGAATACAACACAATACAATTCAATAGAATACAATTTGGTAGCAATTCGTGTCGTTCTACATGAAGGGATGGCCGCGCGCTCGATTCAAATCACCTTAGAGAAATACAATGCAACACACAGGGAGTGCCGATTTATAAGGCTTCAGTAAAAGCGCTCAATTCAAATCACCTTAGACTATTATTAAGTAATAAAATTCATTTATTCGAAAAGACATGAGAGGGCCGAAATTCCCTATAAAGTTTCTGTAAGACTTCTACATATTTAATGAGTTGTGTTAGATCTCAATATTCGATTAACGCGTTTTTGATGTTAAGAATTTGGGATCACTCACGCTATCTGGTAATCAGGACTCGTTTCATAACAACGAGACTCAACTTTGTAAACGAGCTCGTTTTGTATAAAACGAAACGGGATCACGCTCAACTAAAAACGAGGCTCAACTAACACGAGGCTCAACTTTTGTAAACAACGAACTCAACTTTTCAAACGAGGCTTTTCCTCAAATGAGGCTCATTTCAAGCTCGTTACTTTGCGGCGGCCTTTCGATTAGTGGTCTATTCAGTGGCCCGCTATGCACGCGCTAACATACTGACACAGCAAAACAATTTCAAAACATAAAGTATTCAAGAGATAAGAAACCTAAACTGTAAATGAGTATCTTACGTAACTTTAATTACGTAAAACGAGAACAGTTCACTGATTCTTCTTTATCTTTCAGTTATCAAATTTGGAATGATGCAATTTTGGACTTTCGCAACGAAATGGACTTCTTTGTTCAAACAGCCGGCATGTTTGTGATAAAGGTGACTCATAGTCACTTGATAGCGTATTATGCGTGCGTTGACAGACGCTAGACGGTCCCTAAGACGGTCCCTTCTCCAAGTAAATTCAATCCCCAGATGGATTTGATTGGGGCCAGTTTTACTGGGTAAACGACTTTATCTGGGGTAGTGTAACCGCAGCTATCGAAAGCCAAGTTTCTCTCAGTTCCCAATGCAAATATTTCTGATAACCTATAAATAGGTTACTTGTGTACTCAAGCAAACGAAATTTTCGTTTCGAAAATCAAGCACAAACAAAAGCATAAAAAGGCGTGGCATATGACGCGGTTCTTTTTTTAATAAGAATGTTCAAGATCAAAAACGCGAAGACACTGCAAGGGCAAGAAAATTGGTGATACCCACACGGGAAAATGCCAAAGTCTCTGGTACACCGGTATTAGGCAGAAGAAGTTCCCTGCAGCGTCTCTAAACCTTTTCGCGGAAGTGATAACGTTGGAATACTACTAGCCACCAATCGTAGCCTACTCCCGCTACACTCACTAAATCATCTGTTTCAAGAAATTCGAAAATTGATGCCCAATAAAGATGCGTTGTAGCGGAATACACCAGAACACTGAGAATGGCTGTAGTGGATATAAAAGGGTCCTTTAGTAATCTTAGGTGTTGCCGATTTTTACCAAGTTCGCACAATGTGATTGGATGCCCGAGATTTCTTTTGTGAAAAAAGACAAACAATAGCCAGCTGTCAAATTCAAGTTATTCATTTTGTGTTGTGCATCAGATAGAACGTGCCGCTTGCATTAGACTGATATACAGGAGGGTAGTGTAACTTATTTGACTAGACAATCTCCAACATACTCTACTTATTTATTTCGTTACAATGGCTGAAAGGTGAGTGTTTTGCTGTATATCTGTTTTGGACTTGAATGCTTTTGTTTGCTTTCGTTTTCGCATCTCAACTGTGTTTTATCATACTTGTTTCACAGTTCAAGAAAACGTGCAAGAGCGAATAGTGAAGTCGGAGCTAAGGGTGAAAGCAAACGAATGGTGCTGAGTCCCACGGTATGTGAGCCTCATAAATCGGTCATGTGTACAGCAAATCTACATCTGTAGTGATTACAGTGTCACTGTCTGCATTTTCCTCAAGGTGAACGTAAATCGGTCAGTGAGTGTTTCAACGCGCAAGAATATTTGAGCCGTTCCTGGCGGTATATTACTCCATAGTATATACATTGTACTTGTTGCATGCGGATCGAGTCACAGCTAGCTAACAGTTCTTTGTATTCTGTTTGCAGAAGACGTTGCTCTACAGACTCTACGGTAAAATTAAAAACTCGCCAAAGAAAGCCTACGTTGCCAAGCAACTTCTCGTCGGCAAAAATGTAGACGAATTAACGAAGGAGCTGGGGGTGGCAAAGGCTACGGTACAGTTATACGGGATAGATTGCTTTGCTGCTGGATTCCCCATGGACCTCGGAATGATGGCTGGATATTTACAAATCAAGAAGGAACAGTTCAGCATTATATGTGCCTGTATTAAAGCCAACAAAGACTTAAAGCTACGTACAATTAGGGATGACCTAAAGGCAGATTATTCGTATAATCAAATCCGTTTCGTGTTGGCTTGCCTTATTCGAGACTATGATGAATTGTGAACACAGCGCATTGCCGATCGACTTACACATTTTAGAAATTTTATAACTTTCTAGCTTTATCACCAGTTTAATAAAATGACCATGAAGGGGCCGGATCAGTTGAATTGTTTTAGTTAGTTCAAGGTTATGTTCGTTTCAGTGTCATTTTTGTGATTGCGGCGGAAATCATTGTGCGAATCGAGTCGTACCGGTTTCACAGGAAATTTGCACACCCTTGCTGATAAATGTTTTAAGTATTTCTTTTGACGTTTATTATCTTTATAGTAAGGCAGACATGGTGACCTAGGTATGTCATGTGCTTTAGGTTTACGGCGAAAACTTAGCGTTCCTTTTTGAACGCAAATTTGTGCCCAGCTATGCATTTTAGCTTGCAAAACGGAGTTTAATAACGATGCACATTTTAAAACTTCTTAATAACTTACAATGCATTTATTCAAGATAATATGTACATTCAAAGGAGCATTGAGTTCCGAGGTTTTCGTAGCGTTCATGTTCTGTTACTGCTGTCAAAATCGAACTCGTTTGCAGGAAGGACGGCACCCGTTGCACATTCTAACTGGATTATTTCAAGATTCCCGCCAAATTCAATTATCGGGTCGGTACTTTGCGGCGGCTTTCAATTAGTGGTCTATTCAGTGGCCCGCTATTTACGCCTAACATTGCAAAGCAAAGCCAAATAATTTCAAAATAAAATTATTCAAGAGCTAAGCAACTGTGACTACGTTTATACATAAAGTATCGGCCGCGCGCTCGGCAATCCTTTATGTAGGACGACACGAATTTTTACCAAAAATACAATAGAATACAACACAATACAATTCAATAGAACGCAACACAATACAATAGAATACAATTTGGTAGCAATTCGTGTCGTTCTACATGAAGGGATGGCCGCGCGCTCGATTCAAATCACCTTAGAGAAATACAATGCAACACACAGGGAGTGCCGATTTATAAGGCTTCAGTAAAAGCGCTCAATTCAAATCACCTTAGACTATTATTAAGTAATAAAATTCATTTATTCGAAAAGACATGAGAGGGCCGAAATTCCCTATAAAGTTTCTGTAAGACTTCTACATATTTAATGAGTTGTGTTAGATCTCAATATTCGATTAACGCGTTTTTGATGTTAAGAATTTGGGATCACTCACGCTATCTGGTAATCACGACTCGTTTCATAACAACGAGACTCAACTTTGTAAACGAGCTCGTTTTGTATAAAACGAAACGGGATCACGCTCAACTTAAAACGAGGCTCAACTTTTGTAAACAACGAACTCAACTTTTCAAACGAGGCTTTTCCTCAAATGAGGCTCATTTCAAGCTCGTTACTTTGCGGCGGCCTTTCGATTAGTGGTCTATTCAGTGGCCCGCTATGCACGCGCTAACATACTGACACAGCAAAACAATTTCAAAACATAAAGTATTCAAGAGATAAGAAACCTAAACTGTAAATGAGTATCTTACGTAACTTTAATTACGTAAAACGAGAACAGTTCACTGATTCTTCTTTATCTTTCAGTTATCAAATTTGGAATTTCGTGGTAGACGAAAATCTAAGATGGGAAGAACACATTAATTACATAACAAAAAAGATAGTTTCTGGTCTAGGGGCTCTAAAAAGGATAAGACCATTCGTATCCCAAGATATACTTATGACAATTTACGATTCCCTTATTCAGACGCACATGGATTATTGTTGCGAAGTTTGGGACAATTTTGGAAAATTCCTCTCAGATAAACTACAATTTTTTCAAAACAGAGCCGCTAGACTAATTCTTAGAGCAGACTATAATACGACCTCCAGGTTACTTTTAGATACCCTAGGATGGGATAAACTAGATGAACGAAGGGCTAAACGCAAAGCGGTCACTATGCACAAAATCCGAAATAATTTCGCGCCAACAGGCCTTACCGAGTTATTTACAACAGTTGGAAACTCGACTCATTATAATTTAAGAGGATCTGACACAAAACTTTGCCTCCCTCAACCAAGAACTGAATTCCTGAAAAAAAGTTTATCATACAATGGTGCAAAAATATGGAATGGGCTTCCAGCCAAACTACGCGAAACAAAGTCTCTTGTTTCTTTTAAGAAACAAGTTGCGACCACCACTCTCCTTAGTGACTAATGTAATTATTTATTTATTTATCTAGTAGTTATCATTTGATAGGATATCTTTTATAATTATTTAAATCATTTATGACCCAGAAAAATTGTAAATAAAACATAATTATAATATATTAGCTTAGCCTAGATATATCGCAATTTTGTAATTAGAATATTTTTTACCACACGGCTTCTATGGAAATCAGATTGTATCTGTTAGAATTCTCCGTGTTTTTAAATAAAGTTGGAATATAAATGATGCAATTTTGGACTTTCGCAACGAAATGGACTTCTTTGTTCAAACAGCCGGCATGTTTGTGATAAAGGTGACTCATAGTCACTTGATAGCGTATTATGCGTGCGTTGACAGACGCTAGACGGTCCCTAAGACGGTCCCTTCTCCAAGTAAATTCAATCCCCAGATGGATTTGATTGGGGCCAGTTTTACTGGGTAAACGACTTTATCTGGGGTAGTGTAACTGCTGCTATCGAAAGCCAAGTTTCTCTCAGTTCCCAATGCAAATATTTCTGATAACCTATAAATAGGTTACTTGTGTACTCAAGCAAACGAAATTTTCGTTTCGAAAATCAAGCACAAACAAAAGCATAAAAAGGCGTGGCATATGACGCGGTTCTTTTTTTAATAAGAATGTTCAAGATCAAAAACGCGAAGACACTGCAAGGGCAAGAAAATTGGTGATACCCACACGGGAAAATGCCAAAGTCTCTGGTACACCGGTATTAGGCAGAAGAAGTTCCCTGCAGCGTCTCTAAACCTTTTCGCGGAAGTGATAACGTTGGAATACTACTAGCCACCAATCGTAGCCTACTCCCGCTACACTCACTAAATCATCTGTTTCAAGAAATTCGAAAATTGATGCCCAATAAAGATGCGTTGTAGCGGAATACACGAGAACACTGAGAATGGCTGTAGTGGATATAAAAGGGTCCTTTAGTAATCTTAGGTGTTGCCGATTTTTACCAAGTTCGCACAATGTGATTGGATGCCCGAGATTTCTTTTGTGAAAAAAGACAAACAATAGCCAGCTGTCAAATTCAAGTTATTCATTTTGTGTTGTGCATCAGAAAGAACGTGCCGCTTGCATTAGACTGATATACAGGAGGGTAGTGTAACTTATTTGACTAGACAATCTCCAACATACTCTACTTATTTATTTCGTTACAATGGCTGAAAGGTGAGTGTTTTGCTGTATATCTGTTTTGGACTTGAATGCTTTTGTTTGCTTTCGTTTTCGCATCTCAACTGTGTTTTATCATACTTGTTTCACAGTTCAAGAAAACGTGCAAGAGCGAATAGTGAAGTCGGAGCTAAGGGTGAAAGCAAACGAATGGTGCTGAGTCCCACGGTATGTGAGCCTCATAAATCGGTCATGTGTACAGCAAATCTACATCTGTAGTGATTACAGTATCACTGTCTGCATTTTCCTCAAGGTGAACGTAAATCGGTCAGTGAGTGTTTCAACGCGCAAGAATATTTGAGCCGTTCCTGGCGGTATATTACTCCATAGTATATACATTGTACTTGTTGCATGCGGATCGAGTCACAGCTAGCTAACAGTTCTTTGTATTCTGTTTGCAGAAGACGTTGCTCTACAGACTCTACGGTAAAATTAAAAACTCGCCAAAGAAAGCCTACGTTGCCAAGCAACTTCTCGTCGGCAAAAATGTAGACGAATTAACGAAGGAGCTGGGTGTGGCAAAGGCTACGGTACAGTTATACGGGATAGATTGCTTTGCTGCTGGATTCCCCATGGACCACGGAATGATGGCTGGATATTTACAAATCAAGAAGGAACAGTTCAGCATTATATGTGCCTGTATTAAAGCCAACAAAGACTTAAAGCTACGTACAATTAGGGATGAACTAAAGGCAGATTATTCGTATAATCAAATCCGTTTCGTGTTGGCTTGCCTTATTCGAGACTATGATGAATTGTGAACACAGCGCATTGCCGATCCACTTACACATTTTAGAAATTTTATAACTTTCTAGTTTATCACCAGTTTAATAAAATGACCATGAAGGGGCCGGATCAGTTGAATTGTTTTAGTTAGTTCAAGGTTATGTTCGTTTCAGTGTCATTTTTGTGATTGCGGCGGAAATCATTGTGCGAATCGAGTCGTACCGGTTTCACAGGAAATTTGCACACCCTTGCTGATAAATGTTTTAAGTATTTCTTTAGACGTTTATTATCTTTATACTAAGGCAGACATAGCAGAAGTCACCTAGGTATGTCATGTGCTTTAGGTTTACGGCGAAAACTTAGCGTTCCTTTTTGAACGCAAATTTGTGCCCAGCTATGCATTTTAGCTTGCAAAACGGAGTTTAATAACGATGCACATTTTAAAACTTCTTAATAACTTACAATGCATTTATTCAAGATAATATGTACATTCAAAGGAGCATTGAGTTCCGAGGTTTTCGTAGCGTTCATGTTCTGTTACTGCTGTCAAAATCGAACTCTTTTGCTGGGAGGACGGCACCCGTTGCACATTCTAACTGGATTATTTCAAGATTCCCGCCAAATTCAATTATCGGGTCGGTACTTTGCGGCGGCTTTCAATTAGTGGTCTATTCAGTGGCCCGCTATTTACGCCTAACATTGCAAAGCAAAGCCAAATAATTTCAAAATAAAATTATTCAAGAGCTAAGCAACTGTGACTACGTTTATACATAAACTATCGGCCGCGCGCTCGGCAATCCTTTATGTAGGACGACACGAATTTATACCAAAAATACAATAGAATACAATAGAACGCAACACAATACAATATAATACAATACAATACAATTTGGTAGCAATTCGTGTCGTTCTACATGAAGGGATGGCCGCGCGCTCGATTCAAATCACCTTAGAGAAATACAATGCAACACACAGGGAGTGCCGATTTATAAGGCTTCAGTAAAAGCGCTCAATTCAAATCACCTTAGACTATTATTAAGTAATATTCTATGCTCTGTCACTGCGCTCCGCCGCATAGAAAATATTTAAGTTGTATATTCTACATACACATCAAGCAAGGCATGTTAGGAGGATGCCGACCAGTTATGTCAAGTTTATTGCCGTATAAACATTACATATTAATGTTAAACTAATGACGAATCGCCGGATACGAAAAACCAGGTTAAAACCTCACTTTGAGGAAAAAACTATTCTGGAAACGTACACTCCAACCCTATGCGAATTCGCCAAGACCCCTGGAGGTTAAGGGTCATCAAAAAACTTACTTACATAAACAACCGCTGTATAAAGCCGGGATTACATAGTGTCTATAAATTTTGGCTCGGATAACCGACCGTGTAAACTGGCTGGCGTCAAGTGAAAGATATATGCAAATATCATCTTAAATAACAACTCCAAGTCCTTAGGGAAGAACACTAGGTGCTAATTACGAATGCCCAACAAAAATACATTTCTATGCTCTGTCACTGCGCTCCGCCGCATAGAAAATATTTATGTTGTATATTCTACATACACATCAAGCAAGGCATGTTAGGAGGATGCCGACCAGTTATGTCAAGATTACAAAGCTCGCGGTGGGAATGGTAATAGGAATATAAATATTGTAGTCAGTGCAGAATTAAATGCCTAAGTTAGCAGTCGCGAGCAACTGTTGTTTAAGGTCTTCACGGCAATACAGTTCTTTGACACTATCGGACTTCCATCTGCCGTGTTTTTTAATAATATGCTCAGGAACACCATTGTTCGAGGCTGCGGAAGCGCCACCTATCCTAAAGGAATGTAAACCAATACTGCTAGTATCAACACCAATGGCCTTCAGTTTTGCTAATATTACCTCTCTGAGCTACACCACAGGCATGGTGGAAAACATTTAATGCTATAAAATACCAACTGAATCGTAGAAAATGTGTGACCCGACTGAACTAAAGACATTAAATACAGGGCAACGTGAATGTCTTCAGCAGGAAAATAAATGACTTCAGGGAAAATTTCCGCCCAGGACTTCTATCTCTTAAAGTAACCACCGTACGACTTCATGGTGTTGGGAGCCCTACTCTGGCTGAGGAAGCTTGGAACCTGACGGGCAAGCAACTGCAAGGCTGGATGGCGAAGTGTGAAAAGGCCTTGTGACCTAGAACTTGTAATAGAGATAGTAGGGAATAAGGGTTGGAAATGGAATCACTGCTATGCCAAATAAAAAACAACATTCCAAATGTATATAAGACATAAATACAATATAAGTACATAAGTACATGAATACAATTTTATTATTGCGAATAATTTCTAACAATAATTAAAACTAAAGAATATGAAAAAACATAATCTGGTGTGAGATACATAATCACGACGAAGACATTATAACAATAAAGCAGCATATAGCTATTATAAGATAAATCATAAAAAAGCAGGCATAGGCCGTGATTATAACTAAGAAAGCCTCCAATACCACATAATCTGGCAAAGACCACTACTAAATGAAGCAAACTATGCATTATATAATATCTCTCACAACCTATGTATAACGAACGTCTCCGCTATAAAGCGGTGTGCAGTACATACGAACAGTAAATGCACAAATAACCACAATATTCCGCTATAAAGCGGTGTGACCGTACAATCGCGATGTAGTCACACTCTTACGCTATAAAGCGTTGTGCATTCCTATATGCACTATTAATGACAAAACCGCTATAAAGCGGTAGTAAACTGAGCAATAACAAAAAAAATTTTAGGAAGCATCTAAACGGACAACTAGTACAGCTGAATGAAAATTGCATGCGCTGAAAATGGTAGGAAAACTGAGATGCGACGAATCAAAAATACCTCGAGGGTCAGAAAACTCAACAATGTGTGAAACTGAAGACCTAGGCGCACCAGAAGGGAAAAGGAAGGGCCAAAAACTAGCCGATTGCCATTTGGGAATCACCAGTGTCCCCGAAGCATGAGAAAACTCAAGGTGTAAGATGGTGCGGATGACCAGATAAATAGGTGGAACTAACCAATTGTTAACACCTCGCCAATTAGCACTAAAAGCATCAACTCCTTCGCACCCCGGGCTCCAGAACTTGGAGAAAAACCGGACGCACTTAGCTGAACTCGAAGAAGCAAAACGATCAACATCGAAAAAACCGTGAAGATGGCAGATATGCTGAAAAAATTGCAGAGACACGGACCAATCATCGTAATCAACAACGCGACTCATATAATCTGCGAATTCATTAAGGGACCTAGGAATCCATTGTACCTCCAGCGAAATATTGTGAAAAACACAGAATGTGTATATATCCACCGCAAGGGCATGGAGTCTGAGTGAATTGCTACCTCTAACGGAAATAGACGCTGCGTTCATATTGTCAGTGAAAATCTTAACTGCCTTATTACGCAAAGACATCTTGAACGACTTCAAACTATAAAGGATAGCAAGGAGCTCCCTAGCGTTACTATCAGAAGTTATCTGGGTAGAAGAGAATGCTTTATAGAATAACTCGAATTCATCCCTATCCAGATATAGAGCATAGCCACCGCAGGCGTAACCACTAGCATCCGAATAAACCAACACAATCGGAGGCGAATACTCAACGAGAGCTCTACCGTTGAGCTTAACGCAATTATGAATCCAAAATTGAATTTCCTGAAGGCACTGCGGAAAAAACTGATATGCACTCATGTCAAGTGGAATATCCCAATTATCATGAAACTGTACAAAAGACTGTAAGAATTTAGACATTAAAAGGGCGACGTTACCAACTACGAGTGAAAGGGAGATGATTTTACCCACGACTGAGGCAACGAACCGAGGAGAGACTATAGGAATTTTATGCTTAAGCTCTATGAGAGAACTAACAAGCTTCTTAATTCTCCGTTCAGGAATAGAAACAAAACCATTACGTAAATGCCAGAAAAAACCAAGCCATTCCATCTCTTGTGTAGGACACCAGATAGATTTTTCTTCATTGACTACGATTCCAGCATTATGAAGACCCGTACTAATAAGACGAGACATACTCTCGGCCTGTGTACGACTCGGAAGGCATGCCGCACCGTCGTCCAGATATAAAACCAAAGGAATACCTTGTGCTCGCCAATGCCGAACTAGAGGACGAAAAACTTTCGTAAAGAGATAAGGTGCCGAGGACAGGCCGAATGGTAGAACGGTAAACTGAAAAAACCTGGGTATGTTCGAATTAAATAGCGGCCACTGAAAACCCAAGTAGCACTGGTTAGCGTCACAAATATCAATGTGATGGTAGCCTGATTTCATGTCAAACTTAAACATGTATCCTGATAAATGGAGGTACTGAAGAAACAGTTTAGAATCTTCCATCTTAAATTTAAGTTTATAAATATGCTGGTTAACGTGTCTGAGATCAAGTATGAGCCTACGTTTGCCCTCAGAATTAGTGGACACGGAAAGAGGATTAACCACCCTAGGTGACGAAAAAACTTCAACAACAGAGCCTACCCTGAGTAAGTCAAAAATAGCCTTGTTAACAAAATCAGTGCATGACAACGCTGATGCGTTGTTCTTAAATGTCGCACTAGGTGGCAAAGAAATAAAAGGAATCTTATAACCATTCGAAATGACATCTAAAATCCAGGCAGGTGTTCCTATGTTAACCCAAAACTTAATATGAGTTTTGAGACGATATTTAAGTATAAGGGGAGCTATCCCTTGCTGGTACTCATGTAAATTACATTTCAAGAACTGTTCGAAAGAGGAATCGATAATGTACTTATCTTGCGCTAGGAGTTCGTTGAATTCATGTTCGATGGTGGATCGTCCTGGAACTGGAAGCTGATCCCTGTTACAGGTTTCGGAGAGAAACATCCTATGGCCTCCAAGAACGTCAGATGCGTCAGCCTTGAGTGGCCCCCAAAATGAATCCTTAGAAACGATTTGGACGGAATGGGGGAGCGGAGCTGTACTGGCTTCCAATGGGAGAGGTTTTTGCAAGCCTGACTGGGCAATCACGCCACCAATGTGCAAAGGAATCACAATATCTGCAGGAGCCCCTAGATTCCTGGAACTGCTGGCCTCGTGAGTGATACATTGTGAGGCTAGAAGAACGCTGGTTCTGGGTCTGCCATTGCCCTTGTGGGCCACGTGACCAGGGTCTGTTGATACTGTATGGAGAAGATTGTCGACTTCTTTCTCTAGCTTTTTCAGCATTATTACGCTTGGTCCTTGAGCGAGTTTGCTCGCGTAGGGCTTCCCTCTCAGCACTACGTATCTTCTTGTCGTCTTCTTCGTTTAAAGCAACAGCGTTGGATTCGTAATGCTTGACCGTTAACCAACCTGCCTCTGACGAATCGGCAATACGAATTTTTCTATTTCTTTCTTCGATGGAACTTAGAACCTCTCCGACTAACTTCACCGGTTCACTTTCAGAATCTTCACGGCTTAAAATGTCTGGAGTCTTAGACAATTTCTCGTGTAGTTGGCGGTTGAACTTGAAGTTTTTTGCGTTGCCTGGGTAGTTGAACGACAACTCGTTCTCCTCTTTAACCTGTCGGGAGACTGAAAGGGCGGTAGTAGCTGTATTCTGGGCCTGATGAAACTGGTCCGATAACGTGGATTTATGAAGAGCGAGTTGTTCTAGAACAAATGTGCGAAACTCCGCTAAATCGGACCGAGTAACAGCTTCTCCCATTTGGCTCAAGAATTTTGGATCGGATAACCGACCGTGTAAACTGGCTGGCGTCAAGTGAAAGATATATGCAAATATCATCTTAAATAACAACTCCAAGTCCTTAGGGAAGAACACTAGGTGCTAATTACGAATGCCCAACAAAAATACATAAATTCATTTATTCGAAAAGACATGGGAGTGCCGAAATTTCCCATAAAGTTTCTGTAAGACTTCTACATATTTAATGAGTTGTGTTAGATCTCAATATTCGATTAACGCGTTTTTGATGTTAAGAATTTGGGATCACTCACGCTATCTAGTAATCACGACTCGTTTCATAACAACGAGACTCAACTTTGTAAACGAGGCTTTTCTTCAAATGAGGCTCATTTCAAGCTCGTTACTTTGCGGCGGCCTTTCGATTAGTGGTCTATTCAGTGGCCCGCTATGCACGCGCTAACATACTGACACAGCAAAACAATTTCAAAACATAAAGTATTCAAGAGATAAGAAACCTAAACTGTAAATGAGTATGTTACGTAACTTTAATTACGTAAATTTGACGCGCTTAATTCGGATAAGTAGGTAAGAAAACGATAGACTCTGGGAGGGGGTGCAAATTTCCTTATATTAGCAAATTGTCTAAGAAATTTGCACCGCGGAGTTCAAATTTACGGCTATGCAAATTTCCTGGGCCACCGGTAGTTTTTTACGAGAACAGTTCACTGATTCTTCTTTATCTTTCAGCAATTTTGGACTTTCGCAACGAAATGGACTTCTTTGTTCAAACAGCCGGCATGTTTGTGATAAAGGTGACTCATAGTCACTTGATAGCGTATTATGCGTGCGTTGACAGACGCTAGACGGTCCCTCAGACGGTCCCTTCTCCAAGTAAATTCAATCCCCAGATCATCGGGCAGAATCCTGCGACATTTTCTCTGTAACGTGACACGGTTTCACGCGCTTGATTCAAATTTCTGCTCGAGCGCACATTCCAAATTACAAAGAAAACTGGCCAAAACTCGGCTACATGCCGAAAATGTTGTCGATTTTTAGTTTAAACAAAAACTAAAACAAAAACTAAAACAAAAACTAAAACAAAAAATGTAACAGCGGGATTTTAAAGAAGAGATATTACGCTGTAAATACCGCTAATTTGGAGGTAAATTAAGTGAACTTCTGTGCCATGAAAAACGAGTTGAAGTTTGAGTCTTTTCAGACAGAAAACGTATGGAAAGTGTTTTCATTAGCTATTCAACACTTATTTTCTCGCGAAATCTTAAGTATCCAAAATTTGTAACATCGGGAAAATATTATTTGAATATTCATCTGTTATCGAGTATTTTCTAATCTAAATCGTATAAATATTTCTACCATGAAACTTGAATGTTTTTGTATCAGTCAAATCGCCTTCGACGCTTGCATATTTATTAACTTTCAGAATTCCCGCGGGCGATCCTAAGCTCCGCCTCCTGAATTATAACAGAAGATACCGAAACAAAGGACGGCAGTGAAAAGAGTAATTGGGTTAGGCACTTGTGATACATAATAAGTCTACATAATAAATTTATACATAAGTCTAATGAGTCGGTTAACTATTTTAGGGTAGCGCCGAGCTTTTGAAAGTTATTATCTGCGCGGAAGGAGTGAACAAAGATAAATGCATGGCCATTGGAGCTGCATCAGAAAATAAATACACACTAAAAGTGACTTTGCAGTCGAATTTCTGATAGTTTATAAGTTGATGGAATCCGGGTTTTTTTTTGCGAGCGAATTTGTGTTTTGCGAGCGAATCTTCAGGTTGTGAACGAGTCCGTGCCCCGAAAGCATACACTTGTATAGAATTAAACGAAAGCATAAGAAATTCCGTCATACAGTTGATATAGGCTGAATGACTTTCGTAAACATCGGCTCGCACACTTTATCATTTAGGACCAGCTTCTGATCATAGTTAAGCGGCACTTTGCCTTTGGTATAAAACCAACGCGCTTTGTGAAATGATAAAACTTAAACGAAGAAAAGAAGTTCAGAAATCAAGAGCGCATCACAAGCGATTAAACAGACGGATTGCTTATGTCTTAAGCTTTAAAACGAGACCTTTCCCACGGTTATGTGTTATAGGTTAGTGATGCGAACTTCCGAATATGATCGTTATTTTATGTTTAGTAAAGTGCTGTGATCTGAACCAACTCGTATTTTTATTTTAAAGCTACAAAATTACATAACTGTTTCCATACATTTTTATGGTACGCTCTCAAAGTGAGTGATCATGACTTTTCGTGTTTAATAAAGCGCATTGGTCAAGAGTTTAAAAAAACTTTTATAGCTTGTATGGAGTTTGAAATCTTTCGCTTGGATAGCTTGTGCGAACAATGCCGAAGTTCACTTTTAATAACTACTTTCACAAATATGGCTCTAAAATAAAGCTTACTGAATTTGACTAAGCTCTAAATGCAGACATTATACTCCATTTTAATGTTGGCATGAGTCAAACCTCGAACGCAAACGAAATAGGTTTGGAAACATCGCGCGACAAAACTTATAACCCAACTAGCCACGGCAAATTGATTTTGCGGTGTTTTTTTACTGTAACCGAGTTTACCTACCCAAGGTCTATTGAAATCTCTTAAAGAGCTTTGGGATTTCAGTTAGTCCCATGACAAGATAGATGACAGTGATTGACAGACCCAAGAGCAAGTATGGGAATGAGGTATTCCCAGAAGGATTCCCTAACAGCCAATCACAAGCGCTTTGCTGAATATCTAATAAGGCGTATCATAATTATTCATATCTCACGGACGCGAGAAAATGTCGCCTAAAACAATGGGATTCTACCCGATGTGGATTCGATTGGGGCCAGTTTTACTGGGTAAACGACTTTATCTGGGGTAGTGTAACCGCAGCTATCGAAAGCCAAGTTTCTCTCAGTTCCCAATGCAAATATTTCTGATAACCTGTAAATAGGTTACTTGTGTACTCAAGCTTATGCTAAGAAATATATTTTAAATGTTAATGATTCTTCTATGAGAAAACTGGAAAAAAACTTTCACATTTCGCGCTCTGCGATGCTTCAGCCAATCGCACAAGGTAAATAGATCGAATTAATAACATAACGAAGTTTAACTTTCCAAATTTACACTTCCACGGGGGTATTGCTCTTGCTCGAGTTCTTATCCGAAGCATTTCTTAAACATATTAAAACTAAACTGAAACCAATCAGTGTTTCAAAACCACCAATTGATTTTATTGCTATTCTAGAAAGAATTGAAATTGCTCCTGAACTTTGCAGCGGAAGGAGCTGCCGAATGGTTTCCTTCTTGCAAACAAAATCAATCTCGCATCAATTACCGTCGTTTTTCATAGATTAAAGCAGAAACAAAAGCATAAAAAGGCGTGGCATGTGACGCGGTTCTTTTTTGAATAAGAATGTTCAAGATCAAAAATGAGAAAACACCGCAAGGGCAAGAAAATTGGTGATACCCACACGGTAAAATGCAAAAGTCTCTGGTACACCGGTATTAGGCAGAAGAAGTTCGCTGCAGCGTCTCTAAACCTTTTCGCGGACGTGATAACGTTGGAATACTACTAGCCACCAATCGTAGCCTACTCCCGCTACACTCACTAAATCATCTGTTTCAAGAAATTCGAAAATTGATGCCCAATAAAGATGCGTTGTAGCGGAATACACGAGAACACTGAGAATGGCTGTAGTGGATATAAAAGGGTCCTTTAGTAATCTTAGGTGTTGCCGATTTTTACCAAGTTCGCACAATGTGATTGGATGCCCGAGATTTCTTTTGTGAAAAAAGACAAACAATAGCCAGCTGTCAAATTCAAGTTATTCATTTTGTGTTGTGCATCAGATAGAACGTGCCGCTTGCATTAGACTGATATACAGGAGGGTAGTGTAACTTATTTCACTAGACAATCTCCAACATACCTCTACTTATTTATTTCGTTACAATGGCTGAAAGGTGAGTGTTTTGCTGTATATCTGTTTTGGACTTGAATGCTTTTGTTTGCTTTCGTTTTCGCATCTCAACTGTGTTTTATCATACTTGTTTCACAGTTCAAGAAAACGTGCAAGAGCGAATAGTGAAGTCGGAGCTAAGGGTGAAAGCAAACGAATGGTGCTGAGTCCCACGGTATGTGAGCCTCATAAATCGGTCATGTGTACAGCAAATCTACATCTGTAGTGATTACAGTGTCACTGTCTGCATTTTCCTCAAGGTGAACGTAAATCGGTCAGTGAGTGTTTCAACGCGCAAGAATATTTTAGCCGTTCCTGGCGGTATATTACTCCATAGTATATACATTGTACTTGTTGCATGCGGATCGAGTCACAGCTAGCTAACAGTTCTTTGTATTCTGTTTGCAGAAGACGTTGCTCTACAGACTCTACGGTAAAATTAAAAACTCGCCAAAGAAAGCCTACGTTGCCAAGCAACTTCTCGTCGGCAAAAATGTAGACGAATTAACGAAGGAGCTGGGGGTGGCAAAGGCTACGGTACAGTTATACGGGATAGATTGCTTCGCTGCTGGATGGACCACGGCTTTGCTG
Source organism: Actinernus sp. WN-2022 (assembly GCA_030867875.1). Lineage (NCBI taxonomy): Eukaryota > Metazoa > Cnidaria > Anthozoa > Actiniaria > Actinernidae > Actinernus > Actinernus sp. WN-2022. Next base: position 327,433 of record JAOWCC010000164.1, read on the forward strand.
CTGCATGGACCACGGAATGATGGCTGGATATTTACAAATCAAGAAGGAACAGTTCAGCATTATATGTGCCTGTATTAAAGCCAACAAAGACTTAAAGCTACGTACAATTAGGGATGACCTAAAGGCAGATTATTCGTATAATCAAATCCGTTTCGTGTTGGCTTGCCTTATTCGAGACTATGATGAATTGTGAACACAGCGCATTGCCGATCGACTTACACATTTTAGAAATTTTATAACTTTCTAGCTTTATCACCAGTTTAATAAAATGACCATGAAAGGGCCGGATCAGTTGAATTGTTTTAGTTAGTTCAAGGTTATGTTCGTTTCAGTGTCATTTTTGTGATTGCGGCGGAAATCATTGTGCGAATCGAGTCGTACCGGTGTCACAGGAAATTTGCACACCCTTGCTAATAAATGTTTTAAGTATTTCTTTAGACGTTTATTATCTTTACGCTGAGGCAGACATAGCAGAAGTCACCTAGGCATCTCATGTGCTTTAGGTTTACGGCGAAAACATAGCGTTCCTTTTTGAACGCAAATTTGTGCCCAGCTATGCATTTTAGCTTGCAAAACGGAGTTTAATAACGATGCACATTTTAAAACTTCTTAATAACTTACAATGCAATGCAATACAATTCAAGATAATATCTACATTCAAAGGAGCATTGAGTTCCGAGATTTTCGTAGCGTTCATGTTCTGTTACTGCTGTCAAAATCAAACTCGTTTGCTGGGAGGACGGCACCCGTTGCACATTCTAACTGGATTATTTCAAGATTCCCGCCAAATTCAATTATCGGGTCGGTACTTTGCGGCGGCTTTCAATTAGTGGTCTATTCAGTGGCCCGCTATTTACGCCTAACATTGCAAAGGAAAGCCAAGTAATTTCGAAATAAAATTATTCAAGAGCTAAGCAACTGTGACTACGTTTATACATAAACTATCGGCCGCGCGCTGGGCAATCCTTTATGTAGGACGACACGAATTTTTACCAAAAATACAATAGAATACAATAGAACGCAACACAATACAATAGAATACAATTTGGTAGCAATTCGTGTCGTTCTACATGAAGGGATGGCCGCGCGCTCGATTCAAATCACCTTAGAGAAATACAATGCAACACACAGGGAGTGCCGATTTAAAAGGCTTCAGTAAAAGCGCTCAATTCAAGTCACCTTAGACTATTATTAAGTAATAAAATTCATTTATTCGAAAAGACATGGGAGTGCCGAAATTTCCTATAAAGTTTCTGTAAGACTTCTACATATTTAATGAGTTGTGTTAGATCTCAATATTCGATTAACGCGTTTTTGATGTTAAGAATTTGGGATCACTCACGCTATCTAGTAATCACGACTCGTTTCATAACAACGAGACTCAACTTTGTAAACGAGCTCGTTTTGTACAAAACGAAACGGGATCAGGCTCAACTTAAAACGAGGCTCAACTAACACGAGGCTCAACTTTTGTAAACAACGAACTCAACTTTTCAAACGAGGCTTTTCTTCAAATGAGGCTCATTTCAAGCTCGTTACTTTGCGGCGGCCTTTCGATTAGTGGTCTATTCAGTGGCCCGCTATGCACGCGCTAACATACTGACACAGCAAAACAATTTCAAAACATAAAGTATTCAAGAGATAAGAAACCTAAACTGTAAATGAGTATGTTACGTAACTTTAATTACGTAAATTTGACGCGCTTAATTCGGATAAGTAAGTAAGAAAACGATAGACTCTGGGAGGGGGTGCAAATTTCCTTAGCAAATTGTCTAGGAAATTTGCACCGCGGAGTTCAAATTTACGGCTATGCAAATTTCCTGGGCCACCGGTAGTTTTTTACGAGAACAGTTCACTGATTCTTCTTTATCTTTCAGCAATTTTGGACTTTCGCAACGAAATGGACTTCTTTGTTCAAACAGCCGGCATATTTGTGATAAAGGTGACTCATAGTCACTTGATAGCGTATTATGCGTGCGTTGACAGACGCTAGACGGTCCCTCAGACGGTCCCTTCTCCAAGTAAATTCAATCCCCAGATGGATTTCATTGGGGCCAGTTTTACTGGGTAAACGACTTTATCTGGGGTAGTGTAACCGCAGCTATCGAAAGCCAAGTTTCTCTCAGTTCCCAATGCAAATATTTCTGATAACCTGTAAATAGGTTACTTGTGTACTCAAGCTTATGCTAAGAAATATATTTTAAATGTTAATGATTCTTCTATGAGAAAACTGGAAAAATACTTTCAAATTTCGCGCTATGGGATGCTTCAGCCAATCGCACAAGGTAAATAGATTGAATGAGTAACATGACGAAGTTTAACTTTCAAAATTGACACTTCCACGGGGGTATTGCTCTTGCTCGAGTTCTTATCCCAAGCATTTCTTAAACATATTAAATCAAAACTGAAAGCAATCAGTGTTTCAAAACCACTAATTGATTTTATTGCTATTCTACAAAGAATTGAAATTGCTCCTGAATTTGGCCGCGGAAGGAGCTGCCGAATGGTTTCCTTCTTGCAAACAAAATCAATCCCGCATCAATTACCGTCGTTTTTCGTAAATTTACATTTCCAAAATCAAGCACAAACAAAAGCATAAAAAGGCGTGGCATATGACGCGGTTCTTTTTTTAATAAGAATGTTCAAGATCAAAAACGCGAAGACACTGCAAGGGCAAGAAAATTGGTGATACCCACACGGGAAAATGCCAAAGTCTCTGGTACACCGGTATTAGGCAGAAGAAGTTCCCTGCAGCGTCTCTAAACCTTTTCGCGGAAGTGATAACGTTGGAATACTACTAGCCACCAATCGTAGCCTACTCCCGCTACACTCACTAAATCATCTGTTTCAAGAAATTCGAAAATTGATGCCCAATAAAGATGCGTTGTAGCGGAATACACCAGAACACTGAGAATGGCTGTAGTGGATATAAAAGGGTCCTTTAGTAATCTTAGGTGTTGCCGATTTTTACCAAGTTCGCACAATGTGATTGGATGCCCGAGATTTCTTTTGTGAAAAAAGACAAACAATAGCCAGCTGTCAAATTCAAGTTATTCATTTTGTGTTGTGCATCAGATAGAACGTGCCGCTTGCATTAGACTGATATACAGGAGGGTAGTGTAACTTATTTGACTAGACAATCTCCAACATACTCTACTTATTTATTTCGTTACAATGGCTGAAAGGTGAGTGTTTTGCTGTATATCTGTTTTGGACTTGAATGCTTTTGTTTGCTTTCGTTTTCGCATCTCAACTGTGTTTTATCATACTTGTTTCACAGTTCAAGAAAACGTGCAAGAGCGAATAGTGAAGTCGGAGCTAAGGGTGAAAGCAAACGAATGGTGCTGAGTCCCACGGTATGTGAGCCTCATAAATCGGTCATGTGTACAGCAAATCTACATCTGTAGTGATTACAGTGTCACTGTCTGCATTTTCCTCAAGGTGAACGTAAATCGGTCAGTGAGTGTTTCAACGCGCAAGAATATTTGAGCCGTTCCTGGCGGTATATTACTCCATAGTATATACATTGTACTTGTTGCATGCGGATCGAATCACAGCTAGCTAACAGTTCTTTGTATTCTGTTTGCAGAAGACGTTGCTCTACAGACTCTACGGTAAAATTAAAAACTCGCCCAAGAAAGCCTACGTTGCCAAGCAACTTCTCGTCGGCAAAAATGTAGACGAATTAACCAAGGAGCTGGGGGTGGCAAAGGCTACGGTACAGTTATACGGGATAGATTGCTTTGCTGCTGGATTCCCCATGGACCTCGGAATGATGGCTGGATATTTACAAATCAAGAAGGAACAGTTCAGCATTATATGTGCCTGTATTAAAGCCAACAAAGACTTAAAGCTACGTACAATTAGGGATGACCTAAAGGCAGATTATTCGTATAATCAAATCCGTTTCGTGTTGGCTTGCCTTATTCGAGACTATGATGAATTGTGAACACAGCGCATTGCCGATCGACTTACACATTTTAGAAATTTTATAACTTTCTAGCTTTATCACCAGTTTAATAAAATGACCATGAAGGGGCCGGATCAGTTGAATTGTTTTAGTTAGTTCAAGGTTATGTTCGTTTCAGTGTCATTTTTGTGATTGCGGCGGAAATCATTGTGCGAATCGAGTCGTACCGGTTTCACAGGAAATTTGCACACCCTTGCTGATAAATGTTTTAAGTATTTCTTTTGACGTTTATTATCTTTATAGTAAGGCAGACATGGTGACCTAGGTATGTCATGTGCTTTAGGTTTACGGCGAAAACTTAGCGTTCCTTTTTGAACGCAAATTTGTGCCCAGCTATGCATTTTAGCTTGCAAAACGGAGTTTAATAACGATGCACATTTTAAAACTTCTTAATAACTTACAATGCATTTATTCAAGATAATATGTACATTCAAAGGAGCATTGAGTTCCGAGGTTTTCGTAGCGTTCATGTTCTGTTACTGCTGTCAAAATCGAACTCGTTTGCAGGAAGGACGGCACCCGTTGCACATTCTAACTGGATTATTTCAAGATTCCCGCCAAATTCAATTATCGGGTCGGTACTTTGCGGCGGCTTTCAATTAGTGGTCTATTCAGTGGCCCGCTATTTACGCCTAACATTGCAAAGCAAAGCCAAATAATTTCAAAATAAAATTATTCAAGAGCTAAGCAACTGTGACTACGTTTATACATAAAGTATCGGCCGCGCGCTCGGCAATCCTTTATGTAGGACGACACGAATTTTTACCAAAAATACAATAGAATACAACACAATACAATTCAATAGAACGCAACACAATACAATAGAATACAATTTGGTAGCAATTCGTGTCGTTCTACATGAAGGGATGGCCGCGCGCTCGATTCAAATCACCTTAGAGAAATACAATGCAACACACAGGGAGTGCCGATTTATAAGGCTTCAGTAAAAGCGCTCAATTCAAATCACCTTAGACTATTATTAAGTAATAAAATTCATTTATTCGAAAAGACATGAGAGGGCCGAAATTCCCTATAAAGTTTCTGTAAGACTTCTACATATTTAATGAGTTGTGTTAGATCTCAATATTCGATTAACGCGTTTTTGATGTTAAGAATTTGGGATCACTCACGCTATCTGGTAATCACGACTCGTTTCATAACAACGAGACTCAACTTTGTAAACGAGCTCGTTTTGTATAAAACGAAACGGGATCACGCTCAACTTAAAACGAGGCTCAACTTTTGTAAACAACGAACTCAACTTTTCAAACGAGGCTTTTCCTCAAATGAGGCTCATTTCAAGCTCGTTACTTTGCGGCGGCCTTTCGATTAGTGGTCTATTCAGTGGCCCGCTATGCACGCGCTAACATACTGACACAGCAAAACAATTTCAAAACATAAAGTATTCAAGAGATAAGAAACCTAAACTGTAAATGAGTATCTTACGTAACTTTAATTACGTAAAACGAGAACAGTTCACTGATTCTTCTTTATCTTTCAGTTATCAAATTTGGAATGATGCAATTTTGGACTTTCGCAACGAAATGGACTTCTTTGTTCAAACAGCCGGCATGTTTGTGATAAAGGTGACTCATAGTCACTTGATAGCGTATTATGCGTGCGTTGACAGACGCTAGACGGTCCCTAAGACGGTCCCTTCTCCAAGTAAATTCAATCCCCAGATGGATTTGATTGGGGCCAGTTTTACTGGGTAAACGACTTTATCTGGGGTAGTGTAACCGCTGCTATCGAAAGCCAAGTTTCTCTCAGTTCCCAATGCAAATATTTCTGATAACCTATAAATAGGTTACTTGTGTACTCAAGCAAACGAAATTTTCGTTTCGAAAATCAAGCACAAACAAAAGCATAAAAAGGCGTGGCATATGACGCGGTTCTTTTTTTAATAAGAATGTTCAAGATCAAAAACGCGAAGACACTGCAAGGGCAAGAAAATTGGTGATACCCACACGGGAAAATGCCAAAGTCTCTGGTACACCGGTATTAGGCAGAAGAAGTTCCCTGCAGCGTCTCTAAACCTTTTCGCGGAAGTGATAACGTTGGAATACTACTAGCCACCAATCGTAGCCTACTCCCGCTACACTCACTAAATCATCTGTTTCAAGAAATTCGAAAATTGATGCCCAATAAAGATGCGTTGTAGCGGAATACACGAGAACACTGAGAATGGCTGTAGTGGATATAAAAGGGTCCTTTAGTAATCTTAGGTGTTGCCGATTTTTACCAAGTTCGCACAATGTGATTGGATGCCCGAGATTTCTTTTGTGAAAAAAGACAAACAATAGCCAGCTGTCAAATTCAAGTTATTCATTTTGTGTTGTGCATCAGAAAGAACGTGCCGCTTGCATTAGACTGATATACAGGAGGGTAGTGTAACTTATTTGACTAGACAATCTCCAACATACTCTACTTATTTATTTCGTTACAATGGCTGAAAGGTGAGTGTTTTGCTGTATATCTGTTTTGGACTTGAATGCTTTTGTTTGCTTTCGTTTTCGCATCTCAACTGTGTTTTATCATACTTGTTTCACAGTTCAAGAAAACGTGCAAGAGCGAATAGTGAAGTCGGAGCTAAGGGTGAAAGCAAACGAATGGTGCTGAGTCCCACGGTATGTGAGCCTCATAAATCGGTCATGTGTACAGCAAATCTACATCTGTAGTGATTACAGTATCACTGTCTGCATTTTCCTCAAGGTGAACGTAAATCGGTCAGTGAGTGTTTCAACGCGCAAGAATATTTGAGCCGTTCCTGGCGGTATATTACTCCATAGTATATACATTGTACTTGTTGCATGCGGATCGAGTCACAGCTAGCTAACAGTTCTTTGTATTCTGTTTGCAGAAGACGTTGCTCTACAGACTCTACGGTAAAATTAAAAACTCGCCAAAGAAAGCCTACGTTGCCAAGCAACTTCTCGTCGGCAAAAATGTAGACGAATTAACGAAGGAGCTGGGTGTGGCAAAGGCTACGGTACAGTTATACGGGATAGATTGCTTTGCTGCTGGATTCCCCATGGACCACGGAATGATGGCTGGATATTTACAAATCAAGAAGGAACAGTTCAGCATTATATGTGCCTGTATTAAAGCCAACAAAGACTTAAAGCTACGTACAATTAGGGATGAACTAAAGGCAGATTATTCGTATAATCAAATCCGTTTCGTGTTGGCTTGCCTTATTCGAGACTATGATGAATTGTGAACACAGCGCATTGCCGATCCACTTACACATTTTAGAAATTTTATAACTTTCTAGTTTATCACCAGTTTAATAAAATGACCATGAAGGGGCCGGATCAGTTGAATTGTTTTAGTTAGTTCAAGGTTATGTTCGTTTCAGTGTCATTTTTGTGATTGCGGCGGAAATCATTGTGCGAATCGAGTCGTACCGGTTTCACAGGAAATTTGCACACCCTTGCTGATAAATGTTTTAAGTATTTCTTTAGACGTTTATTATCTTTATACTAAGGCAGACATAGCAGAAGTCACCTAGGTATGTCATGTGCTTTAGGTTTACGGCGAAAACTTAGCGTTCCTTTTTGAACGCAAATTTGTGCCCAGCTATGCATTTTAGCTTGCAAAACGGAGTTTAATAACGATGCACATTTTAAAACTTCTTAATAACTTACAATGCATTTATTCAAGATAATATGTACATTCAAAGGAGCATTGAGTTCCGAGGTTTTCGTAGCGTTCATGTTCTGTTACTGCTGTCAAAATCGAACTCTTTTGCTGGGAGGACGGCACCCGTTGCACATTCTAACTGGATTATTTCAAGATTCCCGCCAAATTCAATTATCGGGTCGGTACTTTGCGGCGGCTTTCAATTAGTGGTCTATTCAGTGGCCCGCTATTTACGCCTAACATTGCAAAGCAAAGCCAAATAATTTCAAAATAAAATTATTCAAGAGCTAAGCAACTGTGACTACGTTTATACATAAACTATCGGCCGCGCGCTCGGCAATCCTTTATGTAGGACGACACGAATTTATACCAAAAATACAATAGAACGCAACACAATAGAATACAATTTGGTAGCAATTCGTGTCGTTCTACATGAAGGGATGGCCGCGCGCTCGATTCAAATCACCTTAGAGAAATACAATGCAACACACAGGGAGTGCCGATTTATAAGGCTTCAGTAAAAGCGCTCAATTCAAATCACCTTAGACTATTATTAAGTAATACAATTCATTTATTCGAAAAGACATGGGAGTGCCGAAATTTCCTATAAAGTTTCTGTAAGACTTCTACATATTTAATGAGTTGTGTTAGATCTCAATATTCGATTAACGCGTTTTTGATGTTAAGAATTTGGGATCACTCACGCTATCTAGTAATCACGACTCGTTTCATAACAACGAGAGTCAACTTTGTAAACGAGCTCGTTTTGTACAAAACGAAACGGGATCAGGCTCAACTTAAAACGAGGCTCAACTAACACGAGGCTCAACTTTTGTAAACAACGAACTCAACTTTTCAAACGAGGCTTTTCTTCAAATGAGGCTCATTTCAAGCTCGTTACTTTGCGGCGGCCTTTCGATTAGTGATCTATTCAGTGGCTCGCTATGCACGCGCTAACATACTGACACAGCAAAACAATTTCAAAACATAAAGTATTCAAGAGATAAGAAACCTAAACTGTAAATGGGTATGTTACGTAACTTTAATTACGTAAATTTGACGCGCTTAATTCGGATAAGTAGGTAAGAAAACGATAGACTCTGGGAGGGGGTGCAAATTTCCTTAGCAAATTGTCTAGGAAATTTGCACCGCGGAGTTCAAATTTACGGCTATGCAAATTTCCTGGCCCACCGGTAGTTTTTTACGAGAACAGTTCACTGATTCTTCTTTATCTTTCAGCAATTTTGGACTTTCGCAACGAAATGGACTTCTTTGTTCAAACAGCCGGCATGTTTGTGATAAAGGTGGCTCATAGTCACTTGATAGCGTATTATGCGTGCGTTGACAGACGCTAGACGGTCCCTCAGACGGTCCCTTCTCCAAGTAAATTCAATCCCCAGATGGATTTCATTGGGGCCTGTTTTACTGGGTAAACGACTTTATCTGGGGTAGTGTAACCGCAGCTATCGAAAGCCAAGTTTCTCTCAGTTCCCAATGCAAATATTTCTGATAACCTGTAAATAGGTTACTTGTGTACTCAAGCTTATGCTAAGAAATATATTTTAAATGTTAATGATTCTTCTATGAGAAAACTGGAAAAAAACTTTCAAATTTCGCGCTCTGGGATGCTTCAGCCAATCGCACAAGGTAAATAGATTGCATTAGTAACATGACGAAGTTTAACTTTCAAAATTGACACTTCCACGGGGGTATTGCTCTTGCTCGAGTTCTTATCCCAAGCATTTCTTAAACATATTAAAACAAAACTGAAAGCAATCAGTGTTTCAAAACCACTAATTGATTTTATTGCTATTCTACAAAGAATTGAAATTGCTCCTGAATTTGGCCGCGGAAGGAGCTGCCGAATGGTTTCCTTCTTGCAAACAAAATCAATCCCGCATCAATTACCGTCGTTTTTCGTAAATTTTCATTTCGAAAACCAAGCACAAACAAAAGCATAAAAAGGCGTGGCATATGACGCGGTTCTTTTTTTAATAAGAATGTTCAAGATCAAAAACGCGAAGAAACTGCAAGGGCAAGAAAATTGGCGATACCCACACGGGAAAATGCAAAAGTCTCTGGTACACCAGTATTAGGCAGAAGAAGTTCCCTGCAGCGTCTCTAAACCTTTTCGCGGAAGTGATAACGTTGGAATACTACTAGCCACCAATCGTAGCCTACTCCCGCTACACTCACTAAATCATCTGTTTCAAGAAATTCGAAAATTGATGCCCAATAAAGATGCGTTGTAGCGGAATACACCAGAACACTGAGAATGGCTGTAGTGGATATAAAAGGGTCCTTTAGTAATCTTAGGTGTTGCCGATTTTTACCAAGTTCGCACAATGTGATTGGATGCCCGAGATTTCTTTTGTGAAAAAAGACAAACAATAGCCAGCTGTCAAATTCAAGTTATTCATTTTGTGTTGTGCATCAGATAGAACGTGCCGCTTGCATTAGACTGATATACAGGAGGGTAGTGTAACTTATTTCACTAGACAATCTCCAACATACTCTACTTATTTATTTCGTTACAATGGCTGAAAGGTGAGTGTTTTGCTGTATATCTGTTTTGGACTTGAATGCTTTTGTTTGCTTTCGTTTTCGCATCTCAACTGTGTTTTATCATACTTGTTTCACAGTTCAAGAAAACGTGCAAGAGCGAATAGTGAAGTCGGAGCTAAGGGTGAAAGCAAACGAATGGTGCTGAGTCCCACGGTATGTGAGCCTCATAAATCGGTCATGTGTACAGCAAATCTACATCTGTAGTGATTACAGTGTCACTGTCTGCATTTTCCTCAAGGTGAACGTAAATCGGTCAGTGAGTGTTTCAACGCGCAAGAATATTTGAGCCGTTCCTGGCGGTATATTACTCCATAGTATATACATTGTACTTGTTGCATGCGGATCGAATCACAGCTAGCTAACAGTTCTTTGTATTCTGTTTGCAGAAGACGTTGCTCTACAGACTCTACGGTAAAATTAAAAACTCGCCAAAGAAAGCCTACGTTGCCAAGCAACTTCTCGTCGGCAAAAATGTAGACGAATTAACCAAGGAGCTGGGGGTGGCAAAGGCTACGGTACAGTTATACGGGATAGATTGCTTTGCTGCTGGATTCCCCATGGACCTCGGAATGATGGCTGGATATTTACAAATCAAGAAGGAACAGTTCAGCATTATATGTGCCTGTATTAAAGCCAACAAAGACTTAAAGCTACGTACAATTAGGGATGACCTAAAGGCAGATTATTCGTATAATCAAATCCGTTTCGTGTTGGCTTGCCTTATTCGAGACTATGATGAATTGTGAACACAGCGCATTGCCGATCGACTTACACATTTTAGAAATTTTATAACTTTCTAGCTTTATCACCAGTTTAATAAAATGACCATGAAGGGGCCGGATCAGTTGAATTGTTTTAGTTAGTTCAAGGTTATGTTCGTTTCAGTGTCATTTTTGTGATTGCGGCGGAAATCATTGTGCGAATCGAGTCGTACCGGTTTCACAGGAAATTTGCACACCCTTGCTGATAAATGTTTTAAGTATTTCTTTTGACGTTTATTATCTTTATAGTAAGGCAGACATGGTGACCTAGGTATGTCATGTGCTTTAGGTTTACGGCGAAAACTTAGCGTTCCTTTTTGAACGCAAATTTGTGCCCAGCTATGCATTTTAGCTTGCAAAACGGAGTTTAATAACGATGCACATTTTAAAACTTCTTAATAACTTACAATGCATTTATTCAAGATAATATGTACATTCAAAGGAGCATTGAGTTCCGAGGTTTTCGTAGCGTTCATGTTCTGATACTGCTGTCAAAATCGAACTCGTTTGCAGGAAGGACGGCACCCGTTGCACATTCTAACTGGATTATTTCAAGATTCCCGCCAAATTCAATTATCGGGTCGGTACTTTGCGGCGGCTTTCAATTAGTGGTCTATTCAGTGGCCCGCTATTTACGCCTAACATTGCAAAGCAAAGCCAAATAATTTCAAAATAAAATTATTCAAGAGCTAAGCAACTGTGACTACGTTTATACATAAAGTATCGGCCGCGCGCTCGGCAATCCTTTATGTAGGACGACACGAATTTTTACCAAAAATACAATAGAATACAACACAATACAATTCAATAGAACGCAACACAATACAATAGAATACAATTTGGTAGCAATTCGTGTCGTTCTACATGAAGGGATGGCCGCGCGCTCGATTCAAATCACCTTAGAGAAATACAATGCAACACACAGGGAGTGCCGATTTATAAGGCTTCAGTAAAAGCGCTCAATTCAAATCACCTTAGACTATTATTAAGTAATAAAATTCATTTATTCGAAAAGACATGAGAGGGCCGAAATTCCCTATAAAGTTTCTGTAAGACTTCTACATATTTAATGAGTTGTGTTAGATCTCAATATTCGATTAACGCGTTTTTGATGTTAAGAATTTGGGATCACTCACGCTATCTGGTAATCACGACTCGTTTCATAACAACGAGACTCAACTTTGTAAACGAGCTCGTTTTGTATAAAACGAAACGGGATCACGCTCAACTTAAAACGAGGCTCAACTTTTGTAAACAACGAACTCAACTTTTCAAACGAGGCTTTTCCTCAAATGAGGCTCATTTCAAGCTCGTTACTTTGCGGCGGCCTTTCGATTAGTGGTCTATTCAGTGGCCCGCTATGCACGCGCTAACATACTGACACAGCAAAACAATTTCAAAACATAAAGTATTCAAGAGATAAGAAACCTAAACTGTAAATGAGTATCTTACGTAACTTTAATTACGTAAAACGAGAACAGTTCACTGATTCTTCTTTATCTTTCAGTTATCAAATTTGGAATGATGCAATTTTGGACTTTCGCAACGAAATGGACTTCTTTGTTCAAACAGCCGGCATGTTTGTGATAAAGGTGACTCATAGTCACTTGATAGCGTATTATGCGTGCGTTGACAGACGCTAGACGGTCCCTAAGACGGTCCCTTCTCCAAGTAAATTCAATCCCCAGATGGATTTGATTGGGGCCAGTTTTACTGGGTAAACGACTTTATCTGGGGTAGTGTAACCGCTGCTATCGAAAGCCAAGTTTCTCTCAGTTCCCAATGCAAATATTTCTGATAACCTATAAATAGGTTACTTGTGTACTCAAGCAAACGAAATTTTCGTTTCGAAAATCAAGCACAAACAAAAGCATAAAAAGGCGTGGCATATGACGCGGTTCTTTTTTTAATAAGAATGTTCAAGATCAAAAACGCGAAGACACTGCAAGGGCAAGAAAATTGGTGATACCCACACGGGAAAATGCCAAAGTCTCTGGTACACCGGTATTAGGCAGAAGAAGTTCCCTGCAGCGTCTCTAAACCTTTTCGCGGAAGTGATAACGTTGGAATACTACTAGCCACCAATCGTAGCCTACTCCCGCTACACTCACTAAATCATCTGTTTCAAGAAATTCGAAAATTGATGCCCAATAAAGATGCGTTGTAGCGGAATACACGAGAACACTGAGAATGGCTGTAGTGGATATAAAAGGGTCCTTTAGTAATCTTAGGTGTTGCCGATTTTTACCAAGTTCGCACAATGTGATTGGATGCCCGAGATTTCTTTTGTGAAAAAAGACAAACAATAGCCAGCTGTCAAATTCAAGTTATTCATTTTGTGTTGTGCATCAGAAAGAACGTGCCGCTTGCATTAGACTGATATACAGGAGGGTAGTGTAACTTATTTGACTAGACAATCTCCAACATACTCTACTTATTTATTTCGTTACAATGGCTGAAAGGTGAGTGTTTTGCTGTATATCTGTTTTGGACTTGAATGCTTTTGTTTGCTTTCGTTTTCGCATCTCAACTGTGTTTTATCATACTTGTTTCACAGTTCAAGAAAACGTGCAAGAGCGAATAGTGAAGTCGGAGCTAAGGGTGAAAGCAAACGAATGGTGCTGAGTCCCACGGTATGTGAGCCTCATAAATCGGTCATGTGTACAGCAAATCTACATCTGTAGTGATTACAGTATCACTGTCTGCATTTTCCTCAAGGTGAACGTAAATCGGTCAGTGAGTGTTTCAACGCGCAAGAATATTTGAGCCGTTCCTGGCGGTATATTACTCCATAGTATATACATTGTACTTGTTGCATGCGGATCGAGTCACAGCTAGCTAACAGTTCTTTGTATTCTGTTTGCAGAAGACGTTGCTCTACAGACTCTACGGTAAAATTAAAAACTCGCCAAAGAAAGCCTACGTTGCCAAGCAACTTCTCGTCGGCAAAAATGTAGACGAATTAACGAAGGAGCTGGGTGTGGCAAAGGCTACGGTACAGTTATACGGGATAGATTGCTTTGCTGCTGGATTCCCCATGGACCACGGAATGATGGCTGGATATTTACAAATCAAGAAGGAACAGTTCAGCATTATATGTGCCTGTATTAAAGCCAACAAAGACTTAAAGCTACGTACAATTAGGGATGAACTAAAGGCAGATTATTCGTATAATCAAATCCGTTTCGTGTTGGCTTGCCTTATTCGAGACTATGATGAATTGTGAACACAGCGCATTGCCGATCCACTTACACATTTTAGAAATTTTATAACTTTCTAGTTTATCACCAGTTTAATAAAATGACCATGAAGGGGCCGGATCAGTTGAATTGTTTTAGTTAGTTCAAGGTTATGTTCGTTTCAGTGTCATTTTTGTGATTGCGGCGGAAATCATTGTGCGAATCGAGTCGTACCGGTTTCACAGGAAATTTGCACACCCTTGCTGATAAATGTTTTAAGTATTTCTTTAGACGTTTATTATCTTTATACTAAGGCAGACATAGCAGAAGTCACCTAGGTATGTCATGTGCTTTAGGTTTACGGCGAAAACTTAGCGTTCCTTTTTGAACGCAAATTTGTGCCCAGCTATGCATTTTAGCTTGCAAAACGGAGTTTAATAACGATGCACATTTTAAAACTTCTTAATAACTTACAATGCATTTATTCAAGATAATATGTACATTCAAAGGAGCATTGAGTTCCGAGGTTTTCGTAGCGTTCATGTTCTGTTACTGCTGTCAAAATCGAACTCTTTTGCTGGGAGGACGGCACCCGTTGCACATTCTAACTGGATTATTTCAAGATTCCCGCCAAATTCAATTATCGGGTCGGTACTTTGCGGCGGCTTTCAATTAGTGGTCTATTCAGTGGCCCGCTATTTACGCCTAACATTGCAAAGCAAAGCCAAATAATTTCAAAATAAAATTATTCAAGAGCTAAGCAACTGTGACTACGTTTATACATAAACTATCGGCCGCGCGCTCGGCAATCCTTTATGTAGGACGACACGAATTTATACCAAAAATACAATAGAACGCAACACAATAGAATACAATTTGGTAGCAATTCGTGTCGTTCTACATGAAGGGATGGCCGCGCGCTCGATTCAAATCACCTTAGAGAAATACAATGCAACACACAGGGAGTGCCGATTTATAAGGCTTCAGTAAAAGCGCTCAATTCAAATCACCTTAGACTATTATTAAGTAATACAATTCATTTATTCGAAAAGACATGGGAGTGCCGAAATTTCCTATAAAGTTTCTGTAAGACTTCTACATATTTAATGAGTTGTGTTAGATCTCAATATTCGATTAACGCGTTTTTGATGTTAAGAATTTGGGATCACTCACGCTATCTAGTAATCACGACTCGTTTCATAACAACGAGAGTCAACTTTGTAAACGAGCTCGTTTTGTACAAAACGAAACGGGATCAGGCTCAACTTAAAACGAGGCTCAACTAACACGAGGCTCAACTTTTGTAAACAACGAACTCAACTTTTCAAACGAGGCTTTTCTTCAAATGAGGCTCATTTCAAGCTCGTTACTTTGCGGCGGCCTTTCGATTAGTGATCTATTCAGTGGCTCGCTATGCACGCGCTAACATACTGACACAGCAAAACAATTTCAAAACATAAAGTATTCAAGAGATAAGAAACCTAAACTGTAAATGAGTATGTTACGTAACTTTAATTACGTAAATTTGACGCGCTTAATTCGGATAAGTAGGTAAGAAAACGATAGACTCTGGGAGGGGGTGCAAATTTCCTTAGCAAATTGTCTAGGAAATTTGCACCGCGGAGTTCAAATTTACGGCTATGCAAATTTCCTGGCCCACCGGTAGTTTTTTACGAGAACAGTTCACTGATTCTTCTTTATCTTTCAGCAATTTTGGACTTTCGCAACGAAATGGACTTCTTTGTTCAAACAGCCGGCATATTTGTGATAAAGGTGACTCATAGTCACTTGATAGCGTATTATGCGTGCGTTGACAGACGCTAGACGGTCCCTCAGACGGTCCCTTCTCCAAGTAAATTCAATCCCCAGATGGATTTCATTGGGGCCAGTTTTACTGGGTAAACGACTTTATCTGGGGTAGTGTAACCGCAGCTATCGAAAGCCAAGTTTCTCTCAGTTCCCAATGCAAATATTTCTGATAACCTGTAAATAGGTTACTTGTGTACTCAAGCTTATGCTAAGAAATATATTTTAAATGTTAATGATTCTTCTATGAGAAAACTGGAAAAATACTTTCAAATTTCGCGCTATGGGATGCTTCAGCCAATCGCACAAGGTAAATAGATTGAATGAGTAACATGACGAAGTTTAACTTTCAAAATTGACACTTCCACGGGGGTATTGCTCTTGCTCGAGTTCTTATCCCAAGCATTTCTTAAACATATTAAATCAAAACTGAAAGCAATCAGTGTTTCAAAACCACTAATTGATTTTATTGCTATTCTACAAAGAATTGAAATTGCTCCTGAATTTGGCCGCGGAAGGAGCTGCCGAATGGTTTCCTTCTTGCAAACAAAATCAATCCCGCATCAATTACCGTCGTTTTTCGTAAATTTACATTTCCAAAATCAAGCACAAACAAAAGCATAAAAAGGCGTGGCATATGACGCGGTTCTTTTTTTAATAAGAATGTTCAAGATCAAAAACGCGAAGACACTGCAAGGGCAAGAAAATTGGTGATACCCACACGGAAAAATGCAAAAGTCTCTGGTACACCGGTATTAGGCAGAAGAAGTTCCCTGCAGCGTCTCTAAACCTTTTCGCGGACGTGATAACGTTGGAATACTACTAGCCACCAATCGTAGCCTACTCCCGCTACACTCACTAAATCATCTGTTTCAAGAAATTCGAAAATTGATGCCCAATAAAGATGCGTTGTAGCGGAATACACGAGAACACTGAGAATGGCTGTAGTGGATATAAAAGGGTCCTTTAGTAATCTTAGGTGTTGCCGATTTTTACCAAGTTCGCACAATGTGATTGGATGCCCGAGATTTCTTTTGTGAAAAAAGACAAACAATAGCCAGCTGTCAAATTCAAGTTATTCATTTTGTGTTGTGCATCAGATAGAACGTGCCGCTTGCATTAGACTGATATACAGGAGGGTAGTGTAACTTATTTCACTAGACAATCTCCAACATACCTCTACTTATTTATTTCGTTACAATGGCTGAAAGGTGAGTGTTTTGCTGTATATCTGTTTTGGACTTGAATGCTTTTGTTTGCTTTCGTTTTCGCATCTCAACTGTGTTTTATCATACTTGTTTCACAGTTCAAGAAAACGTGCAAGAGCGAATAGTGAAGTCGGAGCTAAGGGTGAAAGCAAACGAATGGTGCTGAGTCCCACGGTATGTGAGCCTCATAAATCGGTCATGTGTACAGCAAATCTACATCTGTAGTGATTACAGTGTCACTGTCTGCATTTTCCTCAAGGTGAACGTAAATCGGTCAGTGAGTGTTTCAACGCGCAAGAATATTTGAGCCGTTCCTGGCGGTATATTACTCCATAGTATATACATTGTACTTGTTGCATGCGGATCGAGTCACAGCAAGCTAACAGTTCTTTGTATTCTGTTTGCAGAAGACGTTGCTCTACAGACTCTACGGTAAAATTAAAAACTCGCCAAAGAAAGCCTACGTTGCCAAGCAACTTCTCGTCGGCAAAAATGTAGACGAATTAACGAAGGAGCTGGGGGTGGCAAAGGCTACGGTACAGTTATACGGGATAGATTGCTTTGCTGCTGGATGGACCACGGCTTTGCTGCTGCATGGACCACGGAATGATGGCTGGATATTTACAAATCAAGAAGGAACAGTTCAGCATTATATGTGCCTGTATTAAAGCCAACAAAGACTTAAAGCTACGTACAATTAGGGATGACCTAAAGGCAGATTATTCGTATAATCAAATCCGTTTCGTGTTGGCTTGCCTTATTCGAGACTATGATGAATTGTGAACACAGCGCATTGCCGATCGACTTACACATTTTAGAAATTTTATAACTTTCTAGCTTTATCACCAGTTTAATAAAATGACCATGAAGGGGCCGGATCAGTTGAATTGTTTTAGTTAGTTCAAGGTTATGTTCGTTTCAGTGTCATTTTTGTGATTGCGGCGGAAATCATTGTGCGAATCGAGTCGTACCGGTGTCACAGGAAATTTGCACACCCTTGCTAATAAATGTTTTAAGTATTTCTTTAGACGTTTATTATCTTTACGCTGAGGCAGACATAGCAGAAGTCACCTAGGCATCTCATGTGCTTTAGGTTTACGGCGAAAACTTAGCGTTCCTTTTTGAACGCAAATTTGTGCCCAGCTATGCATTTTAGCTTGCAAAACGGAGTTTAATAACGATGCACATTTTAAAACTTCTTAATAACTTACAATGCAATGCAATACAATTCAAGATAATATCTACATTCAAAGGAGCATTGAGTTCCGAGGTTTTCGTAGCGTTCATGTTCTGTTACTGCTGTCAAAATCAAACTCGTTTGCTGGGAGGACGGCACCCGTTGCACATTCTAACTGGATTATTTCAAGATTCCCGCCAAATTCAATTATCGGGTCGGTACTTTGCGGCGGCTTTCAATTAGTGGTCTATTCAGTGGCCCGCTATTTACGCCTAACATTGCAAAGGAAAGCCAAGTAATTTCGAAATAAAATTATTCAAGAGCTAAGCAACTGTGACTACGTTTATACATAAACTATCGGCCGCGCGCTCGGCAATCCTTTATGTAGGACGACACGAATTTTTACCAAAAATACAATAGAATACAATAGAACGCAACACAATACAATAGAATACAATTTGGTAGCAATTCGTGTCGTTCTACATGAAGGGATGGCCGCGCGCTCGATTCAAATCACCTTAGAGAAATACAATGCAACACACAGGGAGTGCCGATTTATAAGGCTTCAGTAAAAGCGCTCAATTCAAATCACCTTAGACTATTATTAAGTAATAAAATTCATTTATTCGAAAAGACATGGGAGTGCCGAAATTTCCTATAAAGTTTCTGTAAGACTTCTACATATTTAATGAGTTGTGTTAGATCTCAATATTCGATTAACGCGTTTTTGATGTTAAGAATTTGGGATCACTCACGCTATCTAGTAATCACGACTCGTTTCATAACAACGAGACTCAACTTTGTAAACGAGCTCGTTTTGTACAAAACGAAACGGGATCAGGTTCAACTTAAAACGAGGCTCAACTAACACGAGGCTCAACTTTTGTAAACAACGAACTCAACTTTTCAAACGAGGCTTTTCTTCAAATGAGGCTCATTTCAAGCTCGTTACTTTGCGGCGGCCTTTCGATTAGTGGTCTATTCAGTGGCCCGCTATGCTCGCGCTAACATACTGACACAGCAAAACAATTTCAAAACATAAAGTATTCAAGAGATAAGAAACCTAAACTGTAAATGAGTATGTTACGTAACTTTAATTACGTAAATTTGACGCGCTTAATTCGGATAAGTAGGTAAGAAAACGATAGACTCTGGGAGGGGGTGCAAATTTCCTTAGCAAATTGTCTAGGAAATTTGCACCGCGGAGTTCAAATTTACGGCTATGCAAATTTCCTGGCCCACCGGTAGTTTTTTACGAGAACAGTTCACTGATTCTTCTTTATCTTTCAGCAATTTTGGACTTTCGCAACGAAATGGACTTCTTTGTTCAAACAGCCGGCATATTTGTGATAAAGGTGACTCATAGTCACTTGATAGCGTATTATGCGTGCGTTGACAGACGCTAGACGGTCCCTCAGACGGTCCCTTCTCCAAGTAAATTCAATCCCCAGATGGATTTCATTGGGGCCAGTTTTACTGGGTAAACGACTTTATCTGGGGTAGTGTAACCGCAGCTATCGAAAGCCAAGTTTCTCTCAGTTCCCAATGCAAATATTTCTGATAACCTGTAAATAGGTTACTTGTGTACTCAAGCTTATGCTAAGAAATATATTTTAAATGTTAATGATTCTTCTATGAGAAAACTGGAAAAATACTTTCAAATTTCGCGCTATGGGATGCTTCAGCCAATCGCACAAGGTAAATAGATTGAATGAGTAACATGACGAAGTTTAACTTTCAAAATTGACACTTCCACGGGGGTATTGCTCTTGCTCGAGTTCTTATCCCAAGCATTTCTTAAACATATTAAATCAAAACTGAAAGCAATCAGTGTTTCAAAACCACTAATTGATTTTATTGCTATTCTACAAAGAATTGAAATTGCTCCTGAATTTGGCCGCGGAAGGAGCTGCCGAATGGTTTCCTTCTTGCAAACAAAATCAATCCCGCATCAATTACCGTCGTTTGTCGTAAATTTTCATTTCGAAAATCAAGCACAAACAAAAGCATAAAAAGGCGTGGCATATGACGCGGTTCTTTTTTTAATAAGAATGTCCAAGATCAAAAACGCGAAGACACTGCAAGGGCAAGAAAATTGGTGATACCCACACGGAAAAATGCAAAAGTCTCTGGTACACCGGTATTAGACAGAAGAAGTTCCCTGCAGCGTCTCTAAACCTTTTCGCGGAAGTGATAACGTTGGAATACTACTAGCCACCAATCGTAGCCTACTCCCGCTACACTCACTAAATCATCTGTTTCAAGAAATTCGAAAATTGATGCCCAATAAAGATGCGTTGTAGCGGAATACACCAGAACACTGAGAATGGCTGTAGTGGATATAAAAGGGTCCTTTAGTAATCTTAGGTGTTGCCGATTTTTACCAAGTTCGCACAATGTGATTGAATGCCCGAGATTTCTTTTGTGAAAAAAGACAAACAATAGCCAGCTGTCAAATTCAAGTTATTCATTTTGTGTTGTGCATCAGATAGAACGTGCCGCTTGCATTAGACTGATATACAGGAGGGTAGTGTAACTTATTTCACTAGACAATCTCCAACATACTCTACTTATTTATTTCGTTACAATGGCTGAAAGGTGAGTGTTTTGCTGTATATCTGTTTTGGACTTGAATGCTTTTGTTTGCTTTCGTTTTCGCATCTCAACTGTGTTTTATCATACTTGTTTCACAGTTCAAGAAAACGTGCAAGAGCGAATAGTGAAGTCGGAGCCAAGGGTGGAAGCAAACGAATGGTGCTGAGTCCCACGGTATGTGAGCCTCATAAATCGGTCATGTGTACAGCAAATCTACATCTGTAGTGATTACAGTGTCACTGTCTGCATTTTCCTCAAGGTGAACGTAAATCGGTCAGTGAGTGTTTCAACGCGCAAGAATATTTGAGCCGTTCCTGGCGGTATATTACTCCATAGTATATACATTGTACTTGTTGCATGCGGATCGAGTCACAGCTAGCTAACAGTTCTTTGTATTCTGTTTGCAGAAGACGTTGCTCTACAGACTCTACGGTAAAATTAAAAACTCGCCAAAGAAAGCCTACGTTGCCAAGCAACTTCTCGTCGGCAAAAATGTAGACGAATTAACGAAGGAGCTGGGGGTGGCAAAGCCTACGGTACAGTTATACGGGATAGATTGCTTTGCTGCTGAATTCCCCATGGACCACGGAATGATGGCTGGATATTTACAAATCAAGAAGGAACAGTTCAGCATTATATGTGCCTGTATTAAAGCCAACAAAGACTTAAAGCTACGTACAATTAGGGATGACCTAAAGGCAGATTATTCGTATAATCAAATCCGTTTCGTGTTGGCTTGCCTTATTCGAGACTATGATGAATTGTGAACACAGCGCATTGCCGATCGACTTACACATTTTAGAAATTTTATAACTTTCTAGCTTTATCACCAGTTTAATAAAATGACCATGAAGGGGCCGGATCAGTTGAATTGTTTTAGTTAGTTCAAGGTTATGTTCGTTTCAGTGTCATTTTTGTGATTGCGGCGGAAATCATTGTGCGAATCGAGTCGTACCGGTGTCACAGGAAATTTGCACACCCTTGCTAATAAATGTTTTAAGTATTTCTTTAGACGTTTATTATCTTTACGCTGAGGCAGACATAGCAGAAGTCACCTAGGCATCTCATGTGCTTTAGGTTTACGGCGAAAACTTAGCGTTCCTTTTTGAACGCAAATTTGTGCCCAGCTATGCATTTTAGCTTGCAAAACGGAGTTTAATAACGATGCACATTTTAAAACTTCTTAATAACTTACAATGCAATGCAATACAATTCAAGATAATATCTACATTCAAAGGAGCATTGAGTTCCGAGGTTTTCGTAGCGTTCATGTTCTGTTACTGCTGTCAAAATCAAACTCGTTTGCTGGGAGGACGGCACCCGTTGCACATTCTAACTGGATTATTTCAAGATTCCCGCCAAATTCAATTATCGGGTCGGTACTTTGCGGCGGCTTTCAATTAGTGGTCTATTCAGTGGCCCGCTATTTACGCCTAACATTGCAAAGGAAAGCCAAGTAATTTCGAAATAAAATTATTCAAGAGCTAAGCAACTGTGACTACGTTTATACATAAACTATCGGCCGCGCGCTCGGCAATCCTTTATGTAGGACGACACGAATTTTTACCAAAAATACAATACAATTCAATAGAACGCAACACAATACAATAGAATACAATTTGGTAGCAATTCGTGTCGTTCTACATGAAGGGATGGCCGCGCGCTCGATTCAAATCACCTTAGAGAAATACAATGCAACACACAGGGAGTGCCGATTTATAAGGCTTCAGTAAAAGCGCTCAATTCAAATCACCTTAGACTATTATTAAGTAATAAAATTCATTTATTCGAAAAGACATGGGAGTGCCGAAATTTCCTATAAAGTTTCTGTAAGACTTCTACATATTTAATGAGTTGTGTTAGATCTCAATATTCGATTAACGCGTTTTTGATGTTAAGAATTTGGGATCACTCACGCTATCTAGTAATCACGACTCGTTTCATAACAACGAGACTCAACTTTGTAAACGAGCTCGTTTTGTACAAAACGAAACGGGATCAGGTTCAACTTAAAACGAGGCTCAACTAACACGAGGCTCAACTTTTGTAAACAACGAACTCAACTTTTCAAACGAGGCTTTTCTTCAAATGAGGCTCATTTCAAGCTCGTTACTTTGCGGCGGCCTTTCGATTAGTGGTCTATTCAGTGGCCCGCTATGCTCGCGCTAACATACTGACACAGCAAAACAATTTCAAAACATAAAGTATTCAAGAGATAAGAAACCTAAACTGTAAATGAGTATGTTACGTAACTTTAATTACGTAAATTTGACGCGCTTAATTCGGATAAGTAGGTAAGAAAACGATAGACTCTGGGAGGGGGTGCAAATTTCCTTAGCAAATTGTCTAGGAAATTTGCACCGCGGAGTTCAAATTTACGGCTATGCAAATTTCCTGGGCCACCGGTAGTTTTTTACGAGAACAGTTCACTGATTCTTCTTTATCTTTCAGCAATTTTGGACTTTCGCAACGAAATGGACTTCTTTGTTCAAACAGCCGGCATATTTGTGATAAAGGTGACTCATAGTCACTTGATAGCGTATTATGCGTGCGTTGACAGACGCTAGACGGTCCCTCAGACGGTCCCTTCTCCAAGTAAATTCAATCCCCAGATGGATTTCATTGGGGCCAGTTTTACTGGGTAAACGACTTTATCTGGGGTAGTGTAACCGCAGCTATCGAAAGCCAAGTTTCTCTCAGTTCCCAATGCAAATATTTCTGATAACCTGTAAATAGGTTACTTGTGTACTCAAGCTTATGCTAAGAAATATATTTTAAATGTTAATGATTCTTCTATGAGAAAACTGAAAAAAAACTTTCAAATTTCGCGCTATGGGATGCTTCAGCAATCGCACAAGGTAAATAGATTGAATGAGTAACATGACGAAGTTTAACTTTCAAAATTGACACTTCCACGGGGGTATTGCTCTTGCTCGAGTTCTTATCCCAAGCATTTCTTAAACATATTAAATCAAAACTGAAAGCAATCAGTGTTTCAAAACCACTAATTGATTTTATTGCTATTCTACAAAGAATTGAAATTGCTCCTGAATTTGGCCGCGGAAGGAGCTGCCGAATGGTTTCCTTCTTGCAAACAAAATCAATCCCGCATCAATTACCGTCGTTTGTCGTAAATTTTCATTTCGAAAATCAAGCACAAACAAAAGCATAAAAAGGCGTGGCATATGACGCGGTTCTTTTTTTAATAAGAATGTCCAAGATCAAAAACGCGAAGACACTGCAAGGGCAAGAAAATTGGTGATACCCACACGGAAAAATGCAAAAGTCTCTGGTACACCGGTATTAGGCAGAAGAAGTTCCCTGCAGCGTCTCTAAACCTTTTCGCGGAAGTGATAACGTTGGAATACTACTAGCCACCAATCGTAGCCTACTCCCGCTACACTCACTAAATCATCTGTTTCAAGAAATTCGAAAATTGATGCCCAATAAAGATGCGTTGTAGCGGAATACACGAGAACACTGAGAATGGCTGTAGTGGATATAAAAGGGTCCTTTAGTAATCTTAGGTGTTGCCGATTTTTATCAAGTTCGCACAATGTGATTGGATGCCCGAGATTTCTTTTGTGAAAAAAGGCAAACAATAGCCAGCTGTCAAATTCAAGTTATTCATTTTGTGTTGTGCATCAGATAGAACGTGCCGCTTGCATTAGACTGATATACAGGAGGGTAGTGTAACTTATTTCACTAGACAATCTCCAACATACTCTACTTATTTATTTCATTACAATGGCTGAAAGGTGAGTGTTTTGCTGTATATCTGTTTTGGACTTGAATGCTTTTGTTTGCTTTCGTTTTCGCATCTCAACTGTGTTTTATCATACTTGTTTCACAGTTCAAGAAAACGTGCAAGAGCGAATAGTGAAGTCGGAGCTAAGGGTGAAAGCAAACGAATGGTGCTGAGTCCCACGGTATGTGAGCCTCATAAATCGGTCATGTGTACAGCAAATCTACATCTGTAGTGATTACAGTGTCACTGTCTGCATTTTCCTCAAGGTGAACGTAAATCGGTCAGTGAGTGTTTCAACGCGCAAGAATATTTGAGCCGTTCCTGGCGGTATATTACTCCATAGTATATACATTGTACTTGTTGCATGCGGATCGAGTCACAGCTAGCTAACAGTTCTTTGTATTCTGTTTGCAGAAGACGTTGCTCTACACACTCTACGGTAAAATTAAAAACTCGCCAAAGAAAGCCTACGTTGCCAAGCAACTTCTCGTCGGCAAAAATGTAGACGAATTAACGAAGGAGCTGGGGGTGGCAAAGGCTACGGTACAGTTATACGGGATAGATTGCTTTGCTGCTGGATGGACCACGGCTTTGCTGCAGCATGGACCACGGAATGATGGCTGGATATTTACAAATCAAGAAGGAACAGTTCAGCATTATATGTGCCTGTATTAAAGCCAACAAAGACTTAAAGCTACGTACAATTAGGGATGACCTAAAGGCAGATTATTCGTATAATCAAATCCGTTTCGTGTTGGCTTGCCTTATTCGAGACTATGATGAATTGTGAACACAGCGCATTGCCGATCGACTTACACATTTTAGAAATTTTATAACTTTCTAGCTTTATCACCAGTTTAATAAAATGACCATGAAGGGGCCGGATCAGTTGAATTGTTTTAGTTAGTTCAAGGTTATGTTCGTTTCAGTGTCATTTTTGTGATTGCGGCGGAAATCATTGTGCGAATCGAGTCGTACCGGTGTCACAGGAAATTTGCACACCCTTGCTAATAAATGTTTTAAGTATTTCTTTAGACGTTTATTATCTTTACGCTGAGGCAGACATAGCAGAAGTCACCTAGGCATCTCATGTGCTTTAGGTTTACGGCGAAAACTTAGCGTTCCTTTTTGAACGCAAATTTGTGCCCAGCTATGCATTTTAGCTTGCAAAACGGAGTTTAATAACGATGCACATTTTAAAACTTCTTAATAACTTACAATGCAATACAATACAATTCAAGATAATATCTACATTCAAAGGAGCATTGAGTTCCGAGGTTTTCGTAGCGTTCATGTTCTGTTACTGCTGTCAAAATCAAACTCGTTTGCTGGGAGGACGGCACCCGTTGCACATTCTAACTGGATTATTTCAAGATTCCCGCCAAATTCAATTATCGGGTCGGTACTTTGCGGCGGCTTTCAATTGGTGGTCTATTCAGTGGCCCGCTATTTACGCCTAACATTGCAAAGGAAAGCCAAGTAATTTCGAAATAAAATTATTCAAGAGCTAAGCAACTGTGACTACGTTTATACATAAACTATCGGCCGCGCGCTGGGCAATCCACGAATTTTTACCAAAAATACAATAGAATACAATAGAACGCAACACAATACAATAGAATACAATTTGGTAGCAATTCGTGTCGTTCTACATGAAGGGATGGCAGCGCGCTCGATTCAAATCACCTTAGAGAAATACAATGCAACACACAGGGAGTGCCGATTTATAAGGCTTCAGTAAAAGCGCTCAATTCAAGTCACCTTAGACTATTATTAAGTAATAAAATTCATTTATTCGAAAAGACATGGGAGTGCCGAAATTTCCTATAAAGTTTCTGTAAGACTTCTACATATTTAATGAGTTGTGTTAGATCTCAATATTCGATTAACGCGTTTTTGATGTTAAGAATTTGGGATCACTCACGCTATCTAGTAATCACGACTCGTTTCATAACAACGAGACTCAACTTTGTAAACGAGCTCGTTTTGGACAAAACGAAACGGGATCAGGCTCAACTTAAAACGAGGCTCAACTAACACGAGGCTCAACTTTTGTAAACAACGAACTCAACTTTTCAAACGAGGCTTTTCTTCAAATGAGGCTCATTTCAAGCTCGTTACTTTGCGGCGGCCTTTCGATTAGTGGTCTATTCAGTGGCCCGCTTTGCACGCGCTAACATACTGACACAGCAAAACAATTTCAAAACATAAAGTATTCAAGAGATAAGAAACCTAAACTGTAAATGAGTATGTTACGTAACTTTAATTACGTAAATTTGACGCGCTTAATTCGGATAAGTAGGTAAGAAAACGATAGACTCTGGGAGGGGGTGCAAATTTCCTTAGCAAATTGTCTAGGACATTTGCACCGCGGAGTTCAAATTTACGGCTATGCAAATTTCCTGGGCCACCGGTAGTTTTTTACGAGAACAGTTCACTGATTCTTCTTTATCTTTCAGCAATTTTGGACTTTCGCAACGAAATGGACTTCTTTGTTCAAACAGCCGGCATGTTTGTGATAAAGGTGACTCATAGTCACTTGATAGCGTATTATGCGTGCGTTGACAGACGCTAGACGGTCCCTCAGACGGTCCCTTCTCCAAGTAAATTCAATCCCCAGATGGATTTCATTGGGGCCAGTTTTACTGGGTAAACGACTTTATCTGGGGTAGTGTAACCGCAGCTATCGAAAGCCAAGTTTCTCTCAGTTCCCAATGCAAATATTTCTGATAACCTGCAAATAGGTTACTTGTGTACTCAAGCTTATGCTAAGAAATATATTTTAAATGTTAATGATTCTTCTATGAGAAAACTGGAAAAAAACTTTCAAATTTCGCGCTCTGGGATGCTTCAGCCAATCGCACAAGGTAAATAGATTGAATGAGTAACATGACGAAGTTTAACTTTCAAAATTGACACTTCCACGGGGGTATTGCTCTTGCTCGAGTTCTTATCCCAAGCATTTCTTAAACATATTAAATCAAAACTGAAAGCAATCAGTGTTTCAAAACCACTAATTGATTTTATTGCTATTCTACAAAGAATTGAAATTGCTCCTGAATTTGGCCGCGGAAGGAGCTGCCGAATGGTTTCCTTCTTGCAAACAAAATCAATCCCGCATCAATTACCGTCGTTTTTCGTAAATTTTCATTTCGAAAATCAAGCACAAACAAAAGCATAAAAAGGCGTGGCATATGACGCGGTTCTTTTTTTAATAAGAATGTTCAAGATCAAAAACGCGAAGACACTGCAAGGGCAAGAAAATTGGTGATACCCACACGGAAAAATGCAAAAGTCTCTGGTACACCGGTATTAGGCAGAAGAAGTTCCCTGCAGCGTCTCTAAACCTTTTCGCGGAAGTGATAACGTTGGAATACTACTAGCCACCAATCGTAGCCTACTCCCGCTACACTCACTAAATCATCTGTTTCAAGAAATTCGAAAATTGATGCCCAATAAAGATGCGTTGTAGCGGAATACACGAGAACACTGAGAATGGCTGTAGTGGATATAAAAGGGTCCTTTAGTAATCTTAGGTGTTGCCGATTTTTATCAAGTTCGCACAATGTGATTGGATGCCCGAGATTTCTTTTGTGAAAAAAGGCAAACAATAGCCAGCTGTCAAATTCAAGTTATTCATTTTGTGTTGTGCATCAGATAGAACGTGCCGCTTGCATTAGACTGATATACAGGAGGGTAGTGTAACTTATTTCACTAGACAATCTCCAACATACTCTACTTATTTATTTCGTTACAATGGCTGAAAGGTGAGTGTTTTGCTGTATATCTGTTTTGGACTTGAATGCTTTTGTTTGCTTTCGTTTTCGCATCTCAACTGTGTTTTATCATACTTGTTTCACAGTTCAAGAAAACGTGCAAGAGCGAATAGTGAAGTCGGAGCTAAGGGTGAAAGCAAACGAATGGTGCTGAGTCCCACGGTATGTGAGCCTCATAAATCGGTCATGTGTACAGCAAATCTACATCTGTAGTGATTACAGTGTCACTATCTGCATTTTCCTCAAGGTGAACGTAAATCGGTCAGTGAGTGTTTCAACGCGCAAGAATATTTGAGCCGTTCCTGGCGGTATATTACTCCATAGTATATACATTGTACTTGTTGCATGCGGATCGAGTCACAGCTAGCTAACAGTTCTTTGTATTCTGTTTGCAGAAGACGTTGCTCTACACACTCTACGGTAAAATTAAAAACTCGCCAAAGAAAGCCTACGTTGCCAAGCAACTTCTCGTCGGCAAAAATGTAGACGAATTAACGAAGGAGCTGGGGGTGGCAAAGGCTACGGTACAGTTATACGGGATAGATTGCTTTGCTGCTGGATGGACCACGGCTTTGCTGCTGCATGGACCACGGAATGATGGCTGGATATTTACAAATCAAGAAGGAACAGTTCAGCATTATATGTGCCTGTATTAAAGCCAACAAAGACTTAAAGCTACGTACAATTAGGGATGACCTAAAGGCAGATTATTCGTATAATCAAATCCGTTTCGTGTTGGCTTGCCTTATTCGAGACTATGATGAATTGTGAACACAGCGCATTGCCGATCGACTTACACATTTTAGAAATTTTATAACTTTCTAGCTTTATCACCAGTTTAATAAAATAACCATGAAGGGGCCGGATCAGTTGAATTGTTTTAGTTAGTTCAAGGTTATGTTCGTTTCAGTGTCATTTTTGTGATTGCGGCGGAAATCATTGTGCGAATCGAGTCGTACCGGTGTCACAGGAAATTTGCACACCCTTGCTAATAAATGTTTTAAGTATTTCTTTAGACGTTTATTATCTTTACGCTGAGGCAGACATAGCAGAAGTCACCTAGGCATCTCATGTGCTTTAGGTTTACGGCGAAAACTTAGCGTTCCTTTTTGAACGCAAATTTGTGCCCAGCTATGCATTTTAGCTTGCAAAACGGAGTTTAATAACGATGCACATTTTAAAAATTCTTAATAACTTACAATGCAATGCAATACAATTCAAGATAATATCTACATTCAAAGGAGCATTGAGTTCCGAGGTTTTCGTAGCGTTCATGTTCTGTTACTGCTGTCAAAATCAAACTCGTTTGCTGGGAGGACGGCACCCGTTGCACATTCTAACTGGATTATTTCAA
Source organism: Actinernus sp. WN-2022 (assembly GCA_030867875.1). Taxonomy (NCBI): domain Eukaryota; kingdom Metazoa; phylum Cnidaria; class Anthozoa; order Actiniaria; family Actinernidae; genus Actinernus; species Actinernus sp. WN-2022. The sequence goes on from JAOWCC010000164.1 coordinate 357,214, forward strand.
GATTCCCGCCAAATTCAATTATCGGGTCGGTACTTTGCGGCGGCTTTCAATTAGTGGTCTATTCAGTGGCCCGCTATTTACGCCTAACATTGCAAAGGAAAGCCAAGTAATTTCGAAATAAAATTATTCAAGAGCTAAGCAACTGTGACTACGTTTATACATAAACTATCGGCCGCGCGCTCGGCAATCCTTTATGTAGGACGACACGAATTTTTACCAAAAATACAATAGAATACAATAGAACGCAACACAATACAATAGAATACAATTTGGTAGCAATTCGTGTCGTTCTACATGAAGGGATGGCCGCGCGCTCGATTCAAATCACCTTAGAGAAATACAATGCAACACACAGGGAGTGCCGATTTATAAGGCTTCAGTAAAAGCGCTCAATTCAAATCACCTTAGACTATTATTAAGTAATAAAATTCATTTATTCGAAAAGACATGGGAGTGCCGAAATTTCCTATAAAGTTTCTGTAAGACTTCTACATATTTAATGAGTTGTGTTAGATCTCAATATTCGATTAACGCGTTTTTGATGTTAAGAATTTGGGATCACTCACGCTATCTAGTAATCACGACTCGTTTCATAACAACGAGACTCAACTTTGTAAACGAGCTCGTTTTGTACAAAACGAAACGGGATCAGGCTCAACTTAAAACGAGGCTCAACTAACACGAGGCTCAACTTTTGTAAACAACGAACTCAACTTTTCAAACGAGGCTTTTCTTCAAATGAGGCTCATTTCAAGCTCGTTACTTTGCGGCGGCCTTTCGATTAGTGGTCTATTCAGTGGCCCGCTTTGCACGCGCTAACATACTGACACAGCAAAACAATTTCAAAACATAAAGTATTCAAGAGATAAGAAACCTAAACTGTAAATGAGTATGTTACGTAACTTTAATTACGTAAATTTGACGCGCTTAATTCGGATAAGTAGGTAAGAAAACGATAGACTCTGGGAGGGGGTGCAAATTTCCTTAGCAAATTGTCTAGGACATTTGCACCGCGGAGTTCAAATTTACGGCTATGCAAATTTCCTGGGCCACCGGTGGTTCTTTACAAATACAGTTCACTGATTCTTCTTTATCTTTCAGCAATTTTGGACTTTCGCAACGAAATGGACTTCTTTGTTCAAACAGCCGGCATGTTTGTGATAAAGGTGACTCATAGTCACTTGATAGCGTATTATGCGTGCGTTGACAGACGCTAGACGGTCCCTCAGACGGTCCCTTCTCCAAGTAAATTCAATCCCCAGATGGATTTCATTGGGGCCAGTTTTACTGGGTAAACGACTTTATCTGGGGTAGTGTAACCGCAGCTATCGAAAGCCAAGTTTCTCTCAGTTCCCAATGCAAATATTTCTGATAACCTGCAAATAGGTTACTTGTGTACTCAAGCTTATGCTAAGAAATATATTTTAAATGTTAATGATTCTTCTATGAGAAAACTGGAAAAAAACTTTCAAATTTCGCGCTCTGGGATGCTTCAGCCAATCGCACAAGGTAAATAGATTGAATGAGTAACATGACGAAGTTTAACTTTCAAAATTGACACTTCCACGGGGGTATTGCTCTTGCTCGAGTTCTTATCCCAAGCATTTCTTAAACATATTAAATCAAAACTGAAAGCAATCAGTGTTTCAAAACCACTAATTGATTTTATTGCTATTCTACAAAGAATTGAAATTGCTCCTGAATTTGGCCGCGGAAGGAGCTGCCGAATGGTTTCCTTCTTGCAAACAAAATCAATCCCGCATCAATTACCGTCGTTTTTCGTAAATTTTCATTTCCAAAATCAAGCACAAACAAAAGCATAAAAAGGCGTGGCATTTGACGCGGTTCTTTTTTTAATAAGAATGTTCAAGATCAAAAACGCGAAGACACTGCAAGGGCAAGAAAATTGGTGATACCCACACGGAAAAATGCAAAAGTCTCTGGTACACCGGTATTAGGCAGAAGAAGTTCCCTGCAGCGTCTCTAAACCTTTTCGCGGAAGTGATAACGTTGGAATACTACTAGCCACCAATCGTAGCCTACTCCCGCTACACTCACTAAATCATCTGTTTCAAGAAATTCGAAAATTGATGCCCAATAAAGATGCGTTGTAGCGGAATACACGAGAACACTGAGAATGGCTGTAGTGGATATAAAAGGGTCCTTTAGTAATCTTAGGTGTTGCCGATTTTTATCAAGTTCGCACAATGTGATTGGATGCCCGAGATTTCTTTTGTGAAAAAAGGCAAACAATAGCCAGCTGTCAAATTCAAGTTATTCATTTTGTGTTGTGCATCAGATAGAACGTGCCGCTTGCATTAGACTGATATACAGGAGGGTAGTGTAACTTATTTCACTAGACAATCTCCAACATACTCTACTTATTTATTTCGTTACAATGGCTGAAAGGTGAGTGTTTTGCTGTATATCTGTTTTGGACTTGAATGCTTTTGTTTGCTTTCGTTTTCGCATCTCAACTGTGTTTTATCATACTTGTTTCACAGTTCAAGAAAACGTGCAAGAGCGAATAGTGAAGTCGGAGCTAAGGGTGAAAGCAAACGAATGGTGCTGAGTCCCACGGTATGTGAGCCTCATAAATCGGTCATGTGTACAGCAAATCTACATCTGTAGTGATTACAGTGTCACTATCTGCATTTTCCTCAAGGTGAACGTAAATCGGTCAGTGAGTGTTTCAACGCGCAAGAATATTTGAGCCGTTCCTGGCGGTATATTACTCCATAGTATATACATTGTACTTGTTGCATGCGGATCGAGTCACAGCTAGCTAACAGTTCTTTGTATTCTGTTTGCAGAAGACGTTGCTCTACACACTCTACGGTAAAATTAAAAACTCGCCAAAGAAAGCCTACGTTGCCAAGCAACTTCTCGTCGGCAAAAATGTAGACGAATTAACGAAGGAGCTGGGGGTGGCAAAGGCTACGGTACAGTTATACGGGATAGATTGCTTTGCTGCTGGATGGACCACGGCTTTGCTGCTGCATGGACCACGGAATGATGGCTGGATATTTACAAATCAAGAAGGAACAGTTCAGCATTATATGTGCCTGTATTAAAGCCAACAAAGACTTAAAGCTACGTACAATTAGGGATGACCTAAAGGCAGATTATTCGTATAATCAAATCCGTTTCGTGTTGGCTTGCCTTATTCGAGACTATGATGAATTGTGAACACAGCGCATTGCCGATCGACTTACACATTTTAGAAATTTTATAACTTTCTAGCTTTATCACCAGTTTAATAAAATGACCATGAAGGGGCCGGATCAGTTGAATTGTTTTAGTTAGTTCAAGGTTATGTTCGTTTCAGTGTCATTTTTGTGATTGCGGCGGAAATCATTGTGCGAATCGAGTCGTACCGGTGTCACAGGAAATTTGCACACCCTTGCTAATAAATGTTTTAAGTATTTCTTTAGACGTTTATTATCTTTACGCTGAGGCAGACATAGCAGAAGTCACCTAGGCATCTCATGTGCTTTAGGTTTACGGCGAAAACTTAGCGTTCCTTTTTGAACGCAAATTTGTGCCCAGCTATGCATTTTAGCTTGCAAAACGGAGTTTAATAACGATGCACATTTTAAAACTTCTTAATAACTTACAATGCAATGCAATACAATTCAAGATAATATCTACATTCAAAGGAGCATTGAGTTCCGAGGTTTTCGTAGCGTTCATGTTCTGTTACTGCTGTCAAAATCAAACTCGTTTGCTGGGAGGACGGCACCCGTTGCACATTCTAACTGGATTATTTCAAGATTCCCGCCAAATTCAATTATCGGGTCGGTACTTTGCGGCGGCTTTCAATTAGTGGTCTATTCAGTGGCCCGCTATTTACGCCTAACATTGCAAAGGAAAGCCAAGTAATTTCGAAATAAAATTATTCAAGAGCTAAGCAACTGTGACTACGTTTATACATAAACTATCGGCCGCGCGCTGGGCAATCCTTTATGTAGGACGACACGAATTTTTACCAAAAATACAATAGAACGCAACACAATACAATAGAATACAATTTGGTAGCAATTCGTGTCGTTCTACATGAAGGGATGGCCGCGCGCTCGATTCAAATCACCTTAGAGAAATACAATGCAACACACAGGGAGTGCCGATTTATAAGGCCTCAGTAAAAGCGCTCAATTCAAATCACCTTAGACTATTATTAAGTAATAAAATTCATTTATTCGAAAAGACATGGGAGTGCCGAAATTTCCTATAAAGTTTCTGTAAGACTTCTACATATTTAATGAGTTGTGTTAGATCTCAATATTCGATTAACGCGTTTTTGATGTTAAGAATTTGGGATCACTCACGCTATCTAGTAATCACGACTCGTTTCATAACAACGAGACTCAACTTTGTAAACGAGCTCGTTTTGTACAAAACGAAACGGGATCAGGCTCAACTTAAAACGAGGCTCAACTAACACGAGGCTCAACTTTTGTAAACAACGAACTCAACTTTTCAAACGAGGCTTTTCTTCAAATGAGGCTCATTTCAAGCTCGTTACTTTGCGGCGGCCTTTCGATTAGTGGTCTATTCAGTGGCCCGCTTTGCACGCGCTAACATACTGACACAGCAAAACAATTTCAAAACATAAAGTATTCAAGAGATAAGAAACCTAAACTGTAAATGAGTATGTTACGTAACTTTAATTACGTAAATTTGACGCGCTTAATTCGGATAAGTAGGTAAGAAAACGATAGACTCTGGGAGGGGGTGCAAATTTCCTTAGCAAATTGTCTAGGAAATTTGCACCGCGGAGTTCAAATTTACGGCTATGCAAATTTCCTGGGCCACCGGTAGTTTTTTACGAGAACAGTTCACTGATTCTTCTTTATCTTTCAGCAATTTTGGACTTTCGCAACGAAATGGACTTCTTTGTTCAAACAGCCGGCATGTTTGTGATAAAGGTGACTCATAGTCACTTGATAGCGTATTATGCGTGCGTTGACAGACGCTAGACGGTCCCTCAGACGGTCCCTTCTCCAAGTAAATTCAATCCCCAGATGGATTTCATTGGGGCCAGTTTTACTGGGTAAACGACTTTATCTGGGGTAGTGTAACCGCAGCTATCGAAAGCCAAGTTTCTCTCAGTTCCCAATGCAAATATTTCTGATAACCTGCAAATAGGTTACTTGTGTACTCAAGCTTATGCTAAGAAATATATTTTAAATGTTAATGATTCTTCTATGAGAAAACTGGAAAAAAACTTTCAAATTTCGCGCTCTGGGATGCTTCAGCCAATCGCACAAGGTAAATAGATTGAATGAGTAACATGACGAAGTTTAACTTTCAAAATTGACACTTCCACGGGGGTATTGCTCTTGCTCGAGTTCTTATCCCAAGCATTTCTTAAACATATTAAATCAAAACTGAAAGCAATCAGTGTTTCAAAACCACTAATTGATTTTATTGCTATTCTACAAAGAATTGAAATTGCTCCTGAATTTGGCCGCGGAAGGAGCTGCCGAATGGTTTCCTTCTTGCAAACAAAATCAATCCCGCATCAATTACCGTCGTTTTTCGTAAATTTTCATTTCCAAAATCAAGCACAAACAAAAGCATAAAAAGGCGTGGCATATGACGCGGTTCTTTTTTTAATAAGAATGTTCAAGATCAAAAACGCGAAGACACTGCAAGGGCAAGAAAATTGGTGATACCCACACGGAAAAATGCAAAAGTCTCTGGTACACCGGTATTAGGCAGAAGAAGTTCCCTGCAGCGTCTCTAAACCTTTTCGCGGAAGTGATAACGTTGGAATACTACTAGCCACCAATCGTAGCCTACTCCCGCTACACTCACTAAATCATCTGTTTCAAGAAATTCGAAAATTGATGCCCAATAAAGATGCGTTGTAGCGGAATACACGAGAACACTGAGAATGGCTGTAGTGGATATAAAAGGGTCCTTTAGTAATCTTAGGTGTTGCCGATTTTTATCAAGTTCGCACAATGTGATTGGATGCCCGAGATTTCTTTTGTGAAAAAAGGCAAACAATAGCCAGCTGTCAAATTCAAGTTATTCATTTTGTGTTGTGCATCAGATAGAACGTGCCGCTTGCATTAGACTGATATACAGGAGGGTAGTGTAACTTATTTGACTAGACAATCTCCAACATACTCTACTTATTTATTTCGTTACAATGGCTGAAAGGTGAGTGTTTTGCTGTATATCTGTTTTGGACTTGAATGCTTTTGTTTGCTTTCGTTTTCGCATCTCAACTGTGTTTTATCATACTTGTTTCACAGTTCAAGAAAACGTGCAAGAGCGAATAGTGAAGTCGGAGCTAAGGGTGAAAGCAAACGAATGGTGCTGAGTCCCACGGTATGTGAGCCTCATAAATCGGTCATGTGTACAGCAAATCTACATCTGTAGTGATTACAGTGTCACTGTCTGCATTTTCCTCAAGGTGAACGTAAATCGGTCAGTGAGTGTTTCAACGCGCAAGAATATTTGAGCCGTTCCTGGCGGTATATTACTCCATAGTATATACATTGTACTTGTTGCATGCGGATCGAGTCACAGCTAGCTAACAGTTCTTTGTATTCTGTTTGCAGAAGACGTTGCTCTACACACTCTACGGTAAAATTAAAAACTCGCCAAAGAAAGCCTACGTTGCCAAGCAACTTCTCGTCGGCAAAAATGTAGACGAATTAACGAAGGAGCTGGGGGTGGCAAAGGCTACGGTACAGTTATACGGGATAGATTGCTTTGCTGCTGGATGGACCACGGCTTTGCTGCTGCATGGACCACGGAATGATGGCTGGATATTTACAAATCAAGAAGGAACAGTTCAGCATTATATGTGCCTGTATTAAAGCCAACAAAGACTTAAAGCTACGTACAATTAGGGATGACCTAAAGGCAGATTATTCGTATAATCAAATCCGTTTCGTGTTGGCTTGCCTTATTCGAGACTATGATGAATTGTGAACACAGCGCATTGCCGATCGACTTACACATTTTAGAAATTTTATAACTTTCTAGCTTTATCACCAGTTTAATAAAATGACCATGAAGGGGCCGGATCAGTTGAATTGTTTTAGTTAGTTCAAGGTTATGTTCGTTTCAGTGTCATTTTTGTGATTGCGGCGGAAATCATTGTGCGAATCGAGTCGTACCGGTGTCACAGGAAATTTGCACACCCTTGCTAATAAATGTTTTAAGTATTTCTTTAGACGTTTATTATCTTTACGCTGAGGCAGACATAGCAGAAGTCACCTAGGCATCTCATGTGCTTTAGGTTTACGGCGAAAACTTAGCGTTCCTTTTTGAACGCAAATTTGTGCCCAGCTATGCATTTTAGCTTGCAAAACGGAGTTTAATAACGATGCACATTTTAAAACTTCTTAATAACTTACAATGCAATGCAATACAATTCAAGATAATATCTACATTCAAAGGAGCATTGAGTTCCGAGGTTTTCGTAGCGTTCATGTTCTGTTACTGCTGTCAAAATCAAACTCGTTTGCTGGGAGGACGGCACCCGTTGCACATTCTAACTGGATTATTTCAAGATTCCCGCCAAATTCAATTATCGGGTCGGTACTTTGCGGCGGCTTTCAATTAGTGGTCTATTCAGTGGCCCGCTATTTACGCCTAACATTGCAAAGGAAAGCCAAGTAATTTCGAAATAAAATTATTCAAGAGCTAAGCAACTGTGACTACGTTTATACATAAACTATCGGCCGCGCGCTGGGCAATCCTTTATGTAGGACGACACGAATTTTTACCAAAAATACAATAGAATACAATAGAACGCAACACAATACAATAGAATACAATTTGGTAGCAATTCGTGTCGTTCTACATGAAGGGATGGCCGCGCGCTCGATTCAAATCACCTTAGAGAAATACAATGCAACACACAGGGAGTGCCGATTTATAAGGCTTCAGTAAAAGCGCTCAATTCAAATCACCTTAGACTATTATTAAGTAATAAAATTCATTTATTCGAAAAGACATGGGAGTGCCGAAATTTCCTATAAAGTTTCTGTAAGACTTCTACATATTTAATGAGTTGTTTTAGATCTCAATATTCGATTAACGCGTTTTTGATGTTAAGAATTTGGGATCACTCACGCTATCTAGTAAGCACGACTCGTTTCATAACAACGAGACTCAACTTTGTAAACGAGCTCGTTTTGTACAAAACGAAACGGGATCAGGCTCAACTTAAAACGAGGCTCAACTAACACGAGGCTCAACTTTTGTAAACAACGAACTCAACTTTTCAAACGAGGCTTTTCTTCAAATGAGGCTCATTTCAAGCTCGTTACTTTGCGGCGGCCTTTCGATTAGTGGTCTATTCAGTGGCCCGCTTTGCACGCGCTAACATACTGACACAGCAAAACAATTTCAAAACATAAAGTATTCAAGAGATAAGAAACCTAAACTGTAAATGAGTATGTTACGTAACTTTAATTACGTAAATTTGACGCGCTTAATTCGGATAAGTAGGTAAGAAAACGATAGACTCTGGGAGGGGGTGCAAATTTCCTTAGCAAATTGTCTAGGAAATTTGCACCGCGGAGTTCAAATTTACGGCTATGCAAATTTCCTGGGCCACCGGTAGTTTTTTACGAGAACAGTTCACTGATTCTTCTTTATCTTTCAGCAATTTTGGACTTTCGCAACGAAATGGACTTCTTTGTTCAAACAGCCGGCATGTTTGTGATAAAGGTGACTCATAGTCACTTGATAGCGTATTATGCGTGCGTTGACAGACGCTAGACGGTCCCTCAGACGGTCCCTTCTCCAAGTAAATTCAATCCTCAGATGGATTTCATTGGGGCCAGTTTTACTGGGTAAACGACTTTATCTGGGGTAGTGTAACCGCAGCTATCGAAAGCCAAGTTTCTCTCAGTTCCCAATGCAAATATTTCTGATAACCTGTAAATAGGTTACTTGTGTACTCAAGCTTATGCTAAGAAATATATTTTAAATGTTAATGATTCTTCTATGAGAAAACTGGAAAAAAACTTTCAAATTTCGCGCTATGCGATGCTTCAGCCAATCGCACAAGGTAAATAGATTGAATGAGTAACATGACGAAGTTTAACTTTCAAAATTGACACTTCCACGGGGGTATTGCTCTTGCTCGAGTTCTTATCCCAAGCATTTCTTAAACATATTAAAACAAAACTGAAAGCAATCAGTGTTTCAAAACCACTAATTGATTTTATTGCTATTCTACAAAGAATTGAAATTGCTCCTGAATTTGGCCGCGGAAGGAGCTGCCGAATGGTTTCCTTCTTGCAAACAAAGTCAATCCCGCATCAATTACCGTCGTTTTTCGTAAATTTTCATTTCGAAAATCAAGCACAAACAAAAGCATAAAAAGGCGTGGCATGTGACGCGGTTCTTTTTTTAATAAGAATGTTCAAGATCAAAAACGCGAAGACACTGCAAGGGCAAGAAAATTGGTGATACCCACACGGAAAAATGCAAAAGTCTCTGGTACACCGGTATTAGGCAGAAGAAGTTCCCTGCAGCGTCTCTAAACCTTTTCGCGGAAGTGATAACGTTGGAATACTACTAGCCACCAATCGTAGCCTACTCCCGCTACACTCACTAAATCATCTGTTTCAAGAAATTCGAAAATTGATGCCCAATAAAGATGCGTTGTAGCGGAATACACGAGAACACTGAGAATGGCTGTAGTGGATATAAAAGGGTCCTTTAGTAATCTTAGGTGTTGCCGATTTTTACCAAGTTCGCACAATGTGATTGAATGCCCGAGATTTCTTTTGTGAAAAAAGACAAACAATAGCCAGCTGTCAAATTCAAGTTATTCATTTTGTGTTGTGCATCAGATAGAACGTGCCGCTTGCATTAGACTGATATACAGGAGGGTAGTGTAACTTATTTCACTAGACAATCTCCAACATACTCTACTTATTTATTTCGTTACAATGGCTGAAAGGTGAGTGTTTTGCTGTATATCTGTTTTGGACTTGAATGCTTTTGTTTGCTTTCGTTTTCGCATCTCAACTGTGTTTTATCATACTTGTTTCACAGTTCAAGAAAACGTGCAAGAGCGAATAGTGAAGTCGGAGCTAAGGGTGAAAGCAAACGAATGGTGCTGAGTCCCACGGTATGTGAGCCTCATAAATCGGTCATGTGAACAGCAAATCTACATCTGTAGTGATTACAGTGTCACTATCTGCATTTTCCTCAAGGTGAACGTAAATCGGTCAGTGAGTGTTTCAACGCGCAAGAATATTTGAGCCGTTCCTGGCGGTATATTACTCCATTGTATATACATTGTACTTGTTGCATGCGGATCGAGTCACAGCTAGCTAACAGTTCTTTGTATTCTGTTTGCAGAAGACGTTGCTCTACACACTCTACGGTAAAATTAAAAACTCGCCAAAGAAAGCCTACATTGCCAAGCAACTTCTCGTCGGCAAAAATGTAGACGAATTAACGAAGGAGCTGGGGGTGGCAAAGGCTACGGTACAGTTATACGGGATAGATTGCTTTGCTGCTGGATGGACCACGGCTTTGCTGCTGCATGGACCACGGAATGATGGCTGGATATTTACAAATCAAGAAGGAACAGTTCAGCATTATATGTGCCTGTATTAAAGCTAACAAAGACTTAAAGCTACGTACAATTAGGGATGACCTAAAGGCAGATTATTCGTATAATCAAATCCGTTTCGTGTTGGCTTGCCTTATTCGAGACTATGATGAATTGTGAACACAGCGCATTGCCGATCGACTTACACATTTTAGAAATTTTATAACTTTCTAGCTTTATCACCAGTTTAATAAAATGACCATGAAGGGGCCGGATCAGTTGAATTGTTTTAGTTAGTTCAAGGTTATGTTCGTTTCAGTGTCATTTTTGTGATTGCGGCGGAAATCATTGTGCGAATCGAGTCGTACCGGTGTCACAGGAAATTTGCACACCCTTGCTAATAAATGTTTTAAGTATTTCTTTAGACGTTTATTATCTTTACGCTGAGGCAGACATAGCAGAAGTCACCTAGGCATCTCATGTGCTTTAGGTTTACGGCGAAAACTTAGCGTTCCTTTTTGAACGCAAATTTGTGCCCAGCTATGCATTTTAGCTTGCAAAACGGAGTTTAATAACGATGCACATTTTAAAACTTCTTAATAACTTACAATGCAATGCAATACAATTCAAGATAATATCTACATTCAAAGGAGCATTGAGTTCCGAGGTTTTCGTAGCGTTCATGTTCTGTTACTGCTGTCAAAATCAAACTCGTTTCCTGGGAGGACGGCACCCGTTGCACATTCTAACTGGATTATTTCAAGATTCCCGCCAAATTCAATTATCGGGTCGGTACTTTGCGGCGGCTTTCAATTAGTGGTCTATTCAGTGGCCCGCTATTTACGCCTAACATTGCAAAGGAAAGCCAAGTAATTTCGAAATAAAATTATTCAAGAGCTAAGCAACTGTGACTACGTTTATACATAAACTATCGGCCGCGCGCTCGGCAATCCTTTATGTAGGACGACACGAATTTTTACCAAAAATACAATAGAATACAATAGAACGCAACACAATACAATAGAATACAATTTGGTAGCAATTCGTGTCGTTCTACATGAAGGGATGGCCGCGCGCTCGATTCAAATCACCTTAGAGAAATACAATGCAACACACAGGGAGTGCCGATTTATAAGGCTTCAGTAAAAGCGCTCAATTCAAATCACCTTAGACTATTATTAAGTAATAAAATTCATTTATTCGAAAAGACATGGGAGTGCCGAAATTTCCTATAAAGTTTCTGTAAGACTTCTACATATTTAATGAGTTGTGTTAGATCTCAATATTCGATTAACGCGTTTTTGATGTTAAGAATTTGGGATCACTCACGCTATCTAGTAATCACGACTCGTTTCATAACAACGAGACTCAACTTTGTAAACGAGCTCGTTTTGTACAAAACGAAACGGGATCAGGCTCAACTTAAAACGAGGCTCAACTAACACGAGGCTCAACTTTTGTAAACAACGAACTCAACTTTTCAAACGAGGCTTTTCTTCAAATGAGGCTCATTTCAAGCTCGTTACTTTGCGGCGGCCTTTCGATTAGTGGTCTATTCAGTGGCCCGCTTTGCACGCGCTAACATACTGACACAGCAAAACAATTTCAAAACATAAAGTATTCAAGAGATAAGAAACCTAAACTGTAAATGAGTATGTTACGTAACTTTAATTACGTAAATTTGACGCGCTTAATTCGGATAAGTAGGTAAGAAAACGATAGACTCTGGGAGGGGGTGCAAATTTCCTTAGCAAATTGTCTAGGAAATTTGCACCGCGGAGTTCAAATTTACGGCTATGCAAATTTCCTGGGCCACCGGTAGTTTTTTACGAGAACAGTTCACTGATTCTTCTTTATCTTTCAGCAATTTTGGACTTTCGCAACGAAATGGACTTCTTTGTTCAAACAGCCGGCATGTTTGTGATAAAGGTGACTCATAGTCACTTGATAGCGTATTATGCGTGCGTTGACAGACGCTAGACGGTCCCTCAGACGGTCCCTTCTCCAAGTAAATTCAATCCTCAGATGGATTTCATTGGGGCCAGTTTTACTGGGTAAACGACTTTATCTGGGGTAGTGTAACCGCAGCTATCGAAAGCCAAGTTTCTCTCAGTTCCCAATGCAAATATTTCTGATAACCTGTAAATAGGTTACTTGTGTACTCAAGCTTATGCTAAGAAATATATTTTAAATGTTAATGATTCTTCTATGAGAAAACTGGAAAAAAACTTTCAAATTTCGCGCTATGCGATGCTTCAGCCAATCGCACAAGGTAAATAGATTGAATGAGTAACATGACGAAGTTTAACTTTCAAAATTGACACTTCCACGGGGGTATTGCTCTTGCTCGAGTTCTTATCCCAAGCATTTCTTAAACATATTAAAACAAAACTGAAAGCAATCAGTGTTTCAAAACCACTAATTGATTTTATTGCTATTCTACAAAGAATTGAAATTGCTCCTGAATTTGGCCGCGGAAGGAGCTGCCGAATGGTTTCCTTCTTGCAAACAAAGTCAATCCCGCATCAATTACCGTCGTTTTTCGTAAATTTTCATTTCGAAAATCAAGCACAAACAAAAGCATAAAAAGGCGTGGCATGTGACGCGGTTCTTTTTTTAATAAGAATGTTCAAGATCAAAAACGCGAAGACACTGCAAGGGCAAGAAAATTGGTGATACCCACACGGAAAAATGCAAAAGTCTCTGGTACACCGGTATTAGGCAGAAGAAGTTCCCTGCAGCGTCTCTAAACCTTTTCGCGGAAGTGATAACGTTGGAATACTACTAGCCACCAATCGTAGCCTACTCCCGCTACACTCACTAAATCATCTGTTTCAAGAAATTCGAAAATTGATGCCCAATAAAGATGCGTTGTAGCGGAATACACGAGAACACTGAGAATGGCTGTAGTGGATATAAAAGGGTCCTTTAGTAATCTTAGGTGTTGCCGATTTTTACCAAGTTCGCACAATGTGATTGAATGCCCGAGATTTCTTTTGTGAAAAAAGACAAACAATAGCCAGCTGTCAAATTCAAGTTATTCATTTTGTGTTGTGCATCAGATAGAACGTGCCGCTTGCATTAGACTGATATACAGGAGGGTAGTGTAACTTATTTCACTAGACAATCTCCAACATACTCTACTTATTTATTTCGTTACAATGGCTGAAAGGTGAGTGTTTTGCTGTATATCTGTTTTGGACTTGAATGCTTTTGTTTGCTTTCGTTTTCGCATCTCAACTGTGTTTTATCATACTTGTTTCACAGTTCAAGAAAACGTGCAAGAGCGAATAGTGAAGTCGGAGCTAAGGGTGAAAGCAAACGAATGGTGCTGAGTCCCACGGTATGTGAGCCTCATAAATCGGTCATGTGTACAGCAAATCTACATCTGTAGTGATTACAGTGTCACTATCTGCATTTTCCTCAAGGTGAACGTAAATCGGTCAGTGAGTGTTTCAACGCGCAAGAATATTTGAGCCGTTCCTGGCGGTATATTACTCCATTGTATATACATTGTACTTGTTGCATGCGGATCGAGTCACAGCTAGCTAACAGTTCTTTGTATTCTGTTTGCAGAAGACGTTGCTCTACACACTCTACGGTAAAATTAAAAACTCGCCAAAGAAAGCCTACGTTGCCAAGCAACTTCTCGTCGGCAAAAATGTAGACGAATTAACGAAGGAGCTGGGGGTGGCAAAGGCTACGGTACAGTTATACGGGATAGATTGCTTTGCTGCTGGATGGACCACGGCTTTGCTGCTGCATGGACCACGGAATGATGGCTGGATATTTACAAATCAAGAAGGAACAGTTCAGCATTATATGTGCCTGTATTAAAGCCAACAAAGACTTAAAGCTACGTACAATTAGGGATGACCTAAAGGCAGATTATTCGTATAATCAAATCCGTTTCGTGTTGGCTTGCCTTATTCGAGACTATGATGAATTGTGAACACAGCGCATTGCCGATCGACTTACACATTTTAGAAATTTTATAACTTTCTAGCTTTATCACCAGTTTAATAAAATGACCATGAAGGGGCCGGATCAGTTGAATTGTTTTAGTTAGTTCAAGGTTATGTTCGTTTCAGTGTCATTTTTGTGATTGCGGCGGAAATCATTGTGCGAATCGAGTCGTACCGGTGTCACAGGAAATTTGCACACCCTTGCTAATAAATGTTTTAAGTATTTCTTTAGACGTTTATTATCTTTACGCTGAGGCAGACATAGCAGAAGTCACCTAGGCATCTCATGTGCTTTAGGTTTACGGCGAAAACTTAGCGTTCCTTTTTGAACGCAAATTTGTGCCCAGCTATGCATTTTAGCTTGCAAAACGGAGTTTAATAACGATGCACATTTTAAAACTTCTTAATAACTTACAATGCAATGCAATACAATTCAAGATAATATCTACATTCAAAGGAGCATTGAGTTCCGAGGTTTTCGTAGCGTTCATGTTCTGTTACTGCTGTCAAAATCAAACTCGTTTCCTGGGAGGACGGCACCCGTTGCACATTCTAACTGGATTATTTCAAGATTCCCGCCAAATTCAATTATCGGGTCGGTACTTTGCGGCGGCTTTCAATTAGTGGTCTATTCAGTGGCCCGCTATTTACGCCTAACATTGCAAAGGAAAGCCAAGTAATTTCGAAATAAAATTATTCAAGAGCTAAGCAACTGTGACTACGTTTATACATAAACTATCGGCCGCGCGCTCGGCAATCCTTTATGTAGGACGACACGAATTTTTACCAAAAATACAATAGAATACAATAGAACGCAACACAATACAATAGAATACAATTTGGTAGCAATTCGTGTCGTTCTACATGAAGGGATGGCCGCGCGCTCGATTCAAATCACCTTAGAGAAATACAATGCAACACACAGGGAGTGCCGATTTATAAGGCTTCAGTAAAAGCGCTCAATTCAAATCACCTTAGACTATTATTAAGTAATAAAATTCATTTATTCGAAAAGACATGGGAGTGCCGAAATTTCCTATAAAGTTTCTGTAAGACTTCTACATATTTAATGAGTTGTGTTAGATCTCAATATTCGATTAACGCGTTTTTGATGTTAAGAATTTGGGATCACTCACGCTATCTAGTAATCACGACTCGTTTCATAACAACGAGACTCAACTTTGTAAACGAGCTCGTTTTGTACAAAACGAAACGGGATCAGGCTCAACTTAAAACGAGGCTCAACTAACACGAGGCTCAACTTTTGTAAACAACGAACTCAACTTTTCAAACGAGGCTTTTCTTCAAATGAGGCTCATTTCAAGCTCGTTACTTTGCGGCGGCCTTTCGATTAGTGGTCTATTCAGTGGCCCGCTTTGCACGCGCTAACATACTGACACAGCAAAACAATTTCAAAACATAAAGTATTCAAGAGATAAGAAACCTAAACTGTAAATGAGTATGTTACGTAACTTTAATTACGTAAATTTGACGCGCTTAATTCGGATAAGTAGGTAAGAAAACGATAGACTCTGGGAGGGGGTGCAAATTTCCTTAGCAAATTGTCTAGGAAATTTGCACCGCGGAGTTCAAATTTACGGCTATGCAAATTTCCTGGGCCACCGGTAGTTTTTTACGAGAACAGTTCACTGATTCTTCTTTATCTTTCAGCAATTTTGGACTTTCGCAACGAAATGGACTTCTTTGTTCAAACAGCCGGCATGTTTGTGATAAAGGTGACTCATAGTCACTTGATAGCGTATTATGCGTGCGTTGACAGACGCTAGACGGTCCCTCAGACGGTCCCTTCTCCAAGTAAATTCAATCCTCAGATGGATTTCATTGGGGCCAGTTTTACTGGGTAAACGACTTTATCTGGGGTAGTGTAACCGCAGCTATCGAAAGCCAAGTTTCTCTCAGTTCCCAATGCAAATATTTCTGATAACCTGTAAATAGGTTACTTGTGTACTCAAGCTTATGCTAAGAAATATATTTTAAATGTTAATGATTCTTCTATGAGAAAACTGGAAAAAAACTTTCAAATTTCGCGCTATGCGATGCTTCAGCCAATCGCACAAGGTAAATAGATTGAATGAGTAACATGACGAAGTTTAACTTTCAAAATTGACACTTCCACGGGGGTATTGCTCTTGCTCGAGTTCTTATCCCAAGCATTTCTTAAACATATTAAAACAAAACTGAAAGCAATCAGTGTTTCAAAACCACTAATTGATTTTATTGCTATTCTACAAAGAATTGAAATTGCTCCTGAATTTGGCCGCGGAAGGAGCTGCCGAATGGTTTCCTTCTTGCAAACAAAGTCAATCCCGCATCAATTACCGTCGTTTTTCGTAAATTTTCATTTCGAAAATCAAGCACAAACAAAAGCATAAAAAGGCGTGGCATGTGACGCGGTTCTTTTTTTAATAAGAATGTTCAAGATCAAAAACGCGAAGACACTGCAAGGGCAAGAAAATTGGTGATACCCACACGGAAAAATGCAAAAGTCTCTGGTACACCGGTATTAGGCAGAAGAAGTTCCCTGCAGCGTCTCTAAACCTTTTCGCGGAAGTGATAACGTTGGAATACTACTAGCCACCAATCGTAGCCTACTCCCGCTACACTCACTAAATCATCTGTTTCAAGAAATTCGAAAATTGATGCCCAATAAAGATGCGTTGTAGCGGAATACACGAGAACACTGAGAATGGCTGTAGTGGATATAAAAGGGTCCTTTAGTAATCTTAGGTGTTGCCGATTTTTACCAAGTTCGCACAATGTGATTGAATGCCCGAGATTTCTTTTGTGAAAAAAGACAAACAATAGCCAGCTGTCAAATTCAAGTTATTCATTTTGTGTTGTGCATCAGATAGAACGTGCCGCTTGCATTAGACTGATATACAGGAGGGTAGTGTAACTTATTTGACTAGACAATCTCCAACATACTCTACTTATTTATTTCGTTACAATGGCTGAAAGGTGAGTGTTTTGCTGTATATCTGTTTTGGACTTGAATGCTTTTGTTTGCTTTCGTTTTCGCATCTCAACTGTGTTTTATCATACTTGTTTCACAGTTCAAGAAAACGTGCAAGAGCGAATAGTGAAGTCGGAGCTAAGGGTGAAAGCAAACGAATGGTGCTGAGTCCCACGGTATGTGAGCCTCATAAATCGGTCATGTGTACAGCAAATCTACATCTGTAGTGATTACAGTGTCACTATCTGCATTTTCCTCAAGGTGAACGTAAATCGGTCAGTGAGTGTTTCAACGCGCAAGAATATTTGAGCCGTTCCTGGCGGTATATTACTCCATTGTATATACATTGTACTTGTTGCATGCGGATCGAGTCACAGCTAGCTAACAGTTCTTTGTATTCTGTTTGCAGAAGACGTTGCTCTACACACTCTACGGTAAAATTAAAAACTCGCCAAAGAAAGCCTACGTTGCCAAGCAACTTCTCGTCGGCAAAAATGTAGACGAATTAACGAAGGAGCTGGGGGTGGCAAAGGCTACGGTACAGTTATACGGGATAGATTGCTTTGCTGCTGGATGGACCACGGCTTTGCTGCTGCATGGACCACGGAATGATGGCTGGATATTTACAAATCAAGAAGGAACAGTTCAGCATTATATGTGCCTGTATTAAAGCCAACAAAGACTTAAAGCTACGTACAATTAGGGATGACCTAAAGGCAGATTATTCGTATAATCAAATCCGTTTCGTGTTGGCTTGCCTTATTCGAGACTATGATGAATTGTGAACACAGCGCATTGCCGATCGACTTACACATTTTAGAAATTTTATAACTTTCTAGCTTTATCACCAGTTTAATAAAATGACCATGAAGGGGCCGGATCAGTTGAATTGTTTTAGTTAGTTCAAGGTTATGTTCGTTTCAGTGTCATTTTTGTGATTGCGGCGGAAATCATTGTGCGAATCGAGTCGTACCGGTGTCACAGGAAATTTGCACACCCTTGCTAATAAATGTTTTAAGTATTTCTTTAGACGTTTATTATCTTTACGCTGAGGCAGACATAGCAGAAGTCACCTAGGCATCTCATGTGCTTTAGGTTTACGGCGAAAACTTAGCGTTCCTTTTTGAACGCAAATTTGTGCCCAGCTATGCATTTTAGCTTGCAAAACGGAGTTTAATAACGATGCACATTTTAAAACTTCTTAATAACTTACAATGCAATGCAATACAATTCAAGATAATATCTACATTCAAAGGAGCATTGAGTTCCGAGGTTTTCGTAGCGTTCATGTTCTGTTACTGCTGTCAAAATCAAACTCGTTTGCTGGGAGGACGGCACCCGTTGCACATTCTAACTGGATTATTTCAAGATTCCCGCCAAATTCAATTATCGGGTCGGTACTTTGCGGCGGCTTTCAATTAGTGGTCTATTCAGTGGCCCGCTATTTACGCCTAACATTGCAAAGGAAAGCCAAGTAATTTCGAAATAAAATTATTCAAGAGCTAAGCAACTGTGACTACGTTTATACATAAACTATCGGCCGCGCGCTGGGCAATCCTTTATGTAGGACGACACGAATTTTTACCAAAAATACAATAGAATACAATAGAACGCAACACAATACAATAGAATACAATTTGGTAGCAATTCGTGTCGTTCTACATGAAGGGATGGCCGCGCGCTCGATTCAAATCACCTTAGAGAAATACAATGCAACACACAGGGAGTGCCGATTTATAAGGCTTCAGTAAAAGCGCTCAATTCAAATCACCTTAGACTATTATTAAGTAATAAAATTCATTTATTCGAAAAGACATGGGAGTGCCGAAATTTCCTATAAAGTTTCTGTAAGACTTCTACATATTTAATGAGTTGTTTTAGATCTCAATATTCGATTAACGCGTTTTTGATGTTAAGAATTTGGGATCACTCACGCTATCTAGTAAGCACGACTCGTTTCATAACAACGAGACTCAACTTTGTAAACGAGCTCGTTTTGTACAAAACGAAACGGGATCAGGCTCAACTTAAAACGAGGCTCAACTAACACGAGGCTCAACTTTTGTAAACAACGAACTCAACTTTTCAAACGAGGCTTTTCTTCAAATGAGGCTCATTTCAAGCTCGTTACTTTGCGGCGGCCTTTCGATTAGTGGTCTATTCAGTGGCCCGCTTTGCACGCGCTAACATACTGACACAGCAAAACAATTTCAAAACATAAAGTATTCAAGAGATAAGAAACCTAAACTGTAAATGAGTATGTTACGTAACTTTAATTACGTAAATTTGACGCGCTTAATTCGGATAAGTAGGTAAGAAAACGATAGACTCTGGGAGGGGGTGCAAATTTCCTTAGCAAATTGTCTAGGAAATTTGCACCGCGGAGTTCAAATTTACGGCTATGCAAATTTCCTGGGCCACCGGTAGTTTTTTACGAGAACAGTTCACTGATTCTTCTTTATCTTTCAGCAATTTTGGACTTTCGCAACGAAATGGACTTCTTTGTTCAAACAGCCGGCATGTTTGTGATAAAGGTGACTCATAGTCACTTGATAGCGTATTATGCGTGCGTTGACAGACGCTAGACGGTCCCTCAGACGGTCCCTTCTCCAAGTAAATTCAATCCTCAGATGGATTTCATTGGGGCCAGTTTTACTGGGTAAACGACTTTATCTGGGGTAGTGTAACCGCAGCTATCGAAAGCCAAGTTTCTCTCAGTTCCCAATGCAAATATTTCTGATAACCTGTAAATAGGTTACTTGTGTACTCAAGCTTATGCTAAGAAATATATTTTAAATGTTAATGATTCTTCTATGAGAAAACTGGAAAAAAACTTTCAAATTTCGCGCTATGCGATGCTTCAGCCAATCGCACAAGGTAAATAGATTGAATGAGTAACATGACGAAGTTTAACTTTCAAAATTGACACTTCCACGGGGGTATTGCTCTTGCTCGAGCTCTTATCCCAAGCATTTCTTAAACATATTAAAACAAAACTGAAAGCAATCAGTGTTTCAAAACCACTAATTGATTTTATTGCTATTCTACAAAGAATTGAAATTGCTCCTGAATTTGGCCGCGGAAGGAGCTGCCGAATGGTTTCCTTCTTGCAAACAAAGTCAATCCCGCATCAATTACCGTCGTTTTTCGTAAATTTTCATTTCGAAAATCAAGCACAAACAAAAGCATAAAAAGGCGTGGCATGTGACGCGGTTCTTTTTTTAATAAGAATGTTCAAGATCAAAAACGCGAAGACACTGCAAGGGCAAGAAAATTGGTGATACCCACACGGAAAAATGCAAAAGTCTCTGGTACACCGGTATTAGGCAGAAGAAGTTCCCTGCAGCGTCTCTAAACCTTTTCGCGGAAGTGATAACGTTGGAATACTACTAGCCACCAATCGTAGCCTACTCCCGCTACACTCACTAAATCATCTGTTTCAAGAAATTCGAAAATTGATGCCCAATAAAGATGCGTTGTAGCGGAATACACGAGAACACTGAGAATGGCTGTAGTGGATATAAAAGGGTCCTTTAGTAATCTTAGGTGTTGCCGATTTTTACCAAGTTCGCACAATGTGATTGAATGCCCGAGATTTCTTTTGTGAAAAAAGACAAACAATAGCCAGCTGTCAAATTCAAGTTATTCATTTTGTGTTGTGCATCAGATAGAACGTGCCGCTTGCATTAGACTGATATACAGGAGGGTAGTGTAACTTATTTCACTAGACAATCTCCAACATACTCTACTTATTTATTTCGTTACAATGGCTGAAAGGTGAGTGTTTTGCTGTATATCTGTTTTGGACTTGAATGCTTTTGTTTGCTTTCGTTTTCGCATCTCAACTGTGTTTTATCATACTTGTTTCACAGTTCAAGAAAACGTGCAAGAGCGAATAGTGAAGTCGGAGCTAAGGGTGAAAGCAAACGAATGGTGCTGAGTCCCACGGTATGTGAGCCTCATAAATCGGTCATGTGTACAGCAAATCTACATCTGTAGTGATTACAGTGTCACTATCTGCATTTTCCTCAAGGTGAACGTAAATCGGTCAGTGAGTGTTTCAACGCGCAAGAATATTTGAGCCGTTCCTGGCGGTATATTACTCCATTGTATATACATTGTACTTGTTGCATGCGGATCGAGTCACAGCTAGCTAACAGTTCTTTGTATTCTGTTTGCAGAAGACGTTGCTCTACACACTCTACGGTAAAATTAAAAACTCGCCAAAGAAAGCCTACGTTGCCAAGCAACTTCTCGTCGGCAAAAATGTAGACGAATTAACGAAGGAGCTGGGGGTGGCAAAGGCTACGGTACAGTTATACGGGATAGATTGCTTTGCTGCTGGATGGACCACGGCTTTGCTGCTGCATGGACCACGGAATGATGGCTGGATATTTACAAATCAAGAAGGAACAGTTCAGCATTATATGTGCCTGTATTAAAGCCAACAAAGACTTAAAGCTACGTACAATTAGGGATGACCTAAAGGCAGATTATTCGTATAATCAAATCCGTTTCGTGTTGGCTTGCCTTATTCGAGACTATGATGAATTGTGAACACAGCGCATTGCCGATCGACTTACACATTTTAGAAATTTTATAACTTTCTAGCTTTATCACCAGTTTAATAAAATGACCATGAAGGGGCCGGATCAGTTGAATTGTTTTAGTTAGTTCAAGGTTATGTTCGTTTCAGTGTCATTTTTGTGATTGCGGCGGAAATCATTGTGCGAATCGAGTCGTACCGGTGTCACAGGAAATTTGCACACCCTTGCTAATAAATGTTTTAAGTATTTCTTTAGACGTTTATTATCTTTACGCTGAGGCAGACATAGCAGAAGTCACCTAGGCATCTCATGTGCTTTAGGTTTACGGCGAAAACTTAGCGTTCCTTTTTGAACGCAAATTTGTGCCCAGCTATGCATTTTAGCTTGCAAAACGGAGTTTAATAACGATGCACATTTTAAAACTTCTTAATAACTTACAATGCAATGCAATACAATTCAAGATAATATCTACATTCAAAGGAGCATTGAGTTCCGAGGTTTTCGTAGCGTTCATGTTCTGTTACTGCTGTCAAAATCAAACTCGTTTGCTGGGAGGACGGCACCCGTTGCACATTCTAACTGGATTATTTCAAGATTCCCGCCAAATTCAATTATCGGGTCGGTACTTTGCGGCGGCTTTCAATTAGTGGTCTATTCAGTGGCCCGCTATTTACGCCTAACATTGCAAAGGAAAGCCAAGTAATTTCGAAATAAAATTATTCAAGAGCTAAGCAACTGTGACTACGTTTATACATAAACTATCGGCCGCGCGCTGGGCAATCCTTTATGTAGGACGACACGAATTTTTACCAAAAATACAATAGAATACAATAGAACGCAACACAATACAATAGAATACAATTTGGTAGCAATTCGTGTCGTTCTACATGAAGGGATGGCCGCGCGCTCGATTCAAATCACCTTAGAGAAATACAATGCAACACACAGGGAGTGCCGATTTATAAGGCTTCAGTAAAAGCGCTCAATTCAAATCACCTTAGACTATTATTAAGTAATAAAATTCATTTATTCGAAAAGACATGGGAGTGCCGAAATTTCCTATAAAGTTTCTGTAAGACTTCTACATATTTAATGAGTTGTTTTAGATCTCAATATTCGATTAACGCGTTTTTGATGTTAAGAATTTGGGATCACTCACGCTATCTAGTAAGCACGACTCGTTTCATAACAACGAGACTCAACTTTGTAAACGAGCTCGTTTTGTACAAAACGAAACGGGATCAGGCTCAACTTAAAACGAGGCTCAACTAACACGAGGCTCAACTTTTGTAAACAACGAACTCAACTTTTCAAACGAGGCTTTTCTTCAAATGAGGCTCATTTCAAGCTCGTTACTTTGCGGCGGCCTTTCGATTAGTGGTCTATTCAGTGGCCCGCTATGCACGCGCTAACATACTGACACAGCAAAACAATTTCAAAACATAAAGTATTCAAGAGATAAGAAACCTAAACTGTAAATGAGTATGTTACGTAACTTTAATTACGTAAATTTGACGCGCTTAATTCGGATAAGTAGGTAAGAAAACGATAGACTCTGGGAGGGGGTGCAAATTTCCTTAGCAAATTGTCTAGGAAATTTGCACCGCGGAGTTCAAATTTACGGCTATGCAAATTTCCTGGGCCACCGGTAGTTTTTTACGAGAACAGTTCACTGATTCTTCTTTATCTTTCAGCAATTTTGGACTTTCGCAACGAAATGGACTTCTTTGTTCAAACAGCCGGCATGTTTGTGATAAAGGTGACTCATAGTCACTTGATAGCGTATTATGCGTGCGTTGACAGACGCTAGACGGTCCCTCAGACGGTCCCTTCTCCAAGTAAATTCAATCCCCAGATGGATTTCATTGGGGCCAGTTTTACTGGCTAAACGACTTTATCTGGGGTAGTGTAACCGCAGCTATCGAAAGCCAAGTTTCTCTCAGTTCCCAATGCAAATATTTCTGATAACCTGTAAATAGGTTACTTGTGTACTCAAGCTTATGCTAAGAAATATATTTTAAATGTTAATGATTCTTCTATGAGAAAACTGGAAAAAAACTTTCAAATTTCGCGCTCTGGCATGCTTCAGCCAATCGCACAAGGTAAATAGATTGAATTAGTAACATGACGAAGTTTAACTTTCAAAATTGACACTTCCACGGGGGTATTGCTCTTGCTCGAGTTCTTATCCCAAGCATTTCTTAAACATATTAAATCAAAACTGAAAGCAATCAGTGTTTCAAAACCACTAATTGATTTTATTGCTATTCTACAAAGAATTGAAATTGCTCCTGAATTTGGCCGCGGAAGGAGCTGCCGAATGGTTTCCTTCTTGCAAACAAAATCAATCCCGCATCAATTAATGTCGTTTTTCGTAAATTTTCATTTCGAAAATCAAGCACAAACAAAAGCATAAAAAGGCGTGGCATATGACGCGGTTCTTTTTTTAATAAGAATGTTCAAGTTCAAAAACGCGAAGACACTGCAAGGGCAAGAAAATTGGTGATACCCACACGGAAAAATGCAAAAGTCTCTGGTACACCGGTATTAGGCAGAAGAAGTTCCCTGCAGCGTCTCTAAACCTTTTCGCGGAAGTGATAACGTTGGAATACTACTAGCCACCAATCGTAGCCTACTCCCGCTACACTCACTAAATCATCTGTTTCAAGAAATTCGAAAATTGATGCCCAATAAAGATGCGTTGTAGCGGAATACACGAGAACACTGAGAATGGCTGTAGTGGATGTAAAAGGGTCCTTTAGTAATCTTAGGTGTTGCCGATTTTTATCAAGTTCGCACAATGTGATTGGATGCCCGAGATTTCTTTTGTGAAAAAAGACAAACAATAGCCAGCTGTCAAATTCAAGTTATTCATTTTGTGTTGTGCATCAGATAGAACGTGCCGCTTGCATTAGACTGATATACAGGAGGGTAGTGTAACTTATTTGACTAGACAATCTCCAACATACTCTACTTATTTATTTCGTTACAATGGCTGAAAGGTGAGTGTTTTGCTGTATATCTGTTTTGGACTTGAATGCTTTTGTTTGCTTTCGTTTTCGCATCTCAACTGTGTTTTATCATACTTGTTTCACAGTTCAAGAAAACGTGCAAGAGCGAATAGTGAAGTCGGAGCTAAGGGTGAAAGCAAACGAATGGTGCTGAGTCCCACGGTATGTGAGCCTCATAAATCGGTCATGTGTACAGCAAATCTACATCTGTAGTGATTACAGTGTCACTGTCTGCATTTTCCTCAAGGTGAACGTAAATCGGTCAGTGAGTGTTTCAACGCGCAAGAATATTTGAGCCGTTCCTGGCGGTATATTACTCCATTGTATATACATTGTACTTGTTGCATGCGGATCGAGTCACAGCTAGCTAACAGTTCTTTGTATTCTGTTTGCAGAAGACGTTGCTCTACACACTCTACGGTAAAATTAAAAACTCGCCAAAGAAAGCCTACGTTGCCAAGCAACTTGTCGTCGGCAAAAATGTAGACGAATTAACGAAGGAGCTGGGGGTGGCAAAGGCTACGGTACAGTTATACGGGATAGATTGCTTTGCTGCTGGATGGACCACGGCTTTGCTGCTGCATGGACCACGGAATGATGGCTGGATATTTACAAATCAAGAAGGAACAGTTCAGCATTATATGTGCCTGTATTAAAGCCAACAAAGACTTAAAGCTACGTACAATTAGGGATGACCTAAAGGCAGATTATTCGTATAATCAAATCCGTTTCGTGTTGGCTTGCCTTATTCGAGACTATGATGAATTGTGAACACAGCGCATTGCCGATCGACTTACACATTTTAGAAATTTTATAACTTTCTAGCTTTATCACCAGTTTAATAAAATGACCATGAAGGGGCCGGATCAGTTGAATTGTTTTAGTTAGTTCAAGGTTATGTTCGTTTCAGTGTCATTTTTGTGATTGCGGCGGAAATCATTGTGCGAATCGAGTCGTACCGGTGTCACAGGAAATTTGCACACCCTTGCTAATAAATGTTTTAAGTATTTCTTTAGACGTTTATTATCTTTACGCTGAGGCAGACATAGCAGAAGTCACCTAGGCATCTCATGTGCTTTAGGTTTACGGCGAAAACTTAGCGTTCCTTTTTGAACGCAAATTTGTGCCCAGCTATGCATTTTAGCTTGCAAAACGGAGTTTAATAACGATGCACATTTTAAAACTTCTTAATAACTTACAATGCAATGCAATACAATTCAAGATAATATCTACATTCAAAGGAGCATTGAGTTCCGAGGTTTTCGTAGCGTTCATGTTCTGTTACTGCTGTCAAAATCAAACTCGTTTGCTGGGAGGACGGCACCCGTTGCACATTCTAACTGGATTATTTCAAGATTCCCGCCAAATTCAATTATCGGGTCGGTACTTTGCGGCGGCTTTCAATTAGTGGTCTATTCAGTGGCCCGCTATTTACGCCTAACATTGCAAAGGAAAGCCAAGTAATTTCGAAATAAAATTATTCAAGAGCTAAGCAACTGTGACTACGTTTATACATAAACTATCGGCCGCGCGCTGGGCAATCCTTTATGTAGGACGACACGAATTTTTACCAAAAATACAATAGAATACAATAGAACGCAACACAATACAATAGAATACAATTTGGTAGCAATTCGTGTCGTTCTACATGAAGGGATGGCCGCGCGCTCGATTCAAATCACCTTAGAGAAATACAATGCAACACACAGGGAGTGCCGATTTATAAGGCTTCAGTAAAAGCGCTCAATTCAAATCACCTTAGACTATTATTAAGTAATAAAATTCATTTATTCGAAAAGACATGGGAGTGCCGAAATTTCCTATAAAGTTTCTGTAAGACTTCTACATATTTAATGAGTTGTTTTAGATCTCAATATTCGATTAACGCGTTTTTGATGTTAAGAATTTGGGATCACTCACGCTATCTAGTAAGCACGACTCGTTTCATAACAACGAGACTCAACTTTGTAAACGAGCTCGTTTTGTACAAAACGAAACGGGATCAGGCTCAACTTAAAACGAGGCTCAACTAACACGAGGCTCAACTTTTGTAAACAACGAACTCAACTTTTCAAACGAGGCTTTTCTTCAAATGAGGCTCATTTCAAGCTCGTTACTTTGCGGCGGCCTTTCGATTAGTGGTCTATTCAGTGGCCCGCTTTGCACGCGCTAACATACTGACACAGCAAAACAATTTCAAAACATAAAGTATTCAAGAGATAAGAAACCTAAACTGTAAATGAGTATGTTACGTAACTTTAATTACGTAAATTTGACGCGCTTAATTCGGATAAGTAGGTAAGAAAACGATAGACTCTGGGAGGGGGTGCAAATTTCCTTAGCAAATTGTCTAGGAAATTTGCACCGCGGAGTTCAAATTTACGGCTATGCAAATTTCCTGGGCCACCGGTAGTTTTTTACGAGAACAGTTCACTGATTCTTCTTTATCTTTCAGCAATTTTGGACTTTCGCAACGAAATGGACTTCTTTGTTCAAACAGCCGGCATGTTTGTGATAAAGGTGACTCATAGTCACTTGATAGCGTATTATGCGTGCGTTGACAGACGCTAGACGGTCCCTCAGACGGTCCCTTCTCCAAGTAAATTCAATCCTCAGATGGATTTCATTGGGGCCAGTTTTACTGGGTAAACGACTTTATCTGGGGTAGTGTAACCGCAGCTATCGAAAGCCAAGTTTCTCTCAGTTCCCAATGCAAATATTTCTGATAACCTGTAAATAGGTTACTTGTGTACTCAAGCTTATGCTAAGAAATATATTTTAAATGTTAATGATTCTTCTATGAGAAAACTGGAAAAAAACTTTCAAATTTCGCGCTATGCGATGCTTCAGCCAATCGCACAAGGTAAATAGATTGAATGAGTAACATGACGAAGTTTAACTTTCAAAATTGACACTTCCACGGGGGTATTGCTCTTGCTCGAGCTCTTATCCCAAGCATTTCTTAAACATATTAAAACAAAACTGAAAGCAATCAGTGTTTCAAAACCACTAATTGATTTTATTGCTATTCTACAAAGAATTGAAATTGCTCCTGAATTTGGCCGCGGAAGGAGCTGCCGAATGGTTTCCTTCTTGCAAACAAAGTCAATCCCGCATCAATTACCGTCGTTTTTCGTAAATTTTCATTTCGAAAATCAAGCACAAACAAAAGCATAAAAAGGCGTGGCATGTGACGCGGTTCTTTTTTTAATAAGAATGTTCAAGATCAAAAACGCGAAGACACTGCAAGGGCAAGAAAATTGGTGATACCCACACGGAAAAATGCAAAAGTCTCTGGTACACCGGTATTAGGCAGAAGAAGTTCCCTGCAGCGTCTCTAAACCTTTTCGCGGAAGTGATAACGTTGGAATACTACTAGCCACCAATCGTAGCCTACTCCCGCTACACTCACTAAATCATCTGTTTCAAGAAATTCGAAAATTGATGCCCAATAAAGATGCGTTGTAGCGGAATACACGAGAACACTGAGAATGGCTGTAGTGGATATAAAAGGGTCCTTTAGTAATCTTAGGTGTTGCCGATTTTTACCAAGTTCGCACAATGTGATTGAATGCCCGAGATTTCTTTTGTGAAAAAAGACAAACAATAGCCAGCTGTCAAATTCAAGTTATTCATTTTGTGTTGTGCATCAGATAGAACGTGCCGCTTGCATTAGACTGATATACAGGAGGGTAGTGTAACTTATTTCACTAGACAATCTCCAACATACTCTACTTATTTATTTCGTTACAATGGCTGAAAGGTGAGTGTTTTGCTGTATATCTGTTTTGGACTTGAATGCTTTTGTTTGCTTTCGTTTTCGCATCTCAACTGTGTTTTATCATACTTGTTTCACAGTTCAAGAAAACGTGCAAGAGCGAATAGTGAAGTCGGAGCTAAGGGTGAAAGCAAACGAATGGTGCTGAGTCCCACGGTATGTGAGCCTCATAAATCGGTCATGTGTACAGCAAATCTACATCTGTAGTGATTACAGTGTCACTATCTGCATTTTCCTCAAGGTGAACGTAAATCGGTCAGTGAGTGTTTCAACGCGCAAGAATATTTGAGCCGTTCCTGGCGGTATATTACTCCATTGTATATACATTGTACTTGTTGCATGCGGATCGAGTCACAGCTAGCTAACAGTTCTTTGTATTCTGTTTGCAGAAGACGTTGCTCTACACACTCTACGGTAAAATTAAAAACTCGCCAAAGAAAGCCTACGTTGCCAAGCAACTTCTCGTCGGCAAAAATGTAGACGAATTAACGAAGGAGCTGGGGGTGGCAAAGGCTACGGTACAGTTATACGGGATAGATTGCTTTGCTGCTGGATGGACCACGGCTTTGCTGCTGCATGGACCACGGAATGATGGCTGGATATTTACAAATCAAGAAGGAACAGTTCAGCATTATATGTGCCTGTATTAAAGCCAACAAAGACTTAAAGCTACGTACAATTAGGGATGACCTAAAGGCAGATTATTCGTATAATCAAATCCGTTTCGTGTTGGCTTGCCTTATTCGAGACTATGATGAATTGTGAACACAGCGCATTGCCGATCGACTTACACATTTTAGAAATTTTATAACTTTCTAGCTTTATCACCAGTTTAATAAAATGACCATGAAGGGGCCGGATCAGTTGAATTGTTTTAGTTAGTTCAAGGTTATGTTCGTTTCAGTGTCATTTTTGTGATTGCGGCGGAAATCATTGTGCGAATCGAGTCGTACCGGTGTCACAGGAAATTTGCACACCCTTGCTAATAAATGTTTTAAGTATTTCTTTAGACGTTTATTATCTTTACGCTGAGGCAGACATAGCAGAAGTCACCTAGGCATCTCATGTGCTTTAGGTTTACGGCGAAAACTTAGCGTTCCTTTTTGAACGCAAATTTGTGCCCAGCTATGCATTTTAGCTTGCAAAACGGAGTTTAATAACGATGCACATTTTAAAACTTCTTAATAACTTACAATGCAATGCAATACAATTCAAGATAATATCTACATTCAAAGGAGCATTGAGTTCCGAGGTTTTCGTAGCGTTCATGTTCTGTTACTGCTGTCAAAATCAAACTCGTTTGCTGGGAGGACGGCACCCGTTGCACATTCTAACTGGATTATTTCAAGATTCCCGCCAAATTCAATTATCGGGTCGGTACTTTGCGGCGGCTTTCAATTAGTGGTCTATTCAGTGGCCCGCTATTTACGCCTAACATTGCAAAGGAAAGCCAAGTAATTTCGAAATAAAATTATTCAAGAGCTAAGCAACTGTGACTACGTTTATACATAAACTATCGGCCGCGCGCTGGGCAATCCTTTATGTAGGACGACACGAATTTTTACCAAAAATACAATAGAATACAATAGAACGCAACACAATACAATAGAATACAATTTGGTAGCAATTCGTGTCGTTCTACATGAAGGGATGGCCGCGCGCTCGATTCAAATCACCTTAGAGAAATACAATGCAACACACAGGGAGTGCCGATTTATAAGGCTTCAGTAAAAGCGCTCAATTCAAATCACCTTAGACTATTATTAAGTAATAAAATTCATTTATTCGAAAAGACATGGGAGTGCCGAAATTTCCTATAAAGTTTCTGTAAGACTTCTACATATTTAATGAGTTGTTTTAGATCTCAATATTCGATTAACGCGTTTTTGATGTTAAGAATTTGGGATCACTCACGCTATCTAGTAAGCACGACTCGTTTCATAACAACGAGACTCAACTTTGTAAACGAGCTCGTTTTGTACAAAACGAAACGGGATCAGGCTCAACTTAAAACGAGGCTCAACTAACACGAGGCTCAACTTTTGTAAACAACGAACTCAACTTTTCAAACGAGGCTTTTCTTCAAATGAGGCTCATTTCAAGCTCGTTACTTTGCGGCGGCCTTTCGATTAGTGGTCTATTCAGTGGCCCGCTATGCACGCGCTAACATACTGACACAGCAAAACAATTTCAAAACATAAAGTATTCAAGAGATAAGAAACCTAAACTGTAAATGAGTATGTTACGTAACTTTAATTACGTAAATTTGACGCGCTTAATTCGGATAAGTAGGTAAGAAAACGATAGACTCTGGGAGGGGGTGCAAATTTCCTTAGCAAATTGTCTAGGAAATTTGCACCGCGGAGTTCAAATTTACGGCTATGCAAATTTCCTGGGCCACCGGTAGTTTTTTACGAGAACAGTTCACTGATTCTTCTTTATCTTTCAGCAATTTTGGACTTTCGCAACGAAATGGACTTCTTTGTTCAAACAGCCGGCATGTTTGTGATAAAGGTGACTCATAGTCACTTGATAGCGTATTATGCGTGCGTTGACAGACGCTAGACGGTCCCTCAGACGGTCCCTTCTCCAAGTAAATTCAATCCCCAGATGGATTTCATTGGGGCCAGTTTTACTGGCTAAACGACTTTATCTGGGGTAGTGTAACCGCAGCTATCGAAAGCCAAGTTTCTCTCAGTTCCCAATGCAAATATTTCTGATAACCTGTAAATAGGTTACTTGTGTACTCAAGCTTATGCTAAGAAATATATTTTAAATGTTAATGATTCTTCTATGAGAAAACTGGAAAAAAACTTTCAAATTTCGCGCTCTGGCATGCTTCAGCCAATCGCACAAGGTAAATAGATTGAATTAGTAACATGACGAAGTTTAACTTTCAAAATTGACACTTCCACGGGGGTATTGCTCTTGCTCGAGTTCTTATCCCAAGCATTTCTTAAACATATTAAATCAAAACTGAAAGCAATCAGTGTTTCAAAACCACTAATTGATTTTATTGCTATTCTACAAAGAATTGAAATTGCTCCTGAATTTGGCCGCGGAAGGAGCTGCCGAATGGTTTCCTTCTTGCAAACAAAATCAATCCCGCATCAATTAATGTCGTTTTTCGTAAATTTTCATTTCGAAAATCAAGCACAAACAAAAGCATAAAAAGGCGTGGCATATGACGCGGTTCTTTTTTTAATAAGAATGTTCAAGTTCAAAAACGCGAAGACACTGCAAGGGCAAGAAAATTGGTGATACCCACACGGAAAAATGCAAAAGTCTCTGGTACACCGGTATTAGGCAGAAGAAGTTCCCTGCAGCGTCTCTAAACCTTTTCGCGGAAGTGATAACGTTGGAATACTACTAGCCACCAATCGTAGCCTACTCCCGCTACACTCACTAAATCATCTGTTTCAAGAAATTCGAAAATTGATGCCCAATAAAGATGCGTTGTAGCGGAATACACGAGAACACTGAGAATGGCTGTAGTGGATGTAAAAGGGTCCTTTAGTAATCTTAGGTGTTGCCGATTTTTATCAAGTTCGCACAATGTGATTGGATGCCCGAGATTTCTTTTGTGAAAAAAGACAAACAATAGCCAGCTGTCAAATTCAAGTTATTCATTTTGTGTTGTGCATCAGATAGAACGTGCCGCTTGCATTAGACTGATATACAGGAGGGTAGTGTAACTTATTTGACTAGACAATCTCCAACATACTCTACTTATTTATTTCGTTACAATGGCTGAAAGGTGAGTGTTTTGCTGTATATCTGTTTTGGACTTGAATGCTTTTGTTTGCTTTCGTTTTCGCATCTCAACTGTGTTTTATCATACTTGTTTCACAGTTCAAGAAAACGTGCAAGAGCGAATAGTGAAGTCGGAGCTAAGGGTGAAAGCAAACGAATGGTGCTGAGTCCCACGGTATGTGAGCCTCATAAATCGGTCATGTGTACAGCAAATCTACATCTGTAGTGATTACAGTGTCACTGTCTGCATTTTCCTCAAGGTGAACGTAAATCGGTCAGTGAGTGTTTCAACGCGCAAGAATATTTGAGCCGTTCCTGGCGGTATATTACTCCATTGTATATACATTGTACTTGTTGCATGCGGATCGAGTCACAGCTAGCTAACAGTTCTTTGTATTCTGTTTGCAGAAGACGTTGCTCTACACACTCTACGGTAAAATTAAAAACTCGCCAAAGAAAGCCTACGTTGCCAAGCAACTTCTCGTCGGCAAAAATGTAGACGAATTAACGAAGGAGCTGGGGGTGGCAAAGGCTACGGTACAGTTATACGGGATAGATTGCTTTGCTGCTGGATGGACCACGGCTTTGCTGCTGCATGGACCACGGAATGATGGCTGGATATTTACAAATCAAGAAGGAACAGTTCAGCATTATATGTGCCTGTATTAAAGCCAACAAAGACTTAAAGCTACGTACAATTAGGGATGACCTAAAGGCAGATTATTCGTATAATCAAATCCGTTTCGTGTTGGCTTGCCTTATTCGAGACTATGATGAATTGTGAACACAGCGCATTGCCGATCGACTTACACATTTTAGAAATTTTATAACTTTCTAGCTTTATCACCAGTTTAATAAAATGACCATGAAGGGGCCGGATCAGTTGAATTGTTTTAGTTAGTTCAAGGTTATGTTCGTTTCAGTGTCATTTTTGTGATTGCGGCGGAAATCATTGTGCGAATCGAGTCGTACCGGTGTCACAGGAAATTTGCACACCCTTGCTAATAAATGTTTTAAGTATTTCTTTAGACGTTTATTATCTTTACGCTGAGGCAGACATAGCAGAAGTCACCTAGGCATCTCATGTGCTTTAGGTTTACGGCGAAAACTTAGCGTTCCTTTTTGAACGCAAATTTGTGCCCAGCTATGCATTTTAGCTTGCAAAACGGAGTTTAATAACGATGCACATTTTAAAACTTCTTAATAACTTACAATGCAATGCAATACAATTCAAGATAATATCTACATTCAAAGGAGCATTGAGTTCCGAGGTTTTCGTAGCGTTCATGTTCTGTTACTGCTGTCAAAATCAAACTCGTTTGCTGGGAGGACGGCACCCGTTGCACATTCTAACTGGATTATTTCAAGATTCCCGCCAAATTCAATTATCGGGTCGGTACTTTGCGGCGGCTTTCAATTAGTGGTCTATTCAGTGGCCCGCTATTTACGCCTAACATTGCAAAGGAAAGCCAAGTAATTTCGAAATAAAATTATTCAAGAGCTAAGCAACTGTGACTACGTTTATACATAAACTATCGGCCGCGCGCTGGGCAATCCTTTATGTAGGACGACACGAATTTTTACCAAAAATACAATAGAATACAATAGAACGCAACACAATACAATAGAATACAATTTGGTAGCAATTCGTGTCGTTCTACATGAAGGGATGGCCGCGCGCTCGATTCAAATCACCTTAGAGAAATACAATGCAACACACAGGGAGTGCCGATTTATAAGGCTTCAGTAAAAGCGCTCAATTCAAATCACCTTAGACTATTATTAAGTAATAAAATTCATTTATTCGAAAAGACATGGGAGTGCCGAAATTTCCTATAAAGTTTCTGTAAGACTTCTACATA
Organism: Actinernus sp. WN-2022; assembly: GCA_030867875.1. NCBI lineage: Eukaryota > Metazoa > Cnidaria > Anthozoa > Actiniaria > Actinernidae > Actinernus > Actinernus sp. WN-2022. The sequence goes on from JAOWCC010000164.1 coordinate 391,647, forward strand.
TTTAATGAGTTGTTTTAGATCTCAATATTCGATTAACGCGTTTTTGATGTTAAGAATTTGGGATCACTCACGCTATCTAGTAAGCACGACTCGTTTCATAACAACGAGACTCAACTTTGTAAACGAGCTCGTTTTGTACAAAACGAAACGGGATCAGGCTCAACTTAAAACGAGGCTCAACTAACACGAGGCTCAACTTTTGTAAACAACGAACTCAACTTTTCAAACGAGGCTTTTCTTCAAATGAGGCTCATTTCAAGCTCGTTACTTTGCGGCGGCCTTTCGATTAGTGGTCTATTCAGTGGCCCGCTATGCACGCGCTAACATACTGACACAGCAAAACAATTTCAAAACATAAAGTATTCAAGAGATAAGAAACCTAAACTGTAAATGAGTATGTTACGTAACTTTAATTACGTAAATTTGACGCGCTTAATTCGGATAAGTAGGTAAGAAAACGATAGACTCTGGGAGGGGGTGCAAATTTCCTTAGCAAATTGTCTAGGAAATTTGCACCGCGGAGTTCAAATTTACGGCTATGCAAATTTCCTGGGCCACCGGTAGTTTTTTACGAGAACAGTTCACTGATTCTTCTTTATCTTTCAGCAATTTTGGACTTTCGCAACGAAATGGACTTCTTTGTTCAAACAGCCGGCATGTTTGTGATAAAGGTGACTCATAGTCACTTGATAGCGTATTATGCGTGCGTTGACAGACGCTAGACGGTCCCTCAGACGGTCCCTTCTCCAAGTAAATTCAATCCCCAGATGGATTTCATTGGGGCCAGTTTTACTGGCTAAACGACTTTATCTGGGGTAGTGTAACCGCAGCTATCGAAAGCCAAGTTTCTCTCAGTTCCCAATGCAAATATTTCTGATAACCTGTAAATAGGTTACTTGTGTACTCAAGCTTATGCTAAGAAATATATTTTAAATGTTAATGATTCTTCTATGAGAAAACTGGAAAAAAACTTTCAAATTTCGCGCTCTGGCATGCTTCAGCCAATCGCACAAGGTAAATAGATTGAATTAGTAACATGACGAAGTTTAACTTTCAAAATTGACACTTCCACGGGGGTATTGCTCTTGCTCGAGTTCTTATCCCAAGCATTTCTTAAACATATTAAATCAAAACTGAAAGCAATCAGTGTTTCAAAACCACTAATTGATTTTATTGCTATTCTACAAAGAATTGAAATTGCTCCTGAATTTGGCCGCGGAAGGAGCTGCCGAATGGTTTCCTTCTTGCAAACAAAATCAATCCCGCATCAATTAATGTCGTTTTTCGTAAATTTTCATTTCGAAAATCAAGCACAAACAAAAGCATAAAAAGGCGTGGCATATGACGCGGTTCACGGTTCATGACGCGGTTTACGGCTATGCAAATTTCCTGGGCCACCGGTAGTTTTTTACGAGAACAGTTCACTGATTCTTCTTTATCTTTCAGCAATTTTGGACTTTCGCAACGAAATGGACTTCTTTGTTCAAACAGCCGGCATGTTTGTGATAAAGGTGACTCATAGTCACTTGATAGCGTATTATGCGTGCGTTGACAGACGCTAGACGGTCCCTCAGACGGTCCCTTCTCCAAGTAAATTCAATCCCCAGATGGATTTCATTGGGGCCAGTTTTACTGGCTAAACGACTTTATCTGGGGTAGTGTAACCGCAGCTATCGAAAGCCAAGTTTCTCTCAGTTCCCAATGCAAATATTTCTGATAACCTGTAAATAGGTTACTTGTGTACTCAAGCTTATGCTAAGAAATATATTTTAAATGTTAATGATTCTTCTATGAGAAAACTGGAAAAAAACTTTCAAATTTCGCGCTCTGGCATGCTTCAGCCAATCGCACAAGGTAAATAGATTGAATTAGTAACATGACGAAGTTTAACTTTCAAAATTGACACTTCCACGGGGGTATTGCTCTTGCTCGAGTTCTTATCCCAAGCATTTCTTAAACATATTAAATCAAAACTGAAAGCAATCAGTGTTTCAAAACCACTAATTGATTTTATTGCTATTCTACAAAGAATTGAAATTGCTCCTGAATTTGGCCGCGGAAGGAGCTGCCGAATGGTTTCCTTCTTGCAAACAAAATCAATCCCGCATCAATTAATGTCGTTTTTCGTAAATTTTCATTTCGAAAATCAAGCACAAACAAAAGCATAAAAAGGCGTGGCATATGACGCGGTTCTTTTTTTAATAAGAATGTTCAAGTTCAAAAACGCGAAGACACTGCAAGGGCAAGAAAATTGGTGATACCCACACGGAAAAATGCAAAAGTCTCTGGTACACCGGTATTAGGCAGAAGAAGTTCCCTGCAGCGTCTCTAAACCTTTTCGCGGAAGTGATAACGTTGGAATACTACTAGCCACCAATCGTAGCCTACTCCCGCTACACTCACTAAATCATCTGTTTCAAGAAATTCGAAAATTGATGCCCAATAAAGATGCGTTGTAGCGGAATACACGAGAACACTGAGAATGGCTGTAGTGGATGTAAAAGGGTCCTTTAGTAATCTTAGGTGTTGCCGATTTTTATCAAGTTCGCACAATGTGATTGGATGCCCGAGATTTCTTTTGTGAAAAAAGACAAACAATAGCCAGCTGTCAAATTCAAGTTATTCATTTTGTGTCGTGCATCAGATAGAACGTGCCGCTTGCATTAGACTGATATACAGGAGGGTAGTGTAACTTATTTCACTAGACAATCTCCAACATACTCTACTTATTTATTTCGTTACAATGGCTGAAAGGTGAGTGTTTTGCTGTATATCTGTTTTGGACTTGAATGCTTTTGTTTGCTTTCGTTTTCGCATCTCAACTGTGTTTTATCATACTTGTTTCACAGTTCAAGAAAACGTGCAAGAGCGAATAGTGAAGTCGGAGCTAAGGGTGAAAGCAAACGAATGGTGCTGAGTCCCACGGTATGTGAGCCTCATAAATCGGTCATGTGTACAGCAAATCTACATCTGTAGTGATTACAGTGTCACTATCTGCATTTTCCTCAAGGTGAACGTAAATCGGTCAGTGAGTGTTTCAACGCGCAAGAATATTTGAGCCGTTCCTGGCGGTATATTACTCCATTGTATATACATTGTACTTGTTGCATGCGGATCGAGTCACAGCTAGCTAACAGTTCTTTGTATTCTGTTTGCAGAAGACGTTGCTCTACACACTCTACGGTAAAATTAAAAACTCGCCAAAGAAAGCCTACGTTGCCAAGCAACTTCTCGTCGGCAAAAATGTAGACGAATTAACGAAGGAGCTGGGGGTGGCAAAGGCTACGGTACAGTTATACGGGATAGATTGCTTTGCTGCTGGATGGACCACGGCTTTGCTGCTGCATGGACCACGGAATGATGGCTGGATATTTACAAATCAAGAAGGAACAGTTCAGCATTATATGTGCCTGTATTAAAGCCAACAAAGACTTAAAGCTACGTACAATTAGGGATGACCTAAAGGCAGATTATTCGTATAATCAAATCCGTTTCGTGTTGGCTTGCCTTATTCGAGACTATGATGAATTGTGAACACAGCGCATTGCCGATCGACTTACACATTTTAGAAATTTTATAACTTTCTAGCTTTATCACCAGTTTAATAAAATGACCATGAAGGGGCCGGATCAGTTGAATTGTTTTAGTTAGTTCAAGGTTATGTTCGTTTCAGTGTCATTTTTGTGATTGCGGCGGAAATCATTGTGCGAATCGAGTCGTACCGGTGTCACAGGAAATTTGCACACCCTTGCTAATAAATGTTTTAAGTATTTCTTTAGACGTTTATTATCTTTACGCTGAGGCAGACATAGCAGAAGTCACCTAGGCATCTCATGTGCTTTAGGTTTACGGCGAAAACTTAGCGTTCCTTTTTGAACGCAAATTTGTGCCCAGCTATGCATTTTAGCTTGCAAAACGGAGTTTAATAACGATGCACATTTTAAAACTTCTTAATAACTTACAATGCAATGCAATACAATTCAAGATAATATCTACATTCAAAGGAGCATTGAGTTCCGAGGTTTTCGTAGCGTTCATGTTCTGTTACTGCTGTCAAAATCAAACTCGTTTGCTGGGAGGACGGCACCCGTTGCACATTCTAACTGGATTATTTCAAGATTCCCGCCAAATTCAATTATCGGGTCGGTACTTTGCGGCGGCTTTCAATTAGTGGTCTATTCAATGGCACGCCTAACATTGCAAAGGAAAGCCAAGTAATTTCGAAATAAAATTATTCAAGAGCTAAGCAACTGTGACTACGTTTATACATAAACTATCGGCCGCGCGCTGGGCAATCCTTTATGTAGGACGACACGAATTTTTACCAAAAATACAATAGAATACAATAGAACGCAACACAATACAATAGAATACAATTTGGTAGCAATTCGTGTCGTTCTACATGAAGGGATGGCCGCGCGCTCGATTCAAATCACCTTAGAGAAATACAATGCAACACACAGGGAGTGCCGATTTATAAGGCTTCAGTAAAAGCGCTCAATTCAAGTCACCTTAGACTATTATTAAGTAATAGAATTCATTTATTCGAAAAGACATGGGAGTGCCGAAATTTCCTATAAAGTTTCTGTAAGACTTCTACATATTTAATGAGTTGTTTTAGATCTCAATATTCGATTAACGCGTTTTTGATGTTAAGAATTTGGGATCACTCACGCTATCTAGTAATCACGACTCGTTTCATAACAACGAGACTCAACTTTGTAAACGAGCTCGTTTTGTACAAAACGAAACGGGATCAGGCTCAACTTAAAACGAGGCTCAACTAACACGAGGCTCAACTTTTGTAAACAACGAACTCAACTTTTCAAACGAGGCTTTTCTTCAAATGAGGCTCATTTCAAGCTCGTTACTTTGCGGCGGCCTTTCGATTAGTGGTCTATTCAGTGGCCCGCTATGCACGCGCTAACATACTGACACAGCAAAACAATTTCAAAACATAAAGTATTCAAGAGATAAGAAACCTAAACTGTAAATGAGTATGTTACGTAACTTTAATTACGTAAATTTGACGCGCTTAATTCGGATAAGTAGGTAAGGAAACGATAGACTCTGGGAGGGGGTGCAAATTTCCTTAGCAAATTGTCTAGGAAATTTGCACCGCGGAGTTCAAATTTACGGCTATGCAAATTTCCTGGGCCACCGGTAGTTTTTTACGAGAACAGTTCACTGATTCTTCTTTATCTTTCAGCAATTTTGGAGTTTCGCAACGAAATGGACTTCTTTGTTCAAACAGCCGGCATGTTTGTGATAAAGGTGACTCATAGTCACTTGATAGCGTATTATGCGTGCGTTGACAGACGCTAGACGGTCCCTCAGACGGTCCCTTCTCCAAGTAAATTCAATCCCCAGATGGATTTCATTGGGGCCAGTTTTACTGGCTAAACGACTTTATCTGGGGTAGTGTAACCGCAGCTATCGAAAGCCAAGTTTCTCTCAGTTCCCAATGCAAATATTTCTGATAACCTGTAAATAGGTTACTTGTGTACTCAAGCTTATGCTAAGAAATATATTTTAAATGTTAATGATTCTTCTATGGGAAAACTGGAAAAAAACTTTCAAATTTCGCGCTCTGGGATGCTTCAGCCAATCGCACAAGGTAAATAGATTGAATTAGTAACATGACGAAGTTTAACTTTCAAAATTGACACTTCCACGGGGGTATTGCTCTTGCTCGAGTTCTTATCCCAAGCATTTCTTAAACATATTAAATCAAAACTGAAAGCAATCAGTGTTTCAAAACCACTAATTGATTTTATTGCTATTCTACAAAGAATTGAAATTGCTCCTGAATTTGGCCGCGGAAGGAGCTGCCGAATGGTTTCCTTCTTGCAAACAAAATCAATCCCGCATCAATTACCGTCATTTTTCGTAAATTTTCATTTCGAAAATCAAGCACAAACAAAAGCATAAAAAGGCGTGGCATATGACGCGTTCTTTTTTTAATAAGAATGTTCAAGATCAAAAACGCGAAGACACTGCAAGGGCAAGAAAATTGGTGATACCCACACGGAAAAATGCAAAAGTCTCTGGTACACCGGTATTAGGCAGAGGAAGTTCCCTGCAGCGTCTCTAAACCTTTTCGCGGAAGTGATAACGTTGGAATACTACTAGCCACCAATCGTAGCCTACTCCCGCTACACTCACTAAATCATCTGTTTCAAGAAATTCGAAAATTGATGCCCAATAAAGATGCGTTGTAGCGGAATACACGAGAACACTGAGAATGGCTGTAGTGGATATAAAAGGGTCCTTTAGTAATCTTAGGTGTTGCCGATTTTTACCAAGTTCGCACAATGTGATTGAATGCCCGAGATTTCTTTTGTGAAAAAAGACAAACAATAGCCAGCTGTCAAATTCAAGTTATTCATTTTGTGTCGTGCATCAGATAGAACGTGCCACTTGCATTAGACTGATATACAGGAGGGTAGTGTAACTTATTTCACTAGACAATCTCCAACATACTCTACTTATTTATTTCGTTACAATGGCTGAAAGGTGAGTGTTTTGCTGTATATCTGTTTTGGATTTGAATGCTTTTGTTTGCTTTCGTTTTCGCATCTCAACTGTGTTTTATCATACTTGTTTCACAGTTCAAGAAAACGTGCAAGAGCGAATAGTGAAGTCGGAGCTAAGGGTGAAAGCAAACGAATGGTGCTGAGTCCCACGGTATGTGAGCCTCATAAATCGGTCATGTGTACAGCAAATCTACATCTGTAGTGATTACAGTGTCACTGTCTGCATTTTCCTCAAGGTGAACGTAAATCGGTCAGTGAGTGTTTCAACGCGCAAGAATATTTGAGCCGTTCCTGGCGTTATATTACTCCATAGTATATACATTGTACTTGTTGCATGCGGATCGAGTCACAGCTAGCTAACAGTTCTTTGTATTCTGTTTGCAGAAGACGTTGCTCTACACACTCTACGGTAAAATTAAAAACTCGCCAAAGAAAGCCTACGTTGCCAAGCAACTTCTCGTCGGCAAAAATGTAGACGAATTAACGAAGGAGCTGGGGGTGGCAAAGGCTACGGTACAGTTATACGGGATAGATTGCTTTGCTGCTGGATGGACCACGGCTTTGCTGCTGCATGGACCACGGAATGATGGCTGGATATTTACAAATCAAGAAGGAACAGTTCAGCATTATATGTGCCTGTATTAAAGCCAACAAAGACTTAAAGCTACGTACAATTAGGGATGACCTAAAGGCAGATTATTCGTATAATCAAATCCGTTTCGTGTTGGCTTGCCTTATTCGAGACTATGATGAATTGTGAACACAGCGCATTGCCGATCGACTTACACATTTTAGAAATTTTATAACTTTCTAGCTTTATCACCAGTTTAATAAAATGACCATGAAGGGGCCGGATCAGTTGAATTGTTTTAGTTAGTTCAAGGTTATGTTCGTTTCAGTGTCATTTTTGTGATTGCGGCGGAAATCATTGTGCGAATCGAGTCGTACCGGTGTCACAGGAAATTTGCACACCCTTGCTAATAAATGTTTTAAGTATTTCTTTAGACGTTTATTATCTTTACGCTGAGGCAGACATAGCAGAAGTCACCTAGGCATCTCATGTGCTTTAGGTTTACGGCGAAAACTTAGCGTTCCTTTTTGAACGCAAATTTGTGCCCAGCTATGCATTTTAGCTTGCAAAACGGAGTTTAATAACGATGCACATTTTAAAACTTCTTAATAACTTACAATGCAATGCAATACAATTCAAGATAATATCTACATTCAAAGGAGCATTGAGTTCCGAGGTTTTCGTAGCGTTCATGTTCTGTTACTGCTGTCAAAATCAAACTCGTTTGCTGGGAGGACGGCACCCGTTGCACATTCTAACTGGATTATTTCAAGATTCCCGCCAAATTCAATTATCGGGTCGGTACTTTGCGGCGGCTTTCAATTAGTGGTCTATTCAATGGCACGCCTAACATTGCAAAGGAAAGCCAAGTAATTTCGAAATAAAATTATTCAAGAGCTAAGGAACTGTGACTACGTTTATACATAAACTATCGGCCGCGCGCTGGGCAATCCTTTATGTAGGACGACACGAATTTTTACCAAAAATACAATAGAATACAATAGAACGCAACACAATACAATAGAATACAATTTGGTAGCAATTCGTGTCGTTCTACATGAAGGGATGGCCGCGCGCTCGATTCAAATCACCTTAGAGAAATACAATGCAACACACAGGGAGTGCCGATTTAAAAGGCTTCAGTAAAAGCGCTCAATTCAAGTCACCTTAGACTATTATTAAGTAATAAAATTCATTTATTCGAAAAGACATGGGAGTGCCGAAATTTCCTATAAAGTTTCTGTAAGACTTCTACATATTTAATGAGTTGTTTTAGATCTCAATATTCGATTAACGCGTTTTTGATGTTAAGAATTTGGGATCACTCACGCTATCTAGTAATCACGACTCGTTTCATAACAACGAGACTCAACTTTGTAAACGAGCTCGTTTTGTACAAAACGAAACGGGTCAGGCTCAACTTAAAACGAGGCTCAACTAACACGAGGCTCAACTTTTGTAAACAACGAACTCAACTTTTCAAACGAGGCTTTTCTTCAAATGAGGCTCATTTCAAGCTCGTTACTTTGCGGCGGCCTTTCGATTAGTGGTCTATTCAGTGGCCCGCTATGCACGCGCTAACATACTGACACAGCAAAACAATTTCAAAACATAAAGTATTCAAGAGATAAGAAACCTAAACTGTAAATGAGTATGTTACGTAACTTTAATTACGTAAATTTGACGCGCTTAATTCGGATAAGTAGGTAAGAAAACGATAGACTCTGGGAGGGGGTGCAAATTTCCTTAGCAAATTGTCTAGGAAATTTGCACCGCGGAGTTCAAATTTACGGCTATGCAAATTTCCTGGGCCACCGGTAGTTTTTTACGAGAACAGTTCACTGATTCTTCTTTATCTTTCAGCAATTTTGGACTTTCGCAACGAAATGGACTTCTTTGTTCAAACAGCCGGCATGTTTGTGATAAAGGTGACTCATAGTCACTTGATAGCGTATTATGCGTGCGTTGACAGACGCTAGACGGTCCCTCAGACGGTCCCTTCTCCAAGTAAATTCAATCCCCAGATGGATTTCATTGGGGCCAGTTTTACTGGCTAAACGACTTTATCTGGGGTAGTGTAACCGCAGCTATCGAAAGCCAAGTTTCTCTCAGTTCCCAATGCAAATATTTCTGATAACCTGTAAATAGGTTACTTGTGTACTCAAGCTTATGCTAAGAAATATATTTTAAATGTTAATGATTCTTCTATGGGAAAACTGGAAAAAAACTTTCAAATTTCGCGCTATGGGATGCTTCAGCCAATCGCACAAGGTAAATAGATTGAATTAGTAACATGACGAAGTTTAACTTTCAAAATTGACACTTCCACGGGGGTATTGCTCTTGCTCGAGTTCTTATCCCAAGCATTTCTTAAACATATTAAATCAAAACTGAAAGCAATCAGTGTTTCAAAACCACTAATTGATTTTATTGCTATTCTACAAAGAATTGAAATTGCTCCTAAATTTGGCCGCGGAAGGAGCTGCCGAATGGTTTCCTTCTTGCAAACAAAATCAATCCCGCATCAATTACCGTCGTTTGTCGTAAATTTTCATTTCGAAAATCAAGCACAAACAAAAGCATAAAAAGGCGTGGCATATGACGCGGTTCTTTTTTTAATAAGAATGTTCAAGATCAAAAACGCGAAGACACTGCAAGGGCAAGAAAATTGGTGATACCCACACGGAAAAATGCAAAAGTCTCTGGTACACCGGTATTAGGCAGAAGAAGTTCCCTGCAGCGTCTCTAAACCTTTTCGCGGAAGTGATAACGTTGGAATACAACTAGCCACCAATCGTAGCCTACTCCAGCTACACTCACAAAAGCATCTGTTTCAAGAAATTCGAAAATTGGTGCCCAATAAAGATGCGTGGTAGCGGAATACACGAGAACACTGAGAATGGCTGCAGTGGTTATAAAAGGGTCCTTTAGTAATCTAAGGTGTTGCCGATTTTTACCAAGTTCGCACAATGTGATTGGATGCCCGAGATTTGTTTTGTGAAAAAAGACAAACAATAGCCAGCTGTCAAATTCAAGTTATTCATTTTGTGTTGTGCATCAGATAGAACGTGCCGCTTGCATTAGACTGATATACAGGAGGGTAGTGTCACTTATTTTACTAGACAATCTCGAACACACTCTACTTATTTATTTCGTTACAATGGCTGAAAGGTGAGTGTTTTGCTGTATATCTGTTTTGGACTTGAATGCTTTTGTTTGCTTTCGTTTTCGCATCTCAACTGTGTTTTATCATATTTGTTTCACAGTTCAAGAAAACGTGCAAGAGCGAATAGTGAAGTCGGAGCTAAGGGTGAAAGTAAACGAATGGTGCTGAGTCCCACGGTATGTGAGCCTCATAAATCGGTCATGTGTACAGCAAATCTACATCTGTAGTGATTACAGTGTCACTGTCTGCATTTTCCTCAAGGTGAACGTAAATCGGTCAGTGAGTGTTTTAACGCGCAAGAATATTTGAGCCGTTCCTGGCGGTATATTACTCCATAGTATACTTGTAGCATGCGGATCGAGTCACAGCTAGCTAACAGTTCTTTGTATTCTGTTTGCAGAAGACGTTGCTCTACAGAGTCTACGGTAAAATTAAAAACTCGCCAACGAAAGCCTACGTTGCCAAGCAACTTCTCGTCGGCAAAAATGTCGACGAATTAACGAAGGAGCTGGGGGTGGCAAAGGCGACGGTACAGTTATACGGGATAGATTGCTTTGCTGCTGGATGGACCACGGCTTTGCTGCTGCATGGACCACGGAATGATGGCTGGATATTTACAAATCAAGAAGGAACAGTTCAGCATTATATGTGCCTGTATTAAAGCCAACAAAGACTTAAAGCTACGTACAATTAGGGATGACCTAAAGGCAGATTATTCGTATAATCAAATCCGTTTCGTGTTGGCTTGCCTTATTCGAGACTATGATGAATTGTGAACACAGCGCATTGCCGATCGACTTACACATTTTAGAAATTTTATAACTTTCTAGCTTTATCACCAGTTTAATAAAATGACCATGAAGGGGCCGGATCAGTTGAATTGTTTTAGTTAGTTCAAGGTTATGTTCGTTTCAGTGTCATTTTTGTGATTGCGGCGGAAATCATTGTGCGAATCGAGTCGTACCGGTGTCACAGGAAATTTGCACACCCTTGCTAATAAATGTTTTAAGTATTTCTTTAGACGTTTATTATCTTTACGCTGAGGCAGACATAGCAGAAGTCACCTAGGCATCTCATGTGCTTTAGGTTTACGGCGAAAACTTAGCGTTCCTTTTTGAACGCAAATTTGTGCCCAGCTATGCATTTTAGCTTGCAAAACGGAGTTTAATAACGATGCACATTTTAAAACTTCTTAATAACTTACAATGCAATGCAATACAATTCAAGATAATATCTACATTCAAAGGAGCATTGAGTTCCGAGGTTTTCGTAGCGTTCATGTTCTGTTACTGCTGTCAAAATCAAACTCGTTTGCTGGGAGGACGGCACCCGTTGCACATTCTAACTGGATTATTTCAAGATTCCCGCCAAATTCAATTATCGGGTCGGTACTTTGCGGCGGCTTTCAATTAGTGGTCTATTCAGTGGCCCGCTATTTACGCCTAACATTGCAAAGGAAAGCCAAGTAATTTCGAAATAAAATTATTCAAGAGCTAAGCAACTGTGACTACGTTTATACATAAACTATCGGCCGCGCGCTGGGCAATCCTTTATGTAGGACGACACGAATTTTTACCAAAAATACAATAGAATACAATAGAACGCAACACAATACAATAGAATACAATTTGGTAGCAATTCGTGTCGTTCTACATGAAGGGATGGCCGCGCGCTCGATTCAAATCACCTTAGAGAAATACAATGCAACACACAGGGAGTGCCGATTTATAAGGCTTCAGTAAAAGCGCTCAATTCAAATCACCTTAGACTATTATTAAGTAATAAAATTCATTTATTCGAAAAGACATGGGAGTGCCGAAATTTCCTATAAAGTTTCTGTAAGACTTCTACATATTTAATGAGTTGTTTTAGATCTCAATATTCGATTAACGCGTTTTTGATGTTAAGAATTTGGGATCACTCACGCTATCTAGTAAGCACGACTCGTTTCATAACAACGAGACTCAACTTTGTAAACGAGCTCGTTTTGTACAAAACGAAACGGGATCAGGCTCAACTTAAAACGAGGCTCAACTAACACGAGGCTCAACTTTTGTAAACAACGAACTCAACTTTTCAAACGAGGCTTTTCTTCAAATGAGGCTCATTTCAAGCTCGTTACTTTGCGGCGGCCTTTCGATTAGTGGTCTATTCAGTGGCCCGCTTTGCACGCGCTAACATACTGACACAGCAAAACAATTTCAAAACATAAAGTATTCAAGAGATAAGAAACCTAAACTGTAAATGAGTATGTTACGTAACTTTAATTACGTAAATTTGACGCGCTTAATTCGGATAAGTAGGTAAGAAAACGATAGACTCTGGGAGGGGGTGCAAATTTCCTTAGCAAATTGTCTAGGAAATTTGCACCGCGGAGTTCAAATTTACGGCTATGCAAATTTCCTGGGCCACCGGTAGTTTTTTACGAGAACAGTTCACTGATTCTTCTTTATCTTTCAGCAATTTTGGACTTTCGCAACGAAATGGACTTCTTTGTTCAAACAGCCGGCATGTTTGTGATAAAGGTGACTCATAGTCACTTGATAGCGTATTATGCGTGCGTTGACAGACGCTAGACGGTCCCTCAGACGGTCCCTTCTCCAAGTAAATTCAATCCTCAGATGGATTTCATTGGGGCCAGTTTTACTGGGTAAACGACTTTATCTGGGGTAGTGTAACCGCAGCTATCGAAAGCCAAGTTTCTCTCAGTTCCCAATGCAAATATTTCTGATAACCTGTAAATAGGTTACTTGTGTACTCAAGCTTATGCTAAGAAATATATTTTAAATGTTAATGATTCTTCTATGAGAAAACTGGAAAAAAACTTTCAAATTTCGCGCTATGCGATGCTTCAGCCAATCGCACAAGGTAAATAGATTGAATGAGTAACATGACGAAGTTTAACTTTCAAAATTGACACTTCCACGGGGGTATTGCTCTTGCTCGAGCTCTTATCCCAAGCATTTCTTAAACATATTAAAACAAAACTGAAAGCAATCAGTGTTTCAAAACCACTAATTGATTTTATTGCTATTCTACAAAGAATTGAAATTGCTCCTGAATTTGGCCGCGGAAGGAGCTGCCGAATGGTTTCCTTCTTGCAAACAAAGTCAATCCCGCATCAATTACCGTCGTTTTTCGTAAATTTTCATTTCGAAAATCAAGCACAAACAAAAGCATAAAAAGGCGTGGCATGTGACGCGGTTCTTTTTTTAATAAGAATGTTCAAGATCAAAAACGCGAAGACACTGCAAGGGCAAGAAAATTGGTGATACCCACACGGAAAAATGCAAAAGTCTCTGGTACACCGGTATTAGGCAGAAGAAGTTCCCTGCAGCGTCTCTAAACCTTTTCGCGGAAGTGATAACGTTGGAATACTACTAGCCACCAATCGTAGCCTACTCCCGCTACACTCACTAAATCATCTGTTTCAAGAAATTCGAAAATTGATGCCCAATAAAGATGCGTTGTAGCGGAATACACGAGAACACTGAGAATGGCTGTAGTGGATATAAAAGGGTCCTTTAGTCATCTTAGGTGTTGCCGATTTTTACCAAGTTCGCACAATGTGATTGAATGCCCGAGATTTCTTTTGTGAAAAAAGACAAACAATAGCCAGCTGTCAAATTCAAGTTATTCATTTTGTGTTGTGCATCAGATAGAACGTGCCGCTTGCATTAGACTGATATACAGGAGGGTAGTGTAACTTATTTCACTAGACAATCTCCAACATACTCTACTTATTTATTTCGTTACAATGGCTGAAAGGTGAGTGTTTTGCTGTATATCTGTTTTGGACTTGAATGCTTTTGTTTGCTTTCGTTTTCGCATCTCAACTGTGTTTTATCATACTTGTTTCACAGTTCAAGAAAACGTGCAAGAGCGAATAGTGAAGTCGGAGCTAAGGGTGAAAGCAAACGAATGGTGCTGAGTCCCACGGTATGTGAGCCTCATAAATCGGTCATGTGTACAGCAAATCTACATCTGTAGTGATTACAGTGTCACTATCTGCATTTTCCTCAAGGTGAACGTAAATCGGTCAGTGAGTGTTTCAACGCGCAAGAATATTTGAGCCGTTCCTGGCGGTATATTACTCCATTGTATATACATTGTACTTGTTGCATGCGGATCGAGTCACAGCTAGCTAACAGTTCTTTGTATTCTGTTTGCAGAAGACGTTGCTCTACACACTCTACGGTAAAATTAAAAACTCGCCAAAGAAAGCCTACGTTGCCAAGCAACTTCTCGTCGGCAAAAATGTAGACGAATTAACGAAGGAGCTGGGGGTGGCAAAGGCTACGGTACAGTTATACGGGATAGATTGCTTTGCTGCTGGATGGACCACGGCTTTGCTGCTGCATGGACCACGGAATGATGGCTGGATATTTACAAATCAAGAAGGAACAGTTCAGCATTATATGTGCCTGTATTAAAGCCAACAAAGACTTAAAGCTACGTACAATTAGGGATGACCTAAAGGCAGATTATTCGTATAATCAAATCCGTTTCGTGTTGGCTTGCCTTATTCGAGACTATGATGAATTGTGAACACAGCGCATTGCCGATCGACTTACACATTTTAGAAATTTTATAACTTTCTAGCTTTATCACCAGTTTAATAAAATGACCATGAAGGGGCCGGATCAGTTGAATTGTTTTAGTTAGTTCAAGGTTATGTTCGTTTCAGTGTCATTTTTGTGATTGCGGCGGAAATCATTGTGCGAATCGAGTCGTACCGGTGTCACAGGAAATTTGCACACCCTTGCTAATAAATGTTTTAAGTATTTCTTTAGACGTTTATTATCTTTACGCTGAGGCAGACATAGCAGAAGTCACCTAGGCATCTCATGTGCTTTAGGTTTACGGCGAAAACTTAGCGTTCCTTTTTGAACGCAAATTTGTGCCCAGCTATGCATTTTAGCTTGCAAAACGGAGTTTAATAACGATGCACATTTTAAAACTTCTTAATAACTTACAATGCAATGCAATACAATTCAAGATAATATCTACATTCAAAGGAGCATTGAGTTCCGAGGTTTTCGTAGCGTTCATGTTCTGTTACTGCTGTCAAAATCAAACTCGTTTGCTGGGAGGACGGCACCCGTTGCACATTCTAACTGGATTATTTCAAGATTCCCGCCAAATTCAATTATCGGGTCGGTACTTTGCGGCGGCTTTCAATTAGTGGTCTATTCAGTGGCCCGCTATTTACGCCTAACATTGCAAAGGAAAGCCAAGTAATTTCGAAATAAAATTATTCAAGAGCTAAGCAACTGTGACTACGTTTATACATAAACTATCGGCCGCGCGCTGGGCAATCCTTTATGTAGGACGACACGAATTTTTACCAAAAATACAATAGAATACAATAGAACGCAACACAATACAATAGAATACAATTTGGTAGCAATTCGTGTCGTTCTACATGAAGGGATGGCCGCGCGCTCGATTCAAATCACCTTAGAGAAATACAATGCAACACACAGGGAGTGCCGATTTATAAGGCTTCAGTAAAAGCGCTCAATTCAAATCACCTTAGACTATTATTAAGTAATAAAATTCATTTATTCGAAAAGACATGGGAGTGCCGAAATTTCCTATAAAGTTTCTGTAAGACTTCTACATATTTAATGAGTTGTTTTAGATCTCAATATTCGATTAACGCGTTTTTGATGTTAAGAATTTGGGATCACTCACGCTATCTAGTAAGCACGACTCGTTTCATAACAACGAGACTCAACTTTGTAAACGAGCTCGTTTTGTACAAAACGAAACGGGATCAGGCTCAACTTAAAACGAGGCTCAACTAACACGAGGCTCAACTTTTGTAAACAACGAACTCAACTTTTCAAACGAGGCTTTTCTTCAAATGAGGCTCATTTCAAGCTCGTTACTTTGCGGCGGCCTTTCGATTAGTGGTCTATTCAGTGGCCCGCTATGCACGCGCTAACATACTGACACAGCAAAACAATTTCAAAACATAAAGTATTCAAGAGATAAGAAACCTAAACTGTAAATGAGTATGTTACGTAACTTTAATTACGTAAATTTGACGCGCTTAATTCGGATAAGTAGGTAAGAAAACGATAGACTCTGGGAGGGGGTGCAAATTTCCTTAGCAAATTGTCTAGGAAATTTGCACCGCGGAGTTCAAATTTACGGCTATGCAAATTTCCTGGGCCACCGGTAGTTTTTTACGAGAACAGTTCACTGATTCTTCTTTATCTTTCAGCAATTTTGGACTTTCGCAACGAAATGGACTTCTTTGTTCAAACAGCCGGCATGTTTGTGATAAAGGTGACTCATAGTCACTTGATAGCGTATTATGCGTGCGTTGACAGACGCTAGACGGTCCCTCAGACGGTCCCTTCTCCAAGTAAATTCAATCCCCAGATGGATTTCATTGGGGCCAGTTTTACTGGCTAAACGACTTTATCTGGGGTAGTGTAACCGCAGCTATCGAAAGCCAAGTTTCTCTCAGTTCCCAATGCAAATATTTCTGATAACCTGTAAATAGGTTACTTGTGTACTCAAGCTTATGCTAAGAAATATATTTTAAATGTTAATGATTCTTCTATGAGAAAACTGGAAAAAAACTTTCAAATTTCGCGCTCTGGCATGCTTCAGCCAATCGCACAAGGTAAATAGATTGAATTAGTAACATGACGAAGTTTAACTTTCAAAATTGACACTTCCACGGGGGTATTGCTCTTGCTCGAGTTCTTATCCCAAGCATTTCTTAAACATATTAAATCAAAACTGAAAGCAATCAGTGTTTCAAAACCACTAATTGATTTTATTGCTATTCTACAAAGAATTGAAATTGCTCCTGAATTTGGCCGCGGAAGGAGCTGCCGAATGGTTTCCTTCTTGCAAACAAAATCAATCCCGCATCAATTAATGTCGTTTTTCGTAAATTTTCATTTCGAAAATCAAGCACAAACAAAAGCATAAAAAGGCGTGGCATATGACGCGGTTCTTTTTTTAATAAGAATGTTCAAGTTCAAAAACGCGAAGACACTGCAAGGGCAAGAAAATTGGTGATACCCACACGGAAAAATGCAAAAGTCTCTGGTACACCGGTATTAGGCAGAAGAAGTTCCCTGCAGCGTCTCTAAACCTTTTCGCGGAAGTGATAACGTTGGAATACTACTAGCCACCAATCGTAGCCTACTCCCGCTACACTCACTAAATCATCTGTTTCAAGAAATTCGAAAATTGATGCCCAATAAAGATGCGTTGTAGCGGAATACACGAGAACACTGAGAATGGCTGTAGTGGATGTAAAAGGGTCCTTTAGTAATCTTAGGTGTTGCCGATTTTTATCAAGTTCGCACAATGTGATTGGATGCCCGAGATTTCTTTTGTGAAAAAAGACAAACAATAGCCAGCTGTCAAATTCAAGTTATTCATTTTGTGTTGTGCATCAGATAGAACGTGCCGCTTGCATTAGACTGATATACAGGAGGGTAGTGTAACTTATTTGACTAGACAATCTCCAACATACTCTACTTATTTATTTCGTTACAATGGCTGAAAGGTGAGTGTTTTGCTGTATATCTGTTTTGGACTTGAATGCTTTTGTTTGCTTTCGTTTTCGCATCTCAACTGTGTTTTATCATACTTGTTTCACAGTTCAAGAAAACGTGCAAGAGCGAATAGTGAAGTCGGAGCTAAGGGTGAAAGCAAACGAATGGTGCTGAGTCCCACGGTATGTGAGCCTCATAAATCGGTCATGTGTACAGCAAATCTACATCTGTAGTGATTACAGTGTCACTGTCTGCATTTTCCTCAAGGTGAACGTAAATCGGTCAGTGAGTGTTTCAACGCGCAAGAATATTTGAGCCGTTCCTGGCGGTATATTACTCCATTGTATATACATTGTACTTGTTGCATGCGGATCGAGTCACAGCTAGCTAACAGTTCTTTGTATTCTGTTTGCAGAAGACGTTGCTCTACACACTCTACGGTAAAATTAAAAACTCGCCAAAGAAAGCCTACGTTGCCAAGCAACTTCTCGTCGGCAAAAATGTAGACGAATTAACGAAGGAGCTGGGGGTGGCAAAGGCTACGGTACAGTTATACGGGATAGATTGCTTTGCTGCTGGATGGACCACGGCTTTGCTGCTGCATGGACCACGGAATGATGGCTGGATATTTACAAATCAAGAAGGAACAGTTCAGCATTATATGTGCCTGTATTAAAGCCAACAAAGACTTAAAGCTACGTACAATTAGGGATGACCTAAAGGCAGATTATTCGTATAATCAAATCCGTTTCGTGTTGGCTTGCCTTATTCGAGACTATGATGAATTGTGAACACAGCGCATTGCCGATCGACTTACACATTTTAGAAATTTTATAACTTTCTAGCTTTATCACCAGTTTAATAAAATGACCATGAAGGGGCCGGATCAGTTGAATTGTTTTAGTTAGTTCAAGGTTATGTTCGTTTCAGTGTCATTTTTGTGATTGCGGCGGAAATCATTGTGCGAATCGAGTCGTACCGGTGTCACAGGAAATTTGCACACCCTTGCTAATAAATGTTTTAAGTATTTCTTTAGACGTTTATTATCTTTACGCTGAGGCAGACATAGCAGAAGTCACCTAGGCATCTCATGTGCTTTAGGTTTACGGCGAAAACTTAGCGTTCCTTTTTGAACGCAAATTTGTGCCCAGCTATGCATTTTAGCTTGCAAAACGGAGTTTAATAACGATGCACATTTTAAAACTTCTTAATAACTTACAATGCAATGCAATACAATTCAAGATAATATCTACATTCAAAGGAGCATTGAGTTCCGAGGTTTTCGTAGCGTTCATGTTCTGTTACTGCTGTCAAAATCAAACTCGTTTGCTGGGAGGACGGCACCCGTTGCACATTCTAACTGGATTATTTCAAGATTCCCGCCAAATTCAATTATCGGGTCGGTACTTTGCGGCGGCTTTCAATTAGTGGTCTATTCAGTGGCCCGCTATTTACGCCTAACATTGCAAAGGAAAGCCAAGTAATTTCGAAATAAAATTATTCAAGAGCTAAGCAACTGTGACTACGTTTATACATAAACTATCGGCCGCGCGCTGGGCAATCCTTTATGTAGGACGACACGAATTTTTACCAAAAATACAATAGAATACAATAGAACGCAACACAATACAATAGAATACAATTTGGTAGCAATTCGTGTCGTTCTACATGAAGGGATGGCCGCGCGCTCGATTCAAATCACCTTAGAGAAATACAATGCAACACACAGGGAGTGCCGATTTATAAGGCTTCAGTAAAAGCGCTCAATTCAAATCACCTTAGACTATTATTAAGTAATAAAATTCATTTATTCGAAAAGACATGGGAGTGCCGAAATTTCCTATAAAGTTTCTGTAAGACTTCTACATATTTAATGAGTTGTTTTAGATCTCAATATTCGATTAACGCGTTTTTGATGTTAAGAATTTGGGATCACTCACGCTATCTAGTAAGCACGACTCGTTTCATAACAACGAGACTCAACTTTGTAAACGAGCTCGTTTTGTACAAAACGAAACGGGATCAGGCTCAACTTAAAACGAGGCTCAACTAACACGAGGCTCAACTTTTGTAAACAACGAACTCAACTTTTCAAACGAGGCTTTTCTTCAAATGAGGCTCATTTCAAGCTCGTTACTTTGCGGCGGCCTTTCGATTAGTGGTCTATTCAGTGGCCCGCTATGCACGCGCTAACATACTGACACAGCAAAACAATTTCAAAACATAAAGTATTCAAGAGATAAGAAACCTAAACTGTAAATGAGTATGTTACGTAACTTTAATTACGTAAATTTGACGCGCTTAATTCGGATAAGTAGGTAAGAAAACGATAGACTCTGGGAGGGGGTGCAAATTTCCTTAGCAAATTGTCTAGGAAATTTGCACCGCGGAGTTCAAATTTACGGCTATGCAAATTTCCTGGGCCACCGGTAGTTTTTTACGAGAACAGTTCACTGATTCTTCTTTATCTTTCAGCAATTTTGGACTTTCGCAACGAAATGGACTTCTTTGTTCAAACAGCCGGCATGTTTGTGATAAAGGTGACTCATAGTCACTTGATAGCGTATTATGCGTGCGTTGACAGACGCTAGACGGTCCCTCAGACGGTCCCTTCTCCAAGTAAATTCAATCCCCAGATGGATTTCATTGGGGCCAGTTTTACTGGCTAAACGACTTTATCTGGGGTAGTGTAACCGCAGCTATCGAAAGCCAAGTTTCTCTCAGTTCCCAATGCAAATATTTCTGATAACCTGTAAATAGGTTACTTGTGTACTCAAGCTTATGCTAAGAAATATATTTTAAATGTTAATGATTCTTCTATGAGAAAACTGGAAAAAAACTTTCAAATTTCGCGCTCTGGCATGCTTCAGCCAATCGCACAAGGTAAATAGATTGAATTAGTAACATGACGAAGTTTAACTTTCAAAATTGACACTTCCACGGGGGTATTGCTCTTGCTCGAGTTCTTATCCCAAGCATTTCTTAAACATATTAAATCAAAACTGAAAGCAATCAGTGTTTCAAAACCACTAATTGATTTTATTGCTATTCTACAAAGAATTGAAATTGCTCCTGAATTTGGCCGCGGAAGGAGCTGCCGAATGGTTTCCTTCTTGCAAACAAAATCAATCCCGCATCAATTAATGTCGTTTTTCGTAAATTTTCATTTCGAAAATCAAGCACAAACAAAAGCATAAAAAGGCGTGGCATATGACGCGGTTCACGGTTCATGACGCGGTTTACGGCTATGCAAATTTCCTGGGCCACCGGTAGTTTTTTACGAGAACAGTTCACTGATTCTTCTTTATCTTTCAGCAATTTTGGACTTTCGCAACGAAATGGACTTCTTTGTTCAAACAGCCGGCATGTTTGTGATAAAGGTGACTCATAGTCACTTGATAGCGTATTATGCGTGCGTTGACAGACGCTAGACGGTCCCTCAGACGGTCCCTTCTCCAAGTAAATTCAATCCCCAGATGGATTTCATTGGGGCCAGTTTTACTGGCTAAACGACTTTATCTGGGGTAGTGTAACCGCAGCTATCGAAAGCCAAGTTTCTCTCAGTTCCCAATGCAAATATTTCTGATAACCTGTAAATAGGTTACTTGTGTACTCAAGCTTATGCTAAGAAATATATTTTAAATGTTAATGATTCTTCTATGAGAAAACTGGAAAAAAACTTTCAAATTTCGCGCTCTGGCATGCTTCAGCCAATCGCACAAGGTAAATAGATTGAATTAGTAACATGACGAAGTTTAACTTTCAAAATTGACACTTCCACGGGGGTATTGCTCTTGCTCGAGTTCTTATCCCAAGCATTTCTTAAACATATTAAATCAAAACTGAAAGCAATCAGTGTTTCAAAACCACTAATTGATTTTATTGCTATTCTACAAAGAATTGAAATTGCTCCTGAATTTGGCCGCGGAAGGAGCTGCCGAATGGTTTCCTTCTTGCAAACAAAATCAATCCCGCATCAATTAATGTCGTTTTTCGTAAATTTTCATTTCGAAAATCAAGCACAAACAAAAGCATAAAAAGGCGTGGCATATGACGCGGTTCTTTTTTTAATAAGAATGTTCAAGTTCAAAAACGCGAAGACACTGCAAGGGCAAGAAAATTGGTGATACCCACACGGAAAAATGCAAAAGTCTCTGGTACACCGGTATTAGGCAGAAGAAGTTCCCTGCAGCGTCTCTAAACCTTTTCGCGGAAGTGATAACGTTGGAATACTACTAGCCACCAATCGTAGCCTACTCCCGCTACACTCACTAAATCATCTGTTTCAAGAAATTCGAAAATTGATGCCCAATAAAGATGCGTTGTAGCGGAATACACGAGAACACTGAGAATGGCTGTAGTGGATGTAAAAGGGTCCTTTAGTAATCTTAGGTGTTGCCGATTTTTATCAAGTTCGCACAATGTGATTGGATGCCCGAGATTTCTTTTGTGAAAAAAGACAAACAATAGCCAGCTGTCAAATTCAAGTTATTCATTTTGTGTCGTGCATCAGATAGAACGTGCCGCTTGCATTAGACTGATATACAGGAGGGTAGTGTAACTTATTTCACTAGACAATCTCCAACATACTCTACTTATTTATTTCGTTACAATGGCTGAAAGGTGAGTGTTTTGCTGTATATCTGTTTTGGACTTGAATGCTTTTGTTTGCTTTCGTTTTCGCATCTCAACTGTGTTTTATCATACTTGTTTCACAGTTCAAGAAAACGTGCAAGAGCGAATAGTGAAGTCGGAGCTAAGGGTGAAAGCAAACGAATGGTGCTGAGTCCCACGGTATGTGAGCCTCATAAATCGGTCATGTGTACAGCAAATCTACATCTGTAGTGATTACAGTGTCACTATCTGCATTTTCCTCAAGGTGAACGTAAATCGGTCAGTGAGTGTTTCAACGCGCAAGAATATTTGAGCCGTTCCTGGCGGTATATTACTCCATTGTATATACATTGTACTTGTTGCATGCGGATCGAGTCACAGCTAGCTAACAGTTCTTTGTATTCTGTTTGCAGAAGACGTTGCTCTACACACTCTACGGTAAAATTAAAAACTCGCCAAAGAAAGCCTACGTTGCCAAGCAACTTCTCGTCGGCAAAAATGTAGACGAATTAACGAAGGAGCTGGGGGTGGCAAAGGCTACGGTACAGTTATACGGGATAGATTGCTTTGCTGCTGGATGGACCACGGCTTTGCTGCTGCATGGACCACGGAATGATGGCTGGATATTTACAAATCAAGAAGGAACAGTTCAGCATTATATGTGCCTGTATTAAAGCCAACAAAGACTTAAAGCTACGTACAATTAGGGATGACCTAAAGGCAGATTATTCGTATAATCAAATCCGTTTCGTGTTGGCTTGCCTTATTCGAGACTATGATGAATTGTGAACACAGCGCATTGCCGATCGACTTACACATTTTAGAAATTTTATAACTTTCTAGCTTTATCACCAGTTTAATAAAATGACCATGAAGGGGCCGGATCAGTTGAATTGTTTTAGTTAGTTCAAGGTTATGTTCGTTTCAGTGTCATTTTTGTGATTGCGGCGGAAATCATTGTGCGAATCGAGTCGTACCGGTGTCACAGGAAATTTGCACACCCTTGCTAATAAATGTTTTAAGTATTTCTTTAGACGTTTATTATCTTTACGCTGAGGCAGACATAGCAGAAGTCACCTAGGCATCTCATGTGCTTTAGGTTTACGGCGAAAACTTAGCGTTCCTTTTTGAACGCAAATTTGTGCCCAGCTATGCATTTTAGCTTGCAAAACGGAGTTTAATAACGATGCACATTTTAAAACTTCTTAATAACTTACAATGCAATGCAATACAATTCAAGATAATATCTACATTCAAAGGAGCATTGAGTTCCGAGGTTTTCGTAGCGTTCATGTTCTGTTACTGCTGTCAAAATCAAACTCGTTTGCTGGGAGGACGGCACCCGTTGCACATTCTAACTGGATTATTTCAAGATTCCCGCCAAATTCAATTATCGGGTCGGTACTTTGCGGCGGCTTTCAATTAGTGGTCTATTCAATGGCACGCCTAACATTGCAAAGGAAAGCCAAGTAATTTCGAAATAAAATTATTCAAGAGCTAAGCAACTGTGACTACGTTTATACATAAACTATCGGCCGCGCGCTGGGCAATCCTTTATGTAGGACGACACGAATTTTTACCAAAAATACAATAGAATACAATAGAACGCAACACAATACAATAGAATACAATTTGGTAGCAATTCGTGTCGTTCTACATGAAGGGATGGCCGCGCGCTCGATTCAAATCACCTTAGAGAAATACAATGCAACACACAGGGAGTGCCGATTTATAAGGCTTCAGTAAAAGCGCTCAATTCAAGTCACCTTAGACTATTATTAAGTAATAGAATTCATTTATTCGAAAAGACATGGGAGTGCCGAAATTTCCTATAAAGTTTCTGTAAGACTTCTACATATTTAATGAGTTGTTTTAGATCTCAATATTCGATTAACGCGTTTTTGATGTTAAGAATTTGGGATCACTCACGCTATCTAGTAATCACGACTCGTTTCATAACAACGAGACTCAACTTTGTAAACGAG
Organism: Actinernus sp. WN-2022; assembly: GCA_030867875.1. Taxonomy (NCBI): domain Eukaryota; kingdom Metazoa; phylum Cnidaria; class Anthozoa; order Actiniaria; family Actinernidae; genus Actinernus; species Actinernus sp. WN-2022. The sequence continues at coordinate 416,048 of JAOWCC010000164.1, forward strand.
CTCGTTTTGTACAAAACGAAACGGGATCAGGCTCAACTTAAAACGAGGCTCAACTAACACGAGGCTCAACTTTTGTAAACAACGAACTCAACTTTTCAAACGAGGCTTTTCTTCAAATGAGGCTCATTTCAAGCTCGTTACTTTGCGGCGGCCTTTCGATTAGTGGTCTATTCAGTGGCCCGCTATGCACGCGCTAACATACTGACACAGCAAAACAATTTCAAAACATAAAGTATTCAAGAGATAAGAAACCTAAACTGTAAATGAGTATGTTACGTAACTTTAATTACGTAAATTTCACGCGCTTAATTCGGATAAGTAGGTAAGAAAACGATAGACTCTGGGAGGGGGTGCAAATTTCCTTAGCAAATTGTCTAGGAAATTTGCACCGCGGAGTTCAAATTTACGGCTATGCAAATTTCCTGGGCCACCGGTAGTTTTTTACGAGAACAGTTCACTGATTCTTCTTTATCTTTCAGCAATTTTGGAGTTTCGCAACGAAATGGACTTCTTTGTTCAAACAGCCGGCATGTTTGTGATAAAGGTGACTCATAGTCACTTGATAGCGTATTATGCGTGCGTTGACAGACGCTAGACGGTCCCTCAGACGGTCCCTTCTCCAAGTAAATTCAATCCCCAGATGGATTTCATTGGGGCCAGTTTTACTGGCTAAACGACTTTATCTGGGGTAGTGTAACCGCAGCTATCGAAAGCCAAGTTTCTCTCAGTTCCCAATGCAAATATTTCTGATAACCTGTAAATAGGTTACTTGTGTACTCAAGCTTATGCTAAGAAATATATTTTAAATGTTAATGATTCTTCTATGGGAAAACTGGAAAAAAACTTTCAAATTTCGCGCTCTGGGATGCTTCAGCCAATCGCACAAGGTAAATAGATTGAATTAGTAACATGACGAAGTTTAACTTTCAAAATTGACACTTCCACGGGGGTATTGCTCTTGCTCGAGTTCTTATCCCAAGCATTTCTTAAACATATTAAATCAAAACTGAAAGCAATCAGTGTTTCAAAACCACTAATTGATTTTATTGCTATTCTACAAAGAATTGAAATTGCTCCTGAATTTGGCCGCGGAAGGAGCTGCCGAATGGTTTCCTTCTTGCAAACAAAATCAATCCCGCATCAATTACCGTCATTTTTCGTAAATTTTCATTTCGAAAATCAAGCACAAACAAAAGCATAAAAAGGCGTGGCATATGACGCGTTCTTTTTTTAATAAGAATGTTCAAGATCAAAAACGCGAAGACACTGCAAGGGCAAGAAAATTGGTGATACCCACACGGAAAAATGCAAAAGTCTCTGGTACACCGGTATTAGGCAGAGGAAGTTCCCTGCAGCGTCTCTAAACCTTTTCGCGGAAGTGATAACGTTGGAATACTACTAGCCACCAATCGTAGCCTACTCCCGCTACACTCACTAAATCATCTGTTTCAAGAAATTCGAAAATTGATGCCCAATAAAGATGCGTTGTAGCGGAATACACGAGAACACTGAGAATGGCTGTAGTGGATATAAAAGGGTCCTTTAGTAATCTTAGGTGTTGCCGATTTTTACCAAGTTCGCACAATGTGATTGAATGCCCGAGATTTCTTTTGTGAAAAAAGACAAACAATAGCCAGCTGTCAAATTCAAGTTATTCATTTTGTGTCGTGCATCAGATAGAACGTGCCACTTGCATTAGACTGATATACAGGAGGGTAGTGTAACTTATTTCACTAGACAATCTCCAACATACTCTACTTATTTATTTCGTTACAATGGCTGAAAGGTGAGTGTTTTGCTGTATATCTGTTTTGGACTTGAATGCTTTTGTTTGCTTTCGTTTTCGCATCTCAACTGTGTTTTATCATACTTGTTTCACAGTTCAAGAAAACGTGCAAGAGCGAATAGTGAAGTCGGAGCTAAGGGTGAAAGCAAACGAATGGTGCTGAGTCCCACGGTATGTGAGCCTCATAAATCGGTCATGTGTACAGCAAATCTACATCTGTAGTGATTACAGTGTCACTGTCTGCATTTTCCTCAAGGTGAACGTAAATCGGTCAGTGAGTGTTTCAACGCGCAAGAATATTTGAGCCGTTCCTGGCGTTATATTACTCCATAGTATATACATTGTACTTGTTGCATGCGGATCGAGTCACAGCTAGCTAACAGTTCTTTGTATTCTGTTTGCAGAAGACGTTGCTCTACACACTCTACGGTAAAATTAAAAACTCGCCAAAGAAAGCCTACGTTGCCAAGCAACTTCTCGTCGGCAAAAATGTAGACGAATTAACGAAGGAGCTGGGGGTGGCAAAGGCTACGGTACAGTTATACGGGATAGATTGCTTTGCTGCTGGATGGACCACGGCTTTGCTGCTGCATGGACCACGGAATGATGGCTGGATATTTACAAATCAAGAAGGAACAGTTCAGCATTATATGTGCCTGTATTAAAGCCAACAAAGACTTAAAGCTACGTACAATTAGGGATGACCTAAAGGCAGATTATTCGTATAATCAAATCCGTTTCGTGTTGGCTTGCCTTATTCGAGACTATGATGAATTGTGAACACAGCGCATTGCCGATCGACTTACACATTTTAGAAATTTTATAACTTTCTAGCTTTATCACCAGTTTAATAAAATGACCATGAAGGGGCCGGATCAGTTGAATTGTTTTAGTTAGTTCAAGGTTATGTTCGTTTCAGTGTCATTTTTGTGATTGCGGCGGAAATCATTGTGCGAATCGAGTCGTACCGGTGTCACAGGAAATTTGCACACCCTTGCTAATAAATGTTTTAAGTATTTCTTTAGACGTTTATTATCTTTACGCTGAGGCAGACATAGCAGAAGTCACCTAGGCATCTCATGTGCTTTAGGTTTACGGCGAAAACTTAGCGTTCCTTTTTGAACGCAAATTTGTGCCCAGCTATGCATTTTAGCTTGCAAAACGGAGTTTAATAACGATGCACATTTTAAAACTTCTTAATAACTTACAATGCAATGCAATACAATTCAAGATAATATCTACATTCAAAGGAGCATTGAGTTCCGAGGTTTTCGTAGCGTTCATGTTCTGTTACTGCTGTCAAAATCAAACTCGTTTGCTGGGAGGACGGCACCCGTTGCACATTCTAACTGGATTATTTCAAGATTCCCGCCAAATTCAATTATCGGGTCGGTACTTTGCGGCGGCTTTCAATTAGTGGTCTATTCAATGGCACGCCTAACATTGCAAAGGAAAGCCAAGTAATTTCGAAATAAAATTATTCAAGAGCTAAGGAACTGTGACTACGTTTATACATAAACTATCGGCCGCGCGCTGGGCAATCCTTTATGTAGGACGACACGAATTTTTACCAAAAATACAATAGAATACAATAGAACGCAACACAATACAATAGAATACAATTTGGTAGCAATTCGTGTCGTTCTACATGAAGGGATGGCCGCGCGCTCGATTCAAATCACCTTAGAGAAATACAATGCAACACACAGGGAGTGCCGATTTAAAAGGCTTCAGTAAAAGCGCTCAATTCAAGTCACCTTAGACTATTATTAAGTAATAAAATTCATTTATTCGAAAAGACATGGGAGTGCCGAAATTTCCTATAAAGTTTCTGTAAGACTTCTACATATTTAATGAGTTGTTTTAGATCTCAATATTCGATTAACGCGTTTTTGATGTTAAGAATTTGGGATCACTCACGCTATCTAGTAATCACGACTCGTTTCATAACAACGAGACTCAACTTTGTAAACGAGCTCGTTTTGTACAAAACGAAACGGGTCAGGCTCAACTTAAAACGAGGCTCAACTAACACGAGGCTCAACTTTTGTAAACAACGAACTCAACTTTTCAAACGAGGCTTTTCTTCAAATGAGGCTCATTTCAAGCTCGTTACTTTGCGGCGGCCTTTCGATTAGTGGTCTATTCAGTGGCCCGCTATGCACGCGCTAACATACTGACACAGCAAAACAATTTCAAAACATAAAGTATTCAAGAGATAAGAAACCTAAACTGTAAATGAGTATGTTACGTAACTTTAATTACGTAAATTTGACGCGCTTAATTCGGATAAGTAGGTAAGAAAACGATAGACTCTGGGAGGGGGTGCAAATTTCCTTAGCAAATTGTCTAGGAAATTTGCACCGCGGAGTTCAAATTTACGGCTATGCAAATTTCCTGGGCCACCGGTAGTTTTTTACGAGAACAGTTCACTGATTCTTCTTTATCTTTCAGCAATTTTGGACTTTCGCAACGAAATGGACTTCTTTGTTCAAACAGCCGGCATGTTTGTGATAAAGGTGACTCATAGTCACTTGATAGCGTATTATGCGTGCGTTGACAGACGCTAGACGGTCCCTCAGACGGTCCCTTCTCCAAGTAAATTCAATCCCCAGATGGATTTCATTGGGGCCAGTTTTACTGGCTAAACGACTTTATCTGGGGTAGTGTAACCGCAGCTATCGAAAGCCAAGTTTCTCTCAGTTCCCAATGCAAATATTTCTGATAACCTGTAAATAGGTTACTTGTGTACTCAAGCTTATGCTAAGAAATATATTTTAAATGTTAATGATTCTTCTATGGGAAAACTGGAAAAAAACTTTCAAATTTCGCGCTATGGGATGCTTCAGCCAATCGCACAAGGTAAATAGATTGAATTAGTAACATGACGAAGTTTAACTTTCAAAATTGACACTTCCACGGGGGTATTGCTCTTGCTCGAGTTCTTATCCCAAGCATTTCTTAAACATATTAAATCAAAACTGAAAGCAATCAGTGTTTCAAAACCACTAATTGATTTTATTGCTATTCTACAAAGAATTGAAATTGCTCCTAAATTTGGCCGCGGAAGGAGCTGCCGAATGGTTTCCTTCTTGCAAACAAAATCAATCCCGCATCAATTACCGTCGTTTGTCGTAAATTTTCATTTCGAAAATCAAGCACAAACAAAAGCATAAAAAGGCGTGGCATATGACGCGGTTCTTTTTTTAATAAGAATGTTCAAGATCAAAAACGCGAAGACACTGCAAGGGCAAGAAAATTGGTGATACCCACACGGAAAAATGCAAAAGTCTCTGGTACACCGGTATTAGGCAGAAGAAGTTCCCTGCAGCGTCTCTAAACCTTTTCGCGGAAGTGATAACGTTGGAATACAACTAGCCACCAATCGTAGCCTACTCCAGCTACACTCACAAAAGCATCTGTTTCAAGAAATTCGAAAATTGGTGCCCAATAAAGATGCGTGGTAGCGGAATACACGAGAACACTGAGAATGGCTGCAGTGGTTATAAAAGGGTCCTTTAGTAATCTAAGGTGTTGCCGATTTTTACCAAGTTCGCACAATGTGATTGGATGCCCGAGATTTGTTTTGTGAAAAAAGACAAACAATAGCCAGCTGTCAAATTCAAGTTATTCATTTTGTGTTGTGCATCAGATAGAACGTGCCGCTTGCATTAGACTGATATACAGGAGGGTAGTGTCACTTATTTTACTAGACAATCTCGAACACACTCTACTTATTTATTTCGTTACAATGGCTGAAAGGTGAGTGTTTTGCTGTATATCTGTTTTGGACTTGAATGCTTTTGTTTGCTTTCGTTTTCGCATCTCAACTGTGTTTTATCATATTTGTTTCACAGTTCAAGAAAACGTGCAAGAGCGAATAGTGAAGTCGGAGCTAAGGGTGAAAGTAAACGAATGGTGCTGAGTCCCACGGTATGTGAGCCTCATAAATCGGTCATGTGTACAGCAAATCTACATCTGTAGTGATTACAGTGTCACTGTCTGCATTTTCCTCAAGGTGAACGTAAATCGGTCAGTGAGTGTTTTAACGCGCAAGAATATTTGAGCCGTTCCTGGCGGTATATTACTCCATAGTATACTTGTAGCATGCGGATCGAGTCACAGCTAGCTAACAGTTCTTTGTATTCTGTTTGCAGAAGACGTTGCTCTACAGAGTCTACGGTAAAATTAAAAACTCGCCAACGAAAGCCTACGTTGCCAAGCAACTTCTCGTCGGCAAAAATGTCGACGAATTAACGAAGGAGCTGGGGGTGGCAAAGGCGACGGTACAGTTATACGGGATAGATTGCTTTGCTGCTGGATTCCCCATGGACCACGGAATAATGGCTGGATATTTAGAAATCAAGAAGGAACAGTTCAGCGTTATATGTGCCTGTATCAGATCTAACAAAGACGTAAAGCTACGTACAATTAGGGATGACCTAAAGGCAGATTATTCGTATAATTAAATCCGTTTCGTGTTGGCTAGCCTTATTCGAGACTATGATGAATTGTGAACACAGCGCATTGCCGATCGACTTACACATTTTAGCACAGGCGGTCCATCTGTTTATAACTTTCTAGCTTTACCACCAGTTTAATAAAATGACCATGAAGGGGCCGGGTCAGTTGAATTGTTTTAGTTAGTTCAAGGTTATGTTCGTTTCAGTGTCATTTTTGTGATTGCGGCGGAAATCATTGTGCGAATCGAGTCGTACCGGTGTCACAGGAAATTTGCACACCCTTGCTAATAAATGTTTTAAGTATTTCTTTAGACGTTTATTATCTTTACGCTGAGGCAGACATATCGCCCCATGTAAGGACATCCAGAATCCGTCATCCGCGATTTTTTCGGCTTGACATCCTGCATCCATCGGCTAGGCATCCAGCATCCGCCGATAAGCATCCAGCATCCAGCCACAAGCGGCATCCGTATTTTTACAGTCAGGGGAAACCCGATATTATCTGCCGACCGCCGACTGGGAGAGACGTTTCGTTTTCTTCGTTTTACGGCCAAATCTGACGACTAGCACCTTGCTCTAGTGCAGTTGATTATTGATTGGATTTCTGTCGCGACAGAAGCCACTTCTGACACTTCACTGCACTAGGCGAAAGGGCAAGGACGTGATTGGGTCAGAAATCATTTTAATTGACATGTTGAAACATGTCAATCATGAAATCCTCGTGGTTGAAGAACTCTCATCGATGCTTTCCGATCGAACTGCTTGGCTCGTGTCACTCGTGCTGTTTCTTCTTCTGTTTCTTTCTTGTATTCCGATTTCCCCACTCTTTCGAGACTGCAGACGAATCAGAAAGTCATGGGAAAGCGTAAGCGTCCCGATCGTTCGAGGTAAATGATGATAAATCTTCAGTTTTAATGTGCTCTTGAGTCTTGTCTTGACCTTTGAGACCTAGGTTTTTAGGCGGACATTATATGGTTGAACTTTATGAATCTATTGCTCTTTTCCTGGATTGGTTTACAAGGAGTCGCAGTCCCCGAGGTCGAAAGACTGAAAAGACCAGTCAAGATAACAAGCAATCGAGGTAAAGTAGTAAAGGTTTCTTGTATTGGACGTATATATTAATTTATACATGCCGATCCTCCTGTGACCGGCAACCGCCGTTGGCTCGCGCGCCTTAGAATATCTTCGACTTATCTTATACCTGTTTACAGTAGCTATAAATCTTTATTTTCAATGGTTTTCACTTATTATTTATTTATTTTACAAACTGCAACAAAATCGAACAAAAGGTTTTACTTCATTTCTCATTCAATATTTTTTGTTTCGATTTTGTTAATATTTACAAAATAATTACATAGACGCCCTGGCACCGCAGGTAGCAGGAGCTAATCTAAGCGGGCCAAGAGTATTTATTTTATTTTGTTATTGTTGTTATTATCATTGTATAATATGTATATCTCTTGGTGACTGCCAGGATTCATCACGTGATCATAACATGTTGCCATGACTATGCCTACTTTTCAATTTATGGGTGGTAAATATGTAGTCAACTCTTTAGGAATTGATGCAGTTTTGTGAATAATATATCTAACCCTATTTTTTTCTCTTGGTACATTTTCCAGGTCCAAACATGCTTCATCATCCTTGAATAGGAGAGATGATAGTTCACCTGAGCCAGTTAGAAGGTGCTTACATTTTACAATATTATTATTTGCATTATTTGTGTTATTGTGAAAACAAAAAATATAGTAATCCTTTTTTTTTACTTTTGGTACATTCTCCAGGTCCAAACATGCTTCATCATCCTTGAATAGGAGAGATGATAGTTCACCTGAGCCAGTTAGAAGGTGCTTACATTTTACAATATTATTATTTGCATTATTTGTGTTATTGTGAAAACAAAAAATATAGTAATCCTATTTTTTTACTTTTGGTACATTCTCCAGGTCCAAACATGCTTCATCATCCTTGAATAGGAGAGATGATAGTTCACCTGAGCCAGTTAGAAGGTGCTTACATTTTACAATATTATTATTTGCATTATTTGTGTTATTGTGAAAACAAAAAATATAGTAATCCTATTTTTTTACTTTTGGTACATTCTCCAGGTCCAAACATGCTTCATCATCCTTGAATAGGAGAGATGATAGTTCACCTGAGCCAGTTAGAAGGTGCTTACATTTTACAATATTATTATTTGCATTATTTGTGTTATTGTGAAAACAAAAAATATAGTAATCCTATTTTTTTACTTTTGGTACATTCTCTAGGTCCAAACATGCTTCATCATCCTTGAATAGGAGAGATGATAGTTCACCTGAGCCAGTTAGAAGGTGCTTACATTTTACAATATTATTATTTGCATTATTTGTGTTATTGTGAAAACAAAAAATATAGTAATCCTATTTTTTTACTTTTGGTACATTCTCCAGGTCCAAACATGCTTCATCATCCTTGAATAGGAGAGATGATAGTTCACCTGAGCCAGTTAGAAGGTAAGATAGTTTAACAATTCACAGTGGAACCTTGATTTCAAAATGCTTTGATTGATCTAACAATGCTATCCCTATTATGATTACATTTCTTGTCGATTTCTTGGTGTCCCAGCAGCAATGTTTTGCTCTGGAAATCCTTATATAACAAGAGTTGGTCAAAATGATGCCCTGACTTTACAACACAGTTTTGCTGCCCTGTGGCATATCATAAAATGAGGGTTCCATTTTACAATGATAATAAAACAATATTTGTTTTCAAGTTGATTGAAATAGTTTGTGATGTTTTATTATCACATGTACACCTTTCCAGATTCAAGTGGAACATCCTCTTTCTAGAATAGCAACTATTGTTTGAGGGGGCAGGGCTTGAATCACTTTTAACTTTGACTTTTTCCACTTTGGTAATTGATTTGCATGATTTCTGTCAAGATCAAGACACTTATCTTTGCCATTACTGAAAAAGATATATTCTTTGCCAAGCAAATCAGGGCAAGAATCAAACATTGCAGTTCTAGAAATTGACTTCAGTAAGACTGGATGAGTATACCAACTGCACAATTGTTTTTATGATTCATTTTGTAGTAATTCCAGCCATGTAACAGCAAGCCAGGGAGCTTTCTGGTCCAAACCATCAGTTAGTCACTTGTCAAGGTAATGAATTAGCCACAATTTGTTTAAAATGTAAAGGCCATCAAATGCACACTGAGAATGCCACTTTTGTATAAATCCTATCCCTCCTTTGACTCTTTGTTTCGACCTTTTTAATTTCATTAGGAAGGAATTATCAGAACAAAGCAAGCTTCACCCAAAGAAGTTAATGACCATGGACATGTTTATAACGAAACAAGGTATTTTCAAATGCTGTTTGCAATAATACCAGTAACGGAATGTTTATTTAGGATCAGTAAAGGAGATAATTGGTACTGATACGTACTGATACATTTTCATTGGCCAGCTCCTTGCGTAACTGTTTGCCGTGAGGGAAGGTCAGCAATGAGTCAGAGGAATTAATTAACTCACATTGTGAAAAGGGCCAAACAGCAGGGGGCAAAACACGATTCACTGTTCTGTTGCTCGTTGGCACTTAGCGAGAGCTATATCAGTAAGAGAAATAAAGGTACCACTGTATTAGCATTTTCGTGTGATATGAAATATATTATTTAAATCTGATCGCATCTGTCGACATTTGCTCAATAACAGAAGCAGAACCATCGAGTTGTATTCTTTTGATTTTGAGAGATAAAGTTAAACTAAAAAGGTTATGTTGTTTTCTATCTAAAGCTCAAGAAGCTCGTGTGTCTGGCAATGAATTTCATGTCTCTCCTCTGGAATTTAGTGCTAAGCCTGAACTGCGAAAAGAGAAAGGTATGTGAAAAGTATGTATTGTTGATATTGTCTGTTTTAGTTGTTGCTTATCTTTGACTTGCGGCACGTGCACTACAGTTTTTGTCTTGATTCAATTTCCATTTTAAAATCAAACGCAAATGTTCTGTAGATTCTGTAGTCTGTCTGAACAAGCTTGCAATGGCGGCTGAGGATAGGAATCTACATGTATGATTTCCGTTTGACGCGCGGGCGCCCTGTGCCAAAATTCAGAATCCTTTTTGCATTCTAAAGAATTTTCTAAAGGTATAAGTGATTGTAATTGATGTAATTCCCTTTTACTAATCAACTTGCTTTGTTTGTAAGGCGTCGAAGCCGATTTACCAGATGCTCTGAGGATCAAAATACTCATGAATCCTCCAGATGAACATGGTAACTATCCGACAGACAAGAAAAGACAATGGTATTTGAGCACTCCTGAAATCGGCGGCCTGAAACTTGCTGCAACCATTAAACTATGGAAAGAATATTTTAAAACAAATCATCATCTGAAAGTGTGTTACCACGATGGCGAGGAATTAATGGAAATAGTGAATGATCGGGACATAAGGGAAGCATGTATGCACTTCAAAGACTGTTACTGTCGTTATGAAAACTACCAGCAGTTCTTGAAACTCTATGTAAGCGAAAAACTCCAGGATGCTGCAACCGCTGTACAGATGCAAAAGATCACAATGAATAAAGGAACGGCGAAGACAGCAGGCCAACTCTATGAGTCCTATGAGAGTGCAACTACTTCGACGCAGAGAATCGATGATACCAACGAAGGAAGAAATAGAAAAAATGAAGACAAGAGACTCGACCGAATGAAATGCAAGATCGATAGAAAGTTCAACGCACAAGAGAATAAAGCGGAAGTCATTGATAAACTGTCAGTGAAGTGCTTGAACTGTCGGACTGTCGTTAAATTGGGAAGAGCGTACATGGTCCATAACTTCATTAAGCATTACAACAGGTGCAGCGGCAAATCTACTTCCACTGAAACAAGTAGGCAAGGGAGTATTTCAAGCCTCTTTTTGGCAATGACTGCCATTGCTCAGAACGTGTCTTCCAAAGCAAAGGAAATGGACGCAGAGTGTGATAGATTACTGTCCAACGAAGTTGAACCACTCTGTGCTCTAGCAATAAAGGACTTGAAAAAAAGGCTAGAAGAGATCATCAAAGCGCCAGTCCGCCTTGAAGCATTGGCTACGGAACTGATTTCACTGAGTGAAGAAATCAGCGCAGAGGGGGATAATCAAGTTCTGGATATGTGCCTGGACGACTTGTTTGACGCTGGCAAAATTCGCAGGAACACAAATGAAGATGAGTCTGATGCTGAGGAATCTGTCGAGAAGGCGTCGTCAGTGGACAACAGTTGACTATATCATCAGCATAAGTCGCAAGTAGAAATGCTTCTTGATTTCGAAAAATTGGACGAGGCAGCAACTATGTTTACGTTTCTTACAGCTTCTGGCATTCTTCCAGAAACGCACGTTTTCTACCAGCAAGTTCATGCATTTTGTGCAAATGCCCTGGGAGTTATTGAGGAGCAAACAATGACCAAATTGTACCCAGCATTGACTCGCCTGCAACATGCCATCCAATTCAATTGCAAGCCTCTGGCATCGTACCTGTTATCCGGTCGAGGGAAGCACGGGCAGGGGAGAAACCATTTCCAAACACCACAGGAATATGTAGCAACACACAATTTTAGTTTTCTCCATCCTCGGACTGTCACAAAAAATTCGCCACCTGCGAACATACTAAGTGAAGTTATTGTAGAAGACGTACAAATATGTATCCAGATGTGCTCTGACAAAGAATGCATGAAGATCGAAAATGAACACGTCTGCGGCTACTTAACTTGCCTTTCAACAGATGAAATGGCGCTAAAGCCAGCCATCGAGTACGCTTCGTCTCATGGCCTAGTTGGTCTAGTGGAACCCCAGTGTCTGACTCCTCGAAATGTGGAAGAGCTCATTGAAAAGCCTAGTGAGGAAATAATAAAGTACTTGGAAACGCAAGGCTTTGTCACACAAGCGAGAGAGGTGAGGGCTGCATCCCTAGACGGAAAGGTTGATTTCCCTATTGGAGTATACTACTGTGGCAACAAAGGCAACGCTAAATACGTAGAACGTGTTTATGAAGACATCTTAAGAACAGCACAAAAATGTTCAAGTTGTTTGGTTTCTGAATCGGAGTGCGATTTCCATTGCTTGGAATGCTTTCACGATAAGTCGTTGTGTGACCAATGTTCTGCAGTGGGATATGTTGACTGGCATCCTCTCCTTCGTCCTTGTTACTCATGTATTGAAAACCAAGAGGTATGTAAGCGACTATCGAATGTTGGTTGGTCAACGGACTGCGACGCGAAGCAAAAAGCATTCATGAAAATCATGCTAAGCAATGTCGACAAGTATCCGTACCAGGTACCTCTGCCAGATTGCCCGCACAATATAAAATCTGTTAGGTCGGCGGAGTTCTGGAACTGGCTTAACATCGATGGCTATCTGGTGAACGCAAGACTCCTGTTACTGCTGCGACGGCATGAGCCCGATGACGGAACTAAAAACGAAATGAAGAACTGTGTTTCCTTGAATGCCCTCCGAAACAAAGACAGGATGGACGTTGAGACGGCTATTGAAATACACCGCAAGTGTGTCCAGGATGCGATTCCAGACGGGAAAGTCGCCGCCACCCTTGTGCCTGAACTGGAGTTCAAGTTCTGGAAGCGAAATTCTGGGCAGCCTCTGACGTACCCTCATGGGATTTGCTTTAGTGGGAAATATAGTAAACTGTTTGTATCTGACAGGGAACAGCATGCCATCTATATGGTCGATATGCACAGTCCTTGTAACGTCACTCTTATCGCCGGCGGAATATATGTAGGACATTGCAATGGGAAAGGAAAAGATGCACAATTCAGGAGCCCCGCTGGACTTGTCTTTGTTGACAGGAAATTGTATGTTTGTGACTCTGGAAATGGTGTGATTCGTGTCCTCGATTTGCATTCCTTGTTTTGCCATGCATCGAAAATTGTTACGGAAGCTGATGACCAGGACGATACAGAGAACGAGAGTTCTGACTGCGCTACTCGACGTATACGGCATGTCAGAGTGCATGATTTTCTGCTATCGTGTGAAATGGATTTCGAAGGTCTTCTCTCGCCTGTAGCCATTTGCAGTTCGATCAGCGATGATGTACTCTATATTGCAGATATCCGCCTCCGGCAAGTGTTTGCAGTATCTGAAATCCATCAAGATGAAGAAGGGTTTAAGGGGTTCGTAGAGGAATTGTTTAGTCTGGCCGATTCAGCGTTACCAATGGCGCTTGCATGTACGCAAGATGGCAAACATCTTCTGGTGGGAGATTGCGACAAACAGTTGGGCGCCCGAATATCGGTCGTAGACATTGTAAATAGAGCAATTGTGACAACCGTGACTGTTGCATCACCAACTGGAATTGCTGTGACATTGAATGGGAAGCTTTTTGTTTCTTCAAGTGACGATAATTGTATTTATGAGTACCCCGTTGAAGATGTGGTTAAAGGAAATGTTGCTGGACCAGGGACAAAGTATGGCAATAGACCTATGCATCGGGACGGTTTAGATATTTGCTTCAACCAGCCGTCTGGTATTTGTAGTTTCCAAAATACCATTTTTGTTAGCGACACTGGTAACCGAGCAGTTAGGCTACTGACCTCACCGAAAGCCCTCGTGCCGCTGCAGAAGGTAATGGCAGATTATGCGATCGTGTTTGGCATAGACAAGAAATCCAAACAAGACGGCGTTAACAAGTTCGAGGATAACCTCCAGCATGTGCGAAAGGTGGTGGAGTTCTTTGGTGCTCACGAAGAGGAAGCATTCGAGCGAACCGGCAGGCGGGGTACGAATGGCCCAGATATGACAGTTTCAAAAATAACTCGGGAATCATTCTCTGTTTGTTTGGACTCACTAACGAAGCTTTCCAATGTTCTAACTGAAATCGGCAAGGAGTCTCTTCTTGACAAGATTGTATTCTACAGTCTAACCACGTTGTCTGTAGAAGGCTTTTTTAGTGGAATGCGTGCTGACCATGATATGCCGACAGTGCTGGAGTATGCTTACAAGAGGGCACGTTGTGTGGAGGATAACATGATGCGAATTTACCAGAAGGACTTCTCGTACTTCACTGGTCCAAGTTCATATTATCCAGAGAAAATTATTGCCGGCCAAGAACCACCCAACTTATCCAATCGTCATAAAAAGAAGAGAGACAAAGGCCTTATCACAAAAGAGGACGAAGAAACAATGAAAGAGTTCGCCAGAGAATACGGTAGAGGTGTCAGACAACTGAGTGTTCGTTCAAAGACTAAGGAGCAAACTGGAACACTGCCTTACTCCATCAGCAATACACCAACCGCTATCACTCCTGTTGAGGGTAGTAACGATATTGTTAGCGTATCCGAGGAGGGTGGTGTTGTTAGAAGAGGACAGGGTCAGGTGGTTCGGGTGAGAACTATATACCATTCTGGAGACGTTGTTGCCATTAAGCACAATAGAGCAAGAGAGACTGTTTGTTATTGGCTAGCTGTCCTGAAAGAAGATGTACATCTGAATGTGAGCACCGACGAGTTCGCAAAACCTACACTTGTTTTCCAATGGCTTGTGCTGTCAAGTGACAACCATCTAGTGTACACGTTAGGGGAAATGTGTGATATTAATTCCCCTAAATGTATCCTAGGAAAGATTGAAAGAATCAGCGAAAACGATGGTGCATATTCACTGACACCGGAAGAGGACGTGCGTCTTACAAGACTCGCCAACGGAGACGTGATATGTGAAGACAGTAACGAGGAAGCCGAACTGCATGACGAGGAGCTGCAGGACGTAGATGAGAGCCTACCGACGCGCCTAGAAGGTGTAAGCTCATCAGGACGTCGAACGACTAGATTCCAGCTTCCAACACGTAGTAGGCGTCGTTAAAGAGTCACAGTCAGCCTCTGTTAATGGTTACATTTATCCCTCGTATTCCGTCGGAATTGCTATTTAGATAAACCGGAGTGAAGATGTAGTGTTTCTATGACTCGGTAATGTTTTCTTGTGAACAAAATGGCGGCCGAGTGAGGCTCTTTAAAACGACATGTGACTGCGTCAGCCAACAGGTACGCCATAAGCAATTTGTAGGTGCGTTTCTTTGGTTAAGTCTGTTGTAATTGGATTCTGTTTGAATCCAGATTAAGGCTGAATCCAATAAATTTTAAATTCGTTACAGTATGAAAACAAATCCTGATGCTGATCTGAATATAGATTTTATCTCAGAGGAACGCACTTTTAGTATTTATATATGCGATAAATGACATATGTAGGATCTGTGCGGATTTCGTCGATCGACGTCGAATAGTGGCAAGCGTTTCTTAAAAGTAAAAAGCATGGACTGTACTCCATTTTTTGCTTAAAAATGATTGTTTTGCTCAGATGCAGATATTTCAAGATATTAGCATATTGTTTTTCGGTGCATGCCACATCGATGGAATTCTTCATAGGGGAAGGGTTTCCACGCTCAAAGATAAATAGTGAAGTATACAGGGTCGAACACATGATTCAAACACATGATTCGAACACATGATTCGAACACATGATTCGGAATAGTCGAAATATCGCTAAATTGCCAGCCAACAATGAACACAATTATACATACAGTGGTGATAGTGACAGTAAGATTGAAGTATAAAAGTAATACATACAGCCTACGAAATTGGCTACCAAGAGGATTCCTGGAAGATCTTCAGTCCAGTGGGCTTCAAACTCCCTCAAAATTGTTCTTGTTATTGCACGGAGTTCTTCGCACTGCAACCGTTTTTTATATATATATACCGTTTCGCGAACTTTGTAACAGAAAATTGCGGTGCACTATCGCGTACCTAGTCTACCCCTGTGTTAGACACTCTATAAATTCTAAGCAATACCTGTACGCAAACCGCCGTCTACGTTTTGTTGATGTGAATGACATTTTCAGCTATATTGTAAAGTGGGCGTTAGCTACCTACCGTCCAGCGAATTGAATATTTTTTTTGTTGATTCAAGATCATTCCATATTCAAGTCCATATTATAAAATAGACAAAGTTTGAAGAATTTGCTATCTTGCTATGTTTCAATAATTGAACATGAGTGGAAATCTAGCTGTTGAATACATCGAACACATATCGAATGCAGTTTATTCATATCGAGCTATACGAATAATTGTACTCTGTCTATTAGAAGATCGTAAAAATTGAATGTTATATTCCGAAGTTACTTATATATGATTGTTATTTTACGGTGAAGATACCAATTAAATCATCACGTTTTTATAGTCTATAAATGTACTTTGTATTTCTTTGGGGTCGTAATGTCTTAAATACGCTCTCACATAATCGTTCCAGTACCATGTTTGCAACGAAAAGGTAGTATTCGATCGAATTCGGCAAATTAAAAAAATCAGGACAAATAGTGATTTAGCATTCGGCATCCACCGAATGCTGGGAAAAGCATCCGCCATCCACGGCCTAAGCATCCGCCATCCACGGCCTAAGCATCCGGCATCCAGGGGTTAGGCATCCGGAATCCAGGGGTTAGGCATCCGGAATCCACTAGTACTCTGGATGTCCTTACATGGGGCGACGAGTGGCCATGTTAATTGTATCGGCAAATTGTACAGATCGATATAATTCGAAGATGCAGAATATCTGATAGTATTACGTACAATAGGGCCACAACTACTGTCCATTATTATTTTTAATCTATAACTTCTTAAAATATATCCTGGAAATTTGACGAATTTAAAGGCAGATAATAAGATTATTGTTTCTAGTTCTATCAGCATTTATGGTTTGGTCACTAATACATTGAATATGCAGGTCACATAATGCTGAAATCTAAATGTTGTTATTCTCAAGTTTGTTTGATTTGTTCTCTTGACTTTGTGTTTGATACAGAGGGAACACAGCCTTGAGCTATTCACTGAACCCTAAAATCAACCCAACATCTATACAAAGTTATAATATTCGAAATAAATACATTCTGCTATTGTTCTGCTGTGTTGTGCATCTATGAGGAGAAAATTAATTAATAGCCAAGTTCAATTTTCTGCTGAAAAATCTATATTCTGTTGCCTTTCCCGTACTATTCATTGAATCCCTGAAATGTTCACTAAGTTAACGAGAGCTTTAAATAACATTTAAGAAGCACAAAAGACTACCGAAAGCCTTCTTGACTTTCATTGACCTGAAAGGTTTATTAAACAGTACTTAAAGGCTTTACTAATCTTTCGTAAGGTTCAGGTTTCAAGGAAAGTTCATGAAAGATAAAGCTAAGCCTGAAAGGTTTATTAAACAGTACTGAAAGGTTTAGTAATCTTTCGTAAGGTTTAGGTTTCACCGAAAGTTCATGAAAGATAAAGCTAAGCCTTTCAGGAACTTTTATTGATTTGTAAAGCTGATAAAAGTTGTAATTTCGTCCTGTGCCACAACCCGTGTAAGGAACCTCATTCGTTTAAGTGCTAGAGAAAGTGAGGTTTTATTCACGGAAAATATGCACACAGTGCCGTGGTCTGCCTTCTTGGATTTTTACGGAGGGCGTGGGACAAGTGTTTTCTTCGGTAGTTCCCGCTTGATCGCAGAATGACATTTGGTTTCAAATTTAGAGGTTTCCAAGACCAGTTATGGTTTTAACAACACCAGGAACCAGACGAGGCATTAGCAAAGGATATGACAAGCAAATGCACAGCAAGTTTGCTCTGAAAAGCGAAGGAGAAGAGTTTGATAAAAAAAAAGCAGTCTTTCTGACACATGTGCTCCGTCAGTAATGTGCAGGTTACTATTGTTGGTATGGCCGTGGTTGCTCAGGTGTTTTCAAAATAAAAATAAATCGCATTATGTTTTTTTAAGTCTGTGTCTTCGTCCTTGATTTGGGCAAAAGTTGGGTTTCTTATTCAGTCTAAGACTTTGTAAATGACCTAAAATGGCTTTTGTGAGACGCAGGTAGCCCTAGCTCTGAAAATGGCAGTATAGTCCATCTCTATAAAGAAATTGGGTTGCCTGTGTGCGAAGTCACAAAAGAGCCTCGTTCCTGTGTTGAGGACTGGGATTGACGCGCCTTGCGGATATTTCAGTTAACTGCAAACATTTATATCAACTCAAGTTAAGAATTTTCCCTCAAGCGAAGTACACATCCCTTGATTTAAGTGTCGTTGGTACTTGATTGAGCTAGGTGGAATACGAAGATACTTAATTGAAGTAGTTCATACCACGTCATACTCATTTCAAGGCAAAGAAACTTGAATAGAGTGGCTGGAAAAGTCACTATAAGAATTTGTTACTTCAGTGCCCTTTGGCCTTAACATGTTGTTCTTCGCTAAAGTTTCAATGGAAACAAACTTGAATCTAAGAATTAACTACTACTAGTACGGTTTATGCCGAAAATCATCTACTCGAGTTGGCTCGAGTTATAAAGATGGAAGTACTGAATTTATGTCAAGGAGGATGCATATCAATCGATGTATTGCATTTGTAACCGTCAACTACGTATATAATACAATAAACTTTTCACCTTGTCAAGATAACAGCCGAGATAGCGTGTGTATAGTTAGTTCTAAACCGGTTCTAAAGGTCTTGAACAGCAGGGAACATCAAGTGCGTCAGTAACCTTCAAACAGACTGCCGAAATTACACAAGAGCACATCTCCTTGCGACTGAATTTCTAGAGAACGTCCTATTGAGACTGGGGGCGCTTTCCATTCAACCCAAAAAAACGAAAATTCCGGTCAGAAATCAAATGGAACAGTAAAATTTCCGGTTCGAAGTTTCCGAGGTGGTCCTCTTTTTCCGAAAATTCCGGTCGATGTTCCATTCAAAATTCCCGGTTTAGATCTGCCGTGATTTGGCAGTTTTGAGAATTGAAATCGAGGCTACTAATAACCGGATAGTTTCTGCGAATGGAACGCGTATTTTTCCGACCGGTTTGTCTAATTCGAAAAATCCCGTTCCATTCGACATTCGAAATTTTCGAAACTTCTACCTAGCTCTTGACTTGGAGGCCGATAATTTCAGCTTATTCCTAGCCTGCTTGCCGGCTCTTCTGTAATTTTTTTCGGTCGTTTTTTTCCGGATTGGGTCACCTTGTAATCCGTAAAAAAAACGACCGAAAAAAATTACAGAAGAGCCGGCAAGCAGGCTAACTTATTTCCCGTTTCGATCCGTTTGTACAATGTACCGTATATCAGAATTCGCAGGCGTTCCCCAACAACGCGAGCAAAACCTGGAACGACGGCTTGTGATTGGCTGAAAATTTTGAATCCTAGTTCACGCCATTTTGTTAGATCATCCCCTCTTCGCGCTGATTGAATCTTGGCTCGAAGTTGAATTCAAGTGATCTTTGCCAACATCTCGTCGAAGAGGGTATTTCAACCAAGCTGAGCAAGTATTTGAAAGGTAATTTTGTGTGTGCATATGATAAATCATGCTTTTCCAGTTTTTTTTATCGCTCGGCCTTGGGTTTTTCTCGTTCTGTGTTTCGGCGGGAATCCGTTATTCCGCGTACGCGTACCACAAGTTCTTTGTTTCTTTTTAGAAAAAAAGATTTGCGGCAGAACATTGATGCTTAATAATGTCCTTGTTAGACATCCAACTAGAATTTGCAGCCCTAGAAGTGCAAGAAAGATGCGAACTCTGTACGTTTTTACTGGCAGAAATCGATTTATAAATGCGACAGTCGACAAGTTAATTAAACAATGCAATATTTTGACTTAACATTTGATTTAAGAGCTGTAAGGCTTTGTGTAAAATGTTTACTTTGGTACAGAGTGACTAATAATACTGCTCTATCTAAGCCTCAAATATGGAGGGGAAAAACCTAAAGCTTGTGTGAGGGTCTGAATGGGGTTAACTGACAACTGACAAATGGCCAAAATTTTAACTGACAACTGACATGTAGACCCCCCCCATTGACGACCCTCTTGTGTTGCCAAAGTTGAACTCGAAGGCATTTAATACCCCGGGTTTTTTTTTGGTGGTGGTGGTGGGAGGGGGGGAGGGGTTCTTCAAGGTAAAACGAATGGATCAAGCAGGGAGGTGGATCAAGTTATCCACCCTTTGAACATTTACCGGCGCTCAGGTAAATATAATTGTCTCAAAGACCATTAGAACCACTGCAACACCTAAATATTCCTAGGTTTTTTATGTTCACTATTATAATTTATTATTCTAGATGATGTATTGGCCTTCTTTTATCTTAAATTTTGCTTGTTATTTTAATTTGTAGATGCAGCTGTGTTAATATACTAGAGTTGTCTAGTTGTTTCCCAACCAAATCTCCCATTAAAGCTTACAAGATGACAAGGGAGGTTGGATGCTTTACATGGTATATTTGCAACTCTAGTCGAGGTAGGTAAAATAATAACAAACAGCTTTCTGAATCCTTAAACAATTAAAGCTTTACTTGTAAGCTAGCTAGGGTACGTCAGACAGAGAAGCACAATATAAAGTAACTTACTAAGTGCTTAAAGTGCCTATACAGCTTAAATTGTTATCATTAATATTAATTGTATGTCAAGTGAATAGTAGAATATTTCTTGATTTGAGTGTTGCATGTTTATAGTTCCCAAATGCTAATCACAGACATGACGCAAACCCAGGCAATGTATTATACAAAAACATGCTAGTTGAGACAAATGACCTTTCACAAACATTAGTTATTTTTGAAACTTATTCAGTGATTTTACCAAATATGTCTAAATCAGAAAACTATTTCATTCACAAGGAGATAGAAATGGCAGGTTTGAGATGACTTCATCAGTATAGTGGAAAGATAAACTCTACAGCTCATAGATGGCACAACACTCACAATCAAGAAATATTCTATTATTCAACTATTCACTTTAATCTTGATGGGCCTCAAAGAGGGATTGGATGAGAGAAGGAAAGAATGTCTGCAACAGCCCTATTGTTCTTTGTGACCAAATCCTTTGGCTAAATTCCCACATGGCTGATATCATTTGACATTTCAAGAAAAAGGACACTTTACTGGTTTTTGTAGTATTTTGATTGGTTTGTTTTGGCAAGTTGTCAAAACTGAGATGGTGGGTATTTATGGAACAAACAATGGAGCTGTTGCAGGTGTTCTTTCCTTCTCTCGATCACCCCATTCCTCTTAGAATGCCTGGCTATGCAGGATAGCCTTGATGTAGAATCAATATTAATGAAAAAATATCTAAATACCATTTAAGTTAGTTGATTACCTATCCATTCCTTGATTGTTTTCTGTTGCAGGTGACATTACCTTACTGAGATTAAGGGTGCGTTCGATTGACCGTATTTGGAATAGGAATAGATAGAATAGTCTCTGGAAATCACTGGTTCGGGCATATTTTGCACAGTAAGCTACAAATGCTTGCTGACATATGATATTCAGGATACATTTAGTATTCCAGTGGCTAAAAAATCCCAGTACAAGCGATTTGTAGTGATCATTCTGTGTATTCTTATTCCAGAATACGGTCAATTGAACGCACCCCAAGAGTAATTACAGCCAGGATCCATTCCTTAGGTTTCAGGTGACAGTCCTGCCAAGACTAGCTGTCACATTCAATTCCTAGCTTGGTAAAAGTTGTGCTTGCATCATTGTAGAAAAAGTAATGTGGTCACAACATTGACCATGAGCACTTACCATTTGGTTCCACCACAACCCGGTATTTATGGCTGGGAATTCAATTGGAACAGTCAGGAGCCCATTACCAGGAGCATCCATATATACTCTACCCGTGAGTCAACGTATGACCGGTTTGAGCTATTTTTAGAACATGTTTCCTGGGTAACTGCCTTCTGACTCTGCGATCGTGCAAATGGCTTGCCGTAATTATCGAGATTAAGAATGACCTATTGTTCTTTAAGGTGATTTTACTAATGCTGCATTGTCCTGCCTATATATGGTTTGATTGGATTCCCAAAGTATGGGCACGTAACTCCCGTGAGATTTGTTCTAAATATAGCTCAATCCGGTCATACGTTGACTCACAGACCTAGTATGGGAGATGGACGCTCCTGGTAATGGGCTCCTGGAACAGTTCATTCCACTGTAAGTTTTCGGAAGGGAAGGAATAGCTTTGGAGGTATGTATTCCTTGTTTTCCATTCCAACTGAAATGACCAAAACATTGTGTACCATTTGCAGCAGATTCATTGTTCCATTTGCTGTGTTCCATCCCAACTTGTTTTTCTGTGCAAATGGTAAGTGAAATCATTTTGAAAATGGGGCAAACTTGGTGAGAATTGCAGCAAATGTATTGGAAATTGATCAACTTTGACCTCATGTAGTTTTATTAGTTCAAATTCATTGGATGGCCAAAATGCAAATTTCATCAAGTGGATACTTTACGACCAACTCAATTAAGAGGAGAGATTTGTTTGAAGTTTAGAATTTGAAATTCAAGTATGATTTTTTTGACTAACATGTATGAATAACCACAGAACAAGACAGTACCACTTGATGAAATTTTCATACTAAAACAAATATTGGTAGCAATTGTCCCAAGATTAGTCAGGGTCCATTTAAATGTAGGCACCTTTGTTTATAGTTCTAGACAATACTAAGCTTTTGTTTGTTCTTATGACATTTCCCAAAAAACTTGTAATGGTGGAGGTCAACAAATGCATGAATAGAGGGGATTTATTTAAACGTGGAAGACTTCAATTCCCACCACTCAATTATGGCATAAATTATTTATATGAACCCCATCACTGAGGTAAAGCATGTATATAATGCAAATGTAACTTCATCAAGTTGTAGAAGAACATTAGTTATGAATAAAGGAATAATTCATAAATCAAGTTTATGTTTTGCACTTATTTGAGGTAAAATAGTACTAGTATACATGTACATGCTAGCACTTAAACATAAAGCAGGTTAAGTTGAAGTTTTATTTAAAGTACTTAATTTGAGTAAGCTAATGATATTCAAACCTTATAATTAAAGTATTTTGTAGCTACTTAAATCAAGAAGTCAACTTATTATTTTCCATTCCCTCAAGTGAAGGTCTTAATTGTAAGGTACTTAGTTTGAGTAGGTTTACTGTAATCTTTACTTGATTTAAGTATCCTGTACCTACTCAAATCAAGTAACTAATTGTCTTATCCCCTCAAGTTGAGGTTTTATGAAGTACTTAATTTAAGTAAGGTGATTTTATGTTTACCTTGATTTAAGTTTTCTGTAGCCACTCAATTCAAGTAACCTCCCCACTCAACTCAAGGTTTTATAAGGTACTTAATTTAAGTAGAGTGTAGCTGCTCAATTTAAGGGACTGGTTCTTTGATCAAGTTATTTACTGCTTATGTCAAGGGACAAACTCGACTTACCCTGCGGACCTCAGTTTGAGTGAAATTCACTTAAATAAAGTAAAATTATTCTTAACTTGAGCGCCTTACTTTTTGCAGTGCGTGCCTGTGGAGTTGGGATACAAGTGATGAATTTTCCTCTCTTATTCTTTGAAGTGGGGGTTGAAAGGTGAGTTTTACTGAAAAGCTACCATGCTGAGAACTTTTGTGTGTTTTATAGCGACTTTTGAGATACGTGACGTATCGCCATATGTGAGTTGAGTTTGTTGGCGGGTTCGCAGGTTTTCCTCGCTCCACAGACCACAATAACCAACAATTCCGTTCACTCCTGTTTGTGACGTATTATGTATGTGCCGCCCGGGTGGGTCAGGGTTTTGAGCTCAGTTTGGGCAGGTAGGGTCAGGGTTTTGACCTGATTTGGGCAGATCAGGGTCAGGATTTGAGTATAATTTGGGTGCAGTCAGGGTCTGGGTTCAGTATTTTTTAGGCAGTTCAATTTTTTTAGCTACTATGTCAAAAAAAGACCTTCTGTTGCCGCATTTTTATCGCCTGCCCACATGCAAGCACTGAGGTTCCCATACATCGTGACGCCGCTAATTTTATCTATGTACTTCATCTGCTGATTTGTTTACCCAATGCCACGTCCCGACTTGAAATGTTCCGTATTTTGCATGAAATCCCGGTACGCGGTATACCGGCCAGGATATAAAATTATATCCGACCGTGTTTTGAAAACAATTTAAAGAAGGGGCAATCAGGGTTTTGGAGCTCGGATTGGGTCAAATAGGGTCAGGGTTTGAGCCTCTTGGCCTCACATACATACCCATTTTTCATGTAAGTACCCCCCCCCCCCCCGGAATTTCGATCTATGAATTAACCGGGTCCTGACTTTGATCAGCCTCTTTTGGTTGTTTCAGGTCCCGTTAAAAATACAGTGTTTTTCCCCCCAACATGTTATATATTACCGTATATGTTTACACGGGGGAATTTGATTGGGCTCTCGTCGATTTGACAATGAACATCACATAATTAATTTGCACATTTGTAATTTGTACGACTCATTCGACACGGCTTTAGTCGATGAATTTTATTCTGATCATTATCCGTATGACTTGAACATTTTGGCGGGAATCAATCCCAGTCACAAGAAATACACTGTCAGCTGTTTCTGCTAATTAAAATCATACTCGCCAAACAAAATAAAATATCCTGCTGTTTCGTCTTCGTTGCTAAATTGGCTTCGTGTTACGCAAATCCACACATTTTATTGGTTGTCTGGATTAACTAGAAAGACCTGACTCGTATATTACTGGGGATAATTTATAATTTTTTAGTGAGCTACTAGTTGTACTACATGTACTCTTCCCAGTAAATTGCAGCAATGTTCTGTATCACATGTTTAAGATATCACATTTTTTGTCCACAGCAGCAAGAATGATAGCCTGTGTTCAGCCGTCCGTCTCCCCTCAAAACTCGGGAAGGGACGTCTGTGCTACACTGTCGTTAATCGTGTTCTGGCATAATTTTGCATAAATTACATCTCGATTTCCATTGGCCGAGAAACACTAGACGGTACACATTGTAGATTTCAGATTGTTCATTTCCTATTGTTAACGGCAATGCAAGAGACAATATGGGAGGACGCGCTGGGAAGCGGGAGAAATAAAATAAATTCCCTTCTTCGATAGCCTATACATGTACACAGACTTCAAAGGAAGGGATTTGGAGATCTTTCTTTCCTCGAGGAAGTGGAAGATTGGATGAATTCGTGAGTTTGAGAACCACGTGAACTCGAGGTTTGAGAAGTCGCTCGTAGCAACTCGCCTGACCGCCGAGGCTATTGATATTGCATCTGGTTGATCGTCTCCCACAGCCATTCGCTTTGCAAAAAGAGCTCTTGAACATGGACTTTCTTTTCATTTTGAAGAACTAGACGATATCTGAAGAAGAATTTCATTTGTTTCCTGCAAATTCTTTCATACTTCCTAGGCACTTTCTGCATTTATGTTGAGGCCAACTTTTCACTTGAAATTCGAGAGAAATAATTTCTTCCCAGACTTGAAATGCAGCACTCAGGGTTCCATGAACGATATTCTTATCATTTTTCTCTCGATATTAACCGAGCACAGGACACAAAATAACATAGCAATTCATCTTAATTAATACAATTCGAAACCAGAGTGAATCAAGCTCGGATTTTCCCACGGAGCCAGAACTAATCGCCCCATGTAAGGACATCCAGAGTACTAGTGGATTCCGGATGCCTAACCCCTGGATTCCGGATGCCTAACCCCTGGATGCCGGATGCTTAGGCCGTGGATGGCGGATGCTTAGGCCGTGGATGGCGGATGCTTTTCCCAGCATTCGGTGGATGCCGAATGCTAAATCACTATTTGTCCTGATTTTTTTAATTTGCCGAATTCGATCGAATACTACCTTTTCGTTGCAAACATGGTACTGGAACGATTATGTGAGAGCGTATTTAAGACATTACGACCCCAAAGAAATACAAAGTACATTTATAGACTATAAAAACGTGATGATTTAATTGGTATCTTCACCGTAAAATAACAATCATATATAAGTAACTTCGGAATATAACATTCAATTTTTACGATCTTCTAATAGACAGAGTACAATTATTCGTATAGCTCGATATGAATAAACTGCATTCGATATGTGTTCGATGTATTCAACAGCTAGATTTCCACTCATGTTCAATTATTGAAACATAGCAAGATAGCAAATTCTTCAAACTTTGTCTATTTTATAATATGGACTTGAATATGGAATGATCTTGAATCAATAAAAAAATTATTCAATTCGCTGGACGGTAGGTAGCTAACGCCCACTTTACGATATAGCTGAAAATGTCATTCACATCAACAAAACGTAGACGGCGGTTTGCGTACAGGTATTGCTTAGAATTTATAGAGTGTCTAACACAGGGGTAGACTAGGTACGCGATAGTGCACCGCAATTTTCTGTTACAAAGTTCGCGAAACGGTATATATATATAAAAAACGGTTGCAGTGCGAAGAACTCCGTGCAATAACAAGAACAATTTTGAGGGAGTTTGAAGCCCACTGGACTGAAGATCTTCCAGGAATCCTCTTGGTAGCCAATTTCGTAGGCTGTATGTATTACTTTTATACTTCAATCTTACTGTCACTATCACCACTGTATGTATAATTGTGTTCATTGTTGGCTGGCAATTTAGCGATATTTCGACTATTCCGAATCATGTGTTCGAATCATGTGTTCGAATCATGTGTTCGAATCATGTGTTCGACCCTGTATACTTCACTATTTATCTTTGAGCGTGGAAACCCTTCCCCTATGAAGAATTCCATCGATGTGGCATGCACCGAAAAACAATATGCTAATATCTTGAAATATCTGCATCTGAGCAAAACAATCATTTTTAAGCAAAAAATGGAGTACAGTCCATGCTTTTTACTTTTAAGAAACGCTTGCCACTATTCGACGTCGATCGACGAAATCCGCACAGATCCTACATATGTCATTTATCGCATATATAAATACTAAAAGTGCGTTCCTCTGAGATAAAATCTATATTCAGATCAGCATCAGGATTTGTTTTCATACTGTAACGAATTTAAAATTTATTGGATTCAGCCTTAATCTGGATTCAAACAGAATCCAATTACAACAGACTTAACCAAAGAAACGCACCTACAAATTGCTTATGGCGTACCTGTTGGCTGACGCAGTCACATGTCGTTTTAAAGAGCCTCACTCGGCCGCCATTTTGTTCACAAGAAAACATTACCGAGTCATAGAAACACTACATCTTCACTCCGGTTTATCTAAATAGCAATTCCGACGGAATACGAGGGATAAATGTAACCATTAACAGAGGCTGACTGTGACTCTTTAACGACGCCTACTACGTGTTGGAAGCTGGAATCTAGTCGTTCGACGTCCTGATGAGCTTACACCTTCTAGGCGCGTCGGTAGGCTCTCATCTACGTCCTGCAGCTCCTCGTCATGCAGTTCGGCTTCCTCGTTACTGTCTTCACATATCACGTCTCCGTTGGCGAGTCTTGTAAGACGCACGTCCTCTTCCGGTGTCAGTGAATATGCACCATCGTTTTCGCTGATTCTTTCAATCTTTCCTAGGATACATTTAGGGGAATTAATATCACACATTTCCCCTAACGTGTACACTAGATGGTTGTCACTTGACAGCACAAGCCATTGGAAAACAAGTGTAGGTTTTGCGAACTCGTCGGTGCTCACATTCAGATGTACATCTTCTTTCAGGACAGCTAGCCAATAACAAACAGTCTCTCTTGCTCTATTGTGCTTAATGGCAACAACGTCTCCAGAATGGTATATAGTTCTCACCCGAACCACCTGACCCTGTCCTCTTCTAACAACACCACCCTCCTCGGATACGCTAACAATATCGTTACTACCCTCAACAGGAGTGATAGCGGTTGGTGTATTGCTGATGGAGTAAGGCAGTGTTCCAGTTTGCTCCTTAGTCTTTGAACGAACACTCAGTTGTCTGACACCTCTACCGTATTCTCTGGCGAACTCTTTCATTGTTTCTTCGTCCTCTTTTGTGATAAGGCCTTTGTCTCTCTTCTTTTTATGACGATTGGATAAGTTGGGTGGTTCTTGGCCGGCAATAATTTTCTCTGGATAATATGAACTTGGACCAGTGAAGTACGAGAAGTCCTTCTGGTAAATTCGCATCATGTTATCCTCCACACAACGTGCCCTCTTGTAAGCATACTCCAGCACTGTCGGCATATCATGGTCAGCACGCATTCCACTAAAAAAGCCTTCTACAGACAACGTGGTTAGACTGTAGAATACAATCTTGTCAAGAAGAGACTCCTTGCCGATTTCAGTTAGAACATTGGAAAGCTTCGTTAGTGAGTCCAAACAAACAGAGAATGATTCCCGAGTTATTTTTGAAACTGTCATATCTGGGCCATTCGTACCCCGCCTGCCGGTTCGCTCGAATGCTTCCTCTTCGTGAGCACCAAAGAACTCCACCACCTTTCGCACATGCTGGAGGTTATCCTCGAACTTGTTAACGCCGTCTTGTTTGGATTTCTTGTCTATGCCAAACACGATCGCATAATCTGCCATTACCTTCTGCAGCGGCACGAGGGCTTTCGGTGAGGTCAGTAGCCTAACTGCTCGGTTACCAGTGTCGCTAACAAAAATGGTATTTTGGAAACTACAAATACCAGACGGCTGGTTGAAGCAAATATCTAAACCGTCCCGATGCATAGGTCTATTGCCATACTTTGTCCCTGGTCCAGCAACATTTCCTTTAACCACATCTTCAACGGGGTACTCATAAATACAATTATCGTCACTTGAAGAAACAAAAAGCTTCCCATTCAATGTCACAGCAATTCCAGTTGGTGATGCAACAGTCACGGTTGTCACAATTGCTCTATTTACAATGTCTACGACCGATATTCGGGCGCCCAACTGTTTGTCGCAATCTCCCACCAGAAGATGTTTGCCATCTTGCGTACATGCAAGCGCCATTGGTAACGCTGAATCGGCCAGACTAAACAATTCCTCTACGAACCCCTTAAACCCTTCTTCATCTTGATGGATTTCAGATACTGCAAACACTTGCCGGAGGCGGATATCTGCAATATAGAGTACATCATCGCTGATCGAACTGCAAATGGCTACAGGCGAGAGAAGACCTTCGAAATCCATTTCACACGATAGCAGAAAATCATGCACTCTGACATGCCGTATACGTCGAGTAGCGCAGTCAGAACTCTCGTTCTCTGTATCGTCCTGGTCATCAGCTTCCGTAACAATTTTCGATGCATGGCAAAACAAGGAATGCAAATCGAGGACACGAATCACACCATTTCCAGAGTCACAAACATACAATTTCCTGTCAACAAAGACAAGTCCAGCGGGGCTCCTGAATTGTGCATCTTTTCCTTTCCCATTGCAATGTCCTACATATATTCCGCCGGCGATAAGAGTGACGTTACAAGGACTGTGCATATCGACCATATAGATGGCATGCTGTTCCCTGTCAGATACAAACAGTTTACTATATTTCCCACTAAAGCAAATCCCATGAGGGTACGTCAGAGGCTGCCCAGAATTTCGCTTCCAGAACTTGAACTCCAGTTCAGGCACAAGGGTGGCGGCGACTTTCCCGTCTGGAATCGCATCCTGGACACACTTGCGGTGTATTTCAATAGCCGTCTCAACGTCCATCCTGTCTTTGTTTCGGAGGGCATTCAAGGAAACACAGTTCTTCATTTCGTTTTTAGTTCCGTCATCGGGCTCATGCCGTCGCAGCAGTAACAGGAGTCTTGCGTTCACCAGATAGCCATCGATGTTAAGCCAGTTCCAGAACTCCGCCGACCTAACAGATTTTATATTGTGCGGGCAATCTGGCAGAGGTACCTGGTACGGATACTTGTCGACATTGCTTAGCATGATTTTCATGAATGCTTTTTGCTTCGCGTCGCAGTCCGTTGACCAACCAACATTCGATAGTCGCTTACATACCTCTTGGTTTTCAATACATGAGTAACAAGGACGAAGGAGAGGATGCCAGTCAACATATCCCACTGCAGAACATTGGTCACACAACGACTTATCGTGAAAGCATTCCAAGCAATGGAAATCGCACTCCGATTCAGAAACCAAACAACTTGAACATTTTTGTGCTGTTCTTAAGATGTCTTCATAAACACGTTCTACGTATTTAGCGTTGCCTTTGTTGCCACAGTAGTATACTCCAATAGGGAAATCAACCTTTCCGTCTAGGGATGCAGCCCTCACCTCTCTCGCTTGTGTGACAAAGCCTTGCGTTTCCAAGTACTTTATTATTTCCTCACTAGGCTTTTCAATGAGCTCTTCCACATTTCGAGGAGTCAGACACTGGGGTTCCACTAGACCAACTAGGCCATGAGACGAAGCGTACTCGATGGCTGGCTTTAGCGCCATTTCATCTGTTGAAAGGCAAGTTAAGTAGCCGCAGACGTGTTCATTTTCGATCTTCATGCATTCTTTGTCAGAGCACATCTGGATACATATTTGTACGTCTTCTACAATAACTTCACTTAGTATGTTCGCAGGTGGCGAATTTTTTGTGACAGTCCGAGGATGGAGAAAACTAAAATTGTGTGTTGCTACATATTCCTGTGGTGTTTGGAAATGGTTTCTCCCCTGCCCGTGCTTCCCTCGACCGGATAACAGGTACGATGCCAGAGGCTTGCAATTGAATTGGATGGCATGTTGCAGGCGAGTCAATGCTGGGTACAATTTGGTCATTGTTTGCTCCTCAATAACTCCCAGGGCATTTGCACAAAATGCATGAACTTGCTGGTAGAAAACGTGCGTTTCTGGAAGAATGCCAGAAGCTGTAAGAAACGTAAACATAGTTGCTGCCTCGTCCAATTTTTCGAAATCAAGAAGCATTTCTACTTGCGACTTATGCTGATGATATAGTCAACTGTTGTCCACTGACGACGCCTTCTCGACAGATTCCTCAGCATCAGACTCATCTTCATTTGTGTTCCTGCGAATTTTGCCAGCGTCAAACAAGTCGTCCAGGCACATATCCAGAACTTGATTATCCCCCTCTGCGCTGATTTCTTCACTCAGTGAAATCAGTTCCGTAGCCAATGCTTCAAGGCGGACTGGCGCTTTGATGATCTCTTCTAGCCTTTTTTTCAAGTCCTTTATTGCTAGAGCACAGAGTGGTTCAACTTCGTTGGACAGTAATCTATCACACTCTGCGTCCATTTCCTTTGCTTTGGAAGACACGTTCTGAGCAATGGCAGTCATTGCCAAAAAGAGGCTTGAAATACTCCCTTGCCTACTTGTTTCAGTGGAAGTAGATTTGCCGCTGCACCTGTTGTAATGCTTAATGAAGTTATGGACCATGTACGCTCTTCCCAATTTAACGACAGTCCGACAGTTCAAGCACTTCACTGACAGTTTATCAATGACTTCCGCTTTATTCTCTTGTGCGTTGAACTTTCTATCGATCTTGCATTTCATTCGGTCGAGTCTCTTGTCTTCATTTTTTCTATTTCTTCCTTCGTTGGTATCATCGATTCTCTGCGTCGAAGTAGTTGCACTCTCATAGGACTCATAGAGTTGGCCTGCTGTCTTCGCCGTTCCTTTATTCATTGTGATCTTTTGCATCTGTACAGCGGTTGCAGCATCCTGGAGTTTTTCGCTTACATAGAGTTTCAAGAACTGCTGGTAGTTTTCATAACGACAGTAACAGTCTTTGAAGTGCATACATGCTTCCCTTATGTCCCGATCATTCACTATTTCCATTAATTCCTCGCCATCGTGGTAACACACTTTCAGATGATGATTTGTTTTAAAATATTCTTTCCATAGTTTAATGGTTGCAGCAAGTTTCAGGCCGCCGATTTCAGGAGTGCTCAAATACCATTGTCTTTTCTTGTCTGTCGGATAGTTACCATGTTCATCTGGAGGATTCATGAGTATTTTGATCCTCAGAGCATCTGGTAAATCGGCTTCGACGCCTTACAAACAAAGCAAGTTGATTAGTAAAAGGGAATTACATCAATTACAATCACTTATACCTTTAGAAAATTCTTTAGAATGCAAAAAGGATTCTGAATTTTGGCACAGGGCGCCCGCGCGTCAAACGGAAATCATACATGTAGATTCCTATCCTCAGCCGCCATTGCAAGCTTGTTCAGACAGACTACAGAATCTACAGAACATTTGCGTTTGATTTTAAAATGGAAATTGAATCAAGACAAAAACTGTAGTGCACGTGCCGCAAGTCAAAGATAAGCAACAACTAAAACAGACAATATCAACAATACATACTTTTCACATACCTTTCTCTTTTCGCAGTTCAGGCTTAGCACTAAATTCCAGAGGAGAGACATGAAATTCATTGCCAGACACACGAGCTTCTTGAGCTTTAGATAGAAAACAACATAACCTTTTTAGTTTAACTTTATCTCTCAAAATCAAAAGAATACAACTCGATGGTTCTGCTTCTGTTATTGAGCAAATGTCGACAGATGCGATCAGATTTAAATAATATATTTCATATCACACGAAAATGCTAATACAGTGGTACCTTTATTTCTCTTACTGATATAGCTCTCGCTAAGTGCCAACGAGCAACAGAACAGTGAATCGTGTTTTGCCCCCTGCTGTTTGGCCCTTTTCACAATGTGAGTTAATTAATTCCTCTGACTCATTGCTGACCTTCCCTCACGGCAAACAGTTACGCAAGGAGCTGGCCAATGAAAATGTATCAGTACGTATCAGTACCAATTATCTCCTTTACTGATCCTAAATAAACATTCCGTTACTGGTATTATTGCAAACAGCATTTGAAAATACCTTGTTTCGTTATAAACATGTCCATGGTCATTAACTTCTTTGGGTGAAGCTTGCTTTGTTCTGATAATTCCTTCCTAATGAAATTAAAAAGGTCGAAACAAAGAGTCAAAGGAGGGATAGGATTTATACAAAAGTGGCATTCTCAGTGTGCATTTGATGGCCTTTACATTTTAAACAAATTGTGGCTAATTCATTACCTTGACAAGTGACTAACTGATGGTTTGGACCAGACAGCTCCCTGGCTTGCTGTTACATGGCTGGAATTACTACAAAATGAATCATAAAAACAATTGTGCAGTTGGTATACTCATCCAGTCTTACTGAAGTCAATTTCTAGAACTGCAATGTTTGATTCTTGCCCTGATTTGCTTGGCAAAGAATATATCTTTTTCAGTAATGGCAAAGATAAGTGTCTTGATCTTGACAGAAATCATGCAAATCAATTACCAAAGTGGAAAAAGTCAAAGTTAAAAGTGATTCAAGCCCTGCCCCCTCAAACAATAGTTGCTATTCTAGAAAGAGGATGTTCCACTTGAATCTGGAAAGGTGTACATGTGATAATAAAACATCACAAACTATTTCAATCAACTTGAAAACAAATATTGTTTTATTATCATTGTAAAATGGAACCCTCATTTTATGATATGCCACAGGGCAGCAAAACTGTGTTGTAAAGTCAGGGCATCATTTTGACCAACTCTTGTTATATAAGGATTTCCAGAGCAAAACATTGCTGCTGGGACACCAAGAAATCGACAAGAAATGTAATCATAATAGGGATAGCATTGTTAGATCAATCAAAGCATTTTGAAATCAAGGTTCCACTGTGAATTGTTAAACTATCTTACCTTCTAACTGGCTCAGGTGAACTATCATCTCTCCTATTCAAGGATGATGAAGCATGTTTGGACCTGGAGAATGTACCAAAAGTAAAAAAATAGGATTACTATATTTTTTGTTTTCACAATAACACAAATAATGCAAATAATAATATTGTAAAATGTAAGCACCTTCTAACTGGCTCAGGTGAACTATCATCTCTCCTATTCAAGGATGATGAAGCATGTTTGGACCTGGAGAATGTACCAAAAGTAAAAAAATAGGATTACTATATTTTTTGTTTTCACAATAACACAAATAATGCAAATAATAATATTGTAAAATGTAAGCACCTTCTAACTGGCTCAGGTGAACTATCATCTCTCCTATTCAAGGATGATGAAGCATGTTTGGACCTGGAGAATGTACCAAAAGTAAAAAAATAGGATTACTATATTTTTTGTTTTCACAATAACACAAATAATGCAAATAATAATATTGTAAAATGTAAGCACCTTCTAACTGGCTCAGGTGAACTATCATCTCTCCTATTCAAGGATGATGAAGCATGTTTGGACCTGGAGAATGTACCAAAAGTAAAAAAAAAGGATTACTATATTTTTTGTTTTCACAATAACACAAATAATGCAAATAATAATATTGTAAAATGTAAGCACCTTCTAACTGGCTCAGGTGAACTATCATCTCTCCTATTCAAGGATGATGAAGCATGTTTGGACCTGGAAAATGTACCAAGAGAAAAAAATAGGGTTAGATATATTATTCACAAAACTGCATCAATTCCTAAAGAGTTGACTACATATTTACCACCCATAAATTGAAAAGTAGGCATAGTCATGGCAACATGTTATGATCACGTGATGAATCCTGGCAGTCACCAAGAGATATACATATTATACAATGATAATAACAACAATAACAAAATAAAATAAATACTCTTGGCCCGCTTAGATTAGCTCCTGCTACCTGCGGTGCCAGGGCGTCTATGTAATTATTTTGTAAATATTAACAAAATCGAAACAAAAAATATTGAATGAGAAATGAAGTAAAACGTTTTGTTCGATTTTGTTGCAGTTTGTAAAATAAATAAATAATAAGTGAAAACCATTGAAAATAAAGATTTATAGCTACTGTAAACAGGTATAAGATAAGTCGAAGATATTCTAAGGCGCGCGAGCCAACGGCGGTTGCCGGTCACAGGAGGATCGGCATGTATAAATTAATATATACGTCCAATACAAGAAACCTTTACTACTTTACCTCGATTGCTTGTTATCTTGACTGGTCTTTTCAGTCTTTCGACCTCGGGGACTGCGACTCCTTGTAAACCAATCCAGGAAAAGAGCAATAGATTCATAAAGTTCAACCATATAATGTCCGCCTAAAAACCTAGGTCTCAAAGGTCAAGACAAGACTCAAGAGCACATTAAAACTGAAGATTTATCATCATTTACCTCGAACGATCGGGACGCTTACGCTTTCCCATGACTTTCTGATTCGTCTGCAGTCTCGAAAGAGTGGGGAAATCGGAATACAAGAAAGAAACAGAAGAAGAAACAGCACGAGTGACACGAGCCAAGCAGTTCGATCGGAAAGCATCGATGAGAGTTCTTCAACCACGAGGATTTCATGATTGACATGTTTCAACATGTCAATTAAAATGATTTCTGACCCAATCACGTCCTTGCCCTTTCGCCTAGTGCAGTGAAGTGTCAGAAGTGGCTTCTGTCGCGACAGAAATCCAATCAATAATCAACTGCACTAGAGCAAGGTGCTAGTCGTCAGATTTGGCCGTAAAACGAGGAAAACGAAACGTCTCTCCCAGTCGGCGGTCGGCAGATAATATCGGGTTTCCCCTGACTGTAAAAATACGGATGCCGCTTGTGGCTGGATGCTGGATGCTTATCGGCGGATGCTGGATGCCTAGCCGATGGATGCAGGATGTCAAGCCGAAAAAATCGCGGATGACGGATTCTGGATGTCCTTACATGGGGCGAAACTAAGGTCAACATAAACGCTAAGTGAATCAGCACCAGCTATGAGGCACCAGCCAATCAGCGATTGGTTACAACATTCCTGTAACTATCCACATGGCCTAGAACACGATTAACTCATCCGTAGTACAGACCTCCTTTTCCTTCCTTTGAAGGGATTACGGAGGTCTGTGTACAGGCTACAAGAATGATTGTAGACAAGTTTGATATTTTAAAACCAGCAGATCGACTGCCTTGTTGATTTCAAAGTTCTGGGCCCTGTGAGTTCCTGAAAGCCCAATTAGCGCTAATCCAGAGTTAATTACCATGACAACTAATATGATTTGTTGAGAGTTAATCCAGGATTAGCACTAACCATTAAACGTATTTGAAGAACCACATATAAACCACATAACATGGCTTAACTTTTAAGGTAAACAGGGGAAATATTTTGCCAAATCATCTAAGATTATTTTAAGATATCATAGTTCAGAATTTTTGAAATCATCAAGGCAGTCATTCTGTGGTACTTGTCTACAATGTGTCATTCTACTGTCTATTACGATGCGTTCTATTGTCTACAATAATAGAACAACACCCTCACTTTTCTCACACCACCACACTAAATCTCTACCTGGTGGTATGCCAAACAGTAATCATGTGGTACAGAACATTCACATCACATGGGCCATAAAAAAACTTGGGGTGTTGCAGTTTACTGGGATGAGTAGTATAAAAAACAGTTTATGTGCACGAAGGAAGAACCTCATTGTAGAAAAAAAAATTGTTTAGCATGGATACAGGTTGTAAATGGCAAATGACAAGTGACATTCTCAGACCAAAACAGATAAACTACAGTGTACATGTAATTCAAAACTTGATTCACAGAATAATTAATATTTGTGTTAAAATTTTTGACCCAAAAACAAGCAGAAGAATTTACCAGACTTTTTCAGCTTCATGCACAACCACAATGCAACCTTTTTTTAAATAGCTGTCTGGCATAATTACAGCCACAACAAACAAACTAAGGCAGGCTGATCAGACTGTCACAATGATTAGTTACTATTCCACACACACATGATTATTGAATACGTAGTTCTTATTACTGTGCGGTCACTTGAAGAACGTTCACCAATCAGACAGCAGATTGATAATAAGATTACTTAAAAATTCAATGTTAGATGAACTGATTTGCTTTGTATGCATGTGATTTGGTTACAATAGCTGGACATGCTGTAACCAGGCTTGTTTAATCAATTTATTATTATTTATAATGCATGGCATGAGGGAAATTGGTGATTAAATTTCACTGAAAGCCAAGGGAGGATTTCTGGAAGTCCCATTATGCCACAGAGGAAGGGACTCGCGAGGCTTGAAGGGAAATTTGATCACTAATTTCCTGAAATGTCATGCTATCACTTTGTAATACTATTATCACAGAGGAACATACATGTAACTACATGTAATATCAGAGAAGTTTAGTTTTCTCTGCCAAAACTAAAGACATTGCAGTCGAGTTGCTTACAAAAACTTTTTTGTTATTATGCTTGATTGAATGCCATTGATTGAATGACCTTGCCTTCCCCTGGGGATCAGTGTTTTTTTTTAAATAATTACACTAAAATAAAATGTAATTATGTTGCTGACTAAATATCCAATTAGCATGCATGGAGTTTAATTACTGGTATGTCACATAACTTTTATGGTGTATAATAATACCATGATCACCTCAGTTTTCTTTGTTAGTTCAAGGACATAATTTTTATAATCCCTAAATTCCCTCATTAGCATGCATACTTGTTCTAATTTTCCCTCATTGGCATGCAAGAGGGAAGATTAGAAGGGCGTACATGTTTGTTCATGTAAATTTTTATAACAAGCCCTCAAAGCTCATTAATGTCACATGGGAAAAATAACGTTATACTTACATGTATGCATGCAAACCCTGTACCCTACCTATTTTATGGCTCAAGAAAGGTCTTCTATTACAGTACTGTTCAAAATATATTGCAATGAAATGAAGTGAAATATCACTTAAAAAGTGATATTTTACTTCTGAATCACTAAAAGTGATACATGTACAGTATTCACATCACTAAAAGTGATATTTCACTTTTTTGAACTGGACCTTTCACCGTTGTTATTGCCAAGCACCTCCAGTCATGAGACATTCGCATGTTTAATCTAACAAAGAAAATGCTTCAAAATAAACATTCTTTAAAACACTGCCTGCTAACAATCGTCTATTAACTTTTATTCCTGTTCAAATTTCTTATTCAGCACCGGTGTTTGCGTTCCTATTATATAACTAACAAAGCCAGCTGCTTCAAAATAAACGATTTTAAGAGCTATATTTGGCTATCTTTTATTCTTTATTTTGAAGCAGTTGGCTTGTACAAAGTGAAATTTAACTTCCCAAAAAATGAAATATCACTTTGTAAAAGTGATAATTCACTTCCATTATAGTGAATTGATATCTGAAATATCACTGGGGATATTTCACCAATTAGCAGTGCAATCTTTAATTCAAACAGTACTGTACATGGTGTATAGTTCAATTCATAGTTCTTGACTGCCATTTTGAAAGGTAAGCAAGCCTTTGGTGACATTGAGGTTGGAGTTGAGACAGTTTAGCTAGTGGTTTAAATGTACAAATGTAGCTACATTGTAGTTAGCATGCAGAGTTTTCCCGAAGCACTGGTGACCAGCAATTTTCTCTGTGTACTCCACTTCAGACCACGCTGGGTACAAGTTTTCTACAATACTATTTTCACTTACCGTCACAGCATGAAATGAGGGATTTACGCCTCCGTAATGGTAGCGTAAAGACGACGTAAATATACACTTTACACTTCTTTACGTAATTTTTACGTCTTCGTAAAGACGGTCTTTACGCAGCATTTACGGTGATACGTAAAGACAGCGTAGTGATACCCTTTAGCGCAGTGTTTACGCTATGCGTAAAGAACCGTAAACGTGCTCTTTACAGACCTTTACACAACCGTAAATGTATGTAAATTCAAAATTTACGCAAACGCGACAAGCGTATATAACCTTAAATATGCTATTTACGGAACTTTACTATAACGTAAAACTGTAAATCCAAAATTTACGCAAACGCGACAAGCGTAAATAACCTTAAATATGCTTTTACGGAACTTTACAATAATCGTAAATGTGTGTAAATCCAAAATTTACGCAAACGCGACAAGCGTAAATAGCCTTAAATGTGCTCTTTACGGAACTTTGCTACAACGTAAATCCAAAATTTACGCAAACGCGACAAGCGTAAATAGCCTTAAATGTGCTCTTTAAGACCGGAATCTTTACTATAACCGTAAAACTATGTAAATCCAACATTTACGCAACTTTAATATTGCCAAACGCGAACGTTTCAAGCATATGCTCTTTGGTGATTTATTTACTGCTTTTTAATTGAACGTGCCAAGCGCAAAGGTTATTAAATTTGCCCTTTTACGAATCTTTTCTGCCCTCATAAATTTTATGTAAGCATAGATGAGCGGTTAAAACAAGACAAAAAAGATTTCTTAAATCAGGGAGGTGTTTCAATCAAAGGCACAAGTGTAAAGATAAAACCACAAACAAGAAGGTATGATATAACCTGTAGTTTATTCCATCCCCCTAAATTTACATTATTAATAACAAGTGTTTTTCTAAAAGTTAAAAAATACTATATTTTAACTGTAACAACCTCATTTGATAATAAAATAGTTGTAAATAGCGAGACTTAGAAAGTGCAGTCTTTTTTTCATACAATTAATATCAGAAATGCGTAACTATAACAATCAATATTTTTCAACTTTGTTTATGAATAAATGCCAGGGGCTTATATTTGAGAAAATACAACTTACATGTACAGCAATACATTTTAATCATGTAACCTCTGCAGTCATTCAAGTAACTCTGTATTTTCTCAAAATAAATACCCAGGCTTTATTTTAAATTTAGCCATAATAATAATATTATGATAATAATTTTGTTGTTAAGAGCTTCATTTCTGAAATCCTCACTGGCTCAGGGA
Source organism: Actinernus sp. WN-2022 (assembly GCA_030867875.1). Taxonomy (NCBI): domain Eukaryota; kingdom Metazoa; phylum Cnidaria; class Anthozoa; order Actiniaria; family Actinernidae; genus Actinernus; species Actinernus sp. WN-2022. The sequence goes on from JAOWCC010000164.1 coordinate 455,738, forward strand.
ACCAGTAAAATTAAATACTAATTTCACACATGTTTTTGAAAGTTAATACAAAATCTACCAAGTCATGCAGTGATCAGAGCAATTGTATCAACTTTGAAAACACAAGTGAAATTAATCCTTAAAGGGAATCTTCGCTGAAAAACAATGTTTGCTCTCAAATGATTGTTATACATGCCTACCATAAGTCTGTTTCTGTGTTTGTCACCAATACATCGTACACTAGATGTCATTTAGGCACAGATTTTCCTGTCGATAATACTCATTTGAATTCCCTGTATGCTGCCATCTTGGAGTTTAGGATGTCACAGTGTTGCCCCAGTTGTCAGAAAACAATAGTGACAACACTGTGACAGCATGATCCAAGTTGGCGGTGTGCAGGATATTCAAATGAGTTTTATCGACAGGAACATTGGTGCATAAATGACATCTACATGTAGTGTACAATTTGCTGGAGACAGATGGCAATGTATTTAGGCATCTACAAACACACACTTGAGAACAAACATTGTTATCCAGCCAAGGTTAACTTTAACAATTATTTTACGAGGACCCATGCTATTACTTGTTAAAGGGATACCCGAGTGAAAAACACATTTGGACTCAAAAGCATCTTTCAGATTTCTTCATAAAATGTATAAAAATTTGATAAAACTTCAGAGTTGAGAACAAACCCATCAAAGTTGGACCTGCGAAGACCTGGGCACCACCATCTTGTTGACATTAATTCCTATGACTTTTTTACGTCACTTCGTCCCACCAGAGTCTTGCGATGAACTTGTAGTGACTTTGTTTCTTTGTATAATTTTCACATGCTCGGAATTAGAGTAGACTTTCATCGATATGGCAGAGCAATTTCGTACTAGAACAAAAATATGATGAAGACGATATTGTGAGAAGTTCAGAAGACTGGGAGGACAAAGAAAAGCGTGTATATGTAGAAGGCGAGAATATCAGCTTGTACGTGATAAAATACGGTACTCTAATTTTAGATCGTATGAAAATTATACAAGGAAAACAAGTCGCTACAATGACAATGACATTTGGTGGAGCGGCCACGTTTCTTTGAGCTCCAACGTTTTCTTCCCGTTACTCGTATTTAACAAAGCCAGACTCCTTTTAAACAACAGATAAGGTAAATGGAAGCATCGAAAGTTTCAGTAACACTAAAAAGGAGGGAAAGAACCTCATGCAGCTCTACGTCAAGTGTAGAAAGATCTCCTTCGCCAAAAACATCAAAGATGGCGGACACGGAGAAGAAGAATCCAAGCCCAACCATATCCCACACTGAGGTACCCAGTATGTCTGAAATATTTATTATTATAAAGGACATTCAGCAAAATACCGCACAAATTCTTCTGAACTACAAAACAGTTGAGAAAGCCATTACTGACCTCAAGGAGTCGCTCTCTTTTCAGTCGTTCGAACTGGATGAGATAAAGCGGGAAAACGACTCGCTCAAGAAAGAAGTCTCAACGGTAAATGTAGACCTCGCACAGTGTAAGGAAGAAAATGCCATCCTGAGAAAACAGGTAGAGGAGATTGATTTTAAACAAGATGATCTTGAGCAATATTCTAGGAAACACAGCTTAGAGTTTCATGGAATCCCCGAAGGCGAAGAAGATGAAGTTAGTGTAATCATCACTTTGGCGGAGGAGCTCGGAGTAAATCTGGAAGAAGATGATATTGATATATGTCACCGGTTAAGGTCTAAGAGGGAAATTAGGCCAATATTAGTGAAGTTCGCTAGGTACCGAAAAAAAAAAGAGATTTACAGATCTAGGTATCAACTAAAAGATTTCTCAGCCACGCATTTATCACTTAATGGTGCAGAAAAATCTACATTAATGAGAATTTAACCACAGGCAGACGAATGCTCTTCTCCGAGGTGAGGAAAAGATCAAGAATGAACAAGTGGTCCAGCTGTTACACCATAGATGGCAAGATTTTCGTACGCAAGGAAAAAGGGGGCAGGCAAAAAAAATTATTTCCAAGGAAGCAGATATGGAGGAACTATACTAATGAAGTAAATGAAAGCAGATAAATGCCGGGCTAAGGTAGCTGTTTCGGGCCGGACGGTGCCCTCTGAGGTTTTAACCGTATTCTTGGTACAGTAATGAATATTTCTTTCCTATTATTATCTGCATGAGGTGGTTTATTCTGTGATGGCAGTAAAGAAAAAGTAACGGGAAAAAACGGTTTACAGTTCACGGGTAAAATGTTAATCTCTGTTCTGATTTTGTTTATGTTGTATTGTTTTAATGTATTCAGGAGGAAAAAGGCGCATCAAGTTCGTAATTTGAATATATTTCAAGGGAGTCCCCAGTGACCTACATTTCAATCTACTATCGCTTAATGTCAGGGGACTAAGGGAACAAAAAAAGATGCGGAAAATGTTAAACTGGTCAAAAAAACACGGTAGCAATAATGGAATAACATTCATCCAGGAATCTCATTCAACACCTGATATTGAGCAGAAATGGCAGAAGTTATATAAAGGTGAGTTTGTCATGTCTCACGGCTCTTCAAACAGTAGAGGTGTTGCAATTTTACTAGGCCAAAATCTAGATTATAAAATATGCCAAAAGCGCATTGATGAAAATGGTCGCTTTGTTATAATGTTAGTAGAGATACAAGGTTCAAGTTTCCTTTTAATTAACTCCTATGCGCCAAATTCTGAAAAGATTCAAATCGCTTATTTTAAAAATCTCTTTAGTCAAATCAATACTTTTGAATGTCCTCCCGAGACAAATATAATATGGGGTGGTGACTTTAATGTAATTTTTGATTTAGATCTAGAATCGGTAGGTGGGAAGCCATCAATAAAATTAGGCTCGGTAGAGGAAATTGAGGCAATAAAGTCTGAACTTGACTTGGTGGATATATGGAGATTAAGAAATCCACAGTTAAAAAGATTTACTTGGAGAGGTAAGGCACAAGGCACCAAAAGCTCCAGACATGAAACACTGCATAGACGTTTAGATTATTTCTTTATATCCGATAGCCTGCAACCTATAATTGAGAACACCGATGTTATACCAGCACCTGCTACTGACCATTCGGGGCTGATTTTAAATATCTCAGCCTTTGATGTTGGTAAAAGAGGCCCGTCCTTTTGGAAATTTAACAATGCATTAAGTAAAGACCTAAATTATGTAAAAGAAATGAATGAGAAGATATTGGAAGTGCTAAAGCAATTTTCAAACGAGGAAACACTAGACCCTCAGATACGCTGGGAAATACTTAAGTATGAAATTAGGAAATTTACAATACAGTTCTCGAAGGCCAAAGCGAAAACATTTAAATTAAATTTACAATCTTTAGAAAATAAAATAAAACAAATTGAAACGATTAACGAATGGCATAAAAAGGAAGAGTTAGTGAAGGAACATAATGAGGTTACATTAAAACTGGAAAAAACATATGATTATATAACAGAAGGGCAAATAGTGCGATCAAAAGTAAACTGGTATGAATTTGGAGAAAAAAGCAACAAGTATTTTCTTTCATTGGAAAAACGAAATAAAAGTAAAACACATGTCAGGAAACTTATTCAAAGTAATAAAAAAGAAATAACTGACCCTTTAAAAATAAATAGGGAGATTCATGATTTCTACAAAAACTTATTTAGCTCTAAAAATAAGAAAACAGAAGAGGAATGTTTGAATTTTATTTCTAAAGTCAATCTACAAAAGCTAGAAGAAAATGAAAGGCAAAGCTGTGAAGGAAATCTAACAATTAATGAATGCTTCAAAAGCCTGCAACAAATGGGTAACATGAAAACTCCCGGAAATGACGGTCTAAGTAAAGAGTTTTATGTAACTTTCTGGTCAGTACTGGGTAAAGAACTTGTATCATGTATAAATCATTGTTTTGAAAATGGATCATTGACGGTTACACAAAGACAAGCCGTGATTACTCTTTTAGAGAAAACAGATAAAGACTGTAGGTATTTGAAGTCTTGGCGTCCGATCAGCCTTATTAATGTAGACGCCAAAATCTGCAGTAAGGTTTTAGGTGATAGGCTGATTAAAGTCATTCCAAAGCTTATTCACCCTGACCAAGCTGCATTTGTGAAATCAAGGAATATAGAAGATCCGATTCGTTTTTTGGAAGATACAATAGAATTTTATTCACACAAAAATTTAACTTTCCTATTATTTGCAGCAGATTTTGAAAAAGCCTTCGATAGTATAGAACATAATTTTATATTTGCCACTCTGAAGCAATTTGGGTTTGGTTCGTTCTTCATTAAAAGTATAAAAACGTTACTGTTCGATAATCAGAGCTGTGTCTTGAACAATGGTAAAGCTACATCGTATTTTAACACATCCAGAGGAACAAGACAGGGAGACCCAATTTCTCCTTTTCTATTTATTTTAGTAATTGAAATCATGGCGCAAATGGTGCGTTCCTCTTCAATAATAGAAGGTGTTGAAGTTGACAATGTGGAAAAAAAGGTTCTATTATTTGCTGACGACACTACTTTTTTGCTGCGTAACGCTAAATCTTTAAGCTCTGTGTTAGATCTGTTAGAGGAATTTCAAGTATTTTCTTCATTAAAAATTAACCTGGAAAAATCCGAGGCAGGCTGGATGGGTAAAGAGATTGAAGATGAAAAGCATTCTTTTAATGGTAATTTTATTGATTTGACTAAAGAGGGAATAAAAATCCTAGGGATATATTTTTCTTTAGATAAAAATCTAAACAAGCAGAAAAATTTTGAGCAAGTTTTTGAGAAATTTAAGGCAACACTTGCAATTTGGAGAACACGCCGCCTTACTCTGTTTGGTAGAGTTCAAATTGTTAGATCTTTGGCACTCTCCAAACTTCTCTATGTTTGTTCAAAATTGTGTGCTCCAACAGAATTTATAAAAAAGGTGGAAAAAGAAGTACTCAATTATATATGGTGTGGGAAAAAAAAAAAATAAGGTATCAAACTCTCTTAAACACTTACGAAGATGGAGGATTGAAATTACCGGACCTTGATACCTGCATTAAGGCCCACTATGTACATTTGGTTATCAACTTGAAAATGTCCCCTGCTATAGAAAAAAGCTGGTATATTTTCCCTAACTCCTACTTTAAACAGTTAGGAGGTGTTAAGTGTGTGAATGAGAATTTTGACGTTTCTAAAATTCCAGTGGATATACCAATATTTTATAAAAACATGTTGAGATTTTGGGCTGAAATAAGTGTAGATCCAATCGAAGATGATCCATTAAGTGTTTTAAGACAACCACTATGGAACAATAAATACATTTCTTTAGATACGAAATATTTTAAAAAAATTATAGAAAAGAAGGTGATGCGAGTGAACGACCTGTGGGACACGGAATAGGGCTTTAGCTGGGAAAAGGCTCAAGACTTTGGTCTTACTGAAGATTATTTATTTGGGTGGTTCGGAATCATCCATGCAATCCCTCAAAAATGGAAGTCAATGTTGAATTCATCTCACCCTTTTAACACTAACGAAATGCAATCGGACTTAATACACTTAAGGGGTACCCCTTATAAGATAGAGCAATTAAAAAATAAGACAATATACAATATTTTAATTTCTTCAAAAGCTGAAACACCAACCTCTCAATCTAAGTTGAAATGTAGATTAAAGGTTAAAGTTATTGATTGGAAATCAGTGTATACACGTATCCATAAGACTACAATCGAATCATACCTTAGAAGTTTCCAATATAGACTACTAAATAACTGCCTTTATCTAAACAAAGATTTATATAGATTTCACCTGGTCGATAGTCCTTGCTGTTCGTTCTGTCAGCTAGAAGAAGAAACTATGGTTCATTTTTTTGTTCAATGCCCTTTTTCAATAAAATATTACTCTAGTTTGGAAATTTGGCTCTCTACCTGTAATGTTAACTTGCCTCCTATAAATGCCTGTAATGTTATACTAGGAGTCGACCGAGGAAAAGAAACTACTTTAGTTAATTTTATTATCTATATTTATAAACTTATGTTATATAAGGCTAGACCAAATAGAAAAAGCCCCACCTTAGATGAATTTATAACGAAAATGAAATACTACCATGACATTGAAAAATCTATAGCTGAAAAAAATGACAAAATTGCCATACATCTAAAAAAATGGGGAAAAATAGCTCCCAAATTAATTTAAATAAAAAATAAAAAAAACTATAGATATGCTCCTTTTTCCTCCTAAAAATGTAATTAGTGTTTGTAATATGTGTGTAAGCCTCGTTTGTAAAAGCGATGTAAAAAAAAAAAGTACTTTCTCTTGGTGAAATAAAAATATGAAAAGTCGCTACAAGTTAATCACAAGTTAATCGCAAGACTCCGGTGGGACTAAGTGACGTAAAAAAACGTCCTAGGAATTAATGTCAACAAGATGGCAGTGCCCAGGTCTTCGCAGGGCCAACTTTGAGGTGCTCGTTCTCAACTCTGAAAAAGTTTTATCAAATGTTAATACATTTTCCGAACAAAGTACGTCTGATGCTTTAATCTCTAGATTAGATGCTTTTGAGCCCAAATGTGTTTTTCACTTGGGTATCCCTTAAAGAAATGATCTGTGTAAAATGTATGATAAATTCCATGTTCTGCTGTATTGAGACTCCTTCACATGGAATTTGTCTTTGTTTTAGACTACAAAAACACTGGGTGACAGTTATGAATATTCTGACATAAAAGTAGTAGAAAGTCTTAGTTTCATGCCAAATTTATGGACAAATTCTCTTCCAATTAATACTAGGAACAGCCAAAACCAACAGCTATGAAACAGGACAGGCACGATTGACAACATTCCAAACTGCAGTGAAAAGCCTAGTTTATGTTTTTATAAGTCTTATCTGTGGGCTTCTTCCATGTGTACTCAGCAAACCAGCAACCTTGTTGCTACATGTAAGTGCTTTCCATACTGTACACGTATGCCTACGAGTCCTGTTCTATCTTCGCTTTTCTGGCATACACATATGCTGAAAAAAGGAAGAGTGCAACTGTTAGCAGTGCTCTACCCATTTAATTTACATTATTTTCATAAATAAATATTTATTTATTTTCGAGTTGTTTGTGTTGCCACTGGAAGCCCCACTAACATAGCCTGCGTCGCATCCTAACTGAACCCCGGTTAAGTCCGTCTGCAAAACAGCGACAGAAAGCTTGTCCTAGACCCCCAGCAGCGTACCGTGATTTGAGTACGTGTTCTGATTGGCTTTTAAAAATGCTTTTTCTCACTCGCCTTCTGACTTGCCATTCAACTGTCACCAGCTTGTCACCTGTTAGTCTCCCCAGAATCCAAGAACCACTCGCGCCAGAACACTCGTCTGGCAGGAAATCGTTAGTGGAAATATAGAGGCTAAACTTAAAAATATGGATGTAGAATCGGTTAAATAGCTTTGCATATATTCTGTTCTTAGCTTTTATCAAGAAATAACAAATATTTTGGAAGAACTCATTTATTTTGAGGCTGAACTAGTGAGCTCGTGTAAAATGCCGACAAAAGCGAGTCGTTGCTTATTTAATTTGTACATTTACGCTGTAATTGGGCTAGACAAATGGGGAATGGAATGTCGTGCTGATGTAACCAGCTGTTGGAGCTATCGCATGGCGTGACGATCCTAGTCATTTCAAAATAGCCAGTCAGAAGGCGTGTGAGGAAAAGCATTTTTAAAAGCCAATCAGAACACGTACTCAAATCACGGTACGCTGCTGGGGGTCTAGAACAAGCTTTCTGTCGCTGTTTCGCAGACGGACTTAACCGGGGTTCAGTTCGGATGCGACGCAGGCTACACTAACAAAGAACATGTCTAATGTTAATTTAAAGATTACACTGGTATCTTAGTCATGAAATGACCTGAAGATAAACACTTTTTCTAAATAAATAAATAATTACTGGCAAACAACTGATAGACAAATGTAAACAATTATGCAATATTAAGCCTCAACATACAGATTACATGTATATACAGTCTGTACATGTAGCTATTATATATCAGGACTTAACATGAAACCAAGAATATGTTTAATGAATGCTGGCCAACTGAAGTTCTCAAAGGAGTCAAGTCTGCACAAATGCAGTCTTCAACGTTTACCTGTTCACCCAAAAAAAACCAGACCATGCGAAAAACTACAGAGGTGCATGTTGACAGATAAAAATAACCTTGAATTTGTAACAGGACCTGGAACAACCACAGGATGATCTAAGCAAGGACCCGGTAAATCATAGATCGAATTGCAATTTAGCGTGTTGGTTTTTATGGAGGGAGGTACATGTAAAATGGAGAATCCAAAAAAAAAACTTGGAGCAAAGGCAAAATACCAACACACTCGCCACAATTGAGAATCCAACCCAGGGCCACAGAAGTGAGAAGCAAAATGCCATCCCGAAAATATATGGATTCACCAAGGCCAATGGCTGGTTTACAAATTCAAACTGTTGGCATTAAAGTGGGCCATAGAGTATTCAAATAAAAGTTTAGTTTACAAATCGGAGCAATTGCAGAATACCCCCACCCCCCCCCCACTCAAGTATGTTAGGTGGAGACGCCAACATGTCAATGCATTAGTCCATATATGGTTCTGTCTAGAGAGATATGTCTGGGTGTTAACGAGTCTCTCTGTTCACAGTAGTAGAACAAAGCAACATGTATGATGTCAACGCATCAATGTTGGCGTCAACATTTATGTACTTGAGTGAGGGGGGTATTCTGCGATCTAGCCTACAAATCCATTTGAAAACATCTTAGAACAACAGGTTATGATAGAAAGATCATACTGAATTTTGTTCTAAAATGTTTGATTAATTGCAAGTGATTTTTATTTGATCCTTGAGATACTGATTGTAGTCAAATGTATATTAAGTTTATATGCATGTGGCCATTGTCCCTGACATTGTTATTTTGTCTATTTAGTAGCTTACCAGTGTCACAGCGATTTCACCCTCCGCCCTCCCCACCCCAGTGAATCCCCCCCCTCCCCCCTCCTCGGGGCAAGATCGCTAGTGAATTGTACTCAGTTCTTATAGAAATCACCCTGCCTCACAATGTCAACACAATGAATAAAAAGTGATTTTAAATCTATAAATCTGAAGTCTTTTCTAAATAAAATTAAGTGTAAGACCTCTTTAGCTACTATTTCTACTACCGACTACAAAAATACGCGAGTCGGTAACACTCCTTTTCTTCGGAAGGTCATTTCAAATTCTTTCCGAATTTGAGTTAATTACACAGTCTGCTAGAAACTTTCAAAACTTACCGCCGTTTTATCTTCTCATTAGGTAATAAGATGTTTATCCAGAAAGGTCTTCCTAGTTAGAACTGATCTAATTACCGAATTAACAAGTGCCGTTAGCTCAATTGAATATAGAACAAAGCACTCAAGTCGATAACACTCCTTTATTCAGCAAAGTTCTTTCAAAATAGATGGAAAAGGTTATAAAAACTTACATACCACAATAATTACGTCAACTTCATTATGGTTTCATGCATGTAAAAATCATCAGGCTATTTGGCAGTTGTTTCCAAATATGAGCTCCACTCGCTCCAAGCTAAGGCAAGTTTTAAAACTTCCCGCCGTTTTCGATCTTAATTAGTTCATTAGCTCGTTTATTCAGGAAGTTTTCAGTTGAAAATAGAACAAAGCATGCGAGTCAATAACACTTCCTTTATTCGGCAGTCTTTTGAATTCAAAGTAGGCGGATTTACGGGTTATCAAAACCTTTAAGTATCCACAATAATTACATCATCTACCTGTTGGCTTCAGGCAAGAAATACTAACAACTAATCATTCGAAGATGATTAATTGCAGCATTTACCGTAGCTTACCAACACGAATTTTGTCAAAGAAAAACAAAACGTGAATTTTAAAATAGAATTGAATTGAATGCCTTACACATTACTAATAGCTTTTTGCATTACTATTCTCCATGTCCAATACATTACAGTAATAATAAGAAGGAAAACATATGTATTTATAACCTTTTAAAAGGTTGGAGGGGAGGGGGGTGAAATCACTAGCGAATTCATTGGGGAAGGGCGAAATCGCTGGTACACCGGAAGTACATGTATGGGCTGGAAATTATCATATGATTAACATATCGGTGCCCGCGAAGACTTCTGGGTAGAGCTGAGACACGAGGTTCACTACGATTTTGTGTTATTCTTATCATTATTTACTCGCTTAATTAGTCTTATAGAAACGTTCTTGTCAACTGAGAAATATACTCAAACACAACGCAATGTCCTATGCTTGTAACTAGATGGTTAATTCGAGTCGCCGATGAGTATTTAAGTTGTAATGAGACTTCATGTTTTCACTCCTCTGCTCGTCAAGCAAGCTAGGTGAGAGAGCGGTTTGTAGCAGTTGGACTCTGCCGTCTCTGGCCACATGTATACGTTTTTTTGCATAGTTAGTTCGTCCATAGTCATTTACTTTTTGTTAGCATTATTAAGGGACCTACTGATCAACATATCTACTTGTTGGTAAATTAGGAATTACTTTAAAACTGATGAAAAAGGCTTACCGTCGTACTAATCTTCGAACTGTTTTTAGTGTTTCGTTTTCCTCCACGGATACCAGCCCATAAATAGCCATTCAGGGTCCACACGACGTCTTGATGAGTTCTTAGCTTGGTTCCAAAACTCTTTAAGCAGCTAACCTTCTGTAAATCCATTGAATTTGTAGGAAAAGACCACTCGGAAAGTGTTTCGTCGTGGAATCACTGATATGCTCATGAGCGTTGCCGCTGACCGATTTGCAGTACTGTAGTTACCAGTCCCTACTTGTGTATCAGGAGGCACGGTTGTTCTCGCGGAACAACCGCGGACTTGATCGATCTTCCGGACTATTTTCATAATATTACTTAGTACTATTATAATATAGTATTATTTTTCATTTATTAATGCATAAGCAATTCACATGCTAACTTGCTCACAAAGTAGATACTATTTAAATAGTTCTCTGCATTTGAGAAAATTTCCGGTGTTTAGTTTTACACAGGCTGAGAAACTTTATACCTGCCCTGTGTTTACGCATCTTTTATGCTTCCACGTAAAGATAGCACACAACTCTACTTTACGCATATTCACGCTTCCAAGTAAATCTGCATAAAGATGGCAACTTACTTTACGCATCTTTACGCTTACATAAATCTACGTAAAGATTGCAACCAACTTCACGCATCTTTACGCTTACATAAATCTGCGTAAAGATGGCAACCAACTTTACGCAACTTTATGCTTCCAAGTAAATCTGCGTAAAGATGGCAACCAACTTTACGCAACTTTATGCTTCCAAGTAAATCTGCGTAAAGATGGCAACCAACTTCACGCATCTTTATGCTTACGTAAATCTACGTAAAGATGGCAACCAACTTTACGCAACTTTATGCTTCCAAGTAAATCTGCGTAAAGATGGCAACCAACTTTACGCACCTTTACGTTTTCAATAAAGAAGCGTAAAGTTGTCATTTCATGCTGTGCGTTATTAATGGTATAAGCCTGGATTTGAAATAAACACCCCCTACTCAATTTGTTTCTCCCCTATACTATGGCTGTCTTGGGAGAACCTTGAGCATGATAATTATAATTTATCCATATTAACAGAAAGAGGGTTTGTATCAGTGTAGGGTCAATGCCATCCTCCATGTGAGGCTTAAAAGCTTGATTACCTTTCAAGAACTACAAATTGGACTATTAAACTCTATGCATGATCTTTAAATATTTAGTCAACAACATAATGATATCTTATTTTAGTATTCTTCTTCTCAAAAACAACACACTTGTCCCAGAAGAAGCGAGGGTCATTCAATCAATGGCACTTAATCAAGCATAATAACAAGTTTTTGAAAGCAACTCAACTGCGACATCTTTAGTTTAGGCAGAGAAAACTAAACTTCTCAGATATAGACCCCTTGCACTAATGTTATTAGTTCATTGTTTGCCTGTCCTTGACTCTCACCAGGGGAATTGTTGTGGCACAAATTTTTTTTTGGTTTAAAATTGTTAAACCAGTTCAAAATTTTCAAACTGGTTCATTAAAAAAAAAATTTTTTCAAGATTCTAAAATGGGAACTTATGTTTACCGAGGTTAGGTTTAATTATTTAGAGCATGGGGATGATGCGAGTTGAAAAGTGCGAGTTGCGAGTTGAAAAGTGCGAGTTGCGAGTTGAAAAATGCGAGTTGCAAGGAAAAGTAAGAAAAATGAGATTATATAGAGTTCCTGATTATGATCCGCTGCAATGGGAATGCTTTTTGAGTCAGAAATCAAAGGAACTCGGGGTTTCGACGAAACGTGGACCCCCGCTTATGGACCCCTAGAAAATGTTTTTTTTTTCTACCAGCGCCGGTTTATTTATGCCTCGCTGGAGGTTTTATTTTGTTCTCTTTGCCCTCACAGTTATTCAGAGCTAAGTCCTTTCTATTTCTAATTTACAATATTTCGATTGCAATCACAATTTCTTATAAGTTTAACTATTCACTTTCTTCTATCTCTGATTCTTCCAGAGACGTTTCGTATTTATATTTCTATGGCGACTCTTTGGTTATTTAATAGTCATACAACTCTCACGGCCCCTCCGGATACTAGACCGATGCGAGAACTAAAATGCCCGCGAATAAATCCTACTTTATATCAGTTTAAACATTCCTAACGAAATTGCTATGCTATCACGACAGTTCAAATTCACATCTCAAGACAATTTCTTTCTTCACTGCGGTCGGCCTTAGCTAGCGCTATTCTAATATCTCAAGCAGTCATATTTTGTACCTTTTTTGCTTTTTTTCGATAAATGTCCAGTTCCTTTTTTTGCCAGCTAAATTATTTTCTTCTTGATCATTTAAGTTCTTTCCCGTTGTTTCCAATCCATTTTCCAGCGAGAATCGAAATCGCCTTTCCAATGAAAGTCGCCCACAGGGGTCCGGTCAGTTTTATAATTTCCTCTCAGAGTTCAGTTTTGCTCGATTTTCTTGTTCTGTCGCTTTTATGCTTTGACCTCCTAGTTTGTTCATGTCATTTCCAGTTCGATAAATTGTTTTTGCAATCCGAAAAGTAGTTTATTCAGTTCTGTATATTCGATTCATGTCCGTAAGCCATATCCCATTTCTGACGGTTCTCACGGTTCGTTTTCGGTTCTATATATTAATTAATACTCGATTCAGTTTTCTCCATTTGTGTATGGGCGTCAACCAGTTTCAACATCAACAGGTTCGGTTTCGGAGTTTCTATTTCTATTTCTTCTATTCATGCACTCAGTTCAGTTTTCTCGGTGTCCATACGCTAGTCCGGATACAGTTCAGACTCTCTTCTGTTCTCGAGTTCGCGCGCTCATTTCTAAACTTCTCAGTTCTCGGCTCTGTTCATCTCGGAATACTGATTCCGAATCGAAAGCTCGTAAAAAAAATGCTTGCTTTTTATCGTTTATCTTCTATCAGAAACAAATAAAATCATGACTTAAAGTCAAATTCTCTTGGACTTGGCTCCCCCTTTGGCTCAACCTTCAAAAATTCCAGAGTCTGGGTACGTCTTTCCACACGCGACAGATCATATATTTTCCCGCCATTTTTTGGGTAACATTTCAACTCGCAACTCGCACTTTTTAACTCGCAACTCGCACTTTTCAACTCGCACTTTCCCTATCCTGAATTATTTAAATTTGGGGTTTGGATTACAAAATAACGTCCAAATATTAGTCCACAGGACCATTGAAAGCATTGTTTTTCTGTGTAATGTTAAGTGATCTAGTCCTAAAAAGCCTAGTTTAGTGCACATGACTAGCTCTAAAAACCCTAAATTAATGAGCACCCATTGTTGATGGTTAGGGGTGTTTTTAAATGTAGGGGTATGGTTTGGATTAGTTCACAGGACCATTGAAAGAAGCATTCTGTGTTGTTCAGTGATCTAGCCCTAAAACCCTAATTTTTTTCAAGGTTTTCACTGGGTATCCATTACTGCATGCACATGGTGTGGTATACATCCAGTGATTGGTGGTCTGTGATATGAATAATTCATGAGTTTGAACCAAGTAAGAGTCAAATGAATCAAAACACAATTTTAACTTGAGAGTGCCTTGTCATTTAACAATTATGTTTAATGTGTTGAACTGCGTTTTGTTGTAGTGTCACTAGTGCAGTAAGAGGACAGCCATACATGTATTGTATTGAAGTACAGACAACATGGAAACCCAATTACATGTAGGTATGTATCACTAGTGTGGTTTTCAATTCACTGTCAAATTTGATTGGTTAAGTTATCTATGATTTTGTTTATCTTGCCTTGTGATTGGTTGAAGTAAAACCAATAGTGAATTACTTCAGTTTGTGATTGGTTCATTGCATTTTCACTTGCTCCTGTGATTGGCTCACTGGTTTTGGTTCTGGTGTTGGGGGGTGGAGGGTGGGGTGGGGTGAATAATTAAAATTAGTTCTAATATGACAACAATGGTAAAAGTTGTGAAATCGAATAAACATTGCTAATCGAAATCCTGTAATGCAGGGACATTTTTTTTTGGGGGGGGGGTGTGGATTGGGTGCTAGCCACCCCCCTTTGGGCTGGTTAGACTGGCCAAATTTCAGCATTTTACAGAGACAACGTGTGACGTGACATTAGAGAGTTTGACCGGACTAAACGTGTGACGTTACATTAGAGAGTTTGACCAGTTTCAAACATACTGTAAGATCTACTTGTAACGTGGGGAGGGGGGGAGGTGGGGAGGTGGGGTGTCAGGCAGAAATCAGAGATTTTCAGGGGGTCATGTGAAAAATGATTCGAATGGGAGGGGAGGGGGGGAGGGGGCTTGTAACATTTGGGGAACGAAGCCTTCAAATCCACCACTCCCTTCCCCCTCCCGATAAATAATGAACTGTGCCTAACAAGTTTAGGGTGTTTTTTGGGTCGATGGGCACTGGACTGTTTTCCAGATGCACATGTGGTATAAAATGAAATATAACCATTATTGATTCCCTCGGTTTCTTGTATTTCATATTTTAAACACTCAAATTTAAATACTGAAACAACTGTCTACAGTGTCACTGCTGCATATATACTTGTGTTTCAGGTAAAACTTTTAAATTTTAATCTTGATTAGGCCATCCCTTTTTTTTTTTCGTTTCTCATTGTCTGACCGACCCATTTTTGTGGCTTTTTGTAGAAATTAAAACAAAATTGGGGGGAGGGGTTGGGGTGAAGAAACCCTAGAGCAGCTCCTGGAAGCTCATGGTCGAGGATAGGTTTCACAATAGTTTCGGCGGTGCATTTGTAATTCCATGTTTGTAGCGTTTACGGATGACGACATCGATGGTTTCGTCGTCCATCTAGCTTGGTTTGTAACCTCGCCTGTGCAACCGCGCCTTATTAGTTCCAGTCTCTCCGCGCATTTTTTACTATAATTTTTTTGTTCTCACCCGACCGACTACCCTGGTTACCAGAGGCTCGAAAGTTGCGAGTCGCGAAGCGACGAGCTATCAACCCCAGGTCCACTCGGTTACGTCGGTCACTGTGGCCTCTGGAACCAGGGTACCGACCGACCGACCCAATTTTTGAAAACCCTAGCTCAGTTGGTAGAGCGCAGTCTAGAGTGCGGGAGGTCAGGGGTTCGAATCCCGGCCGCGTCCTTGGGCAGGGACGTTTATAAGCCGTTGGCCTTGTCTCCTTTTACTTCTAATCAGTATTTGAAGGGGACGTGAAAGAACCTGTTGTACTACTCAGGGCTCGAAATTAAGAAAAAAAAGGAGGCGTAACTTTACGGCCAGCTTAAAATTTTTAGGCGTAATTCTCCAAAATTTAGGCGTAAATAATTGTGTATTAGTAGCTGAAATTTGTATGTGATAGGAAAAGGGTAAAAAAAATTTTTTTTAATGTTGAAATCATTTGCTTTTTTTGTAATAAACATCAACTTTAAACTCATTGAGTTCAATACAAGAAAGACAAAGGCGTGGCAGCCTTTTTTCCATGCGGTCGTTTCGCAGGAAGCCATGCAAGTGTTTAAGTGTAATGTACATGTCTAGGCTGACCTAGGCTGTTGAGACAAATAGAGCGGCATTGCGGCAAGCAGAGACGATTTCTCTCATCTTTCTACAAATTTTTTTTTTGCATTTTACTACCATTTGCAAGCAAGCGTTTAGTGTAAACTTTTTTGCCTGTTGTTTCAAGTGAAGTCTGAACTTTTAACCGAAAAATGTCAAAGTTTGACAGCTCCTGTAATGTAAACTATTTTCCCGCGCGAAACAAGTAGTTTTGCATGACAAAAGGCTGTTTTGATAGGAGCTGTCAAACTTTGACATTTTGCGGTTAAAAGTTCAGACTTCACTCGCCAAACGTCGCCGCGTAATTAGTAAACTTGAAACGACAGGCAAAAAAGTAGTATTTTTTTCAAAAAAATCAGAGTTTTAGAGATTTGGAAATAAGACTTGTCTTCCGATAATTTTTACCTTTGTAAAAGGATCTCGGCGTAATTTTACGCCTAAGTGGAAAACGTTAGGCGTAAAACGAAAAAATCTAGGCGTATTTACGCCGGTATCGGGCGCAATTTCGAGCCCTGCTACTCGAAAAAGGGCAGGGGATTGTCACCCGGTACAGCAGCCTGGCCATTCAGGCACTAACCACACACTCAACATTGTAAACTGCGTGGCAGCTATTAGTGCCGTAAAGCAGTCGGAAATAGTTCACTGACGGGATATGTTAGTAATATCTAAGGTGCCATGAAATGATGTGGTGATATGGCGCTATATAGATATCACCATTATTATTTATTACTATGAAAATGTCATTTCAGACGGTTGAGTGACGAAGGAACGAATTGGTCAGATATTATTATTCTGACGGCACGAGAACGAGGCTCCGGTATTGTCTAGGGATTCGCTGGTACTATTTAAAGTGCCTATAACCCATTTGCAATTTTTATAGCTACGGATCGTCCGAAAGGTTTTGAGTACTTCTGTGAAGAAAGTTTTGGTTTACAGTGAATACTTTATGTGTTACGTACACTTGTTTGAAATTGTTTAAGTGTGACCTTTCCTGACCCATGACCGCGTAAGTAAAAGCCTGGGTCGATTCCTGTTTAGACGTCATCTTGACGTTACATAATTAATTCGGCTTTGCAATCATATAAAGAGGATATTACATGGCGGGTGATTACCGTCAAAATTACACCCGCTGGTAGAAGGCCGAGAAGAATGCTCGCTCGATGAAAGAATATTTGTAGCTTGTCTGAGCAGTTCGATGGCAGTAGTAAAACTGCTTATCGAGCCTCCAGTGGGGCAGTGCAAGTGAAATTAATATATTATTTTTGGCGGTTAATAAAAAACCTCGCTTTGGCGCCGAGGCCTGTCTAGCTACCAGGCTCACTCGATGGATTGAAAGAGTATCCGAAAATTCAGTGCATCCGAAAATTCAGTGCATCCGAAAACTCCAAGTGTATCCGAAAATTCCAAGTGTATCCGAACATTCAAGGTGTACCCGAAAATTCAAAGTATATCGAAAAAATTAAAGTGTCTCCGAAAGTTTACTAATGTACCCGAAAATTCGAGATGTATAGGAAAACTCAAACTGCAGTCGAAAATTCGAAGTATATCCGAAAATTCAATGTTTCCTGAAGTTCACTAGTGTATACGAAAATTCGAATAATATCCGAAAATTCGAGATGCAGTGGAAAACCAAGACATAGAAAATTCAAAGTACCACCATAGAATTCAAAGTTGCATCAAACTGGATTCACTGCTAAATTCAATGCGTTCCACAAAATCAAAAGTGTAATTTTGACGGTAATCACCCGCCATAGTTATAGGCACTTTAAGCATTGAGCGGGGAAGATGTAACATTTCAATAGGTATTGACCCGAACGCCTCACTTCAATGTAATGAAGCGCCATTGAAACCATCATTCTTACACGACACCAACACCCTCCTAAACAAGCACGACTAATTTAGATTAGCGCTTCATTACATTGAAGTGAGGCGTTTGGGTCAATACCGCTGAAACTGCTATTCGTAGACTCAACTACAATATCTCCTATTCCTCGTCAGTGTTTTAGACGTGATTTCCACATCCAAGTGCCATGAACAATGGTGAGGGTAAAGTAACGACGTATACCACACGGGGTGCTAACAAATAACGTATACCACACGGAGTACTAACAAATAGCGTATACCATACCGGTACTAACAAATAGCGTATATATATACCACATATACCATACGGTATACTTGTTCGAGGGGGTGCTTATTTCATATTTTGGCTAAAAGGGTGGGCGCTTATTCGAGGAAATACGGTATTTCAACATTGATCGGGTAAGATGATTCATTATACGTCAGTCAGTCAGTTCAATACTAGTTTCATTTTTTCTTCATCGCAGCTTTAATTCCAAGGTTTATTTATGTATCAGTCAATTCCAAACCCGTGCATCACCCCGGGGGAACCTCCGGGCATTTGATCAGAGGCTTGCTCCCGAGGGTGGTGAATTTGACGAGTATCTAGGCCCTCAGGGGCGGACATTTGACAAACAGTGGGGGTAGGGGGTGGTGCATTTGATCGGTGTTTAAAAAATATATTCTGTCTGTCTACAAATTCGTCGCTCGCGTCGAAGTGGATAACGTAACGGTGTCTTCGAGGACCTCCAGGATAAGGATTGCGCATTTGTAGAGGCCTGGCTTGAAAGAGTGAACCTGCCAAATTTGAAGGCCACTTTCAGAGGTAAATTGTTTACGTTTAAACCTATAAACTATGTTGTTTTGCTTTGCTTCATGAACTTTGACCGACTGCGTGATATTATTACTACCATTTGCAAGCTACCGTTATTAAGCGTGAACCTTTTTCCGCGTTCGTTTATGTTTGAAACTAGACGTCTGGTGTCCCAAACCTTTGCTGATTCGTCGGCAAACTAATTAGTTTCAACCTTGATGTTGAAAACCTTTGATATGTATTCTACCATTGTGCAAGGACGTTACTAAAACCTGGAATGGGGAATGGGGAATGGGGAATGAAGGAATGGGGGATTGGGGCGAGTGGTCAGCGGTGATACCATTTAAAAGTGTCATGGCGGCTGATTTTTTTTTTTTTTTGAGGAACATGTAAAAATCTGCCAAAATCCATTGCAGCGGCTCGTAATCATCACAACAATGAAAGGAAAAGAGAAGAAAGATAACCAGTAAGCATTGCTTTCAGTATTTGGATCCATATTCAGCTTATGACTTGGTAGTATAGTCGCTATAATAATATACCTCACACGGGACAGAAACCACTGAACTCTGGAAATAACAAATTTATTCAAACTTATTCACTGTCCAGTTTATAAATGTTAAATATACTAAATAATTTATTGATAATGTTACGTATGCTTAGATCAATTATGTCTTCATCTGTGTCAAGGATCGGAACTCAATAAAATGTAATAACTTTCCAAGTACATAAAACCAAATTACAAACTTCCTGCTTTGAACTGTCTGCTGGTTCATGTGAAACTAACACAAGTTAAAAACAATATTTTGTGTTATAGTAGACTCAACAAAATACCTGATTTCTGATTGATGATATTTCAAAGAAGTGCATGCGCAAATTTGATCAGCTCAGTGTCATGAATGTGAGAATGTGCATGCTTCTTGGTTTCTGTCCTTGGAAAACTTGATTTTCTTCATATTTTGTTGAATGTACCATAAACAAAAAATCACATAAAAATTGCAATCTGCCAGCAACTGTGTGCTGGTTAATATCAACCAAAACAAGCTATTAAACTACAATATTAAGAGTTGCCATTTTTTGAGCCACTGAAATTTCTGTAAAGTTTATGGTACAAACACAGCACAATTTTTAACAATGATTTAGTGCAACCTTGTCATCAGAGTGTAGATAGAGTTCAGTGCTTCATAAACAATTGGAGGAAGGTAATTTGATGGAATGTTCACCTTGGGAAATTGGTCATTTGGGAAGTTCTTTCTCACACATTGTGGAAACATATGCATATGGTAGTACCTATTAGACTTCCTCCCCAGGTGCCAGGTTTTGGATTGCCTTGTGCTTTATCACATGGTTATTGCTCTCGGAGCTGTGTGTGTAAAATGTCTGAGGTGGGCACCCAAGTCCAGCAGCAGTTCTTACACTGCTTAGCATAGATGCTTTGATCATTGGTACACTTTTATCAAACCAGGTTACAAAGGTAGGGGACACTCTTTCCCAGTCCTGCCTAACAGACATATAGAGGGTATCAAACACTTCTGGGCAATCAGCATCAACCATCCCTTCATGGTAGACTCCATCCCCTGTGTTATATCCAAAGATGTGATTAACAATGTTATTTCTGGCATTCATGTCAATCATCTTAAGGTGGTCTTTGACATTATTCCGAAAATGACTCATGCACCTCAGTTTTATTGATGAAGGAAATCCCTCTGACAATGCTTGCTCCAGTGGTTTCTCGCCATCAGTTCCAAATGATCTCAAGCTCTCCTTTAAGCCTGGGCAATTCTTCTGCATGCAGTAAACAAAGTCATTGTAGACATCTTTGGTCAGATTCTGGCTGATTAGCATTGGTCCAATACAAATGGGATGTTCGCCACTCCGTTTCGATTCCAGAAGGAGGTCTTGATATGTTGTTGGGGTAACACTAAACCTATAATAATAATAATGATGGTTTATTCAACAGTATTTCCACAAGTGGCTCTTCACCTATTAAAGACTATCTAAGATATATAAATATAAAGATTTTAAAACTATATAAACTACTGTATAAAATTATATATACATGATAAATATCCAATGAAATATCACCAAACTTGGTAAATTTACTAATTTCGTTGTGCTCTTTCTTGTGATGGAGTTTCTTTCCTATTGATTAGACTATTAATAGGACGTTTTTCCTTTTTGAATTCTTTTTCTTATTCAGATTTTCCAACTCCTTTGAGAATACCAAGACAATAGTCTAAATTAAAGGAACAAAAGAAACCGTGCAAAGGATTCTGGTAGTTGTAGTAAAATGCGCCCGATTGACGTCATAATTCCAGGCCCTCACCAAGACTCGCGCTGACTTCCAACTGGAAACAGGAAGCCCAAAACGGATGTTTTCGATAACTTTGACACCAGTAAAATCGTCGAAGTTTAGTTTTTTCACTTTTATTTTTTCGAATTCTTTGTCAGGGCGCTATACAGTTGGTAGAGCGCCAGACATGTAACCTGGAGGTCGTTGGGTTCGAGTCCCACTTGGGTCAGAGATTTTTTCTCTTTCCGTCGTAGGGCGTGCACACTTAGCACTACAGCTTACCACGTGACTTTACATCACATCCATCCTTTACGCTATACAGAATAGACGTCAAAAATATTTTTTGGGGGGTTATTGGCACTTTAAAGCAAGGCAGAGTTTATAGAATAATAAAACAGCTGAGCTATTAAAGTGCCTTTCAAAAACTCATGAATAATTAATGAGCATTTTGTCCAATCAGATGAAGCAAATCAGTCACGTGCATGCTCCTTTATACCTGATAAATCTCATCATACTAAAAGGCCCGCGGAGGGATTTGAATTCTGTCCGAGGGGGAAACGGGGTTAATGATTGAGACAATGGAATTTCTATTGATGTTTCAGCTTTCTCATTGAATTGCTAATTAGGATGAACGTTTTATTTTAAGAATACCAATGAACATGAAATTTTATATAAAGTTTCATCCTAATTAAGAATTCACTGATAGACCCAAAGATAACAAAAAGTACACGGAACATAAGGTACCTAGATAATAAATTTTGCACTAAATTTACTAATATCAGCAGATTACCGAGATACACAGATAATATTTTTAAAATGAAGTTATCCAACTACCCGCATTACTTGTTTACCGAGCCACTGTTTAGTTCGAATTATTAAACCAAACTCTAAGCCGTAAAATAATAAAAACCTACATCAAACTTACATAGTTTGTGCCGGAGTCAAAAATTTAGAGTCTGCCGTCATGTCAGTCACATCGCTTTCCAAGTCTTGAACTTTATCGAGGTAAACCACGACACCAAATTCTTCATTGCGAAACGCCGCTTCAAACAACATAGTATGGTAATTTTTTCATGTCATTCCCTTGAGATGTTCGTAATTGCAGGCGGTGATTACTCGAATATTTTGCATGGCGTTGTGAATACAAAGGTTCAATGGTTCATTAAGTAAACATTCCCTTGAGATGTGCGTCTTTCTTTCATTGCATTCTTGAAGCGTTTTTGAAGCCGTTTAAAACACTCACAGCACGTGTTTTATCAAGTCTAAAAATTCGAGGGCGAAGCCCGAGAATTTTTAAACTTGATAAAACACTGCTGTTCGTGTTTTAAACAGTACATAACCCCAAATTTGAAGTATTTTTAATAAATTCTTTACATCCTTCTTATCAATAATTCGAAGAGAAAAAAAGGAAAAAAGTAAGAGTTCGACCTTATTTCTGGGGTCAAACATTGTAAAACAACCCGATTTGGGCACCCTGTCCCAAATGGCCGTCAGCTGGAGTCTGGAAGTAGCCTGGGAACGAAACCGGAAAGCAACGTCATAGTAGTGAGAGAAAGCGAACAACCAACAACAAAGACAGTAAAAACAGCGCGAACCGAGCGAATAACTCGATTTGAAATGCCAAACAGATGTGTATTTGGGGGCTGTAGGAATGAGCCAGACTCAAAAAAGGATAGCTCTAACACAAGGTCCCGTTTTTAAGCGATGATCGGCCAGAAGCAAAGAAGAGAAGACGCCAGTGGTTGAGGTTCGTGCGAACAAAGCGAGCGAAGTGGGAACCGACGAAGAATTCCAGCGTTTGTTTGGTTCATTCCAAGCCGGAAGACTTTATAAGATTTTCGTTAGTCCTCGACTCTACGCCAAGACTGAAGTCGGTTGAATATGGAGTTGTTCCTATTCCATGCCATCGAAACCGATAAGCCATTCTCCGATTTTGGTAAGTGCTTTTGTATTTAGTTTGCATGGCAAATTATACAGTAGTCAGTAGCCTCCTAGTCCTATACTATAGCAGCCGTTTATTTATGTAGCGCTTCCGTTCACTCCATTCCCCGGAATGGAGTGAAATGGAAGCGCTACAAAACGACGGCTACTATAGGAGGCTAGCAATACAGTGGAACCTGCATGTATAAAGAAGTTCCTAGGGAAAGGAAGAAAACTTCATTATGACCGGGTTCCACGTACTGAACATTGTTTTCACCACAAGTGTATAAACTAAGAGAGTGCATGTTATATTGTTATTTAGTATGAGGGAAATAACCGTGAATAAATCAGTCAACTTTCTTTAGATGACACCTGCACCTATGGACAGGACACCATGCTGAACAAGCAGCCAAGGGCAGAAGCAACCCAGAAGAGACAACAAAGGATGACTGTTATAGATGTTCCCCCTCAGCTCCAGGTAATTCAAATTGTTTTGTATAAAATATTTTTTTGCACAAAAGAAACTATTCAAATTCTGAAAATATTCAAACAAAATCGAGTCTGTGCTAATCACACCTTCTGTGTTTGTCCTCCAATAACACCTAGCTCTTGCTCAAGCAGTGTATATACACCTACATGTATCAAACTGTTGGACATGTCATTTAAAGGTATACTGCTTGTTTAGTCTTTCGAGACTAAACAAAATATTAAAATACCAGCTGGAAACGTATAATATTACACTGTAAGTTTGTATTTAAAACGAAACCAGTGCTTTATTTACCATAAACCAATATATATATACCCATAACTAACTTAATAATAATTGTTATTTTTGTATTTTAGTGCCAGAAGTTCCAGTTCCACTTGCTGTAAGGCCAGAAATTCCAGTTCCACCTGCTGTAAGGCCCACAAAAACCAAGAATGTGATATAAAAAACCAAGGCAAAACCCCATTGCTCAGTGTGCAAGAAACCTATTAAATTAAAATTAATTAAATTGTTAATCTCTAAATTATATATTGTGTTTCTTTTTTTGAATTTATTTGTGGAACTCTGTAAACTAGCTTGTAGCTAAGTATGTCCTCCTCATTAAATAAAGTATTGTATTGTGTAAACCTATGAAAGAGCATAAAGGTGTTGTTGATTGTCCAAAGAACAACCCTTGTCCCCTTATAAGTACAGAGTGAACCAGAAATGTCTACCAGCTATCTCAGTGATTTGATATTTTATCAATGGACAATCTAGGTAGCAATATATTATACTGTCAACTTCCATAGGCTAATCGATCACTCCTGTGACCAGCTCAGTGAAATCGATTGCCCTATTTCATTGGCATGACATCAAAACAAATAGATGAAAGCCGCCATTCTTATTATATTGGGGAAATTAGCCAATTTGAAGGAAGGCAATCTATGGCAGAACAGCTTTATTTTGTATGTCTGTTGTTAAAGACGAGTGTTTTGACCCCCTAAGATGGCAGCTGTGTCTATCATGTGACACCATAATTAAATAGGGCTATTGAATTTGAGGCTTAAAGGGGCTATGTCACGGTATATGCATGTATGGAGTCAGTGTTCGATTGGTGGGTTAAAACAGTTCAACCCCCTCCTTCAATGCTGGATTGAAAGTATGTTCATTATTTTACTTGAATAATGTATATTTACACAGTTTATTAGTCATTTTTGAATATTTGCTTTGATTTTTACCATCCCACACGTGCGCGAGGTTCGTCAGTTCATATGAGAATCTCTGATAATGAGTGTGTCCGGCCCGGACATCTAATGTAATGGTCTCCCACCATGACACAGTTCCTAAGGTTAGGCCAGAGCATTGAAAACATGTCCATCTTGTAAAAGGGGTTAGTCAGATTTTACTGTTTTCCAATTTACTACTCAAATTTTAATATTATAATTCTATTTTCAAAATTGTTGTAAAATTATAGAAAGGAACACAGGGTGCGATGCAAGTGCTTTCCAATAGCCCAGGGCTAGTAGTTTAATTCGCTTGTCGGGGTAGTGATTCCTGTTCACAGGTTGCCTGAATGGACACATATGGACATACATGTACATGTAGGTTAATAGCCCACATTCGATATATGCTTCACTTCTCACACACAAAGGTTCTGGGGCATAATTAAATTCATTATTGTTATTTCATTAATCACTGCACATTATTCCCCAGAGCCTTGTACATGTATTGAATCATTTGTATGTGACCAGTGAAGCCTATATCAAAAGTGGCCAATGGCACTGAAAGTTTGACTGTTCATTGTTGTTCTCCTTAAAGTTTATATAAGTTATGAAGTACTTTCATCTTCATCTTCTTCAAATCCAGTGAAGATTTCTTTCCCAGCATTGAATTTTGTCCTGATTGTGTCATATGCACATGCTAGTAGAGGAATTCTATTGTTGCCCAGATAACCGTAGACTAACTGGATGTACTCTCTGTATGAGACAACTCGTAGAAATCTGTAAATAAAGAAGTTTATATGTTAGTACCAATTGTTTGATACAGTTGAAGCCCTTTGTGAAACTGCCCTTGTAGGTGACCAGCTCCCCTCAGAGACCACTCTTGTGCTCTGTAGTAACCAGCCACTTTCATAAGTGACCACCGCGCGTACATTGTACCACCACCTTTGGAATTTTTCTTTGTTTTTAAACTCTTGTAAGTAACCACTCCAGAGACATGATCCCAGACTGTGCAATGAGCCAACTAAATATAAATATGTACTAGCATTTTGCAACAATATTCTTATTATGTCTGACATTCATGCTGTTACAGTAGAGTAGTACAGTATTGTATACTGTGATATCAGTCGCACTATATATGTATCCCCATGGGTGTGGTGTGTGCAAGCTCTCATAAGCGAGCAACTACTCCTGATCCAGTTCTGACTAGTTATGAGCACCTTTTCCTGATTCCCAGTGTGGTTGCTTACGAGAGCTACTATTTTTAATTAACATGCACGATAGATCAAAATACTCTGATAAACCTTCCACTTTCCTGGTCAGACTAAACACGGAACTGTGTTCATTGATTTCAATTCATACCTTGGTCATTATTGAGCATTATTAATGCCTGGTATAAATCTTTCCTTACATATTAGTATGCAGTGTTGGATCTAGGATGTGCCATTGTGGGATGTTTCCCGCTAAAACATATATAGTTGGTGCATGTTTCTCAATTGAGAGGGCCAATATGGTGCACACTGAATTTCCACGAACTGTAAAATATTATCAAATAAAAAGTAAATTCCGAAAAGGGTAAATATAAGAGGAATTACGATATTAGGATACGATAGGCAACTAGTTCCTGTAAAAACGACATTAGGAAACTGTTTATCGTATCTTCATTTATAGCGATTCTTACAAGTAAATAAAGGCTTATATGATTGTTGCGATTGCAAGGATCACTGGATTCTTTTGGCATCCTGCAATGTTTTTTTGGGAGACCACGGCCACGGGAAGCCCATGAGGCATGAAGGGCTATGATAACTTATTTTAATTTTGGACAGTTTAACTCACCAGCTGTTCCTTGCTTCGAGGCCTCCACTGAACCGATTCTGGAGGTCTCCGTCTGTACTCTTATAACCCATATTTCTTCATCGGCGAGTGGCTCGTCCGCGCCGTCCGCTCTCTTTGCCGGCAGATTCTTCTGCTTCAAGCTCATAGTTGATAAAATTTAGCTCGGAATTGTCCGATGAACAACTGTCTTCAGATTCGGAGCCTGACGAAGACATTTTGTCAAAAAGTCCAGCAGAAAATTACAGAACTTACGACGCAAATAAGAAAGAATGAACCAAAAGTATATGAGAGAAGCCTTTATCACGTGACATGGCTCCCTACTATGACGTACCTAGTCCCAGACCCCACCAAGTCGCTAAGCTGACGGTAAAAGTTCACGGCTCTCATCTTTGAAAAGCCGTAAAAAAAAGAGAAATGCTTTAAAACCATTATTTTTTTCGGGAAGTTGCATAGAATACTTCTAAGTTTGATCTGAAAGCGTAACTTTTTTGGGGTTATAGGCACTTTAAAGGTTTACATAGACTGATAGAGAGTACCTATCCGTTGTCGTTGACGCTATCTCTACCGTTTCTGCAAATTAATAGTGCAGTAATCAGTATCGAATAGAATAGTTTAAAAAATGGGTCAAAACGAGCAATTATTGAATCACCAACCTGACATCTTGTCCTTGATCGGTCGGAGAAACGTGCAAAGAAACGTGGAAATGACGTTCTTGCTGACCGCTGACCGACAAATATCAGCCGCCATGACACTTATAAATGGTATCACCGCTGACCGCTCGCCCCAATCCCCCATTCCTTCATTCCCCATTCCCCATTCCCCATTCCCCATTCCCCATTCCCCATTCCCCATTCCCCATTCCCCATTCCCCATTCCCCATTCCCCATTCCCCATTCCTGGTTTTAGTAACGTCCATTGTGCAACTCAGATTATGCCAAGAGACAGTTGTTGTCTTGCATCTCTCATAATTCTGAGCGTCCAAAACTTTAACTTGAACCTACATTTATATGATTTAGCGCGTAGCGCGAAGGAAAATCTAGCTGAAAAGTTTCCAAACCTGAATACCACTCACTGAAACGTGAAGGCGGGACATGTCAAAGGTTGTAATTTTTTCAAAATGTTCAAATGCCCGGGGTGGCCCGGGGGGCATGCACGGGTTTGGAATTGAATTATACCTGTTCTCCGGGGAATCGTTTCCACACATTTTTGGCCACCTCTCTTATGGCTGACTGTAATTAGGCCTTGTTATTATTGAGATAAACTAAGTCTCTAGTCAGGATTTCGAGTCAGGATCCTGGTTGTTTACCATTTACGCAGAAATTCCGGTCGGAAATTCCGGTGTAAACAAAATTTCCCAAACTGAATTTCCCGATCTGAAAAAAGGTTTACCATTTGTACAAAAACCGTTCCAGATGAAAATCGCTCCGTATAAGGCCTGGAACTGGTACGACCCACTGGGAATTGTAAATGGTACACGATTTCCCATTCAGAAATTCCGGTTGGGAATTTTGGACTACCTTTTCAGACGTCGCATTAATTTCGGAAATTTTCCACGGGACGAACCGGAAAAACGTTTACCATTTACATTGCAACCGAAATTTCCAGAATTTCCGTGTAAATGGTAAACAACCAGGATTCCGAGTCAGGATTCGCGGGGGTGGGTCAGGGTTTTGAGCTCGGTTTGTGCAGGTAGGGTCAGGGTTTTGACCTGATTTGGGCAGATCAGGGTCAGGATTTGAGTATAATTTGGGTGCAGTCAGGGTCGGGGTTCAGTATTTTTTAGGCAGTTAGGGTTCAGTTTTTTAGCTACTATGTCAAAAAAGACATTCTGTTGCCGCATTTTGATCGCCTGCCCACATGCAAGCACTGAGGTTCCATACATCGTGACGCCCCTAATTCGTACTTCATTTCCTATGCTCGTCACTTTTATGACCACATCTAACTCATGCAAAAATACAACGCCACTACGAAAGGGACGGAGTGCAAGAATGCGAACTTGTTTCGTCGAAAAATATTTATGAACGTTTATTCGGCGTTTCAGTTCAATGCACAGGGTAGTGAAGGGCCGTTGGCGATCACAAGTCACGGACAATTTGTCCGTAAATTCACGAATCACGGGTTTCTTTACCCATATTAGGTATCAGGAGCCCTTCAAGAGCGCTTCCCGAAAACTTTTAATTGCGCGCGTTAAATAAAAAAAAACTCCTACAAAGTATATATTTTCTGAAAGCTGAATAAACATAGATTGTATAGAAAACAGCTTGATTTTCATTATTATTAAATACTCTTTTATTTATTGTGATTTTAATCCAATTTCACCATACCTTATACCTGGAGCTCGTATCCCTCGGGAATTGGACGGAAATCCGCGCTGAAACGACCTTCATAAAGTGGAGAAATTGATCTAAAAAAGGGTGTCTCAGTTTTCCAATATCTTATTCCGTCGCGAAAATAATTACTGACTGCAAAGATCTGGAACACCTTTTTTAGGGGTTGAAGAAAGAATCATGAAAGTATCTCAAGGTACAGGAGCTTCGAATACATGCTACAAAACGTGCATTTATAACGCCGTGAAAAATGGTTTCAAAGTTTCGTGGCATCCCACTGAACTTTGTTGACACAATTACAGTATTTGATGTTGAGCAGTAGGTATGGTGAAACACGATGCCATGTTGTTCATGGATTTTGCGCGCTTCAGTGAAGGACTACGCAGACCACGATAGTTAACTCTTCAGTGCGATCAGTATATCGCAGTAGACAAGTTCAATTTTAGCGTTACCATTGTCATGGTATTTCACAGAAATCATGAGTGCACAGAGAAGGCAAAGACGAAGACTGAGCGTAAAGAAACAGACCAAAACAGTACAATAACTGTTACGGAAGATCGTGTTCGGTTTCAGTCGCCGGGAAATAAAAAAATATACCTCGTTACGACCCTGAATAAGAAGAGGGAAGACATTTTTCAGATTTAAATAACCGATCACGCTTGTATGGAGCCTGTATTTTATAACTGCCACAACAATTGTTTATTTTGCAATCAATTTAATTACGAAAACTTTGCTAAAGTGTATATAATATTCTATCAAAACTGTAAATTTGATTAATTTGACCCTGACTCGCTGACTCGCACTTTGACATGACCCCCTTTTTGTTTGCCCGTTTACTAGGTGCAAAGATGTGTTTACATGGATATGGCAAAATGCTAAAATACTAAAAAACTCAAATTAAATTGCTATAAATGAGTTGAACAGGGAAGAGCACTGGGGAAATATATAAAGCCGAGAAAAGTTTCGGGGAAAACGGAAACTTTAATTCTGCAGCACACTCAATTGTCGACCAAGTTTACTGCTAGTTTTAATTTGTCTCGTCAAAGTTGTGGTTGAAAAATTAAGCTTACTTCCATGCATTTAACTGCATCTGGTTTTTCTTTATTTCTTTTTGGCATTCTTTGCAGCGAGCTGTTATTTTTCTTCGGCGTTTCCAATGAGCATTTCTTTCAAGAACTGTTGGCTTATGACATTTGTTAGATTTGTGATCGAACATTTGACTAGTAGTTTCAACTTCTGATGCATTTTTGACTTTGAAATGAAATTTGTAGATACACGGCTGGATATTTTTTGTGCGATTTTTATGAGGGCTTCGTGCCAGTATTAAAATTATATGTTGAATGTATAATAAGCCTTTGTTTTTATTTTTTGGCCAGTTCGGAAGATGTTAAAGTTATAAAGACCTCCAGAAATTATTAAGACCCAGAAACAAATATAACGGGATAGCATCGATATGCAACATTCGTAAATTCACATCAACTATTCCAGTTTTAACACATCAGATCTTTTGGTTTGTTAATTGTAATTAATATTTCTTTGTTTGCCTCAAATGTATCTGTTTCACTAAATTTCTTGCTCAGCTGGCGTAAAATTCGCTTTCAGTTTTATGGCGCGTTCGATTGACCGAATAGATGGACTAGTCTCTGGAAATCACTGGTTCAGGCACATTTTGCACAGTAAGCTACTAAAGTTTGCTGAAATATGATATTCAGGATACATCTTGTATTCCATGGACTAAAAATTCCCGAAATAAGAGATTTGTAGTTATCATTCTGTGTATTCTTATTCCGGAATACGGTCAATCGAACGCACTCTTAGTTTCAAGTTTGAGACATCGAAAGCGACGGATTAACCCGCGAATTGATCAATCTCCTCGGGTGATTTCTGGGATATTTTCTATTACCCTTTAAAAATAAATAGGATAGTTAACCTCTGCCAGGGCAGGGGCGTAACTAGCCTGCAGGCCCGTTGACCGGTTAACTATGACTATACGAAGGGTTACAGACTTAACCCCGTGGTAGCGCTATCCTAGGGATAAAGTTAGTAAACCAGGTTCTGGTGCCAGAGGTCCTTCTCGCTATAAAGTGTACTGTCAGTAAACTTAGCTTAGCAAGAAGGCCCGGATAATTCCTATGCATGAAAGTAGGCGAAAACACTACGCCGGTTACCCTAAAATCCTGGCTCGGAATCCTGACTCGGAATCCTGACTCGGATCCTGACTAGGATCCTGACTAGGATCCTGACTCGGAATCCCAACTCGGATCCACCCTCGTTATTATTTGTTATTATATGACTGTCCAACATATCCTCGCTCTACAATTACCAATAATCAGTAATTGGCTTTTGCTCTTCAATTATCAATAGACTAATCGCTAATTCTGGAACGCAAATTAAACAATGACATTCTTAAAACCAGTCAAGGATAAAGATAAACAATTGTCCAAAACAAAACGGCGGTAGACGCGCTTAGTGTAGTGGGGAGTTCGAGCCCAAGTAGGAGCGCTCAAAAAAAATTTTTCTCTCGTTTACCTTCTCTTCTTGTTTACCTGTGAACCCTAGCTCTAGGTGAGTGAGAACCCGTCGTTTACCCGCGAACTCGTCCGATGGTTAGGGTTCGGGTTAGGATTTGTCGTAGAATTACCAATAATAGGTATTTCAAGCGTGTTTGCCATTTATTGATTATTGGTAATTGTAGAGGGAGGATGAGCTTGCAGTATTTATAAAGTGAATGTACCCCTCCCCCTTAATTTAATAGTAGTTTTGACAACCAGAACGCGCATGCGTAGTAGTTTTCCTTGTTGCTAGCACATGGTCGTTTCTTCAAGGTATGACTTGTCTAGTTGTCTTGTAAAGCCATGAATAATTACCATCAAACCTGGAAGTTACATTTGGTGCCGTGACAAGGTTTAACACGGTGATTTCCACGAGCGATTAGGAGAAATGGCTGGTGAAAGACTGCAGTAGTTTTGGCTTCGAATGCGTTTTTAGTTTGACCACCGAAGGCGAAGGAATGACATGCAAAATGGCGTTGGCGGAAGATTGTTGTCTGTTGTCTCAGTGTTGAGGAGAAACTTAAAATTGAGGGTCAAATATGCCAATTGTCACTGCAAAAGCTCAGTGAAATCGCAGAGCATTTGGAGATCCACGTAATTTAATATCATGACAACGAACGACTGGCAATGACGAGAATTGTTCGAGAGAAGGTAAACGCCCGGGCAAACGACGAGACGGAATCAGACGTCCCAAGAAGGGATTCCCCAGAAGACAACCGGTGAGCTTATTGTTTTAACAAACAAACATTTACTACCATTTGCAAGCTACCGTTAAGTGTGAATCTTTTTCCGCGTTCGTTTATGTTTGAAACTAGATGTCTGGCGTCCCAAACCTTTGCAAATATTCGTCGGCAAACTAATTAGTTTCAACCTTGATGTTGAAAACCTTTGACATGTACGTCTTCTACCGTCGTGCAACTCAGATTATGCCAAGAGACAGTTGTTGTCTTGCATCTCTCATAATTCTGAGCGTCCAAAACTTTAACTTGAGCCGACATTTATATGATTTAGCGCGTAGCGCGAAGGAAAATCTAGCTGAAAAGTTGCCAAACCTGAATCACACTCGCTGAAACGTGAAGGCGGGACATGTCAAAGGTTGTCACAATCGCGGTTAAATTGCAAAGGTTTGTGCCACCAGACGTCTAGGTTTCAAACATAAACGAACACGGAAAAAGGTTCACGCTTAACGTTAGCTTGGTAGTATTACCATTTAGATATAGTTATTGAAGTACAGGTATTAGGCCAAGTAAAAAAACATGTTTATCCTCCCCGCGCGCTTTCTTGTTTTGATCCAGTCGAATAAATAAACATTGAGGATGGATTTGTCTGCGTTTTGATACTCAGTGCGCGGAAAACATACCCGGTCCCCTAATAGTTAGGCAATTGACCTTGCGGGACCTATTTAGCACCTTTACCTGCGGAGAATTCGATGGTGGGAAAATAACAAACAGGTCCCTCTTTTCTATTGTATTGTGTTGCGTTCTATTGTTGTATTATGTTGTATTTTTGGTAAAAAATCGTGTCGTCCTACATAAAGGGAGTGCCGATTTTTGGCATAAATATCGCAAGTGATATTTCAAAATTGTTATAATATCATGCGCCGCTTTGGCAAGTGATATTACAAATAATTCTGAAATATCGTGAGTGGTATTTATGTCAAATACCACTACAAATCATGCTATTATTTGTTTATCACACTAGAAGTATTCATAGATTGGGCTATTGCACTTAATATACGTACCCCCCCTGTTGAGGACCATATTTTGAGTTGTACCCTAAAGAATTCCTCTGAAATTAAAAACACCTGAAGAATTCCATGGTGGAAAGTAGTGTTACCCTGAAGAATTGACTTCAACCCCTGAAGAATTGTCCAAATTTTCACTTTATCCCCAAAGAATTCCTCTAAATTTGATATGTGCCCCCAAAGAATTCCTCTCTATTTATATGGTATCCCCAAAGAATTCCTTGAAAAATTCTCTGGTGACCCCGCAGAATTCCTTGGTCCTCAACAGGGGGGGTACGCATATTAAGTGCAATAGCCCATTATCAAAGTGCATTCAACTAATTTTTTGTTAGAGAAAGGACTGTGGTATTAAAGGCTTGAAAGATTACTGCAATGATATGGATGGTGTAAATAATCCTGATCAAAAATGCTTGTTTTTAATTAATGTGAAAATGTTGATGTCTTGACTTATAAGTAAGATACATTGTACCATAATTGTCTCAGGTCCCGTTAGAAATTCAGTGTAGATTATATATTATTAAATTGATTATGAAAGTGTCACTATATTAACTCTCTGCCTGAATGTAGTGTTAATTTGTATAACCAAGATGTACACATGCATGTGTACCAATGTGTTGTGTTGCAACTTACAAGATACAGCGATTAGTAACGGGTATCTAGAAAACTCAAACCTTGGGGTCGCCTTCAAGGTGCAGGCCGACAAAACAGGCCCTGTTTGGCTTGTCGTTAGGGCATCAAACTTCTTCAGTGCTCCAGCAATCGTATAGACTTTCCTCAGGCTTTGACTAATCATACTTACAAACTTTTTAAACATCATTGCATTTGATTTATAGACTGAACAAGACAACTTTATAACCAGCAAAAGAAAATCACCATAAAGTCATGCACGTTGGCCGGGAAACTGGTAAATACATGATGCAGGTAATTTATTCTAAAAAGTACAAATATACATGATGACATACACATCTCAATTTCGTTTGCCTGGGAAAGCACAGGTAGCCCACACATGACCACTGGGAGTCCACTGTAAGATTAGTATGTGGTCTCCTTCGTCGAACACAATGACCTAACAAATTTACTGAGAAAGACAATCAGACTCATGAACAGAGTTTGTTTACTTCTTTGAGTAGGAGCTCAAGTGAAAATCCTGCAAGTACACGTGTGCGTTTGGCAGATAAATTGAACAGCCAAATTTCCAAGAAAGGCTTAATAATCGACTGGAGCTGAGAGAAAATGTCTATAACCTGTGAAAAAAAATTATGGTACACTGACACTAGCAAAGAGCGAAGTTTGATTTCAGGCAGTTCATCGAGCACAACTGAAGTCAAACAAAAGAATTGTCACCTTGCTGTTTTATTTAAAAAGACAGTATCTGTTAATACATCTTCAAGAATAAACTTTACAATCGAAAACCAGAAAACTGAATGAAACTATCGCAGCTGGAAATGAAACTATCGCAGCTGGAAATGAAATTCTAGTTCTTAAACGTAGTACAAGCGATGTTTTCTCTTTAGCCTAGTTTAGGTAGCCTACGTTGCATCCGAACTGAACCCTGGTTAAGTCTGTCTGCGAATTAGCGAACGAAAGCTTGTTTTGGACCCCCAGCGGAGTAATGCTTATTCTTACACGTCTTCTGAATGGCCATTCAACTGTCACCAGCCTCGGAGATTGTTATCATGGGCAGTTCATGTCAGAGGCCCCTCGGTTGAAACTGTTCGTTTGCATCTGAGTCAGCTGTTTACTTGGGATTTCTCACCCAAGACAAGCTCGGTCGTCATTTCCCTATGTTTTACTATTGGAGAAGGTTAGGTTTATTTCAATTTCGGGTCAGGTTTTGAAGTAATGTAACAATAGGCTGGTTGTGGTTTTAGTGCCACATGAAAGCTAAAGAAAACACATTAAATAGAATTTATCACAACAAAATGCTCGTTCGAGGAACACACAAATAAATCTCCCATGCAGCTTCGAAAGCTCTAGTATGTGCCACATCTGAACTCAACTGACATTGCTTTTCTCAACGTGACATATTTTGAATTATAAATTAGCCGAAAGACACACTGGTGACAGCTGAATGGCCATTCAGAAGATGTGTAAGAATGAGCATTAGTAAAACCAATTAAAGGAGGGTATATATGATTGTGCTACTCAGCTGGGGGTCCAAAACAACCTTTTGTTCGTTAATTCGCAGATGGACAACCAGGGTTCAGTTCGGATGCAATGCAGGCCAAGTTTAGGTACATGTAACTTGAACAATATTTGAGTCAACTGTCTCATGGCGACGGGTCACATGCGATCAAGTTTCCAAGGATTTCTTGTCAATGGATTAAAATAAAACAATTAAAAGAAAATCTAAAAGTAAACTTTGCTTACTTTGTTGGTATTTTGTCCTTGTACATTTGTATAATTCCAGCTGTTCCTGTCAGCTGTTCCTGCCAGTTGTTTGAGAGAGATTAACGTCAATTTTCAGTTCTGTTTTCATTCCTGTAATCAAACTTTCCTTGTCTTTCAACTGGTCACCCGAAGACTTGAAATTCACTCTGAACTTTCACAAATCACATCAAGATTCCACTAGCAGAGGCACAGATGATCAGTCTATACATTTCTTTTCCATTTCTATTCCAAACTCTTCAATTTTAGCTATCAAAAGTCAGGTAATTGCCACCGTAAGTCCGTAGGTTTGTAGTTTGTTGCACCCACTTGGCGACCTGTAACTGAGCTTCAAACCGGGGGAGGGGGTGCACTACTTGCATAATAAAGGGTAGGTATGTGAGGTGTTGTATTCAGAGCCCAACATGGTTTGCAAAAACAAAACAATGAAGGTATTGTTATTAACCAGAATTTCAATGAAATATATGAAAATCAACCAAAATTTATAGATGATTTATTTATTTACTTCGGCCATCAAAAATAGAAGATACAAAATAGAATAAATTAAAATATACAACAAACAAAACATAGAGGCCAGGAGAACCACTTCCTGGAGTTTGTAATTTCACTATTACGTTGAAATACCACTCCCTTTAGCCAATCAGATTGCAGAAATTGCTTATGTCATGTTATAATGCCTGTAATGCACTTGGCAATGTTTATCATGGGGATAAATTTAATGTCAAATTCCCTGCCCAGGGGACAAGTGTTGGTGTCAAATGCTCTTCCTCCCAGGGAAAACAACCCACCTTTTACAGTAAATTCTTCAAAATTCTAGCACTTTCTCAGTGTAAGCATGTCCTGAAATTGTTAAAGCAAAAGTACACTTGAATACACTTGAAAACCTCGCTAAATTCTTGGAACATCCCAAGCTTTGTGGAGTGGCATTTTTAGAAGTTAATAAAACATCTAAATAGACCGTACCGTACAACAACCTCAATTGATTGCATTGAGTCACAAGTGCACATGCCGTGACTATTAAAATGGCTGCATAGATTGACATCCGGGCCTT
Source organism: Actinernus sp. WN-2022 (assembly GCA_030867875.1). Classification (NCBI taxonomy): domain Eukaryota; kingdom Metazoa; phylum Cnidaria; class Anthozoa; order Actiniaria; family Actinernidae; genus Actinernus; species Actinernus sp. WN-2022. The sequence goes on from JAOWCC010000164.1 coordinate 492,172, forward strand.
CGTAAATGAGTTACCACTTACACCCCTGCCACACCATCATGCAGTCCAACATATCCTCGTTCTAGAATTACCAATTATCAGTAATTGGCTTTTGATCTTCAATTATCAATAATCGCTAATTCTGGAACACAAATTAAACAATGACATTCTTAAAACCAGTCAAGGATAAAGATAAACAATTGTCCAAATCCGAACGGCGGTAGACGCGCTTAGTGTAGTGGTCGTGACGCCTGCATTGCCAAGCACAACACGCAAACGATTACGAGTTCAAGCCCGGGTAGGAGCGCTCAAAAAAAAAATTCCTCTCGTTTACCTTCTCTTCTTGTTACCTGTGAACCCTAGCTCTAGTGAGTGAGAACCCGTCGTTTACCCGCGAACTCGTCCGATGGTTAGGGTTCGGTTTATGGTTCGGGTTAGGATTTGTCGTAGTATTACCAATAATCGGTATTTCAAGCGTGTTTGCCATTTACTGATTATTGGTAATTGTAGAGTGAGGATGCGTTGTGCAGTCAGAGACTCGGTTCCAGTCTCTCTCTGCTCTTTTCCGAGTGGCTAGTCTCCAGGCTCTTGTGCGAAGTTGTCAAACTGCCCCTCCCTCGGGATCCCAAATTATATCAAATTCCCCACCCATGGAAGAGGGGATGGAATCAAATTCCCTGGGTATGCCCATCCCTTCCTCCCTGGAGCTAAACATTGATCATGACAAGTGCATAATTTTGCCAGAAATAAATTCTTTCCCCCCCTAATACGTGTGCATTTCATACATGATGTCATGATACAGCTTCTAGTTCACAGTTTGTTCATCTGTTCATGTAAAATGCTATCACTGGTGACTGATCTGTATGAAAGTCATTCTCATTTCACTCACTATCACACCAGTGTCTAACTGATTATTTCTAAACTAATCAATAATACATGCAAACATATACTAAGCTATCACTATTATGCCACAAAAAAAACACTATTATGCCGTCATAATGCCTGATGCTCCAACTATAGTATTATACTCCAAATTATGCCAGCGTAATTAACGACCCCGCTACTGTATAGTTAAACGTGAGCTGGGTAACAGGCATAATTAATCTACATTGATAAAGTATTTGGTCTTACAACTTAAAAAACGAGAGTGTAAATAGAAAATTAATAATAGAATAATGATACTGGAATAAGGAACTCAGTTCCTTATTCCAGGTCACAAAGTATGGGGTATGGGGGGAGGGGGAAATTTATCAGTGGCCCACCCTTGAAGCCATGCACAGAATTGATTAGCCCACCCCCCCCCCCCAACAACCACCATTTATATCATCCTAGAGGGAAAATTAGAAATGTGTTGTGACTTCTTTCAAAGCCAAACATAGGCTGTAAACCCCTTGTGTACCTCTAATTATCCCTCATTCACCTGACATGTTTTGAAATATAAGACCTCTGAAATGATATTTCCTGCACTTGGGGACCACTTTGAAGCAAATGAAGGCATGACCCACCCCCTGGTGTAGTGCATGATTTTTCTTGGCCCATCCCTTTTTCCATGTTGAAAAATAGTGACCCACCCACTCTTTTTTACCAGCCCAGCCCCTATACTTTTGACCAGTCCCTAAAGTATTTTCATTCAATAGCAGCAACTATAATCTCAGAGTTAAGGAGTTTGTAATACCTAGATTTAGCACAACTAGCTATGGAAAGCATTCTTTGAGATACTTAGGACCTCAGCTGTGGTCCAAACTGGACTCCAATATACGTAACGCGCCATCAATTGAAACCTTTAAAAAGGCAATCAGAAAGCTAAACTTAGAAAGTCTTACAAGCAACGGCTGTAAAAACTGCATCTTATGTGCATCTTAGGTACATATTTTATATAAAGCAACTTACTGTACATATTTTTAAGTGTTTAAATGTTTGTCACTTAGATAGTTTGTCACGTAGATAGTTTGTCACTTAGATAGTTTTTAAAATGTTTTTTAGATATATTTAGTATTAGTCATGATTTTATTCTGTATTAGGTTTATTTTATTTATTTATTTATTTTTGTTAGTGTCCCTACTTAGTGGGCAACTGCTATTAATCTTGACACTTTAATAAAGTTATCTATCTATCTATCTATCTAAATATAATTTCATGAGGTTCCTTAAAGATTAGAAGTGAAGTTTAGACAATTTAGATAGATGTACACTCGTGAGTAGATGAGACTAATACATATTTATGTCAGACTTGATTTTGTTTTAAAAGAGACTGTGTTTCCCTAGCATTTTGGTTTCTTCCTTTATTAAATTCCAACATACTGCTCCTTTGAAACACAAGTTAATACCCCAAACTGTTAATCCATAAGTGAAAAAAAATGGCATACATGTACCAAGGAGTGGTGAAGCTGAATTATGACATTTTTAGGAATTTATTGTCTTACATTTGAAAGGATACCTATACCTCTAGATATTTTTTTGGGATAATTCATGTATGACTTTTCCAGTTGAGGTTGGAACCATCATGACTCGTAGATATTTAATACATTTTGTTGTTCTATAAATTTATCCTTCACTTTTTAGATTAACCGTATAATTAATTTTCTTCTGTGGTGGGTGAAAAATAACAAAGTTGGTTTTGTTGATATTTAATGATAACTTACATGTATTCGTGAAGCCACTCATTAACATTTGCTAGCTCATTGATGATAGTTGATTAAAGAGTAATTAAGTTAAATTCAGCATAAAATAAACTTAAATATTAAATTCCAACATCCTGCTCATTTGAAACACAAGTTATAATACCCCAAACTGTTAATCCATAAGTGAAAAAAAATGGTATACATGTACCAAGGAGTGGTGAAGCTGAATTATGACATTTTTAGGAATTTATTATCTTACATTTGAAAGGATACCTACAATGTATACCTCTAGATATTTTTTTGGGATAATTCATGTACATGTATGACTTTTCCAGTTGAGGTTGGAACCATCATGACTCGTAGATATTTAATACATTTTGTTGTTCTATAAATTTATCCTTCACTTTTTAGATTAACCGTATAATTAATTTTCTTCTGTGGTGGGTGAAAAATAACAAAGTTGGTTTTGTTGATATTTAATGATAACTTACATGTATTCGTGAAGCCACTCATTAACATTTGCTAGCTCATTGATGATGGTTGATTCAAGAGTAATTAAGTTAAATTCAGCATAAAATAAACTTAATGTATTAGCCATGTTTTGTTTAGACCAATCATCTTAAAATGATATTTTAGATTACTCAACAGATTAAAAAAGTTATCACAATTTGCATACTTCTAATATTGAGATGCAAAAAAGAAAATGATTTGTCAATGGTAGAATTTGACACATTGATTGAGTTGTGAAAGTTGTGAGGTCAGTAATATCTAAAGTTAATTTGTAGACAGATGTGGGACATTTGTAATTGATGATAATTTTTATGATATCAAGCTGACGGAGGTTATATAGAATTGCTTCACCTATACCTTTAGAGCAAAGACAATTTGTATTTGAGTTAAATGAAAGTTTCAAAAGATCTCCAGTTTTGAGATTGTTGAAAGGAAATAAAATTATATTGTCTCTGCATTAAAGACAAGACCCACAAAGCCAAAGATCATTTTGTTGTAGCTTAAATACCTGTAGTTAGTTCTTTACTGTAAGAGAGGTACACTTTAAGTGGAACCGGCTCTTGAAACATAGACACTGATTGAATATCTCCTTATTTCTTTGGGTAAGGCTCTCAGCTAGGAATATTTTACTCTGAGCAATTTGCCCAAGGCTGATATCTGCAGTAGTAATTTTTTTTACTTGGTCCTCAAGCGGTATAGTTAATCTCTCACACTTTGGTTAGTAAATTTACATATTCAACTCTTTAAAGCAGTTTACTATTAAAAACAAAGTCCCAATTGGCATGTAATTGATTTCCATGTTTGGCTAGACAGCATTTTGTTTTTGCGGTTTCTCTTCAAAAATAGCATGGGTACGAAGCTACCACAGGTACATGTACATGTATCTCTTTTTTTAAAGTGGTGACCAAAAAATTATGATTTGGCAACCAAATATTTATATTTAGTTGCCAGCTGGCACCTTGAGAAAAAAGTTAATGTCAAGCCGTGCTATGATTGTAACATTATGCTGCTGGTGGTCTTGTGGCTTTCCAGTTTGGGGTGGTAACCTGTACAGGGCACTTTTTTTTCCCCAGACTTTGATTTGCTATTCTTGTTTCTCTTTCTCATTTAACCATCTGCCATTATTGGTTTTCCTTTACCCCTTCAGTTTCAGTAATAATAATACTGTTAGTATCCTCATGATTGTCATTTGGGGAACGCTTGTTTTTTGTCGCTGAGTTCTTGTGATTATTTGCAATGTGAATTACGTTCCACTTCTACGGTTGAAATATGTTGCTTCAGGGATTTGAGTGTTGATTTAAGTTTTTAATTTTCCCTTTCTAGCTAGCTTTTTGTTTTGTCCTGAGTAGGATTTTGCTTTATGGCTTTCCAAAGTTTAGCTACATTTGTATTTTGCTCTTGATCTGCTGGAGCTGATCGTGCTTGGGATGGGCATCCAGCAGTAAGCAAATCACAGCATCGTCTTGTTCGTCTTCATCCTCACCGCCATTGATGAATTGGCAGGAAATTTGAATAGGCTTACTCTTCTCAAAATTGATCTCAGAGTGATCCTAGATGGGTTTTAAGATTCTTTCTCTCTGTTCCTTGGATTTGAAGTGTGCTTGGTACTATTGAAGAGAGTAAATTAGTGGCTGATGTTGTTTTGATAGATTTAGACCATTGGTTTAATTTGCTGAGAGCACAAATGTGTCTTCAATTTCAAGCAATCTTAAGCAAAATTCCTTCAGAGATTCAACATTATTATTATTATTATTAATTTCATATTTCAACAGGAAGCTCTTTCACACCAGTGATTTTGAAAGAGGCCCTTCAAAATATTAATAGAATAATAGCTAAAATATTAAAAGGTCACAAAAACTATGATTACATGTACATCACAGGGTAACCATCCTCCCATTTTGTGTATTTGTTACTGATGTTTTAATAATCCATTATTTCTTAGCAAATTGTGAAATAAAATACCTTTTGACTTGATTCTGCTGTGAATGTTTTGATTTAACGCGTGCTCATAATACAGCTCGGGTTTCCTGTGGTTCAGGTTTGTTTACATATAGCTCGGGCTTCCTGTGGCTCATCTCTCCAACTACATAAAAATACACAAGGCAGGCAACTAAATTCATCGCCGACAAGCGAGGCGCGCGAGAATTTTGCAGAAAAACGAAAACTTCCAGGTTCTTGCTCCCTCGCTAATATTCAAAATGTTGAAGAACAGTAAATGAGCTAAGTTTTTGGTGGTAATTCACGGCGATATCAAGTGGTACACACTCGCAAAAGCTACCTAGAAATCGTCAAACTGGTCTAGATTTTCAGCAATTTTATTTTCTCCCTTTGATCGGGACAGATATGAGCCATCATAAGGATTTATAACAGTCATCACATTCAAATTTTTTTAATCAAACTGTCGAATGATCTCCCGTCTAGAGTCCTCAGCGAAGAAATGGACAGCTGACATATTTCCTCTAATCTCCCTCGTATAGGCTGTTTTGCAACTTGACACACCACCCCGATGAAGTAGTTTTTGGCACTCTTGGAACGAGCAAGCTCACTACAAACAGGTAAGTTGCTAGTTTTTATTTTTATTTATTTGATTAACTGTATTTGTGCTGAATACTAGTAGAGTGGAGTAAAATTTGGTCTGAAATCATAGTACGAGAGTTTAGCGGTCGTGCGACATAAATATTTTTGTAAACAAACTTCCCGCGATAGTCGTCAAGATATTTTTCTTCAGGTTCGTTTATCGGAAGCTACCAAAATCTACTTCATCGGGGTGGTGTGTCAAGTTGCAAAACAGCCTATACGAGGGAGATTAGGGGAAATATGTCAGCTGTCCATTTCTTCGCTGGGGGCTCTAGACGGGAGATCATTCGACAGTTTGATTAATTTTTTTTGAATGTGATGACCGTTATATATCCTTATGATGGCTCATATCTGTCCCAATCAAAGGGAGAAAATAAAATCGCCGAAAATCTAGACCAGTTTGACGGATTCTAGGAAGCTTTTGCGAGTGTGTACCACTCGATATCGCTGTGAATTACCACCAAAAACGTAGCTCATTTACTGTTCTTTAACATTTCGAATATTAGCAAGGGAGCAGGAACATGGAAGTTTTCGTTTTTTGGCAAAATTCTCGCGCGTCTCTCTTGTCGGCCATGAATTTAGTTGCCTGCCTTGTGTATTTTTATGTAGTTGGCGAGATGAGCCACAGGAAGCCCGAGCTATATGTAAACAAACCTGAACCACAGGAAACCCGAGCTGTATTATGAGCGCGCGTTAAATCAAAACATTCACAGCAGAATCAAGTCAAAAGGTATTTTATTTCACAATTTGCTAAGAAATAATGGATTATTAAAACATCTAACAAATACACAAAATGGGAGGATGGTTAGCCTGTGATTACATTAGTATACAAATGTATTACTGTAGTTTCCTGTGTTCTTAGATATATAAACCAACTGTTTCCTTGGCCAACTATTGTAGACCATACATGTATTTGTTTTCGTCACATGAATTCATGTCTTGAGCTGTCTGTGACCGTCAGTTTTGGCACTTTTTCGACAATAGGTATAATGGTGCTCATCCTGCTAGTGTGTTATAATTATGCTGGTCATTCATTGATATTAACATTCCCTTTGCATTTAAACAGTGCTTTCCTCTTGAGGGCTTGTGTTGTCGTCAGTGGTGTCTGAATGTACACTAAGCACAGAGCTCTGTTCCTGACCTCCTACTGCCATGGTTACTCACACAAGTGACCCAGATACCCTGGAAATGCAGCGGGTAAATTCCAAATAGCTTAGAAGCGCTCATGTAGTTATCTTACTTTGCATTTCAGTGTGTCTTCAGAGTTAGACAGCAATTGGTCAGATGATGCATAATGTTTTGCAGTGCACTGTGGGAATGCAGTCTGAACTACAGGTAAAACAGCCGCACAGCATTAAATTGGTACCCCCCATACTTATGTGGCACACAGTTTTTGATCTCCCAAAAAAAAATCCGAATTTCGCGGGATTTTAAGGTGTATTTCGCGGGAATTTCGCGAAAAAAATCGGGGATTTCGCGGGAATTTCGCGGAAAATTTCGGTGCTTAATTTCGCGAAAATAAACTTTTCTCGCCGTTCTTTTGCTATTTTTGCGAACGTATCTATAGTATGGAATATTGGCGCTTTGGTGATACACATTTTGGGTGTAAAAAGTTAATTTTACGGGAAACGAATGCAATCTATATTCAGCAGAAACAGTCGTTGCTCTACAAATGTAAAAATTGCCACTTCAGCCGAAAATGACTACACGCAGTTTTCAAAAACATCATGTATTTATCCACGCATAGTTAATAGAGTGGAATGGTTATGAAACCCGGCAAACTTCAAAGGGGCTAACAAAGGCGCTGTGATTTATGTTGGAAGGGGGCAAGACAAAAGATTGTGCAGGGTCATAGTTCATTAGCGTCCCCTGAACGACTGAACTCACATGTTTCTATTGGCTGATTGATTAACACATTGGAATTTCTATTGTGTTTTGTGCAGGGTCACGGTTGAAAAAAGCTAACAAAGACATATAACAAAGAAGGTCGCTGGGTTTCATAACCATTCCACTCTATTAACTATGATCCACGTGAATAAATAAAAGCGACTATGCTTAAATCGAAAATAAGCCTTTTTAAAACAAGGGAAATATTGGTCTAAAAAATATACCTGGGCCGTTGTTTTGACGTTAAGAGAGGTTTTCAGGGTTTGCTGCTTGCCAGTGGCTTTGCTTTTATCGCTTCTCGATCTTTGAACGTGTGTCACTGATTCGAAGTGTTTGTCAATAGTCGACTTCCTCGTGTGGTCCAACACAGCGTTGCACGTTGAGCAGAATACGAGACCATCGTCGACGTGAAGAGTTCCTTTGGGATAGCTTCGTAACCGATCATATGCTTTGGTCTTCAGGGCAGTGTGGCTGTCCTTCTTTTTGGTCAGAAACTTCTCCATACTTTTGAAACTTTAAAGCCGCCGCATGCGGTAAAGACTACATACTTGAGAAATACTACATTGCTGAGTTTTAAATCAGTTCTCCACGGTAATCCAATCTTGGAACGCCTTGCAGTATCGCTTTTAGCGCCCAGTTCTCCGCGGTATTACACTTGGAACGCCTTGCAGTTTTTTGTCGCGGCAACGTACTCGATTGATTTTGAATCGGTTTTGAAGGCAATTTCCCGACACATTTTGACTTTATGGCATTAAAAATGACCTCAATAACTTGTGACAAGCGTTTATTGTAGTTCAATGGTATGTATTTTGCAAAATTCCTGTCAAATTCCGCGCGATGTCACGGACTTTTTGCAAAATTCTGGCAAATTACTCGGGATTTCGCGGACTTTAGTGAATTTCGTGGGATTTCGCGGATTTACCTAAATTTCGCGGGCCCGCACCCGCGCGAAATATCAGAAGGCCTGTTAACTGTTCTTATCAGAGGAGTGTTAGACGTGAATCATCCTTTGGTGTTGACATTGCTCATTTGTATAATTGTGTGCTGCTACGGTTTATTGCACAAACAGACTCGACTCGTTACTTGAATGGACTACAAGAATGGTATTTTCTAAAGGAGGAAATACTGAGAACATGCTGGGCCAGGATAGGAGTGAAAACGCTCCAACGTTTAAACATGTGAAACTTTGCATATCAGCTGGGACAATTAAGCAAAACATTTTGATAGCAAATTTGTTATAAAATATTGTTTATGATGTCACATTCGATGACATCACTAAATAACCATTTCAAAAAGTTTAACATGGTCATGATTTGTATAGTAGCTTTCGAAGAGCTGATCAAGAGGAGATGAATGCAGCAAACCATTTCTCAATACGACAAACATGTGTTAAGTAAATTTCAAGTGTCCCCCCTGTTTAAACATAGAATTACCTGTTGCTTGAATTGTTTTAAATTTTGGTTTAAGTTAAGTCAACTTATGAAATACTAGGCTAGATGTGGGGGTAAATCTTATTGTATTTTTATATTTCAACCTTATGATGAAAATATTGGTAATTGTTTAAAATATGATGTCATGCTGAATTACGTCATTGAAACAGTCTTTGCAGCATTGTTGAGGATTGAAAGAAGTTTGAGAAAGAAATGTGTTTCTAATTATTTCTAAGTAACTAGGAGTTCTACCTGACAGCATAGTGGTATGTTTTAGCAGCAAGCATATTAAAACATTTGATTATATTTAATTTCTGAAATCCGTAGGAACTTCTCCTTTGTGAGTAGGTCGATATCACCTTTTTAAAAGAATCATATCTCAGTTAATTTATGTCGTAGCGACAAACAGTTTTCAGCATCAGACTTCTCATATTTCTCTACCAAATTCCCTATGTGACGAAAGCCAATTCGACATGTTTGAAAAATCAAGATTATGACGTCATTGATTGTGATGTCAACAAATTAAATGTCACCTCTGAATTGCCATAAAAAATATTTTCCCGATTATCCCAGATTTTGTATGATGTTTCATGAAGAATGATGAAGAGAGAGTGAAACAATGTTTAAATGAGCATTTTCACCCCCATCTGGGCCCATTGTGAAATACTCCAAATGCATACTAGAATTCAAACTCAACCAGTCTTCATTTTTGAGACCTCATACAGTGTTACAAATAGAGGAAATGCAGCGAAAGTGAGTGGAAATGGGCAAAACCCTTTTTTTCCTGGCATGGCAAGTGAACTGAAGCTCAGTCAAAGGACACAGTCATTTGCTGGAAACTACAAACTAGTTTTGCGGATTATTGCCAATGTTGAATCAAAGCAAATGGTAAATCAACAGGCAAATGAATTTATTCTGAGATAGGGGGGGGGGGGGGGCTACTAGATCTGCATGCATTCTGGCTTGCCCAAAAAATTGTGACCTGCAGTTCTCTGGTCTCACAAAATTATGACCCTCCCCTTAGATAAGCCTATAAAAGAGGAGCATACATGTATAAATATTTGACCTGTTTTGTGATGTTGTCATAACACTTTAACACACCACACACACAATGATCAGGAGTAACTACTGAGTTTATTTCAATTGCTCAATCATATATATATATATATACATTGATATAGGATACATATGGTTAATGAGGTTTCTTATCTTATCAGCTACGCCATTTACATTCTTGTGGTTTGTCAGAATATCAGAGCATTATTCTAACACCCCCTAAATGGGAGCATAAAAAATTGTGACATCCCCCCCCCCCTACAAATCTAGTAGTTCCCCCCCCCCCCCCCCCCCCCCACCGCTAAGTAATGTCTGGTTCCTCACTTGTTGTTTTTCTATCAAGAACCACAAGGAAAATTTGGAAGTTTGCAATTCATGAGGACCGAATAAACTCAAACTCAACCTACATTTGTAAATGTAAAACTCTTTAGTAAACTGTCTTTGTGAAAAATTTATGCTGATGCCTTTAAAAAAAAGCCATACTTATTTAGTTACTTCTTTGCTGGGTTTTGTAAAAGCACTTTCTTTCATGTTCTTTATTTCTTCATGTTCTTTATTTCTTCATGAGAAACTGTGGTTAATATGTTGTATGCAAGTGGCCATTTGGGTAAATGCTCTGTATGTTATTTTCACCTTCAAGTGCTCTGCAGGTGAACATAGCACCGTATGATATAATTCTTGACCAATCGGAGCACAGAAATCTCTATTCACTGATGAAATTATACTAATAGCTGATATTACAGTGGTGTTGTTTCAGTGGTTCACACCCAATGCTTCACTTCAGTGCAATGAAGAACTATATTCAAACTGTGTATCTAAATTAGTTGTGCTTGTTTATTGAAGTTTTCAAAAATAGGTTTCCTGTGTATAGGTAGTTCAGTTTTGTATCCAGATTTTCAAAAATGGGGGTCCAGCCCAAGCCTGAAATTTGGGGTCCAAACAGGGATTACAGGGTCCACTCATTACTATTCATGTTTTTTTCATTTAACAAATAAAAGATGGTTCTCCTTGTTATATAACAAAATAATGGACGCTCGAGGTCTTGAAAAACTGCGGATGCACGAGCGGAACGCGAGTGCATTTAGCAGCTTTTCAAGACCTGGAAAGTGCATTATTTTGTTATATAACAAGGAGAACCATCTTTTATTTGTTTTATAATATAAACTTCAATATAGACGAAGGAAATAAAGCTATCTTTAGAACCCGACGACAGCGAAAACCCCATTTTAATGTATTTGACTTGTTTACAACTTTTTTCGTCGCTGATTGGTTCAATTGTGACAGCTTGACATTGACGATCTGAAAGCTCGTTTCTTATTGGATGAAGTAATCTGCTAAGAATAGAACGTGTCAATCGATAAAAGTGAAAGACAGAAACTGCAAGAGCCGGCAAATGAAATGGGTTGTAATATTGTCATCTGGTCAAAACTGTTGCAGGAAACAAAGTGCTTTCGTTTGACAATTTCTGGTCAGCACAGAAGAGGTTTATCGTATCTGCACATTGATTTAGTGCAAGATGTTGAAAATGCCTGATGGAAAAGCATTCATAGAGAAAGTGTTAGCGAATTAGCGGCAGTAGAGTTGGACACGTGAGTTGAGGATTGCCGACTATTTTCTACAACAACTGCATAGTTGACACTGATTACTGATTCTGTGGTCTGAAGAAGGATATTTTCTTTATCCCAAGGAACAGTGTTGTAACTTCTGCTCTGATGGCCGTATTGCGTAGCTGTTGAGGCTCTCTTCGTTGGCATGGCCGCTATACACATGAATGATAATCTACTCTGGAAATTCTGCCAGTTCTGGGTTCTCTGCAAGTTTTATCGCCCGTTTTTCATTCAGGGACATTCAGGAACCTCTCAAACGTATTTCTACAGGGAACCAGAGAAATCTCTTCGCAATTTCTTCGCAATTCACTGTTAGGTTTCAGCATAAAGCAGGCTTATTACAGGTATCGTCGAGTTATTGGTGAGTCATGACTCATGTCTTGTTGTTGTGTTGTCACTTTTCTCTCACTAGGCTGTTAGAAAAACCACATTTTTCTTAATTACAATCATTTTTTATATCAAGCTCTCAATGAGTAACACTGTATTAGAATGTGGGCATTGCTTTTCTCAATTCAAACGTTTTAGCATCCCATTTTGTGGTCGCTTTAGAGTACAAAGCCGATGCTAAATTCTCTTGCCGATCACTTTCTTTTAGTTTTGGGAAGCGACTTTTATTTTCCTCTTCTTCAACACACCTTAACAACTCAAAGTCGGACATGCTTTCTTCCCAGTCTATGAAATTATCGCCGTTAGCTATGTAAACTCGCGAAAAACAATCACCGATACATTTTGTTTTGATTGGATTCTCGGCGTGCTTGATTTTTTCTTGAGCGTGCATTTATAACAAAATCAAGCACGCTGAGCATCCAATCAAATCGCACGTTCTTAGGATGATCCCATAATTTATATTATAAATTCTAATAGATCAATACAACAGTTGCTCAACTTTTGTTTTCGTTCTTTGCTTTTATTTACAGAAACACGTGCCACAAATGTACTTAGTTACAATACATATAAAGCTATTTAACATGTGCTTAGTTTTACAGTACTTAGTTACTTAAGTTTTATGTTTAAAACATATTAAGGGCTAATAATAATACAATATTTATATAGCGCTCTTTCCAGAATGTCCAAGAGCGCTTTACAATGTTTGGCTCTACTAGATAAATGAATATATAGAACTATAATCTAAAACTACACTAACTAATGTTAAAAATTGATGCTAAAGATTGAAAGTTGAGAAATGGTGATTGCTACGCTTCGTTTTCGTTTGTTTTTCTTGAATTGCATTCTATCTAAAATTATGTCGTCGAAACTTAATAGAGGCTATTCTTGGGTATCTTCGAAGAAAAAGAAGAAGTTGAAAACAGGTAAATTTAGGCCGACTAAGAAGGCAAGTTTGGCGTCGAGCGATAAAGGCTCGTGGTTCAAACAAAAACAATGGCCAAGCGAAGAAGATCTGTTGACTGAAACGAATGAGCCCGGGCCAAAAAGCATCACTTCTAGGAAGCTTCGGACTAGCAGTGATGAAGTTCACCCGCGAACTTCGAATTCCTTGACTGTAATTGAGTCGGGCATTAGATCAAGCTGCTGTTTGCCGGTTTTTACGGTTTTCTATGCTTGCAACCAAATTCTCTGCGAAGTGATCGCCCAGATACCTAGAAAAGGAGTCAGATATGTTTATCAATTATAAGGCAGTCAAGAGAAGGTAGATTCAGCATGATCTTTACCGCTCCAGAGTATAAAAATAATATGCAATATGAAGCCTGCGGTTTGTTTATGATGTTTAGCAAGAAGTTGCGCCGTTTGAATGAATATAACTTGTGTTCGACTTACCCAGAACTGTTTATCTCCTTTAGCATGATGGCTTTGATAATAGCATCATTTACAGTAACTTGCGGTTGGCCTTCATATTTATTTGACCTTGTGTTTTTCCCACGAGCTTTACGACCTCTGTGACCAGTCTCGAGTGTAAAATGAACCTCCTTGAAGATTACCGCGAAAGCTGTCACAGCAGATCATTCACAACTCCGCCTGTCCCGCCTGTCAGCCTAATACTGTATTTCAATTGGCTGAATATAATAAGATTATCTTTGGAGGCGGGGCTTTTTACTCAACCGTGAAATGGTCAGAAAACTAAAATCCCTTGTTTCTCCGTGTGTGTTTTAATGCAAAAAATACAACTTTGGCGTATCAAAACTCGAGAACGTTTTGTTCGATTAAATCCAAATTTTCGCGAGAGCCAAAAAACCACAATTTCTGCAAAAGTGTGCCAGCGTTTTGCAAAATTTTGCTTCATTTCGTAATTATTATGTAGTTTGCGTTTTGCTAGCATGAAAAAACTTACTCCAACTTTACCTACGGATAATTCTTGTAATACGCAACGTATGAAAAATCGCTGACACACTTTTTGGGACAATTTACCCGAGATTCGAAAACAAAGAATTTAGTTGTCATTCATTAAACATTTCCGGATTTGAAGTTACGATAGTGTGAGAAGTCGCTTTTTAAATAAAAAAATACATCATTGAGAGATTTTTTAAAATAGTAAATTTAAACATTCATATTTATTCTTCAATCTTTGAGCTTTAAATTGATATATAGTATGTCTTTGTAGCGTAAATATTGACGCTACACGATTTTTTTCCCCAAGTGACCTCGTGAACCTTTTGCCATACCTTAAAAAGAAATGTCTTCAGATTCTTTTTAAACTAGAAACTGAGGGGCTACATTTCAGTTCTAACGGCAATGCATTCCATAGACGCAGTGCACATACTGAAAAGGCACGGTGACCGTATGTCTGTAAATTATAAGACTACTTGCTTAACAGTATCTTGTTTGCAGACCGAAGGTTGCGGTGCAGTATGTATGGCTCTAAAAGTTCCTTAAGGTAACTAGCCACAATATTATTAACTGCCTTGTAAGTAAAGAGCAGGATCTTAAACTCAATGCGCTGCTCAATAGGCATCCAATGCAGCTCAACTAAAAGTGGTGTTACATGATCGGACTGACGAGAAAGTGTGACAAGCCTAGCTGCGGCATTCAGAACATGTTGCAGGCGCTGAATTAAATGCTTAGGTAGGCCATATAACAACGAATTGCACTGATCAAGCTTAGATGAGACAAAAGGGTGCACAAGAATCTTAGTGGTGTTCAAACTTAGGAACTTCCTAATTCTAGAAATGCTCCTAATAGAATAAAAGGCAGATTTACACATTTGAGTAATATGCTTGTCTGATGTTTGTGTATTGTCCATCACGTACAACTCCAATGTTCCGAACAAATGCATGTAAGGAGGGGCAGACAGGTACATGTACATGTATGTCCACCACTTGAATGGTATCCAGAGATGGAACTGGGCGATGCTTAGCTTGAGAAATGATGATTTCTGTTTTATCGTCATCACGTTTCAGATTAATACTTAGCATCCATCTATCAATGTCTTGGAAACAAAAGGATGAACCTTTTTGGGGGTAGGGGTGAGGGTCAACATGATCAACGCAAAGATTGAGCTATTCTCTAAGCCTAACTTTTAGCAAGCACATTGCAGTATCGAAGTGAATCAAGTAGCAAAAATTTTGCCTTGAAACTAAACTATATTTTTGCAGTATTTGACAATCAAACTTCATAAACACAAATGGTGGTCTTCCCTTTTAGCATTTTTTTAAGCACGCGAGCCAAGCAGGGTTTCATAAACACCTATGAAACAAGCAATAAATAATGCGTGCATTTCCTGTTTCTTAATTTCATTGCTCAATTACTGGCTCACACAGTTAAAGCAGAAATATCATTGGTTGATTTGTACCAGAAACCAGACTACATGTAGTGTTGACATGTAAATTTCATGTGCATTAGCGCTTCAGCTAAAATATGCTGAAATGATACTCAAATAAGTCATACATACCTTGAAAACGCAAAATCCCATAATGGAAGATTAGAATATTCATCTTGGTCACAAAGCATGTTTTCTTCATTGCAGAAGCGATCGCTTTCTCCTGTACATTAAGAACTGTCTCAGTTGCTGCGTGAATTGTTCACCATAGCGTTGTGGCTTCAGCTCTCCGATGTTCTTTACAGTTGGTGTGGCGCTCAAGTGTAGATCTCTGGAAATTTCTGAAAACTCGGACTGGCAGTAGTAGAATCTTCTGTGATTTCACTTCTCCTTTGCTTGCTGCCAAATAGTGTTGCCTGTTTCATTTTCAATTTTTGAATGAGACTGACTGCTTTTGTTTCCCTATTTAAATCCATGTCAACAAGCACCAGGGATCGAAATACTCCAGTTGGGAGTCATCCTTTGTTCAAAGGGCTATGCTTGAAGCAATCAGCGTTAAGCACTCATGCTGAAAATAGTTAGTTTCAATAGATTTATGTTACCCGTGTATCCTTTATGGTTTGCACAATATAAAATTATTGGCTTATTTACATAATTTGCAGCCGATGAGTTCCATCCAAAAAGACCTGTTCGTATCATTTTTATGCGTCCAAAATGAAAAATATTGTGTCCAGGATGCAATGACGAGTTCTGGATACAACACTGGTAGATAATCACCAACAGCAATGATACTTATGCCAGAAAAATGCTGAGAGTTGGGTGTGGCAAAGATGAATAATATTAATATAATACATTTATATAGCGCCAATTCTCTACAGTCCATTAGCGCTTTACGTACATATAAAAATAAAAATCTTAAGAAAAATTCATAAAAAATAATAATGCTTGTCTAAAAAGATAAGTCTTAACATGTATTTTTAATGTAATTTAAATGTAAGGTAGTGTATTTTAAATGTAAGGTAGTGTATTTTAAATGTAAGGTAGTGTCTGCAATCACAGAAATGCCATCTACGGCTGTATTATTATGAGCTTGAGTTCATATTACAGTCTTAATTGTGTTTTCTTTCGCCATTTCCCCACACAGCTTCTTGTTGTCATTTTGCACTAAGCAGTGCTGTCCCACAAACTTTGCCTGAAACAGCTGTTTGATTTTGAGGCACATGTGAACTCCACAGTCACAAAGTTACTTTGTTTAGGTGATTGTTTGTCCAGCTTTTCAGACCAGTTGCTTTTGTCCTGCAAATCGTCAGGCTGTGCCGCCAACTCCTTCTCAATGAATTTAGATTTGATCTTGGCATATACTGTAACTCAGCATAGAGGGATTCATCGTTACTATCTGAATCGTAAATTGCTACGGTAAGCTTCAATACGCAAATTACTACCAACAACCAGTGTTGAATTTCTGGAATGTGAATTGGAATCAAAAGTTTCTCCATATCACTCAGCATCTTGTTTTGAATGTACTTCCGATAAGGAGGCATGGTTTGTGAATCGCTGGTCCTATTTAGCGATGGATAAAAGAATGTGCTACATGTAGCTATGACTGCCTGAGGGCCTGGATAGTAGTCACCAATATACCAATTGTACATGTTGACAATATCACTAGTAAGTTTCTCATCACTGATTGTTTGCGATATAGCCTTGTCTAGAATGCTACATGTATATTGATCGCCTTGCAGGTCACCTTCAATATCGTCAGACTCCTTTTCAAAGTCTACTTGAATAGACTGTGTGCTTTCATTAGACTTTGTTTTTGTAGCCTCGACTTTTTCTACTGTTTTCTTGCACAGCTTGGATGCTGGCTCCTTTGCTGTTTGTGCACTATCGCGTGCAATCTTTTGCCTCCAATTCTCCTCCTCTTTCGTCAGTGATTAATATTATCAACCTTGACCCAGATCGTTTGCTTTATTGTTGGGGTATTGGGATTGTCAGTATTTATCGGTTTGGTGATTTGTTGTTACTGGAAGACTTACATGCTAACTAGGTCGACCTACAATGTAGTGGCGCTCTTGGACTCGCTTGGCCTTAATTGCACGTAGGGGAGCTTTATTTTGTATATGTTTCCAAGATAAATTGTATGCCAGATTAGACATTGCTAATGGTGGGTGCGAGTTTGTTTTATGGCCATATTTACACCACTTACCAGCATTCATCAATATCAAACAAGACAAAAAATAAACAAACTTTCTTTATTACATCTACTCGAACTGATTAGTACTTATAATAGTATTAAAATATGGCAAAAGATACCACATGACATAAATATGGGAAAAAGGATAAGTATTTAAAAAGAAACTTACAGTTCAATTAATTAATTAATTAATTATTCAAATATATACTAAAACAACATATGCTGCTTACTTACTGTTTTAGACCATTATTAATTATTACTACTACTTCGTACTCTACTGCATATTATACAATAAATTATTACCTACAGTCCCTGTCAAAAGTTTTTCAACCGTATACGGTACCGTATGTGCTTCGGTAAAACGAAGATTCGGTAACCACATGTGGTAGATTTCGTTCGGTAAACTCCATTCGTTTTAAGACCGAATTCGTTTTACTGAAAGTGGTAGAGTCACCGATTTCGTTTTACTGAAAGTGGTTCGGTCACCGATTGTGTTTTAACGAAAGTGGTTCGGTCACCGATTGTGTTTTAACGAAAGTGGTTCGGTCACCGATTGTGTTTTAACGAAAGTGGTTCAGTCACCGATTTCGTTTTACCGAAAGAGGTTCAGTCACCGATTTCGCTTCACCAAACATTGCAGGTCAAGACAGTCTACAAGTTGTTACTTGTACATGTAGTTCACTGCTTGCGACTAAAGTGATTTTTACAACGTTAAAACTGAAAATGCTGAAGTTTAGATTTCAAAAATGATATCTCGTTTTGTCTTCTTTGAAACGATATATCAAATTGTCGGCGAAGCGTCAGGTCGGTGTCCTGGTGCGATCATCGAAAAACTTATTTGTTTTGATCGTGATTTGTACCGAGAAAGCCGCGAAGTGGCTAAGAGCATTTCTCTCCTTCCTATTTCTTCTGATAACCTCACTGATAATTTGTACTGGAAAAAAAGGAACTGCTGTGAATATATAACCTTAAACTTACGCCACAAACTAACAACCGCCGTTCGTTCATAATCTAGCGGCAAACTTTTAAAGCGGGCCCCGCCAGTAAGCAATAATCAACAAACGAACTTTAGCTTCCGTAGTTTAACATCAACCGATACTATCCTTGGGAATATGGACAGTGGTCTAGTAACCGGTGCTGTTTTCCTGGACTTGTCAAAAGCGTTTGACACTGTTGACCATACTATTCTCTTCAATAAACTAGTAACAGCTGGCTTTTCTGATACAAGTGTGAACTGGTTCAAGTCCTATCTATCTAACAGAAGCCAAATCACCAACTTGGCAAATGTCTCTTCCTCTCCCAAGAAAGTTATTGTCGGAGTTCCTCAGGGAAGCGTCTTAGGACCACTACTATTCCTTGTTTATGTAAATAACTTACCCTCATGTGTTAATTACTGCGAGGTGTCCCTCTACGCTGACTATGATACAGTAATTTACTGCTCTTCGACTAATGCCCAGGAACTTAAAGATAAATTGAACGCTGATCTTCTGTCCATATGTCAATGGTTTAACAGCAATCTCTTGACACTGAATACATCTAAATGCAAGTTCATAATTTATGGCAGCGCACGCAAGCTCAAGGATTTCAGAGAGGTTTCACTAACCATAAATGGCTCTGCTCTTGACCGAACTGACTCTTTTAAATATTTAGGAGTGACAGTCAGTCAGAACATGAGTTGGTCAGAACACGTGGATAGAGTCAGTAATAAAGTCAATCAACGTCTTGGCATCATCCGCCGGGTAAAGCATTTGCTGCCCTTGCATGCGCGGCTAACTCTCTATAAATCTCTTGTCCTTCCCTTACTTGACTATGCCGATATCGTCTGGGGAGATAAGAATAATACCGTCCTCAGGGGTGGATCCAGGGTTTGGTTTGAGTAGTTTACTCTGACAGACCAATCAACTCATACCCCACCCACCCCACCCCTCCTAGTAATAAACTACCTAAAATTTAGAGGTTTGAAAAAAGTTGAGTAGTTTACGGAAATCACATAAACTACCCTGGATCCACCCCTGGTCCTCATGGATCACCTTCAAGTTCTTCAGAATAATGCTGCTCGACTAATGCTCGACTTTCCCTCAAGCTCTTCTGCATCTCAAGTACTCGAACTATTAAACTGGAAACCACTATACCTTCGACGGCGCTATCATCGCTGTATTACTATCTTCAAATGCTTAAATAGCATGGTGGACTTCAACTTTAAATTAAAGAAGAATCACGACTTTCATACATATAATACACGCCGTCAGCACAATCTACATTTGCCATTCGCACGTAGGAATTGGGGACAACAGAAGTTTACCTACCATGCACTATTAGACTGGAACTCTTTAGACTCTGAAGTTATACAATCAACTACATTATCAATTTTTAAATCTTACTGGCACATAACTTAATTTCATAATAATCCTTGTTCTATTTCTATTTTATTTCAACCATTTATCTTTTCTGTTTTCCATATATTAGTGAAATATATATTTTTAATACAGGACCTCCCTGAAAATCACAAATTGTGAGTGGAGCTTTCCTGTCAAAATATTATTATTATTATTATTATTATTATTATTTACGAGAGATTCCTGCGTTGTTCAAGGTTCCGACCAAAAGCATTGCAAATGTTTGCGGATTCTGGAAAGGCATGTTTTCGAAATTAAAATATCAAGATTGTGCAATTGCAATCAGTCACGTGTGAACCTGTCAGTCTGAGTTTTGACAGGTCCTATGTTTGATCGATCGAGGACCTGAGACTTGTTTGTTTCACATCTGACATCAGACCAATCGCTGCAGTCCGGTCTCACAGCAATTATAAACCACAATGCCAATCACAAATTGACGAAGTGATGAAGAAAAAAAACCTGAAATTGAAACTCCAGAAGATTCGGTCCGATCTCACGGCAAAATAACCAATAACGAATTAAAATATCCAAAATGTATTCACCTGGGTGTTTTTATTTGACAGAATGGATTCAAACCAGTTTTCGCATTAGGTGAAAACTGTTCAGACCGTAAATAAAATACAAAACTTTGAAAGCATTTGATTCAGTAGGAAGATATCAAGATAATTTTTGGTGTGATCTCAAAGCAAAACAAACACTGCTGTCAGAGCTCATTGATTATTCAAAAATGTCACACTTCTGTTCGAGCAATTTGAGCAAAATGACGGATGCCACGTTAAATAAAAAGAATTCCAGAATATTCTATTTGGTAGACGTTTATCACTTGCCAGTATTAAAAGTTGAGAAACTTTGCCGCATTATTTAACTCTGCATTCTGCAATAAGATCACATGTTCCGCGAAGTTCGCGACATTCTTGTGTCAAAAACCAGACAATTAGTTTCCACGGCTGAAAGCACATGTAAGCACCGAAAAGCTCTTGAATCTGTTGAATTGAAAACATACAGCGTACGCAACGACTTTTAAAGAATCGTGAAGGGATTGAGGGATAGATTAAAGTATGAAAGTACAGAAGTCTGTAAAGTTTATCAGATGAATAAAATCGCCGAACTTTACTACAACTAAACTAGAATTGATCTGACATGTACGTAGCGCCATATTTACATAACATGATGACTATCCGAATTCATTTTACCGAAGGTGGTCGAATCACCGAATTCGTTTTACCGAAGGTGGTAGAGTCACCGAATTCGTTTTACTGAAGGTGGTAGAGTCACCGATTTCGTTTTACTGAAAGTGGTTCGGTCACCGATTGTGTTTTAACGAAAGTGGTTTGGTCACCGATTGTGTTTTAACGAAAGTGGTTCAGTTACCGATTTCGCTTCGCCACATTTCGCCACATTCATTTTACCGAAAGTGGTAAACACATGTGGCACATGTGCCACATGCTACCACATGTGGTTCGTACGGTGTGAAAAACTTTTGACAGGGACTGTAATTTGCTACATATTCAATATATATATACATTTTATTGTCTTTGCTGCTATGTACAATGCCAATAATGTAAAATATGTCTGTGTAATTATGTATGTACATGTACATGTATAGGATTTGGAATATTTAAATTCTTGGTTGATTCATATTTCACTCCACAATACTGTTTCTTGGGAACCAAAGTTCTCACTCACCAGGAGTTACTTGTGAATGAATATTTATTTACAGTTGAGCACGCACTGAGCTTTCCACGCAAGCGGGGTGTCGGGTTCAAATGGTGTTCCGCTCACATGCATCTCTCATGTGCACACTCAACTGGGACTAATTGTATCATAACAATGATTTGTTCCTATGCCTACATGTACATGATGATATGAGTTTGTTCCTCTTGTTACATGTAAGTGTGCATCAGAATGGTTGACAAATAATTA
Organism: Actinernus sp. WN-2022; assembly: GCA_030867875.1. Taxonomy (NCBI): domain Eukaryota; kingdom Metazoa; phylum Cnidaria; class Anthozoa; order Actiniaria; family Actinernidae; genus Actinernus; species Actinernus sp. WN-2022. The sequence goes on from JAOWCC010000164.1 coordinate 514,060, forward strand.
CATGTACATACTTCTCCCTTAGGCGTAAACTGTATCGTTTGCTTGTGCTACTGTAAGGTTTTGCTTGTGAAATAATTTGGCATGCAATTTCGTAATCTACATTAGTATCTGTTGAGTTTCTCTTAGATGAGTGCTGGAACGAAGCAGTATGGTTTCTGTATCTAGTCTTGAACTCGTTGTCAGTGAGGCCCAAGTATGATTCACATGTGTTGTTATCTTTACGTTTTACACCGCGCTTGGTACACTACAGCAGATTGCAGGCAGTTACATGTCTTCTTGCTTTCTTCATACTCAGATTTGCTATTGTCCTTTAGTTGTCTCTTATTGTGGGCATTGATAATTTGTATAACGTTGCTCATGCAGCTGTAACTAATTTTAATAGTATTTCTGTTGAATATTTTCCTGAGGTTATTGCCTATTGGGAAGCATTTATCAACAAGGCTAAGAAATTTCTTACCAACAGTAGTGTTGACATTCTTTCTGAACAGGGGATTATACCACAGGATGTTATTTCACGGTCTGTTTCTTCTTTTGTTTGTGGTTTTCGGTTCAAACCCAAGTCTGGTTATATCTGCTCTCATTCAGTGCCTTCTGATAGGGTAGTGTTGCAAGATCAAATAATATCTTGTCCGATGATATGGACGAGAGACATCTGTTGATGCCTGCAGGTATATTTTTGATGATAGAAGGCGGGTGGTTGCTCTGCCAGTGTATACATACATGTACTGTATGTGTGCACGTGTGTACACAAAGGAACATGAAATAAATGAGAACTTTGGGTATTGTAAATGTGAATTTGATCATTCCTAAACAATAAGTTGTCAAAACCTTGAGGAAGTAAATTGTTTTTATACAAATACGTAAATATTCCCAAGTTGAGTAAATAAATATATTAAAATTTCAAAATCCTTTTTTGTTTGAATATTTGGACAGTGATGAGCATCAAATGCTTCCTTATCTACATGTCTCATTCTAACTACACATTTTTCGAGCAAAATAATACGGTGTAAGTTGGTTGGATATGTTGAGCCCCAAACAGTAACAGTAAAAGTAGTCCTATGATTTTATGTCCTTATCTGAGAAGTTCTGAAGGTCTAACCATTTACTCTATTATATAAAGACAGCACCTTCTACTCAGTTATTTTAAAGACCCTGTGTCCGAGCCAATGGTGCTTTGCGCGCGCAAATAATTTTTGTAGGCTACGAAAGTCAGAAAGATCGTTGTTGTTGTTATATGTCTCTCGAATCTTTCGAAATCCATCCCTAGTTTGGGCCATCGTGTAATTATTCATAGGTATATATCCTTAACTGACTTTCTTTTATCTTAACTTTTGTATATATACTTTTTTAAATGAAATTTATTTCGAATATTTCTTCGAATCCCGGTCTAGAGTGGCGAGTAAAGGAATGCCGGAGAAAGGACCGAGACAGCGAGGCGAAGCTACTCGACAAATAATCCTTCAGCAGTCCAAATTTTACTTTCTCTAGGTCTACAAGAGAACACTTGTGGTTCAAAAGGACTACTACGTGAGTTTCCCGGGGATTTGCTGCACTAAGGGACCGGCAGGCTTCGTTGGAAATACAAAGCACAAGAACAAGTCTAAAGTTGTTTTTGCACTTTTGCACTTGACCATTTCTTGCTCTCCTTTTGTCCTATATGGTCCATTTTAGGTGAAATTTAAGAAAAAATGACCGTTTAGAGACATTTTTCGTTATCTACTTAAAATAATGGTATCTGCTTCCCACCTAAGTTGATACGTTTCAGCACTAAAACAACTTAAGCTGACAACTAGGTTTTATCCTTTTTGTTTGCTTAGGGACATTTTTCAAAAACCAATTTACCCTCAAATTATTCTTGTTTCCTTTTCCCCATAACTAGCCGGTTCTTAATAGAGAAGCTATGCCAGTTCTCAGAAAATTGCCCTATTTTGAATGATTTTTTTTCACTGTGGGATACAGGAAAGGGATTGACATCAATGACAAGATTTTCTAAAAATGTATATGACTTTAATATATATAGTGTGCTAAAAGGGTGATTTCCTTTGCATCTGACATTTTCATTTGTTGTGCTGCCACACTTGATATGTAGACGGCAAATTTTCGTTCAACTTTTTATTTTCCACCATTTGTGTATACATATGCACATTCTTGACTTAGTCAAAAATGATTAAGTTCTTGGCTCCTAAATTGATAGTTTTCCTTATATTCGAATGTTCTTTTACTAAAACCAGAAGATACATCAGAAATCTGTGATAATTGTAAACACATATATATGATACCAAAATGGTGACTAAATTGATGCATTCTGACAATTTATTATCAGCCCAAAACATGCATTATTTAATTGCTGGGATATAAATTGATGTGTTCTCTGTGGTGCTTGATGAGCATGAATTCATTACCTCTATTCTGATGTATATTGAGAGAAATAGGTCACATAAATTTATGTTCACAGAAAGTCTCACATAAATTTATGTTCACAGAAAGTCGCACATAAATTTATGTTCACAGAAAGTCGCACATAAATTTATGTTCACAGAAAGTCGCACATAAATTTATGTTCACAGAAAGTCGCACATAAATTTATGTTCACAGAAAGTCTCACATAAATTTATGTTCACAGAAAGTCTCACATAAATTTATGTTCACAGAAAGTCTCACATAAATTTATGTTCACAGAAAGTCTCACATAAATTTATGTTCACAGAAAGTCGCACATAAATTTATGTTCACAGAAAGTCGCACATAAATTTATGTTCACAGAAAGTCACATAAATTTATGTTCACAGAAAGTCTCACATAAATTTATGTTCACAGAAAGTCTCACATAAATTTATGTTCACAGAAAGTCGCACATAAATTTATGTTCACAGAAAGTCACATAAATTTATGTTCACAGAAAGTCGCACAAATTTATGTTCACAGAAAGTCTCACATAAATTTATGTTCACAGAAAGTCACATAAATTTATGTTCACAGAAAGTCTCATAAATTTATGTTACAGAAAGTCTCACATAAATTTATGTTCATAGAAAGTCTCACATAAATTTATGTTGATAGAAAGTCTCGCATAAATTTATGTTCACAGAAAGTCTCGCATAAATTTATGTTCATAGAAAGTCTCGCATAAATTTATGTTCATAGAAAGTCTCACATAAATTTATGTTAATAGAAAGTGTCACATAAATTTATGTTAATACAAAGTGTCATAAATTTATGTTCATATAGACAATCGCATAAATTTACGTTCATACAAAGTGTCACATATAATTTTCGTTAATACACAATATACCAAAGGTTATGTTCATGAAACCTGACACTAAATATTTTGTCCAATTAGAGTGGTGGATATAATTATTTTTTGCTTTTACGTGAATATCAAGTGCGGCGCTCAAGGTCAAGTAATTACAATCTTTTTGAAATCCACTTCCATCTCCTTTGGTCATTTATAGAAATGGATTAATCATTTGTTTATTCCAAAGTCGTCGCTGCGGACCGTAATAAAACAATTAAGTAGTCTAATAAAACCGTACAAAGCAATGTAAGTGCTGCATCCTGGTGGGGAAGCAAGCAATCTAAAGCTCTTTGGCGTAAATCCAACCAGAAGCGAAGAGGGTTTGGATGTCCAGTAGAGTTAACGAAATACATGGCAACTTTTCAAGACATAATGATATGGCATTTTCAACAGCGATACCGACTTCGCTGCATACATGTATCTTCTCGCTCTTGAACTTATTTTTGTTATAGTAGGCTATCCTGGTCTATGATCGACGAACGGCTTATATTTTGAGTGTTGTAATCTGTATAAACACGTGGGCATGTTAAGTTTGCGACTTCACTTTGGTAAAATTAGGACTGTTTATATCTGGAAACACGGCAAAAGATTCATTTTGTGGAGTTCAAGATGGCTCTGCTCGCAGGGTAGGCAAAATAATACAAACGAGTAATGAAATACAGAGATACCATGATTCTTTATCGCTGTTTATCTTGGATGTAGGAAGAATAAAAGGATCCTTTGTAAAAATCTCGCCACATACTGTGCAAAACAATCACGGCTGTCACCGTTTCCTGGACACTGTGCAGTACGTACGTAGCGACTCGAATGGAACAAACACGCGCCACATGTATTAATTACTTTCATTCTTTCAACATTATTTTTTTAGAGATAAATACTTGGCCACTCAACACACACAAGATTCTAAACGCTTTAAAATTCACTGGAATATCATAAAAGCAGCTCAGAAAGTTTGGTTGTGAAACGAAATATCAAACTGTACTGACTGGCGAGTTATCTCGTATTAAATTATTTGACCTTGATCTTCAACTCTGACGTACGTACAAGCCAAAACAACTTATACTTTTATAATAGCACCGTTAAATGACCACCGGCTATTTCATGTAAAACTTAAAGCTAGAATCGTAGCATATGGCAGTAAAAGACCAGCTATTTTTATAAATCTTTGCAATGCAATACAATAACTTTTATTTGAACACGATAAAAGATTACGCGTACGGCAAGCATTACGGCTTGGCTTGCGCAACTTGCTTCGCAACGACGATATAGTACGATATAGTTGATTGCTAAATAAATAAAGTTGAATGAAATACTGTTCAAAATTTATAATATAAATCACGACTTGTTCACTGGGATGTTATTCTACGATCTACCATTATGAATTTAAGACTAACTACGGTGACTCCGTATAAATCATTTCTTCGAATTATTTGAATTCGAATTCTGCTTCCCGCTCAAATCTTATATTTGACCTTTATTTGACCGACCAGATATGTGACTGCACTGAACTGCGTGGCGCCACCACTATATTTGCTAACTGTCGATCCAGGAAAAAAAGCGCATCACTAAAATAAAATCATAGTAAGATATTACAATGATGGTAAATGGCCAGAATACGATTTTGTTGTTATAAAAACGGTAAACCTTGGACTGGTGAACAAAGTGAAATGTCATAAGTATTTGTGGCTATAAATATTCGGATCAGGCTATGAATCGATTTGAGGGTAATAAATGTTGCATTTACCTTTTTCTTTGTTCTTTCCTCTTGTTGGGATGCCATTTATCTTCCTTTTATTCCGCGTTTGAATCCTCAGTATAATTTGAGCTTGTTGAAATTCCCGCTTCGGGTGAATTATTTGCCGGGTCGATTTACTTCAGTGTCACAAAACTCTCCTTCCGAGCTACATGTACTTTCTCACTTTCGTTTCAGCTCTTGGTAGACTCACGGTCCTCGCATTCACAGTATAAATTTACGAGTTATGAAATTCGCCATCCGGAGAGTCGCTGCTCGAACTGCTACAATGCTGCTATCTGACTCCAGACGGTGGTGTGCTGAGGGGAAGATGAGCGGCGGATTTTTCAGGCTACAGCTACAGACGGTTGAATTTTGCGCGCCAATATAATTTTCGCAGCCTGATTGAACTCGCCATTAACGATAGCTCGGCTTCTAGACCTCCATCAAATGCAAAAATTGTCAGAAAGTCGTCTTTGGGAAGCCTTTTTTGGTGAGGAATAGTAAACAGCTCTTTCTTCGGATTTGGCAAAACTTCACGCTGCTCTTGGATGCTGAATCCCAAGAACTCTTCGGAACCGGCTACATGTCTTCAGTGCATGTTGTGTTGTCACACAAAATTGCATGCTGAGAAATGTATCAGATTTCTTGAGAATACGATAGCAGTATGACGTATTCCCAGGGAAACGTCACCAGGAAAACGTATTCCTGGATGTAAAACAATTATGTTTGCATATAAAAAGTGAGCTGCAGCGCACATTCTGATGCCGCATGAAGTCGAACCGTTTTCTTTGGACAATGGTATGTAATCAACTAAAGTCGATTGAGGTATGCTAACCGCCGTGGAAAGCGAGTAGCAGCTGACGTTTCGAGCGCTAGCCATTCGTCAGAGCAAAAGAGGGAATTGTGGGTGGGGACTGCTTATTTGTTTAACTCATCTTGACCATTGGTCTCTCTCACTAGTTTATTAACCCTGATTCCGAATATAGTATGAGTTTAATGGATCTGACAGGAGTGCCATCAAAATGGAAATGAAAATTCACAGGAAATGGGACTGTAGTAAGTTTGCCGTCTTCTGCCATAGTTTGTCGTGGATGCAAATTTGAGATGTTCTGTTATAACTCACGAATTCTCATTCATTTTAGGCTACAGTAAGGACGTTCTTTGAGGAAGACGAAAACAGCAATGGCCCTGTTGAAAGGAAAATAGTCACGTCCTTGTAGTTTAGATGTATTCCAACTTGAACTTTGTTTTACCGAGTGAGCGATGATCCGATTATGGAGAACCTTATCATCATGAGGAGCTGGAGCCCTTGACAATTAATGGCTCTGAAAAGGATTTTTTTTCAAATTCGTAGTACATTTTCTATGTAACTTAGATTTTGGCTTAGGTATGGGCTCCTGGGCTGGGCTTAGTCCATTCTTCTTAAACTGCCCTATCAACCTGGATGTTTTGTTTCACCAGGGAGGTAAGCCCAGGCCCGTATTTTGTCCTGTTTTGCGCGAAGCCGTAGCTTTTAACAGGTCGGAACTTTAGGATTGCATCTAAACCAAGGACGTGAATCTTCCTATATAATGACAATCTTTCCCTCTACAATACAATGCTGGACCTTTGTTGGAGTTGTACGAAGCTGACGCAGACATACTGTTGTAGACTTTTGAAGCAGTTCGCGGTGCCGTTTCTTCGACTCATAAAGTGCATGTACATTTCACCAATTACAGCTTTCAGTCAGGGACGCGGACCATTTGAAAATTGATTGGGGGGGGGGGGGGGCATCAATTTTCAAATGGTCCGTCCCTTAGTTGACGTAGGACAAATAAAATCCCCTATTTACGGAGCCCAGTAAGTGCTATCAAATGTCTTTTTTTTTGGTACGAAGTAACAAACTGATGACTCCGTGCGCCGTTCCTTGTGTTGTAAAGATGGCAGCTTGTTGTATTGTTGTGCTAATCTTCTCGTTTGTAATTGTCAATGAATATTCATGTATGACTCAGTGCCCTATACCCTGTGCTCAATAACAATTTTGAGCGCGACGATTTGAGTTGAGCAATACTTGAAACATTCAGTTCGTGTTTTGGGCTGTTTCGCTTCGCTTCGTTCGGTAAAGCGTTAAGCAATTGTTTTGGTCAACTTTCCTCAGTAAGTATATATATGAACTGAACAGAGGGTTCAGTAGAACGTATCAGATAGTTCAATAAAATATCCAGAGGCTGTGTATGTGCTATATAAAATACTTGGATTTGACAGGAGCCCATAACCAGGAGTTTTCACAAGTTGGGCTATTTTCAGATTATCCCCCTCCCAAAATAATTGGTTGCACCAGTATTCCTCATTAGCTACTTTTGTTAAACCAACAACATGGCTGCTACGCTTTTGTGATTTTATTCCCTTAGGAATGATAGCAACTCAAGAATAGCGGGAACCGTTCTAAAAAGAACTGCATAAAGGTACTACCGACACTCGTAAACGTAAAGAACAGAACTTTATTTTCACATTACGCAGTTTGACACCTCACGGTATTAATGAACGCTTTTCGTTCATATAATTTCAGAATTCACGTGTTCAGAACACTTCCCTGTTACAACTATTAGCATTTCTATTGTTGGCGCAATTTTCTTTGATCCCAATTGAGCTGAGTACATGTTTACTCGGTACAGCGGTAATCATGCACTCAACACCATATAAACCGTTTCTCCACCCACAATTCCCTCTTTTGCTCTGACGAAGGGCTAGCGCTCGAAACGTCAGCTGCTACTCGCTTTCCACGGCGGTTAGCATACCTCAATCGACTTTAGTTGATTATATACCAGCGTTCTAAAAAGAACCTAACTTGTGAAAACGCTGTGACACAGGCCTAGTATGCGGGATCGATGCTCCCAGTTATGGTCTCCTGGAGTCTATTCGACTGGAAAATTCTTACAGAATTAAACTCTAAACTAATACTCTGACGGGTTGGAACAAGAAAAGGTTTTCACATATTAAATGAGTACATTGATTCTACTTGATTTAAACGTAACTTATCTATAGCCTGATGCATCTTGACAAGATGAGGATATTCGCTCGGTTGTTCAGTGGAGCTAAAAGTCAAGTTACTTCGTGACCAAAAAAATAACTCGGCCGCAAACTAAAAATCTGCCACACAAAAAAGGGGCGGACACAAAAAATAAGTCGGCCGAGGAATAAAAGAGTGGACCAAGATTGGATGGCACTTATTGGTTCTGTATAACAGCACGCGAGTACTCCAACCTACATTGTGAACCGCTACGTCAACTATTGCAAGTTTTCGCCGCCAAACATGGCCTTGCTCCTGAGTGTCTTTATAATCTAGAGGGCTTTCGGTGCTTTATTTGACTGCATGGGAGGACAAATAAGATAAGCAGGAAAATGCAGTGACCGGCCCATTAGATATTTTGTAATCACGTAGTTGGTCACGTGACATACATTTTACAACAAAATCCGATCAAACGACTGAGGACATTGAGATTAGTAATAACCAATATTTTTGTAGAATTCGGGCAAACATAAGCCACTCTATTCAATAAAATAGAATTAGCCTCGATTTCATGCTCAAACCATGCCTTAACATGCTTGAGTTTTCTCAATTTTATAACACCTAATGAATCACTACATACATTAATGCGATTTATAGAATTTACATAGTATCATTGTAAAGTTGCCAATTACTTATGTACTTGTTGTAAGGGAAGTTCCTGTTTCCGGCTTTCCCCAGTTTTCTTGTCCTCTTTTGTACTTGTAAAGCCACAGTGACCGCTGTAAAATTATTAAAGTAAAGTAACAAACCGGATGATATAGTACGGGCTTTGGATATTCAAGCACGGTTCTCCGGTCGTCAGTAAACTGTTCTAACTTCTAATCAGCAAATTACCTTTGCTGAAGATATAGCCTATCGGATTTTTCGATTAAAACTTTAAAAACAAGTCAGTGGGGATCCCGTATGGAGAACATTTTGGTAACCACCGCACATATCAATTTTACTTTTTTTTAAGTGTTACGTAGTGAGCTTGGATACCAGTATGGAGAACCTTATCGTATCGCGATTTGAGCAGACTGCACATATTCAAGAACGCTGCAATAGTACTGTGCAGAATAAGACACTTTTACCTAAAAAAAACTAGTTTTTAGAGTGTGTAAACTTGTGAATATTTAACATCTACTAAAAGTTAAGCCGAAAAGGGATAAAATGTTGTCCAAAGTTGACCATGGTTGCTACGTAACAGTGCACTTTGGTCACGTGATCATTTGTTATGTTGTAGAACTGTCCTATGTCAAGTCCTCCACCAAGGTTCATTGGAAAGCAACCAATCTATAGTGTTTTAGTATAGGGGTTGGGGTTAACTCTGGTTGGGTTGGGGTTAACTCTGGTTGGGATATGGTTAGGTTAGGCTTAAAAACTTCGTATAGTACTTACTCTGTAGAATAAGACAATTTGGTCATTTGTTATGTTGTAGACCTGTCCTATGTCAGGTTCATTGGAAAGCAACCAATATTTAGTGTTTTAGTAGGGGTTGGGGTTAACTCTGGTTGGGTTGGGGTTAACTCTGGTTGGGATATGGTTAGGTTAGGCTTAAAAACTTCGTATAGTACTTACTCTGTAGAATAAGACAATTTGGTCATTTGTTATGTTGTAGACCTGTCCTATGTCAAGTCTTCCACCAAGGTTCATTGGAAAGCAACCAATCTATAGTGTTTTAGTAGGGGTTGGGGTTAACTCTGGTTAGGTTAGGCTTAAAAACTTCGTATAGTACTTACTCTGTAGAATAAGACAATTTGGTCATTTGTTATGTTGTAGACCTGTCCTATGTCAAGTCCTCCACCAAGGTTCATTGGAAAGCAACCAATCTATAGTGTTTTAGTAGGGGTTGGGATTAACTCTGGTTGGGATATGTTAGGTTAGGCTTAAAAACTTCGTATAGTACTTACTCTGTAGAATAAGACAATTTGGTCATTTGTTATGTTGTAGACCTGTCCTATGTCAAGTCCTCCACCAAGGTTCATTGGAAAGCAACCAATCTATAGTGTTTTAGTAGGGGTTGGGGTTAACTCTGGTTGGGATATGTTAGGTTAGGCTTAAAAACTTCGTATAGTACTTACTCTGTAGAATAAGACAATTTGGTCATTTGTTATGTTGTAGACCTGTCCTATGTCAGGTCTTCCACCAAGGTTCATTGGAAAGCAACCAATCTATAGTGTTTTAGTAGGGGTTGGGGTTAACTCTGGTTAGGTTAGGCTTAAAAACTTCGTATAGTACTTACTCTGTAGAATAAGACAATTTGGTCATTTGTTATGTTGTAGACCTGTCCTATGTCAAGTCCTCCACCAAGATTCATTGGAAAGCAACCAATCTATAGTGTTTTAGTAGGGGTTGGGGTTAACTCTGGTTAGGTTAGGCTTAAAAACTTCGTATAGTACTTACTCTGTAGAATAAGACAATTTGGTCATTTGTTATGTTGTAGACCTGTCCTATGTCAAGTCCTCCACCAAGGTTCATTGGAAAGCAACCAATCTATAGTGTTTTAGTAGGGGTTGGGGTTAACTCTGGTTGGGATATGTTAGGTTAGGCTTAAAAACTTCGTATAGTACTTACTCTGTAGAATAAGACAATTTGGTCATTTGTTATGTTGTAGACCTGTCCTATGTCAAGTCTTCCACCAAGGTTCATTGGAAAGCAACCAATCTATAGTGTTTTAGTAGGGGTTGGGGTTAACTCTGGTTAGGTTAGGCTTAAAAACTTCGTATAGTACTTACTCTGTAGAATAAGACAATTTGGTCATTTGTTATGTTGTAGACCTGTCCTATGTCAAGTCCTCCACCAAGATTCATTGGAAAGCAACCAATCTATAGTGTTTTAGTAGGGGTTGGGGTTAACTCTGGTTAGGTTAGGCTTAAAAACTTCGTATAGTACTTACTCTGTAGAATAAGACAATTTGGTCATTTGTTATGTTGTAGACCTGTCCTATGTCAAGTCCTCCACCAAGGTTTATTGGAAAGCAACCAATCTATAGTGTTTTAGTAGGGGTTGGGGTTAACTCTGGTTGGGATATGTTAGGTTAGGCTTAAAAACTTCGTATAGTACTTACTCTGTAGAATAAGACAATTTGGTCATTTGTTATGTTGTAGACCTGTCCTATGTCAAGTCTTCCACCAAGGTTCATTGGAAAGCAACCAATCTATAGTGTTTTAGTAGGGGTTGGGGTTAACTCTGGTTGGGATATGTTAGGTTAGGCTTAAAAACTTCGTATAGTACTTACTCTGTAGAATAAGACAATTTGGTCATTTGTTATGTTGTAGACCTGTCCTATGTCAAGTCTTCCACCAAGGTTCATTGGAAAGCAACCAATCTATAGTGTTTTAGTAGGGGTTGGGGTTAACTCTGGTTAGGTTAGGCTTAAAAACTTCGTATAGTACTTACTCTGTAGAATAAGACAATTTGGTCATTTGTTATGTTGTAGACCTGTCCTATGTCAAGTCCTCCACCAAGATTCATTGGAAAGCAACCAATCTATAGTGTTTTAGTAGGGGTTGGGGTTAACTCTGGTTGCGATATGGTTAGGTTAGGCTTAAAAACTTCGTATAGTACTTACTCTGTAGAATAAGACAATTTGGTCATTTGTTATGTTGTAGATCTGTCCTATGTCAAGTCCTCCACCAAGGTTCATTGGAAAGCAACCAATCTTTAGTGTTTTAGTAGGGGTTGGGGTTAACTCTGGTTGGGTTGGGGTTAACTCTGGTTGGGTTGGGGTTAACTCTGGTTGGGTTGGGGTTAACTCTGGTTAGGTTTGGGTTAGCGTTAACAACTTCGTTAGAACTTACTGTGTAGAATAAGACAATTTTAACTTACCTATCGTTACGCGATTAGAGTAGACTGCACATATTCAAGAACGCAGCGATCGTACTGTGCAGAATAAGATACTGGGAAGATGGTAAACGAAACATAAGAAAACTAGCAGATTATGGACAAAAAAAGTCGTCTTCTGGTGATGTAAAAGAGATCAGTTGTATTCGAGTTTGCGACCCGAGTTAGTTGTTTTTGATTTTAGGTGGAGGAAGCAAAATTCAAGGGCACGCCTTGCTGCACCGGATGTAGAAAGCTGAACAATGCAAATTTGAGCTGTGGGATTTTAAGCCTAGCTGGTCAATGCTTGAATCAAAAGCGGGTTCAGTGTATTTTGCGAAGTTGTATTTGGCGAATACATACTGATCGTCAACTGCATTTATTATCCAGTTTCTCTCCCAGGGAGAAGTTACATTTCTGGAAAATTTTACGGGTAGTACTGATGTACAAGAGACAGCTTCGGTCGTGCTATTCCCCCGCAAACGGCCATACCAGCGTAAACTACAGTCAGGAACGTTTGGAACTAGAAACAATCGTCCACCGATTAAAGTTTGTATCATTCCGGACTTGACAGATAGTGAAACACAATATAATAATCTTCAATGTTTCCAATTCATCAGTGAAACTGAGAAAATGTACAATGCGGGGGTTTTATAGGTTACTGAGATTATGCATAATTTCACGTCTAACGAAATTCGTAAGCACGGCTATAGGGACAATTTTTTTTTTTGGGGTGGAAATAAAGTCGCGCGTGGTAGGCGATGTGACGTTTGCGGTGAATAACACGGCGGGAGCTGTCGCTTATCACAGTCATTTTTTTCGGAGGATCTAGGAGCCGAGAGCTCTGGTTATCAGGGAATCTACGTTAATTAATACCTTTACAAATTCGTAATCGCTAATTGAGACCCGCTGATTGATTTTTTTAGACTTTGCTTCGCAAATTACGACTTCGCAAAAATACGCATCAGTGACACATGAAGTCGGTCGAAATCGTGACAACTTCGTTTTGTTTCGCAAAATACAGTATGCCAGCAACGGCGTATTATTTCCGTTCTCTCGTTCATACTACGTGGATTTCGTATAAGAAATGGCCTGTTGCTTTTCAAACAGAGCTTCAAGTTTAAGTCGCTGCTTAATTTACGGCTCTCGTATAAATTTAATTTTTTTGTGACTTGCGGCTTAGCGTTAGGTAAACCAGGCCCGGCTAATTTACTCATATAAAACCAAATAAATGACTAATTGTCAATATGGCATTTAATGCAAGAGCATTCGGCGCAGGCTCTTCTATCGTATCGTCCAGATCTCAACGCCTTTCGTGAATCAAAATTACATCAATTAAAACTCATCGAAATAAACAGAAAACTCATATTTTACTGGCTATTCAAGCATGATACCAGCAGCTCAATATATTTTAACCAAATTAAGAATACGGAGCAAAGAAGAATGCTTACAAAATTAAGATGTGATAATCACAACCTCAGAATAGAAACCGGTAGACACTCCAACACTAGAATCCCCCTCAAGCTAAGAGCATGCCAACAATGTCAATCAGACGATATTGAGAATGAAGTGCACTTCACATTTCACTGTGAACTATATAATAGAATTAGAAACCAATTCTTTGAAGACATAATAATAATAATAATAATAATTTTATTAATCCTTATACTGAGATAGTACATTGGAGTTTCATGACATAACAATTCTTACTTAAATTAAAATAATTAGGTAACTATATCTTTTTCTACCAAATTAAGTATATTGTACAAATACTTAGCGGAAATCTTTAAAATACATTCATCATTCATTGCTAATAGATACAGAAACAAGGACCTCTTATCAAATAACCGAAAACTATCATTAACGTTACATAGGTCACTAATAAAATCCTGTCTAATTTTCATGAAATTAACGTTTGTACAAGACATTGTATAATGAAATTCATCACCTACTTCATTGGAGTTACAAAACGAACAAATACGTTCTTCAATAGGAGTGTTAGTGTATCGCCCGGTTTCTATAGGCATCTTATGAGCTGAAATCCTAATTTTAGACACAGCCTGACGATGTTTACCATTCGTAACGTAATACAAGTACCTTTCAAAATTCATATTTGACTTAAATAAATTAAAAGTACGTAGTTTTCTGTTATTGTGAATTTGACTTTGCCAGAAACTGACATAGAAATTGAAAAGCTTAGACTTAATCGTTCTAATAAAAGTACCTATATGAGAGGGAGATATGTGGAGATTCGAAATATGACCATAGCCACATAATTGTAGTATTGAGTTTATAAAAGTGACACAACTGGAATTTGAAGTCAGACAAGACTTTGCCAACGAGAGTATCGTTGAAATTAGCGTCTTTTAAACGTAACCAATATTTCAAAGTCAATATTGCGATCTGTATTATTAAAGGTGTTCTTCCTAATTCTGAGTATACTGCCAGGTTTGATGCTTTACTGTGAACACCCAGAATACGCTTACAAAATTTCAAATGAAGTTTCTCTATACAACTTACGGATGTAAATAGTTTACGTTTAAAATGGTCGAAACTAGATATTTTTCCCAAACACAAAAAACCCCAAATTTCACAACCATATAATAACACAGGCGTTACCACGGAGTTGAAGAGTTTTAAGAGCACCTTCACGGGGACATTCTCAACATTCGAAAAACATCTAAAAAGGCTATGATACGCCCGTAACGCCTTGTTGTACAACAATTTTTGGGCAATTTTATAATTACCTGCAAAGTGAAAGATGATACCTAGGTACGTATATTCTTCTACACTTTCCAAAATATCATTACCGAAGTACCATAAGAGTTTATTTAGTTTTAGTCTCTGAGAAGATGACGCAAAAATTAAGATTTTAGATTTTTTTAGATTCACACATAATTTCCATTTTTTAGTATATGAATGTAGCTCCCGGAGACACGATTGTAATCCAGATTTAGATTCAGACAACAGAACTAAGTCATCAGCATATAACAAACAGCTTAACTTAGTGCCATTCAGATTTACTGGGTCACAACTGTTGTTAAATAAATCCGGGATGTCATTTATGAAAATATTAAAAAGTGAAGGACTAAGGTTACATCCTTGTTTAACGCCAACTTCCGACTGAAAAAAGGGTGTGATACCTTTACTTATTTTCACAGCGGATTTAGAAGAGGAATAGATACTGAGTAAGATTCGTAAGAAATTTCTACTGCATCCATACTTGATGAGTTTGAAAAATAAACCCTCTCTCCATACACTATCGTATGCCTTCCTGAAATCGATAAAACAGGCAAAAAGAGGTTTGTTTTTTGATTTATAAAAGTCTATTATGGTTTTTAATACTAACATGTGATCGGATGTTCTAAAGCCTTTCCTGAAACCTATTTGACTTTTATTTATTATGTTATTTTCGTCTAGAAATGAATTGAAGCGAGTGTTCAGAATAAGAGTGAAGAATTTGCCTAAGCAACTACTAATGGATATACCCCTATAATTATCAGGATTTAACCTATCACCGGACTTATGTATAGGTACTATCAACCCCTCTGACCATGTACGGGGAAAATGCCCATGACTAAGGATTGTGTTGAACAACTTAATGAACTGAGGTGCTAAAATGCCTAAGGACGATTTAATGATTTCGTTACATATAGAATCTCTTGCGTTAGCCTTTTTGTTTTTTAGTTTTTTTGAAACTTCATTTATCTCGTTTATTGAAATGGGAACGTCAAGAATCCTAACGTTATCAGAAGCCCAGATGTGATAATCCTTAACTATTTGAGCTTCGTTACTTTTACTGTGTGTTGTAAAGTTGATCTTATTCAATTCTTTAAAGTACTCGTACCACACAGAAGGAGATATGTCGTTAGAAGCGCTTGGTAATTCATTTGACTTAATAACATTAACAAGTTTCCAAAACTCCTTTGGATTGTTACTTTCTAAGTTTTGAATTTTATCTAATAATTCATTTTTAAATTTATTTTTTGAACGTTTAATTAATTGTTTGTATTTTTTCTTGGTGGAAAAAAACTTATGTCTTAAGAAGGGATCGCCTGGATATTTTGAAACCAAAAACCCTAAGTTGCGTAGCTCCTTTTTGAGATCATAACAATTTTTGTCGAACCATTTTTGATTTTGGATAACATTATTCTTTTTCATACGTTGACTTTTGAATTTTCTAGTTGGTAAAACCTTTTTAGCCGCATCGACTAAAATGTTTGTAAAATCAAGAACCAACGCATCGATATCGGTCTCCTCCTTACCTATCGAATCAAACAAAAAGCTTAATTGCATATTGACCTCATCCGATTCAATGATACCGATGAACTCATTTTTGAATTTATCATTCCAAAGAAAACTCTCGGGATGAGACTCCATTTCGACTTCATTTTCTAACCGGTTTGTAAATTTAGCGTCCAAGACAAAGGAAAGAAAAGAGTGATGAGAAAATTCTGTAACGCTTGAAACCGTGAAAAGATTGATAGATGTGAATAAGTCACGAGAAACGATAGCGTAATCAACAACACTCGCGCCATTATAGGTGTGACAAGAAAACTGACCAAGAGAATCTCCCTTAGTTCTACCGTTTAAGGTTATAAGATTGTTACCAATACAAATTTCAGAAAGCAATCTTCCGTATTTATTTATGTGGGTATCTCTAGAATTTCTAGGCTCTAATGTGTCAGAGCGATGACCCGTAACGTTATCGGATACGTCGGTAATGTAGTCTTCTACGTTTCCCATTCTCGCATTAAAATCGCCGCACAAAATTAGATCACCCTTTCTAGAGAAATGATAAATGTTTTCCTGTAACGAGTCAAAATGATCTTTGTCTAATCTTTTTTCTCTAGAAGAGTTTTTTGGGGGAATGTATACACTACAAATGAAAACGTCGCGTTTCAAGTGGAAAAAATCCTTGTCTAATTTCCACCAAACGAACTCTTCACAACTATCCTTATCAAGAAATTTGACTCCTTTTCGTAACGGTGATTTTACTAGCACGGTAATTCCTCCTGAGTTTCTACGAGAATTTGGATGTTTGCTTCTACATTTCGAAAAAGCATAAAAACCTTCGACACTGAGGTCGTGACTATAAGATAACCACGTTTCAACGAGAGTAACAAAATCAAATTTTGCTATACATGATTGAAAATCTTCATCAACCAGATTCCCAAGAAGACCCTCGACGTTCCAACTACAGAAACTCAAATATTTTTTGTCGGACATTTGTCGTAAAAAACGTAAGAAAACGAGCACAATACTAGGGGTAAAAACAAACAAACAGCGAAACTAACGCCATCTCCCACAAACAGCCAAAAAAAAAATTAAAAATTGTTGTAACTTTCACGGAATTGAAGAAAATTAAATATATAACTGTATGATCCTAAGATAAATAATGATAAATAATGACATATGTCAGAAATATAAACACTTTAGTAACTTGATATCAAAGAAAATACCTTATTTTTATTCAACAATATTGACCCTCCTGTTTGCAAAAAAAATGGACATTTCATTTTAGCCTAAATTTCAGCCATCTCCGCTGGTTCGGGAGGGATCGAACCAGAGGAGACAGCTGAAATTCAGGCTAATTTCATTTTTGAAGCCTTTCAGTTACGGAATCGGTCAATTACACCAAAAACACGTGGGAGGTGTGTTGTGATTGGTTCCTCGTTAATTGATCCAGTGATGTTGATTGGCACCTATCGTTAGCATGATAGTGAGAAACGGTCGCGGGCTTCCCCAGAGGCTTTCTTCTCTCTTCCCTTCGCACCGCTTCGCGGCTCGCTGATCGCCACTTCGCGGCTCCGTTTTCGCCACTTCGCGGCTCCGTCCTCGAAAGCCTTGGGACCAGTGTATATTAGCACGAGCACTTCATGCGATTTTTTGTTTATAATACGCTGAGCAAATATTTCAGTGCTGAGAGCTTGCGACTGCGCTCAATAACCTTTTTATGCACTCGTCATCGATGTTATAAGGAGCTATACTGTCTAACAGAGCGCATCCTCGTGCAGGAAAACAATCGGGAAGAGAGAAAAATGATTCCTTTGTCTTCGTTGCGCGCGGAGGATGGAGGAACTCTAAAACCGGAAATGCTGAGTAACCTAACCCGTATCCGTCACTTGATGGTTTTGACAGTTTTGCCTCTGCGATTGATCGAAGAGGCAGCTAAGCTATCCTCGGGCTGTCCTCGTAACGAAAACACAAGGTTTTAAAACACAAGTATCAAAAGACTCGGCAGTCATTCATAATGAAGATGTGGATAGGTAAGTTTTATTGCAACATATTTTATTTAATAGTCTGTACTGATGGAGCTGCTACGCCTTTAACGGCTGAACAAAGTCTTGCGTTCATTAGCAGTAGTAAGTGAAAAGCTTTAAACGTTGCCAGTTGTTATATACGTTGTGTCCACATATTGAAACAAAATTCGGCTATATTAGAAGAAAGTAAAGGCCAGGTCTCATTTCTCTGTAGTCAGAAATACCAGAGCTATGTTTAACTAAGTTCATGTAGAATGCATGAAGCAACAGTATTTCCCGCCTATTTATTATTGGTACCGGTAATCAGAAATAAGACAACCTAATTGTAGGTTGGTTTTCACTGGCATTCATTCGAATAATGCGCTATCTTGAAGGCTCATTGTAGTCTAAATGAAGGTGATAAATGATAAAGACTATCCTGGATTCGAGAGATAAAATATTTTGCCTGGTTTGTGTTCGGTGATTTTCCCTGGTTATTTCACCTACAAAGAAGTTGAACTCTTGACCCGAGCAAACTTTGGCGGGAATTATATACCTCTGGCCGGCATGGTTGTTCGAAGAGTGAATAACGCTATTTCGCTATTAAAGGATGTCGCGGAGACGACAAGTTCGATTACATTTCTTTGCTCATATTAAACGATACCTTAAATCCAGTAATGTTGAGAATAACCAACCGAGGCGCGAGCAATGTAAACACCGCATGGGTTCACAGGATGCGATTCCTGTCACGTTCTATTGAGAACGAGGACAATCTCTTTTCTTTAGCAGAGTACGACTTTAATAGATGTCGTCTTCCATGATGTCGTCTTCCATTTATATATGTCATAGCCCCTCAATTTCTGAATTTCTATTAAACGGGACCTGAAACAACCATAGGGGCTGATCAAAACCAGGACCCGGCTATATTTAAACCACAGATCGAATTGGGATTTAGCGTGATGGTTTTCGTTGTGGAGGAAGGAAACCGAGTGAAAAACAAAACGCTAACACAACTTAAGCCGGACTGGCTATTAAATCTCGGACTGCTCGCCGTTTGTTTCGCTGAAGTGAGATGGTTCTGCACCTACAATGAAATTAAATCGCGGTGTGCCTATTTGTGGCACAAACGTCAATCAAAAATATCATTGAAAATGGATTTTCTGCACTTCGGTGTCTTTGTCGTTTCGTAGTGCTCGACATAATTTTGGATCATTGCAGTTTCTATACCAATAGTTTGCCACTTATTAGCCACAGCATTTTTGAAAATCAGTTATAGCCGTTGTCCGCCATATTGGGGCCTTCAAATCTTGTGGTCAGCAGTCAATATTCAAGCCCAAGATGGCGGCTAAAACAACGCCAACGGAGAAGTTTACCTCTGAATTTTCAGTATTTTTGTCAGGTTGATGAACTGTAAATGTCTTAGAACTAAAATGTAAGACATCCTCAAGCCATTTTAAATAATCTGTTGGGACTGGAGATCCAGAAACATTTCTGAAAAGTGATGAAATGATGCTCCAAACTGGACTTGGTTGAGGTCATGATGCGACTTATGATTTTTTTTACGTGTGAGACTTTTGCAAAACATTTTCAGACTTTAAATTTGATTTTATGAGGTTGCCAAAGTTGGGTATGCGGCGTAGAAGTGGTAAACTTTGTTAATACAGATACACCGCGATTACCTTCAGTACATGCATTCGTTTTAAAGTTGACTAATATTTGGATCTGAAACAACCACATAGTGGCTGATCAAAGCCAGGACCGACCCGGCTAATTCACAGATCGAATTGGGATTTAAACCCTGGTTGTAATATGCCACATAAATTTACGTATTTGAGGGATATTTAAAACCTGGTTACATAAATTTATGCACTCCTCAAGCACTGTAATATGCCACATAAATTTATGCACTCCTTGAGCACTATAATATGCCACATAAATTGATGGGTTTGAGGAACATTTAGAACATGGTTACATAAATTTATGTACTCCTTGAGCACTGTAATATGCCACATAAATTTATGTGTTTGAGGGATATTTAAAACATGGTTACATAAATTTATGTACTCCTTGAGCACTGTAATATGCCACATAAATTTATGTCTCTGAGGGATATTTAAAACATGGTTACATAAATGTATGTACTCCTTGAGCACTGTAATATGCCACATAAATTTATATCTCTGAGGGATATTTAAAACATGGTTACATAAATTTATGTACTCCTTGAGCACTGTAATATGCCACATAAATTTATGTCTCTGAGGGATATTTAAAACATGGTTACATAAATTTATGTACTCCTTGAGCACTGTAATATGCCACATAAATTTATGTCTCTGAGGGATATTTAAAACATGGTTACATAAATTTATGTACTCCTTGAGCACGTCTGTAATATGCCACATAAATTTATGTGTTTGAGGTATATTTAAAACATGGTTACATAAATTTATGTACTCCTTGAGCACTGTAATATGCCACATAAATTTATGTCTCTGAGGGATATTTAAAACATGGTTACATAAATTTATGTACTCCTTGAGCACTGTAATATGCCACATAAATTTATGTCTCTGAGGGATATTTAAAACATGGTTACATAAATTTATGTACTCCTTGAGCACTGTAATATGCCACATAAATTTATGTCTCTGAGGGATATTTAAAACATGGTTACATAAATTTATGTACTCCTTGAGCACGTCTGTAATATGCCACATAAATTTATGTGTTTGAGGTATATTTAAAACATGGTTACATAAATTTATGTACTCCTTGAGCACTGTAATATGCCACATAAATTTATGTCTGAGGGATATTTAAAACCTGTACAGTGGGCTGTTACATACAGGTATGGGCCCCTTGCAAATCATATAAATATATATTTTAAAGCCCATAAACTTATAAATGTATATAATGCAAAGATCTATTTTATCCATGTAAAAAGCCCATATTTAGATATCCAGGATATATAATATAAACTAATGTAAATGTACTAAAGAGGAAAGCGATTCCATATGAATGATAATTCAGTTCAGTTCATTTTTCACCAAATTATCAAAACATTTGAAATTTTGGCAGAGATACATAAGTACAAGCTAATATATTGGTTTATATCAAGAAAAATGTGTATGCAGAATACAAAAAATAAGTTCTAGCTGAAATGCACTTCTTTGAATGAAATAATATCAAATTTGTAAGATGAATTATTTGCATATGTGTATTAACGGACAATTAAATAAATCAACTGTGAAATAATTATAGAGTGTACTGTTTCAGGTAACAGTCAGCTTGCATTTTTCCTTTTTTACTCTATTTCTATATTTTGCCCAAAACCCTCATCTCTTCAAATATGAGAAAAACAACTACCACGTGAAAAAAATGAAGTTGTCTGAAAATGGACAATTTACTGAAAATAATCATGAAAATGTCAGTATGTGGACATTTTTACCAAAAAATGACCAGAGTGCAAAAGTGCAAAAACAACTTTAGACTTGTTAAAGCAACCACTTCTGCCATTAAGATCATTCGTAATTATAATTTCGCACGGCTAAGCTCCACTGAGGTGTTACGACTTATCTGTAACTGTATATGTTTTGCATTTTTATTAGCAGAGAAAGCAATGTCCTTTACCTTTTTTTCATCCTACAGTACGTCCAGAAAGTCTTTCTACCAAAACTACGAATGCGGGTCAAACTCCAATTGCCGAGTTCAGCTGTTACTTCGCTGTGAGTTTGACTCGAGTGCGAGTACGACATTTCATTTTGCACTCAAAATATATCATTCGCAAGGAAAGTAGAGATCTTCAAATACAGCTAAGCAATACTGGAGACATGGAAACAAGGCAGCAAGAGTATGTTTGCTTGTATAGTTGTGAAAAGTCGTAATCCGAATTAGAATCTGAAGACAGAACAATGCTGGCTTTCTGCCAAGTACTGTTAAAATCATATTCGAAGCATCCGGGGAAAATTCGTGGGCTCGATTGGGTTTTTAATCTGGTAGAAATTATGAAATTCGTTATCCAAAGTGTATGTGTATTTCTTTTATGAAACTTATAAACAATCGAGAGCATTTTAGTTTGCCTAAAAGTTGGCCTTTAATATATGCGGCCGTTGATAAACAAACTAATCATAACATTGGTGCAAAGCACCATGGGCTCGGACACAGGGTCTTTAAGACCCTGAGTGTTGGTCCGACTGGGGTTTGAACCTACGACCTCCAACCCGACAGACCAGTGCTTAACCACTGAGCAAACCTGGAGGCAGTTGGACTTGTTTGGTTGGACTCTAAACTTGTTCACTCCAGTTTCAGATGAAGTGTTTTCCATTCTGTCTGTTATGAAGTTCTCACTTCTGTCATTCAACAAGCTTCCTTTGTGTCTATCTGCTTCTACCTTATTTACATCCGGTTTCTGGATACCAGGTTCTGAGTTTATTTCAGTACTTTGAATGCTTCCAGTGTTCAACTGTGTTTTCAACTGTGTTTTACTACATTTTGGTTTCAACTGGTTTCAACTGTGTTTTACTTTGTGAGTCATGGACCAACCAGTCCCTAAATTCTTCAACATCTTTTAGTATGGGTCTACCGAACATATTTGTAACCAATATGAGTGTCTTTATGAAGAAGCCATAGATTAAATTCAACCACATAATTTACCTACAACTTTAACTTTGCAGAACTTTCAAAAGGACATGAGTTTTAGTGTACAAAGTAGAGAGCATGCATGATAAACAACACATGGGTGTGTGCACATAACACTGTGACTGTTGCACAATAATCTATCTGCAAGGTGGTATCAGCAAGGAGGGTATACAGAACAGAATTTTCTGTGAGCCAATTATTCTCTACAGCAATGTCAACTATTTTGGCAAGATCAGAAGATGATGGACTGACATTTTTAGGGCAGGGTACTAACTTTTGTTTCTCTCTTTCATACAAGTTAAAAAATCGTCTTGTCTGTTTTTGTCTAGCAGCCACCATTTTATGAAGATTTTTTGTTCTGACCATAAGCTCGTCATAGGACAGACTGCTTAGTTTTGTATGCGAATCATGAGCAGTCTGAGTTGAAAGGCTTCTTTTCTTGCAAAAATGTCTTTGCAGGTCTTGACATTTGGGACATCTATTCCTTGATTCAGCTGAAAGAATATAACTACACTTGTGGCTTCTGGTACAATACTTTATTAGCTATGCCTTTCCATCTACAGGCAATCTACTGTCAAGGAAGTATGATTCCTTGGAAGCACTTGTATCAATCAAAGTCCTCCTTTGCTCGATATCTGCAGTCACTCCAGAACACACTTTAACATCACTAAGCTTTCTTAAAACAACTGGTAAAAATGAAGCCAACTTCTCTGGTCTGAAAATGCTATGCGGAAGTTTACCCTGGTCAAACTTGTTCCCAAGTATACTGCATGTGTAAATAGAAAAGTCAGTATTAGAAAACTTTGAGAAAAGAACTGGAAGATGAAATGCTATTTCTTTCCAGTTCATTAGACTTTGTTCACCCACAGTTAGTGGAAGGGCAAGTGTTACTTTGCAAGCTGCACTGGATTGGTTGGATTTACAAGTGAACGACAATGTCCATGGAAAACTTTCATCAAATAATTCTTGAAATAAAGTATACACTGACACTGGGATGCCATTAGTTGATGTCTGCCAATTTTCAGTTTCGTGTATTAAAAGATGTTCAGTTATTTCATCTGTAAAAAGTGACCCCATGTCTGGACACCCAACAGAACCTTCAGAGAGATCATTTTTTTTCAAGATCTGCAGCCAAATGTTGTGGATCAGTGTCAATTACTGGCTCATGCTTTGGTTTTACACATGCAAAAAGTTCAGGTTCTTTATTTTTTGTTTTAACTGTCTCATATGCACATGGTTCTGAATGCTGTTTTTTGTGTGAAAAACTCTTTTCGTGTTGTGCATATTCCATTTCAAGTTTTAAAGACTTAAGGCATCCTGCCTTTTTTGATTCTTCAAACAGAGTGAAATGGGCAGTTTACATCTCAGTGGAGAATTGAAGAAAACTAAACGGAAGAGGGCATGGTAGCGCAGACTTACCATCGTCACCTGTACCATTTCATATAGTTGTGCAGTAAAGAAGTAGCTAATCATGTCAAAATGTCGTAAAGAAAGAAAAGTCGTAAAGAAAGAAAAGTACCACAACGAAATATGCGGAGACTGGCATTTTCACACTTTTATAGTGCTGCTGCATTGTTACAATACTTCAAGGTATTACGTAAATTCAGGTTTGGAAAGGCTGAATAAGTGGCAAGGTTGTGAAATTTAATTACAGCGTAGCACACAATTTTGCAACACTAATTAAATATAATTAAAGTTATAAATAGTAGATGAAGTAACTTACTGTACCAACGCAATATTACGTTAAATACGCTTTAAAGACACAGATTATAACGCTGTTTATAAAACATCACCTCGTAAACTCCTTGAGGTTCTTTAATGTGCGGCTAAAATAATTGGATAATTATAGTTTTGAAGCTTATATTTGTTTTAGGTAAGCACTTGTAACACAATCATATACATCAAAAACTATAACTTCACTCTTCAGCACTCAAAAGGATTGATGAGCAGAACCAAACATACACAAGCCATGTACGTTAGTTTTCCTAAAAGATCAACAAGTTGGGAATAAAACGTCCTATTTTGGGTTAAAAATTAATCCCTTATCTCGAGAAATATGCAAACTGGTAAACCAAGTTAACCTCGTCCCGAACCAAAAATGGCCTCCCGGGAAATCAACAAGAGCTCAATGAACTTCTTGTTAAAGCAATTAATGAATCAAAAAATGGGTTAAACCAGGTCAAATGTGTAACATTAAACACAATGCATCAGCACTTACATGCAATTGTTGAATACACAAAAGTTAACCGTCTGTTTTTGACCTCCTTTTGTCAAAATTAAATAAGTGTTCACGCTTTCCCTGCGTTGCTATGTGACGTCATACTGTCTACATGACTCTCCCGGAATGCTGATTGGCCAAGCAATTGAGTCTCCCCCTCCCTCCTGCCCAGGACTTATACCAATGAACGTCTTTAGCTGATCATTTTATAAAATACTTAAAATTGGTGGTTCCATGGGTACAGCTTTCCTTTGCATGAATAAGAAAATTTCACTTGTCAACTTCAATTAAATTATGTGAGACCATACACATTATTGAAAGAGATGCTTGTTTGCAATGCAAGGACAATGGTTTACACTTCAGTTGTTCCATCATGGAGGTGATTGGAGATCATGGAGTTATTAACCCATCTGTCTGCTAAACAAAGTCTGGTTATAAGCCCCCACGTTATTTTAATCCGCTTATAAGTGCCCCAGTTATAAGCCCACCCAAACCTCTTAAAGAAGTTGTGTAAGCCCAGGGCTTATAACCAGGATTTTATGCTGTGTGTATATGTATTTATACCCTGGCCTTACATGCTAGACCATGTCTTGTGACATTGCATAAGTGAATGTATAATATTAATAGTTACATCTAAATGACACTGATCAGTATGTTGTAGCTGAATTGTAGCATCACTGAAATGGCATGCTTGAAGTAGTGTTGACATCATATCCATAAAATGCCAGTAAAAGAGCTTGCTCTCCTTACCAGTGAAGCAATATGAGAAGTCTTTTCCTTTGTTACCCTTAGCACTAAACCATATCTTATGTTATTGACTAGTCTGTTACGTTTCACTTGTGTCTCAAGGCAGTCGAGATACACTACAAATGCACATTTGGAAGGTAATTTATTGATGTCATTGGCAGCTTTCTTGACAATATCAGGCTTTACCAATTTTAAAGCCAAATAAAGCACTTCAGAATGCCATTTCTGCCATGCATTGTTAGTACTTAAGCCAATACCTTACCATCGACAGTTGATGGTGATATACTTAACCCAAAGTGGCTTGAATTCCTGTCGTGAATGTTTACCAGCAATCAATTTTGTTACCTTTGGACGCTCAATTACAGTGCACTTGTGCTTGTCACTTATCTTTTGAGTGGTCTTGAACGTTTCCACCTGATCGGCAACCGATGTGCAGGTCTTGTCACCAATACTTCCTCCCATACATGTAGTTTCAACATTTGCAGATGAAACATTGGCATAAGTTGAGAAATAGGTGGCTGCATTACGTAGCTCACCACCCATGCTTGCATGCATGCCACTTCTGATCAACAGCAGGGCTCGACACTAACTTTTGACACTACTTTCCATTGTGGAAAGTAATTGTAAAATTTTACTTTCCATGGTAAAACTTTCCTTTCCAAAAAATGTGGGACCACATAATTCATTTACCAGTCAAATAATGTGTACGAATGTATGTTATGCTTAGCTAGATACTCACCATGCATAGCCCACCACAACTGAAGCCCTGGCTGTGGGTCAAATTCAACAACAGAGGGGCCCTCAATATAAATCCTCATTAGGCAGTCTAGCATTTTAACTGATAGGCAGCTGCTTGTTTGGTTTTCATCTCCTTGATTGGAATTGCCCTGTTCTCCACTTTCTTTGTTGTTTCCATCCTTCCGAGTAAATCCAAATGCAAATAGATTCACTTGCTTCCTGGCGAATTAAAAATGGCGGATGAATCACCACAAGTTTAGTACCTAGGCTTCCTCTGTCAAATTTGCACAGCTTACCACTTACAATCCAAGATGGCAGCCATCAAACGATGCGTGTTGAGCATGGAGAATACTCTGCTTTTGCAAACGAATAATTGCTCTCTAATAATGTGTGGTACTTTTATCATTTCATTCATAATACTCTTAGGACTAGTAGACAAAAAAATACTTTCCACATCTGCTAAAATTTACTTGGCAAATCGGGAAAGCATTTTCGCTCAATTTTCGATTTTTACTTTCCATTAATATATTTTACTTTCCATTGGAAATAGGGTAAGTGTTAGTGTCGAGCCCTGAACACGGTACCAGTCTACACTTAAATCTAATAGTTGTACCACAAATATTATACTCTTTACATTCTATTTGTTGCATGTCAGCAACAACAGTTTGGACATAGGAATATATCAATGAATGTGTTTTTGGACAATTTGCACCCATAAGCAAAAAGTTGTCATTACAGCTAGCTACTCCATCTAGGACATTACGAAAACTGCCAAATGGGCTCCATCTGCTTGTACTTCTTCAAAATGAAAGGTTCAGCACTGCCTGGTAAATAGTAGACCACAGACTGGTCAGGATAAAGCATACAGTGGTCTTTAAATAGGTTGCACTGCTTAAAGTGTTTTGCATGCTTTTCCACTGCAGCTGCGAGGATCTTATCAGCTCCAATGCTATCTTCTACTTCCAAAGGCAGAGTTCTTCCCTTTGCCTTTTTTAGCCCCCCCCCCCTTTCACCATGATGCCGACTTGCACTTTGACGTGGTTGATCTCATTGACGTTCTGTTTTGTTTTTATTGAAATGTTGAAGACCTTGCCACTTCTTTCCTCCTTTTATACATGTATTCCTCAAAACCTAGAGTAACACTCTGGTCTGAAGTGGCACTTGTTTTTGCTTGAACATTCGATGCAAGTCCAGACCCTATATAGAAATTAAAATTAGATTAAATTGATGGAATTGACAGATTGAATATAAATACCATATTTCTCTATTATTCAAACGACTAGTGCATTTAAGTAGTGTTCAAAACACGAACAGCAGTGCAAATTCGAGGACAAAGCCCAATAAATTTTAGACTTGATAAAACACGTGCTGTGAGTGTTTTGAAGGGCTAAAAAAATGCTTCAAAAATGCAATTAAAGAAAGATGCACATTTCAAAATTAGCTGCAAGTTTATTAAACGACTTCAAAAAACATTCACATATAAAGAGGGTAAAGAGTCTTGTTTTTCAGTTATTTAGTTATTTTACTTATTTTGGCCAAGAATATCCAAGCTTTAAAACGTTTATGTAAATTAGGATGATATTTTATCAAAAAAATTCTTCACTCATTTTAATTAATTAATTAATTATTCATGAATCTTTGAAGTCCTTTAATATAAATATCGCCTGTTTACCTCAAATTTACTACAGGGCTGTTCCATTTTATAGGGGCTCTATTTTGCTTTCTGTGTTAGCCCTTAAAAGTCTGAAATGTATTACAATGGATGTTCTACAGGTAGTTTATAAACTCCAAAATGAAAGTTTTTTTGTCCATTATTTATTATCTCTAAGAATATTATCAGTGTAACAATCCAAGTCACAAAAAAACCCTGTCTCGAATGAACATTGGTACCTAACCCCGGCTTTTAATTTAATTGAGAAAATACGGTAAACAAGTCCAAATGCCCACCGTCTTTGGTTTGGGCCTAAAATTATACATTTGGTGCATAGTGCACTTGTTCATATGAACACTTGCAATTAACCCTTTCACTCCCAGACACATTTGGGCTCAATTGGTAAAACCTTGAGTGTAAAATCAACCCTCCCCCCCCCTCAGTTCAAGTTTGGCTAGCTCTGGCTAATTACTTACCACTGACATTCCATTTATATTCTGAATCCCTCTATGGATGAGTTTTAATCATTTTGTTTGTGACCTGTAGGAATCCGTATGGGTGAGTGTATATGTTATGTGACATGTAGGAATGTCTGCAAATTTGCCCTTATCATTCAGCGGCCATGTTTCTAGAAATAATATGCTGCATGCATCACTTTGAGCAGTTTCAGAAGTCTTATTAATGGAACTCAACGTGATGGCCACCGTGTGATAAGAGTGAATGCTACTATATATTTATAAGTACCCTTATTATATCAAAAAGCCCAAGGGCTGGGTTACAACATACAGCATACAGCATTTACAGGATTACAAATCAATCCAAACAATATTTATAAGCCTTGCCTAAAAAAAATATTCTTAAAAGGCTTCCGTTCTAAAACAATGACTTGCTGAAAATGTTTTAGGTAGTTATATCTGAATTAAGGACACAGCTGAAGAGATTCTGAATACTTGTGCCTAATTAATCCACTGAATAATGAAGGGCTTAATTGCTGTCAGTTTCGAGCTGTATATACATGTAGGACTACCAGCTGAGTTGGATTAATCTGGATATGTGCATTTTCTTGTGTAGATGCTTAATAATATTTCGTCAAAAGTTTAAATAAAAAAGTTGATAGTTGATAAATGATAATTTGTACTGAAAAGATGAGGGCCGGTTAATTTATTTGAGTAATTGAACATTGCATATACAGTAGGGTGATAATATCAATACCAGTAAGAAAATAATGTTACTAATATTTATCTCTAATAGTTTATAATGAGTAGGTTTGCCTTAGGTTAAATCCAAGATTCAAGACTGAATTTTTGAATTCAATTATAAACCAAGCATGCCCCAACTCCATTGTTCCATGTAGGTCTCAAGGAATCGTGTTCTTGCTACACCACTTGCCATTATTGCGGAATGCCCACATTTGTTTACCTTAAAAACTGATTGAGAGCCCAAAGGTTGCAAAGCAATGTGAATGTTTGATTTGGCTGACTCAGCTATTTATTACTAAAACAATATTGAAAGAAATACAAATAGCAGTAAGATCATTCAAACGTTTGAAAAGCCGGATCTCTTAGCATATATATAATAAATGTCACTGTAAAGAGTAAGATCCAAATTCAGGATAAACAACTTGCCAAGAAGAGGAAATGTGTTCTGCACCAATTAAAGACCATGTTTCACTTATGTGCACATTTCTGTATTATTAACAGTTATTTACATTTTTCTTTACTTCACTGATCGGTTTCGAACATAGTTTTTTAAGCTTTTTTAGAACCTTTACTTTAATAAACCATGTATAGAAAGTTAGAAAAATTAAAAATGAGCGTAAATTACATATTCTTTACTCTGCATGGTCTAAATATTACCTCTTATCTTATTTCGTATTTAAAAGCAAGCGTAACTTGGAATTGAATACGAAATAGCAGAAAAGGGGTGAGGAATTAGTCCAATAACGCTTTACATCCAAACATAGATATGTAAATAAAACCAATAATATATATAAATATATATAAACCCAACATCAATTAAAACTAAGCCAAAAAGTAAAAACTATACTATGTACACTAACAAATCATGCGCAAGATGTAATAAAAATAGTCTATAAAATTATAAGCCTGTTTAAAATGCCAGGTCTTAAGTCTATTCTTAAAAATGTCAACTGACTCTGCATTTAAAAATGATACCGAGTTTAATGATGCATGCACAAGCTGTTGATATGGTCAGAATGCTTATCATGCAGATACTAGCTGGACTTTACTTTTCCTTCAGAATTCTGTGTATATTGTGTCTGGTTCCCATTTGTAGATGATTTGAACTTCATCACAATCTGGGTTAAATGCCATCCTGGCTTCCAACCGGTTTCCTTTACTTCCTCCTTATCCCATTTCACAGACCTCCTCGTTCAAGTCTGTAGCACTACAAGTGGCATTCCATAAGCGTAGAGTGCCATTCGCAACACTGTCCGTGACCTTTATCATGTAGTAGCTGCCCAGTTCACTGCTGTACTCTTATCTCAATCTCGTCACTGTGTATGATACTTTTGCACAGTGACAATGTACCACTCAGGACCCCATCCTTTTATTTTGTCTTCATTCGTCCAATTTACCATCACTTTCGCATTACAGGCTCTAAGATGTTCCAGATTATTTGGATTGTGCTTGTTGTTGCTCTCTTTGTGAACTAAAGACATTTCTTGCTTCAAACCATCAAAGATCCTTTCCAGAGAATTGATTTTTGTACCTTCTGGAATTACTACTGTTTCATAATGTATCTGGACTTCCAGCAGCTTGTCTTGCCCTATCAAGTGATATGCTGGGACCAACTGGAGTAGAAAAGGCATGCTGCCACACAAGAAATTCATTACAGTAAAAATCCGCATGTAAGAACCTGGTTTTTTCAAGTTGGCCTATTCTTGTTCCACTTAACTACTAGCGACTACTCACTCTTCTCTCCTTAGCAACTTTTTCCCACTTCTTCTTGGTCTTTATTTCACTCATAGTATCCAGGAGTTCAAGAGTTTTTTATCTTGAAATCTACTGTGTATGATTTCCTCTGGCGGCTGGCGCTGGTTGTTGTTGTGTTTGGGCATGTATACTTATTTCATCGGATGACTCGTCGCTGACTGCTTCTCTTTCAAGCTGGATACTCTCAGTTACGTCCCTGTTCACATTGACATCAGAGGATGAAGTTTCCGTGTTCAGATTGTCAGAGGCATTAGAATTATGTTTGAATCGCACGTGCGTATCGAGGTATTTCTTCGCCGTCAAGAATTCCTCGCAAACATCACATTTCAAAGGCTTGTTAGGCAACTTCACAGACGTTGGCAATGATGACGTAACATCAAACACTTTACCGCTTCTCGTCTCTACTTGTTTCTTGAACCCACAATCAAATAAAGTCCGATTCATTTTCTCACAACATGCGAAAACAAGATCTCCACGATCGACGATGATTTAAGACCTGGCAAACGTTCACATGGTCGCGTCTTTTCCATGTGCGATCGCAATGTTTACATGTTATGCAAATCAGCATTTCCGGTTTTTAGTTGAAACGCCAGGTCAGCGGTCTTGTCATGAAATGAATTTCTAGTAGCCGCCATTTTCTCTATGTACAAGGCAATGTGAATTTTCCAATTTCCTTTTCTTACCTGTTTGCCCTTACTGCAAAAGGTTTCAAATGGCAGACGAGCATGAAGTGTATATTGAGGCAAGTATTTGTGGCTACCATGCATACAAGGATGTAACTGTTTGTGTTGGGGAGGAAGATAAATCATAAAGAATTTGCTGGCAACTTAAACATCAGCGACATCAGGAAATGTCAAGCTTGATTAAATGCTGTACTGATAATGGCTGCTATTGTTGTTTGCCTAATGGAATGGAAAACTCTACACTGTTTATGTACTGGAATGTGGTCAAGACAATGTGATAACAGTGCATCAGGGGCTACATAACCAGCTGAGGTTCTATTGTTATTGTCAGGGAGTTAAACTTTCTCTGAAGAAAGGGAATTTGTTTGTACAGTTACTGTTAACGTTAATGTGATCTATACATCTAATACATGACATTGAAAGGGATCTCACTCATTTTCATTGCCTGATAGAACTTGTTTTATTTATTTTCATCAGATTCAAATTTCTAAATATATTTTAAAATAAGAACCTGTTTCAAATTTTAGGCTAAAATAGGTTCTTATGTAAAGGGGTCTAATGGGGCAATCTTAGCCTAACAGGTTCTTAAAAACCAGGTTCTTACATGCGGGTTTTTACTGTATCCAAGATGTTGATATCCTTCTGAGCACTGAGAAGCAGGATAGCAATTTCGATAAGTCTAAGAAGCCCATCTCGTTGTCTCCTTAATAACAGATGAGTGGTGCCACTTCTATACGGGCATCTTTGAGATTTGTGCAGCTGTAGTTGATACCTGACTTAGGTCACCACTAAATGGCTCAATACATTCTGGTTGCTCTAAAGATAACTTCGTGCACAACTTTTCCACCAGCGTACTCTTCCTATCATCGGGATCTAAATTTTCTTTCTTACGCATTTCTTCTAACTTTCTTTTAGTTTTCGAGTAGAGCTCGTGCTTTTTCCAGCGTGCGATACGTAGTGATTTTTTCTAAATCCTTTGCTGCTTCAATTCTCTTGTTTTCCAGATATTTACACACTTCTTTTTCGGAGCACCAAGTTACTCTGTAAGTTTGTTTGAAGACGTTAGGAAGTGCAGCAGCCGCCATAGCCAGAACGTTTGATGGCAGGAATAATGCTTCGGTCTCATCCTACGGCCCTGCATGTAGCTGTTTGCGTTGCCCATATGCCATGTAGTGCTGTTGGCCACCTGTCAGATACTATCGCACATAGTCAGGTTGCGGTTGTTTCCGCACGTTAGGAACTAAGGACTCGTCATTTAAAATAACGGTTGTGTACTTATCTGTCCATGCTGTTCGACCAGGCATTGAGGAAGTGTTGTTAAGAATTTCATAGTCCCCTGCATAGCTTCCGTTAAACTCTTCCATCTCTAGGCCCCACGTTTCAACAAGATCTGTTAAAACTTTACAGTGTTTGTTCGCAGTATAGGACAGTTCACACTTTGCCTTTTTATCTTCATTAATTTTCAGGAACTTTAGAAGATTCTCCATATCTTGGTATACAAAATCGTCGCCTATTCCGTCCATCACTATCGTATACAATCCTCCAAATTTCGCTTCCTTGAGTACATGTTTAACCTCCAACTTGAAGCTGTGGTACTGCAAAAGGTCCATGTTTTCCCGCTCTTTCGTGTGTACAGCATGCACTCTTTCAACAGGATTTCGTTTGCTATGGTATTCAGCATACGAGACCTGGACTATTTGCTCTATACCCAAAAGTCGTCTTAGACGAACCAGCATCATTTTAACTATAGGACTTCGGGGCATTTCAATTCCATTATCCACTACCGATGCCATGTATTCTTTGAGTCTGCCAGTTCCTGGATTTCTGAAGTAACCACCGAGAGAAGGAAGAGTTATCATATCTAGAAATTGGTTCATTGAACGAAATTCTGTTTCCGATTCCTAGTGAACGTTATTGCTTTCCCTGTTCTCTTAACGTGAAGAACAACGTCTTTTCTTGTGGACGTGAAAAGAAATAGTTCCTGTAACTGTGGTTGCTTGTTCAAAGACACAGTTCTTTTAACCTCTCTTGTCTCAACAAGATGATGAGTCAGGGGTGATTACATTAGTGCGTGATGTGTCGAAAGTGTGGTCTGGAGTTCGGATGGTTTTCCAGGTGTGTCTCGCACGACTTGCTTCGCATCTCGTGAGTCAACACAGTAAGTTCCAGGATTTTGGGCAGCTTCATCAAGAATGTAGTTGACATTGGATGATGTCCAATGGATATTTATGACCAATTCTTTTATTGGATCTGTGTCTGGAGCCTTGTGTAGAGATAGGCAAGCATTAATACCCAAACCTTTGTGATGACGCTTTGCTTGAAGGGTTCCTTTGCTGTAGTTTTGTGTATAGTTGAAACAACTGGATAAGGAAATTTTAAAATTATCTGGAGCTAGTGCCATTATGGCTTCTCTCGCATCTCTCATTTTAGTTTTATTGTTGGCCGCCCTGTATAGTACTTAATTATGTAAGCCCACGACCTCCACGTTCTCGAAAGTCACCTTCCCCAAATTCAAACTCTAATACTGCTGCAAGATCTGGAAATTCGTCAATGTTCAGCTTTCGGCCTGTCATTTCGCTATTCCTCACCCTTATCTTTCTCAGCTTTTCCATCTGCAGCGTTCTGTTCATTAAATACATTTCTTGCCTTGCTGTTAAATTCCTCCCATTCAATTATTTTCTTATATCTTCCCATAGTCCTTCAAACTTGTTCAGGTGTACTGGCACAATATCACGGCACCTCTGAAGTGCACATTTGTTTTGTACGCTCTGTACACTGGTGATCTTTGTTAAAATGTACTTCATTGGATTCTTGTCTCTTTCAGTATCCAAGTAATTCAGTACGTTGCGGTAAGTGTCTCCGATCGCATCTTCTATATGCCTGATTAGCTTTGTTTTGAAGCTGTCATCAAACAATTCAGTCAGTGCCTTTAATATACAAAGGCATAATATTTAACTGCCTTGAAAGAATACTGTATATCTCACATGAGAATGAACGAACTACTTTCTCTTCAGCCTTAGATTCCTCACTCACATGGCGTTCTTGAAGTTGGCTTTTGTAGATTCTACCAGCTTCTTCTTTCTTCAGAATGGGAAAGTCCTGAAGGTGCCTGGCAACCCCTAATATCCGAGAGAGACGAGCCTTCTTTTCCCCCTCACTAAGTTTAAGCATTGTATTCTCAATGCACATTATACTGTCTGGCAAACTTTTGCTATTCACAGCAGAGCCCATAACCACGGATAATCTCTCGTTTTTTATGTTTATCTCGCTTTTCTGCATGAAGCATCGACGCTCTGATCTTTCTTTGTTGGCCTTTGCCAACTCACCTTGCTTAGTCTACCACTGAGCTGAAGTTGCAAGAGGTAGGTCTATTCCGCTAGATTTCGAAGAAATCCGAGCAGACAAGTTAGATACCTTAGTTGTTAATAAAGATGATGAAGAAAAGGTCAAAGGACGCTTTAGGTTGAGGGTGTCGTTTTGACTGAAATCAGCATGTGCACTATCAGAATTGTTAGCCAAAGAATGATGCTGATAAGCTTTAAAAGGAAATGCCAATGGTGGATTCTTGGATTGTTTTGGTATGTACTTCTGTTTAGGATTTTCACGAGTGGGTTTCCTGGCGCCGATGTTGCGCATGGTGGTGGGCTGCTTTTGTGCTGTGTTGGTGCATTTGTTGACTTGAAGGAAGGACGCTTGACTTTTTGATCTGTTTTCAATTCCTACTAGCTGCTGCGGTGAAAAGGAGGGACAGAGGAAGATGTTTTTGCTTTAAAGGCTTCATGAGAGTGAAGGTTTTTCTGGCGCCGATGTCGCGCATGGTGATGGTCTGCTTTTGTGCTATGTTGGTGTTTGTTGATCTGAAGGAAAGATGTTTGACTTTTTTCCAGTTGAAGAAGCAAAATAGGCTGACCTTTTGTGACGAACCTCGACCCACTTGTCCTCTTCTTGAGTTACTTTTGAATATGCTGGCTTGGCTGGGGAAGCAGGTGGTACTTTACTGCCTGTGTGCTTTGACGATGATGCATTTGTTGATTGTAAATGGCTGTTACGGTCGTACCTCCGCGTTAGTACGTACTCGCTAAAAATATTTTCATAAAAACATTGTTTTGGGCTCTCTGTGGCTTTGGCCTTATGTGAGTGTTGTGCATTGTGTCCGTATTTTTTAGCGAATAAGTGTTGTACCGTATTTAGAGAGTTGCGGGCGGAAAAGTTTTGAGCTCTGAGCCAGAGGAAAAAAAGATAACACAAGGCGGGCAACTTCGATGGCCAAATCACTCACCACAGTTGCTGCCGAAAATTTCACCTTTCCTAAAATCGCTTGCACCAGAGCGTTCATCGATTTTGTGACGAACTTTGGAATCGTTTCCTACGAAAATGGCCATGAAAATAAATTTTGAAGTGCGTTATATTTGGCTTCCTTCCTATGAACTGCACAAACCGGAAAGGAATTCTAAATATGCGTTGTGGTTGGAACTTTCATTCCCCGCCCCTCCCCGGAGTGGAGTGCTCTCAACTAAACTCGCTAAATACAAAATTAATTGGAAAACAAACACCATACGACACTGTACTAATATAACTACTAATCGTTATTTCTTGAGCGTTTGTTTTCCGATAAATGTCTTGGGTATATTTATAGTACGGTATCGATTAAGGTTCATTCTAGGAGTGAAAATCTAACTCCCATGCAAATTTCTAAATAACCGTTCGAGGCCATAGCCACAGGGAGCCCAAAACAGATTATTTTCAATGTAAACATTTCACTAACGCGAAGGATGGTAAGCTAGCCTGTGGCCTGTGGTCGTACGGGGAAGAACCGGCCTTCTTTCCATCTGCACCCCGTAGAATCTCCAAGGAGTCAGGAGGAGCTATTTATCGAGTTCCGTATGCTTTACCATAGGGAATTAATTTCAATGGATATAACAACATTGAACTGATATTGCTACCATAAAGCAGGCATGTTCGCTTGACCCGCTGCATGCGCAAATGTAGATCGGCATATGTATGAGAACATTTTAGTTTTCCTGATCTTAAATTTGACTAACGTCGGCAAATTCAAAGCCAGTATACAAAAACCATTTCCGAACTCGAAACTAATCCTATTAGCAGAGTGTTTTGTCAAATAGTTTTCAATTAGCATGAATACATTTTTTAATGACAATTTCCGTCAATGACTCGTCAATTTCCCGAGGGGAGGCAGTTATAAATTTGCTTTCATTTTGTTTTACGTGGACATTGCTTATAAGGTAGGAACACGCGATAACTACTCATCTATAAACTTAAAAAGAGCCTTTTAGTTGAGCAAGGTCCAGAGTTCTGGTACCTTTTAGGGGTCCTTTACAAAATTTTCACCCCTCCCTGAGAGAAAACTGAACAGGCTAAGTTTATTTGATTTTGAAAACCTTACTGTGCCTGCAGTAAGTTTAGTCCAGTCATCCTACGGTTCAATCTCAAACAAATTGCAACAGAATTTTTCTCACCGTCAAATGATAGATAGTGGTCCACTTAGTAACATACTAAAAATCCCCCAAAATCCGCGTGGTGGAACATGCTCAAATTTGGCATTACGTGTTTCGAGCTATCGCCACAGGGTACCCGCGTCGAGCAAAATAACATTTTAATAAAAATGCCCATTTTAAACAAATTGCAACATAATTTTTCTCACCGCCAAATGATAGATAGTGGTCCACTTAGTATCATGCTAATAATTTCCCAAAATCCGCGTAGTGGAACATGCTCAAATTTGGTATTACGTGATTTCGAGTATCACCACAGGGTACCCGCGTCGAGAAAAAATATATTTTAATAAAAATGCTATTAAACATGGTGTTCCTCTTTGAAAAGGCTCAAATATTCTTACTAAGAAACAATCACGTGTTTCTATATAAAATAAATACATAGTTGACTGATTTTGTGAAAGAAAATGCAACGCATCAATAATTCAGTTATCCCTTGGAGCCCGGGTCAGGGCTGCGTTCAACTCCAGAAGAAAAGAGTATAGATTTCTAGACTTCATTGAGCTCTGATACAGACCATGACAATTAAAGCTTTCTTATGAATATTAGAACTGAAAGGCTAGTGGAGATCCCAAAGTATTTTCACTATGCTTTTCATCATTATCGATTAGCAATATACTCTTTCATGATTTTCAAGGAAACACAAACTTTTGCACTATATATCCTTCTTGGGAGGGCAACTGGCCCCCTCTACTTCCCCCCTTATGGTACAGGCCATTATGTGACAGATTGATATATATGACTTATTTAGTTCCAGGCTTGTGTCGTTTCATGGTGTTATTTCATATTGATATTTGTGAGTCTCTACTGATACAAGATACAGTGTCGATCTGTTTAGTCATCATTTTCGCCATGTTCAGTTAGGTC
Organism: Actinernus sp. WN-2022; assembly: GCA_030867875.1. Taxonomy (NCBI): domain Eukaryota; kingdom Metazoa; phylum Cnidaria; class Anthozoa; order Actiniaria; family Actinernidae; genus Actinernus; species Actinernus sp. WN-2022. The sequence continues at coordinate 552,194 of JAOWCC010000164.1, forward strand.
TGGCGCAACCGAATTCGCACAACTTTGCCCTCTGCATACACCACATGCAGCTGAGCAGTTCAGCTCATGTTTCTTGCATGAACATCTCTGCGTGTTGGAGTCAGATCTACAGTTACACCTGATAACCTCTAAAAGCGACTCATGCATGAGCTGCTGGCAGGTAAGTTCTTATTGGAAGCAGCTTTCCGTCCGCTAACCTCCACCCCAAGCTTGTGGCTGAAGCGCTACACCTTTCCACTGCTGCACCTGGTGGTACACCCTTAGCCTGTGATAAGCAGCGGCTGCAGATGTTGGTGGAAGACGTTCACACTGCACAAAGGTGGTTCCTGTTTCGATCTTTTGGCAAAATCTGATATATCTTAATGAATCTAGAGTTTCACCAGACCTGCCATTGTACAGACAAACGAGGGCTTTCTCTCCCGCTAGAATGATATCATCCTTTGTAACAGCTGGACGTTTGAAAACTTCACCTTGCTCGTGAAGGAGCGCTACTCATTTACTAATGCCATGCATGTAATCTCGAAGTCGTGTCACCTCCAAGAACTGCGTGCGGAAATAAAATATTTGCGCATGTATCCAAGCCAAGTGCAGACTTGGTTTTCTTGATATTCCAAATCCTTCTAGTCGTCGATCTGTGCTTTGGCTGAGGAATGAAAAAACAGATCGCGTGCATTTATCTCTGCGTGATGACAAAGCAGGACTAGTAGGTCCGTGTCATCTCCAACCAGAAAAGTAGTGATTGTTCTGGCAGACTGAATGTCGGCTTGGACGATTGACAGGTCTGCGTCTCCTGCAGTGTGGATAGTATTGCACCCTGATAGCTGCAGTTTCCAGTCCCCAAGTAGATTTATGAACCGTTGTTTGTTCGCCGTATTCCCCAGGAATTCCTCCTTCTTCAGCTTCAGGACCATGTTACAATCAAAGTTCACTGTCGGACTAGAGGTGCCTGTTCTTCTCTGATGCGCGCAATCTTTTGTGGATGGGTCATCCTCGTGTCCATCAAAGACTACTGTAGCTTTGTCGTATCTGCGGGTCACGTACTGTACATAGAGTGAGAGAATATCACTGTATGTAAGGCCATTTGGCCACGGAACGCGATGAAGCAGTGCACCACCATCAAGAACATAGTGAACATTTCCTGTAGGTCCAGCCGTCTGGTCATTCTTCGTACGGGTCCAAATTGCGTCTGCCAATACAGCCTTGTTAGACAACAACAACAACAACAACAACAACAATTTATTGTACCCTTTGAATAATACAACAGTTATGTGTTTAAAAGTTAAAATAAATATAATTAGGGTACTGGCTTCCAGAAATAACCTTAAGGGGCTAAAAATGCCAGGAAGCCAGTTTAAATAGAATAATTATAATTACAAGGTCGGAAGAAAGCAAGGGGAACACACACAACATAAACTATGCTAACATACCCACACATACACACACAGGCAAAAGCAGCAATAAACACACATTCACACACAGATCTACACTAATGTCATAATAAAATAATCTTCGAGAGCATAAATAGTATTTAAAATTCAGGAGAAAAAAAGACCAAAACAGTTTTATCAACTTTAGAAGTGGTAGAAGAAATATCTTTAATATTTCTTCAATAAATCACTTTTAAACGTTTCTTTAAATTTTGAAAACGAAAACGATTTCATGTTTTTATCCATAGAATTCCATATTTTAGATCCTTGAAATCTTATGTTAAATATGCCGTAATTCGTTCTTGCTTTAGGAAGGTAATAACACTGTTTTGATGCAGATCTTGTATTATGGCTATGGATTCTATCAATTGGAGTAAAGAACTTTTTAAAGACTGAAGGTAATAGTTGATGGTAAAACTTAAACATAAAAGATGCGATATGGAAAGTGACCAGATCAAGCAACTTAATTATATTCAATGACTTAAATAAAGGACTTGAGTGTTCATCGAATTTAGAAAAAGTTATAATACGCATAGCTTTTTTTTGCAGAATAAAAAGTGGTTGTAAAGTGGAGGGGTATGTATTACCCCAAACAATTATTCCATATGTTAAAAAGGGATAAATCAGAGCATAATAAAGATTAATTAAAATATTAATATGAACATAATACCGTAATTTAGACAGGATACCAACACTTCTCTTAATTTTTTTTGCAATACTTTCAATTTGGGATTTCCAGCTTAGGTTAGAGTCAATCAGGATGCCAAGGTATTTAATACAATAGTCTTGTTTTAGTATCTTATCATTTATGGTTAATTCAAATTTGATACTTATTTTCCGTTGAGGTGGATGGAAGAGAACAAAGTTAGATTTTTCTACATTGAGAGAAAGCTTATTTGCACTTAACCAAGTATTGACATTATTTAATTCAGAATTTATATCTGATTGAAGGGTATTTATATTTTTATGTCTATAAAATAAATTAGCATCATCAGCAAATAAGTGGAAGTCAAAAAGATCAGAGTCAAAAAGATGTATAAAGAAATCAATACACGATTCCCGTTAATAAGATACATCAAGAAATAACAAAGTATTTTAAACCGACCTTTTTCCAAGACATGACCCTGTTACAAGTATTCAGGATAAAAAAGTCAGTGCAATCATCGAGAACTTCAGCATTAAACTTACAGAGGATGCAGCGACACGAAAACCGCCAGGCGTTCCTTTTTATTTCACAATAATTCAATTTATAACCTTGTTTTATCTGCATAGATATTTGTTTTGCTTAGTTGATTGCCTTTACCACTGATTTCATTGCTTCGCGGTCGCACGAAAAAAGTTGTGGCGCGCGATTTGGCGATACTCTTCCGTCAATCAACAAAGTGGGCGGGACAATAATACACTCGTTGATGAAAGAAAGATGGTTGCCAGCTACCCGGTAGCCTTACGATGGCGGGTTGTATATCTCTTACGAGATGGACTAACCGCAGCCGAGATAGTCGCCGTTCTAAATGTTAGCAAAACATTTGTAAATAAAATAAGAGGACTATATTACAGGACGACATCGGTAGACTACGCTCCACGGCTGGGCAAATCAAGACTTCTAGACGGTAAGTCCAAGAGCAGCTGTTTTATTAGTGTTTAGCTGTTGAGTGGTGTTCAACTTCAAGCGAATGTATTAAAGTCTCAAATACGACGTTTGTATTGTTTATTTACATCGCATTTTCATAACATGGCCGGAAGGCGGAAAACTCAATGTTTCTGCTCTGGCCTTCGTTCTTTCTCGACAGCAAATGATATTTTGCTGATAAAATCCAACAACAATATCCTGTAGCCTACGAGGATGAGATCAGTGAGTGGATCTGCCATGTTACTGGAAGGCAGATAAGGCCTACATCAGTCCATCGCTGCATTAGAAGAATTGGATATACGAGACGGAAGGTAAATATCATAAGCATACATAACTGCAGAGACATATAATTACATACATATTTAGTTTATTTGAGAAAAAATTCCAGAACATTTACATAAGTAGAGCCAAAAGGAAATGGCTTGTGATCAGCGGAACAATTTCAGAGGATATTACAATGAGATTACAATTGTTACCAGCAAAACGTTTTGGTTGGGTGGTTTACTTCCATCACTCAACCCAGCTTGATTCTGATTGGCCACCTTGGTACCTAAACCATTCAAATGCTGAAGTAGTCTACAATATGTCTTGTCTCGACCACAATTTCAAAACCAATGACAATCGAGAAATCACATCTTTCATTTCTCTCATTTTCCTGTTGCGACAGGAAAGGCACCCCTGCTGGCAGGGTACGAGAGACGCCTTTTTTTCTCGATAGAGTACAAAACAACACTTGACTGATGGATGACAAAACTCTAACTTATGAAATAATGTGATGTAAAGTGGAAAGCTGTAGTGCTAAGTGTGCACGCCCTACGAGGGAAAGAGAACACATCTCTGACCCAAGTGGGACTGATGAAAGTCTGGTTCGCGTAAATATGAAAGGCACCGTAATTCCTCCTCATTGTGTTTGTCCATCTGATCCAATCAGAAGTGCACAGTTAAGGTACTGCAAAGTTGTATTTGAGAATCAGGGTGCATTTGATTGATCTTAATCTGAATGTATGATTATTGGTACAGCCACTATCTCTCTTGCCATATTTGTTTCCCACTCATATAAAATGTACTCAACTTACGCTTATAAAATATATTTGTGCAGCATTATGGAACTTGTAAAATAACACTGCCTACAACTAATATAGCTCATGTTTTAGTCAAAGCACATGTATGCTGCACGAACTCCTCAGTCTGTATCAACTTTATCACAAAATACCACTGAGGGAAGTTCTTGACGAATTGACCGATTTACATGTAGTTTGTTGTCTCGATTCAGATCACCTGACTTTACCCTAAGAGGAACAGCATAAACCCAAAAACAAAGTACTGAATCATCCGGAGAGCTGTCACATGAACTGTATAGATGGGTTGCACTCAATCCCCAGAGATTGAAATGACAAAGGGCATGGCGGCCGTGTTGGTGTACCTAACAAAAGAAGCTAACGAAGATTCTATTGTTAAAGGTACACCAACATGGCCGTCGTGACGTCATGTGCAAATCGTCTATTGTGACAACATCGAGGGAAGCTCAAAGTTTCAAAGGAACTCATTAACATAGCCAATGCTCTGTGGCTTTATAAATTCCTTTCCAGTGCTTGAGATTTGCCTTTTGCTCACTGGAAAAAAGTCTCTGTAATCAATGTCAAGAATATTGGACTTGAACTTGGGAAATGAAGGATATCCCAGTCTGCCATGGAACTTCTGAAACACCTTTGCATGTAGGAGGTCATTAACTATGATCTCCACAGCTTCTGGGTTTTTGCTCCCATGGTGGCCACTTTTCTTTTTTGAACAGTCTTGATAGACCCCTTCCATTACATTGTTAAGTGTGACCACTGACCTTGCAGCCCGCTACAGTGATTTTGTTGTAATGTTACCACCCATTCCTTTTGCTAGACGTTTCAGAAGAAGGTTGAGGTGTTCAATGTGTAAATCTTATGGGATATTTCCTCCACGTTTACCCTTAGCATTAATAAATATGTTTGTAATCAAACAGAATGACTCCTCCTCTGATAGCACTGCACATGTTAGTGAAAAAAAAAAAAAAGTACATAGACATTATGTATGCCTAAACTTGTAAGCAAACAGAAGAACAAATTTGTAGCAACGTGTGAGGCGATAACCATCACCTTCCCTTATAGCATCTACAATGTCCATTACGAGGACTCCAATTTGCATGGTAATTATATATGAAGTCACTGTCAGGGGGTTAATTAAAATCTGTACATCTGGATGCTTCATTCTTTTTTTTTTTTTTAATTAAAATGCTAAAAATGGGTACACAGTGGCTTAAAAGAACGTCCTGAAAAGCGCACTTTGTCCCTTGTGGCACACAGCCCTTCCATTATTGAATGCTACAACTGTACATGTACATGTACATGGAAGAGACATATTTTCAAGTTATGGTCATTTTGGTTATAATTACTATGTAATGTATGTCTGTAATGTATGTCTAAACATGCCTCATTATTTTCAAATATCATAGTTCATATTGTAACTGACCTTTTTCTTGTATTATCTGTTGCAAACATAAGAGAACACGGTCCATGACACTTCTAGTAACCATAATCGTCTCTGTTTGCGTCATCACGACTATCTGTAATCAAGCCATGTTTTTGTAGCCTGCAAACCCCAATGTAATAACCAGTCAAAATGGTGAATGTGATCAAATAAGGTAGGGTAATTTGTTCTGGATATAGGTCCCAAGGGTTGGGAAATTAACATTTACATCCCAAAAAATGTCAAATTCCCCTGGGGTTGCCCCCTCACCCTGGGGCTTAACATTGATAGGTGCATAAAGTGTAGATGATCTGGACCGGTAGGAAAGATAAACACTGGTATAATAAACTGACTGTTAAATACTACGGAAATCAGTTTAGTTTGTATGGAAAACCTGTTCAACCCTAAAGCTCGCTAAGTGAGGGAGTTTATTTTTCTTTACGAGGCAGAAACGGCATCGTTTTCCACAACGCCAACAACGTGAATATGGTTGTATCTCTCTTTCATTGCAGTTTTTCCTTTCAACGTTTTCATTCTTGAGGATATCAAAGTGAGAAGCCCCTTCGAAGGTACTGATCCTGGTTGCGAGCCACCTAATCTTCCTGATGAAATATCTTCAAACTCGCTTTTGATGGAGTCGCACGCACATGCAACAAGGCTTCCAAAAAAGCGCTAACACCCTCCAGTACTGGATCGCCTGTTACACTATGGTAAGCTCGTTTTGGGAACTTCAAAAATGTCTAAGCTTCATTTGGGTCATTGAAATAAGTGGATTCGAAACTTAACCTTACAGCGAAGTGTTCATTCAGCCTCCCATGGTTTCATTTCGACATATGCAAATTCAGGGTGCGTTCCTTTGTTCGAATTCAAATCCCGATTTCGATTCTCAAAACGGATATTCCATTGCTTTGGAGTAATCCGAAAATGGATTTCCAATGCCTCGAATCCAACCTGAGTAAGGATTAAATCCAAATCCAGATTCTTTGGATTTAAAATCCAAGCTTTCCTAAAGGCGACACTGCTTCCTATTCAACAATTCCATTTTATTTGAAGTCACAAAAATGAACAATATGACTTAAAGAAGCATTTTTGCCCCGATTGTCATTCCAAGCTTCCTTGTAGCTCTCAGGTACTGACATTTCTTGGTGTGACTTGTTTGGCTTTGCTGCCAAATTTGTTCTTGTTGTTCTCTGGGCTTGTCCCTGGCAAACATCGAGATGATTTCATCTGCAATGAAACAAAATTCGATCATTACTTTTTACGAAGGCTTTTATCCAATGCATGTTTTAGAATCCTTACGTTAAATACAGTATTAGATATAATAATAGGATGACCAACGTTACTTAAAAAGTACTGCCTGTAGACCATTTTTGCAATTCGTTTTGCCGAAAAGCGAATGCGGACTGTGATCACCATCATCTACGTTGTAGTCTGTGTTGGCATTCACTGCTGTCAGATGGCGAGAAACCCACAACGGAGGACACGGTCATCGTCATCTTTTCTTCTGGGAAGTATACTACAGCCTTCATTGGAATTTTCGTTTGCTGTCGCAGAGTCATTATCGAAGAAAGGTAAGATACTTGGAAATCACTTAGTTGTACTTGCTCGCTTGTAACCCAAAAAGGAAAGTGAAGTGAACCTCCCAAAAAGAAGACTATTTATGCCTAACCGGGATTTATTCAATAATTCTTCTATTGAAATGCAAAGTGCGTACCAAAACAAAGGAAGCTTAGACTATTGTTTGACATAGGTGTCAAATCCGTCATGCGCGTTGAAGCTATGATTTGCCGGCGATGCTATGTATACAATACAATACAAAATGATTTATTAGTCTGAAGGTTGCAAAACTTTGAAAAATTTAAGTTTTCAAATTTGGCACACTTATCCTGCTAAAACTATTGCCGTGTTTGTGTGTTTATGAACTGGTTTCTAGCGAATAACTAAAGAAAATCGCGTCAAAAAAAGTTATCAAACTCGGCCAGCACTATAACTCTGCTAAAGTATAGTTCCATTTCATTCTTCGACGCATTGTGTTTACTGACAAATGCTGTTTGTGTGTTCATATTATGACTATTGGTTTCTAGAGAAAACTAAAGAAAATCACTTCAAAACATATATTTATCAAACATTATTTTGAAACAAACTGATTTTTACTTTAATGATTTTTATTTCAAGCGAATCGTTTTATTCGTATTTTAGCACTTCATGGCTTTAAAATAATGTTTTTCTGGTTCAATTTTATTTTAAAAGTTAGGCCATCCCAATAAAATGTTTTGTTTACCATACCCCTCGTCGTTGGTACCGTTGTGCCACTTCAGCTCATTCCAGACGTTCTCAATTGGGTTTAGGTCAGGACTCTCAGCAGGAGTACGCCACCAGTTGATACCGACCTCCTTGTAGAACACACACGCCAGCATCGAGGTGTGTTTTGGGTCGTTGTCTTGGATGAATCTGTGTTGTGGCATGACGTTTCGTATAAACGGTAGTAAACCCCGGCGCAGTATGTCTGTATACAGTTCTGCATCCATAATGGCTTCAAAAACGACATCTTTTGTAGGCCCTCGGCGGCTGATGCTAGCCCAGACGTGGACTTGTAGTGGGTGTTTCGGCTTGGGTTAGGGTTTGGCAGGCTGACCAACTTTGCGAAATCGATGGCGAGCAAAGATCGACAATGGCACTGTTGATTTGTCCGTGAAAATTTCATCATTGAAGAGGTCTCCTTGATTTGCAAAAGTACGTGTGAAAATTGCTAACGCAAGCGCAAGCAAGCGCTTGCATCTGCGCTTGCTTCACGGCTTCACCCGTATGAACATTGGTGAAGCAAGCGCAAATGCAAGGAAATCAGCAGAGAACCAATCAGAAGGAACTTCGTTCCATGCCTACACGGTTAAACATTTACCCAAGATGGCAGCCTCGACGATTACAAATCACAGTCATAACTACATAAAGTTGTACTTACCGGAAATAGAACTCCATCGCCAAGGTGTACCGGTAATTCGCGCACCAAATTATGGAATTTGCACGCAGTGTAACAAAATGACCATTTGTAGCCATACCGTTGAACCTCAAATCTCAAACATTTTGAGATTCAGGTGACTCCTCATTCTCCTCCTCCTCCTCCTCTGTTTTACAGTTGCCACTGTTTATTACAACTCGTCTTTCTCTGTACAGTTGAAACTGCCTCTCCTTCGCTCCTCTTGCATTCCTCATATACTCTGCCTTCTCCTCTGTCAACTCATCTCGCCACTTGCTTGTTCCATTCTTACGATACATTAACTTTCCCTCAATCACAATAGTACTTGCTCTCGCTTTCTCTCATTTCTCTCTCATCGTCTACAAACCCGAAATCTCTCTCTGACACAGCATTAGTATTTACACCACTGACAGTCTGTCTCTTCAACTCATTAGTCACAACATGAAACTTACCACCAAGGAGATCATCCACTAACATTCGCTTTGACACGGCAACAAAACCTGCAAATATAAGTTCAAGCGGATCCTTTGTGGCACGGTTCTCTCCTTCTACAGCACGTGGAATAAACAAACACTGAAACATCCCCCATTTCCCTTACACCCAATGTGAAAACCTCCCCCTCCATAATGCAAACCTGCTTTACTTGTTCCATCTGAATGCAAGGTGCATTTCAAAATTGGTCAGAAAGGACTTCGGCAACCTGGATCTGAGCCAATGCCCTTGCTTTGATGAACATATACTTTGCAAATGTTTCTCCAGGTAATCGGTCTGGGTTAAAGTCCGCTGAGATTACTTAACACACATACGTTGATTGATAGCAAGACCGTGTAAACCGAACAGATTTCATTACTATACCTCCCACTTTGCATCTCTTAACTCTCCCTCTTTATTCTTCAGCTCTCTTTTCAACTCATCTATTTTCGTATCTTTCCTCCTCTCTCTCTCTCTTTCCAGCATCCTAGTACTCTCATACTTCGTTTTTAGCTCCACTATCTCTCTGTCCAGTACTTCCTTACTTCCACACTGTTCCATAGCTACTTTCACCGCTCCATACGTCCTCTCCAGCTCATCGCTCAAGCACACTATCTCTCTGTTCTGCTCTCGTACAAGGCTCTCCAGCTCAGACAAACTTTCCTAATACCTAGCACTCAGAGCAGTAACAATTCTCTATCTCACTCCTTGAACAACTACTACTACTACTAGTGCTACTACTCCCTTCCCCTGTACCGTCAATTCTGCATGGAAATTATCCATACTATCAATGATACTAATATCGTTAGCCCTCCTCCTTGGTGTAAGCTTAGCGTCCCGAATCCCAGAAATAATAAATCTTAAATAATATGTACTTAACCCCTTTATGAAACAAAACAGAAATCCAGTGAGCGAAGTCCTTCAGCGTAAAATAATTCCTCCTCCTCCTGTACACATCCATTTCCTAGAGAACTCTGATAGACAACCCCTCCTTTGGAAACCCCCCATTGATGACTGACTACTCCTTCCCATCAACCAACCCTTTCAACAAACTACCTGACAAACCAATTCTACGTTTCACCAACATAATTACCTGGACTACCAACAAAACAATCAACAACATCACCAAAACACACTCCCCTTTTTACAATCATCTCCGCAAATTTGCCACCTTTAAAACTGAATATAACTAAACCTCAACCGTACAAAAACTTTCAGCTCCCCCAGTCAAAAAAACGATCTACAATAAACTTATGCTGGTTCAAACCACAAAAAAAAAAACGATCATAATATTCAAACAAAGCCTTAACAAAACCATAACTAAAGTTACCAACCGCCAAAATCCCTGTCAATTCCAAATCCCCATTCAAACTTTCCAACGAATCCTCTCAAGCACCCTCTTGCAGGGGTGGTGGATTAATAGACTACAAAATGAAAACAGATTGGCATATGTTCAATAAAACAATACGTATAAAATTGTAAATAGAAGCCTAGAACCCTACCTAAACCCTATGTATTACATTTAATGAAAATATAATATAACACACGCTATGTACCTCGGATTCATCAGGTGAGCTGTCGTCCTGTAGAAGGGTAAATATCTAGCTTGATTATTTCATAACAGTAAGTAACTCAAAACAGGATGTGTCTAATATGTGTCACATCACGTAAAAAATGCTTCGTGACTTACCGTCTCATCCGCGTCCTTAAGGGGTTTGAAATCCTTCAAATAGAGATAATAACGATTAAAACAGATTTACCAATACCATGTTTAAAGTTTAAATTGCCTTAACGTATTTGTCCAATATCTGTAAAATAGATCACGTATAAAATGCAAACTGAATTACCTCTGTGTTGTCGGCCATGCTAATTAATTGATGACAATGAAGTAATACAAAATGAAAAAAAAAGCCATATGATCAATAAAAAAACAAAGGCTTTACCTTTACCTTTGAGTCCGCTCTTGATACGATACTTGGATCCAATCCAAGCAATATCGACTACAAAATGAAAACAGATTGGCACATGTTCAATAAAACACTATGTATAAATTTGTAAATAGAAGCCTACATATTATGTATTACATTAAATGAAAATAAGATATAACACACGCTATGTACCTCGAATACATCCGATGCGCAGTCGTCCTGTAGAAAGGTAAATATCTAGCTTGATTATTTCATAACAGTAAATAACTCAAAACAGGATTTGTCTAATATGTGCTACATCACGTATAAATGCTTCGTGAATTACCGTCTCATCGGAGTCTTCAAGGAAGAGTTTGAAATCCTTCAAATAGACATAATGAATTACAAACTGAATTACCTCTGAGTTGCGAGCCACTGCTTTCGTCGTCATAGTAGTATATTACTACAACATGAAAAATGAATGACATAAGATCAATAAAGTCTTTACATTGAAACAAAATTGGGCAGGGGTCTTCCAGCAAGTATAGCTTTGGCAATCAACAACGTATTATTCACCTTGGCAACAAGCATAAAACATACAAGGATAGGTACATTGAAGTTGGCAAAAAAAATATTTTAAAATGTCAACATTATCCTACATTTTCAAAATTCAGCGTTGTTGCTTAAAAAGCCGTACAGAATGACATATGATCACTAAAAAATAAAGTCTTTATCGAGATTCTTCTCCATCCATCTCTGAATCGCACCACTTCGTCTTCGGATATAGGTGCGGCCACAATGCACACTCGATACCTTTGCTGTCATCGAGTTCGTAAATATTCAATGGCTTACCGGTTTTCAGGAGGTCGGCTCTTTTCAAGACATACATTTTGTAACAGGAGTCCGACGACTTCATCAAGAACGAATATGCAGCCTTACACCTCTTCTTTGCATCACGATCCTCGAGATTTCTGATTTTGTCTTCCACCGACAACTGGCTCGGACTGATTCTTAAAATGGCGTTCTTCATTCGGTATCCGCTTCGTTGGCATTCATAATCGCCAGAATTGAACGTCAAATGGACGTAGCACAAATATATCGGTTTTGCTGAGGTCTTTTAACTCAGCTGGAACTTCGTTCCACATTGGCACTTCGTAGCGATTTGTCTTGCACGTACACCTTTTTATGCATTTGGTTACTGGTCTTTTCTGAAAAGACGGTGTCAAAGTCTGCGTGGCTAGCACTCCACAGTCATTGCAATATGACCAAGATGAATTGGTAACCCAAAACAACAAATCTGAAATTGCGTTCTTTGTAATATCTCGACCAGACACGTCGAGTTGCAGGTCTTCAAACCTGTTTTCAGCCATGAACCTTGCTTTCTTTCTATTCTCTTTCTCGACATTTGAGCTATTCGTTGCCACAAAGTTACGTACGCTTATCGCTAATTCCGTTGCGGATTGGAGAACGTGAGGCTTTCTCGCGTTCCAAAACAGTTCTGCATCTTCTTCGCTCCACGGCATGTTTTCTGCAACAGAATATTTATCGTTTACGTTCGTATCGATATGACAAGCAATCAAGTACACTGAACCGATTGTCGTTATAGCAGCTAGCGCTGAGATTTTGTTGTACTCTCTATTCCTCTATCATTTCTATTCCTTTCAACCCCCCGATTTATGGATGACAGTAGTTACACTACTGCCTTTTGATAGCATTTCCTCTATCAAGGTACCCACTTCCCTGTACGATCTTTGTACTTGAAGGGTTAATTGACTGCCGCCCAAATTTCGGCATTAAACCATCGCAGGTTGCACCGTCTGTGGTTGGTTACGGTGGCAGAAATGAATCCGACCTGACATTATTGAGCGATCCGCTTGAGAAGTTACAAGCAAAGCTACCCATGTCGTGACGCCTCCAACAAGTCACCCTGCAAGTATCGATTCTCTACGCAAATCTGTCTCAGAAAACGTTCATATAGTAAACACGCCAATCCGTGGCAATAAACCTCCAACAGGATCGAAGCAGTGAACTTAGAGCATTCTCAAAGACTATACATGTTAAACACCTAACATCGTATCAGCTTACTAACCTGATACCCGGGGTCTTCCCCTTACATGTAGAAGCCTAGCAGGCACTCGGATGTCCAAAGCTTTTTCTCTCTCGATGTGTATCGTCTCTCTTGTGCTTCTCTTTCTTCGTGACTGCTACCTCCCACGATTGGAGGCGATAAAGATAACCCAAATTATTATTATTTATACTTTGAAATTGTCTGATATTCTGATTTACGTTGAAATGGCATTTACTAAAGATCCCTACTAACGATTCGTTAAAAAATAATATACGTTATTCGGATCAATCAAGGTTCCTGGGAAACACGTCTCTTATCGTAACAACGAGACTCGTTCATAATATCGTACTCGTTTCCACAAACGTCTCTCGATTTCGGTTCGAGACTCGAACGAGGATCCACCGGCACACTCAAACCGTGTCTCGATTTTACATTTTACTAACGTGTCTCGATTTTACCAACGACCTCGATTTTACTAACGTGTCTCGATTTTACCAACGTACCTCGATTTTACTAACGTGTCTCGATTTTACCAACGTACCTCGATTTTACTAACGTGTCTCGATTTTACTAACGTGTCTAGATTTTACCAACGTACCTCGATTTTACTAACGTGTCTCGATTTTACTAACGTGTCTCGATTTTACCAACGTGTCTCGATTTTACTAACGTCTCCATTTGACAATTTTATTTTAACGCGACTAGAAAGGAAAAGTGAAAGTGCAGGGATTTGGATGCGGTTTTTTTTTAAAGAAAAACATAAAATAAAGGTTTGGTTGAACCTGTTCCGTTTCACCCCAAACAGGACATGACTGAAGTTGTATATGTTTTGTTTCACTTTAATAAAGGGGCACTGTCAATCGAATCTTTAAGTTTCTTAAAAAACAAGGAACCTACACAAAGAAAACCCCAACTAGAAGATAAATACCATGTGAATGTCCTGATTGCTTTTCAAACGTTTTCGATAGAGGATGAATAAGATTACAAAAGCTTATTTTAGAAGCTTGATATCAGAGGTTACAGGTGAATCAATGTCCAATTGCTCTAAATTGCTCTTAAAAGCAGTATAGTTCATGCACTTGAATCAAATGTGTTCTCCATTGTACCTGGAAAGCATACTCTGCTAATCTGAATAGTTATTTTTGTCTTTCGTCATGAGAAAGTTTTTATCATTTGGACGTTATCAATGCCGCTTTAAGCTATAGCTAATAGTACATAAAAGTAGCACTAAACAAAGTGGGATCCACAACATTTATTTCAAATACATATTTTATTTCGCCATTTTCAAAGTTACACATATCAATCAAGAATGCTTCATGATAAAATATTTATGTGATCAATATTGTATGATTGTAGTTTGCTTTGATAAACAGTCTACATTGTTGGTAAATAAGGCATGGTCTTTTCCTCCATTCTCTTCACGGGTTATGCTGAAAAAGTACAAATATACATCATTAATGAAAAGGCACACATGGTTTCAGTAACATTGAAGAAGCTGACAAAAATAACAGATGACGATAATAGTGATGCAAAGGGCTTTGGACTACAGGTAAACTTTGAAGTTCATTTTTTTCTTTTGTATGGAACACAGTGAAATGAATGTCCAAATAATCCATTTCACATTGAGATTAAAGGTGCTTTTTACCTACAGTTGTTACTTTTAAAGCTTTTGTATCCTTGTGAACAAAAATAGCTTTTGACAACATACAGTGTATCAGTCCAGATATGTATTTAAGTGCTATTACTTAAACGTGCTGTTATTATTTAAAACTGCTATTATTAAAAAAAAGGTAGGTATTTAAATATTACATGTACACAATTTCATTCTTACCTTAAATACATGCACTCCATTTACTATTCTGTGAGATCCTTCTTTGGTTGCTTGTCTTTCTAGTCTTATCTGAAATCTAAAACAAAATCAAGTGGAAGTATGCCTTTCATGATGAAAACATGAGCATTTACAAACAAGAATGGCATACTCCCACTACAACATGTTCTCACTGCAACATGTTCTCACTACATGTATGTTAATAATTATTATAGACTTTCCAATAGTCCATGTGTATACAGCACTGTAAAACTGATTTGATATTAAAATTAAACCTTATCTACAAACAAAAACTAATGTGGTAAAAGCAAGTGTAACCCCTTCTCAGTAAGTCAAGATCAGGTATTCTCAGCGAGTCAAGATCAAGAATTCTCAGCGAGTCAAGATAAAGTATTCTCAGCGATCACTGATTATAATGACTTCATGGTAAACAATGACATACATATTTTTTTGGAAAAAAACATGTTGAAGCCATCATAAACAGTCACCAGCGAGTCAACAAGACCTATCCTCAGCGAGTCAACAAGACATATCCTAAGCGAGTCAACATAACCTATTCTCAGCCAGTCCTTGTTACTCTTGCTCTCCTAGTCAACCCCAAACTAGTTCTAAATGACTGTGTTCCAAAATAGGTAAGGAAAAACAATTCTCAGTGAGTCAATAAATTTCTTTATCAAAATCTCTGGTGCTATTCTGTCATGAGCTCCTTAATTTTTAAGACATCCCCAAAAAAGCAAACACAAAATTACTCAAATTATAATAAAACCAAAATACCAACCTGAATTTCTGGTCACTTGACTTCGTGTGCTTCTCATGGCTCCTAAAGAAATCAGTGGAAAGCATCATACATGTATAGTTTACAATCATATTGATATTATTATAATACATGCTTATATGTACATAAAGTCAACCAATAAATCTGTAGATAAAACTCGGAAGATAGAATTTACCACGAATTATACCATAAACAGAACTGGATATGTCTTACAAACCGAGAATACCGTATTAAAATTGAATTGGATCTGTCAAAAGAATAGCAGGATTTGTCGTGGAAACTCCGTACCTAGAAACCGAACTGTCATAAAACTAGAACTGGAGAGTATAAATTATGGCTCTGCCCACAGTATCGTTCGCAGCCGCGTTTATATTTATGTCGTCATGCAGTTTTTTGTTTGGCGACGATTGATACGAACAGGCTTTGTTTTCTTATTTTGCTGAACTGCACAGAAGACCTTGAAATAACCGTTCAATATTTAATCTACCTTAATTTATCCTAAAGAAAGCTTTGATTTATACCCTCGAAGAAGGAAATGCATTTAATTTTCACCACTTCGCCTTCCCTTGCTGTTAACAATAGAAAATGGACAAGCTGAAATCTACAATGTCTACCATCTCGTTTTTCTCGGCCAATGGATGTAATCGTTTCGTGGGCAGAGGTTTCTCTCGGCGGCAGGAAAGGGGTTGAGTGGAACAAATCGAAACGAGCGATAGTATTGGCCTACGCAACAATAGAAAACACCCTACCCATGAGAAAGTGCTGTACAAAAAACATAGAAGTATAGTATTATGGATGCAATCAGAATACAGGTCTCAAGAGGTTCCATGCTACTCGGAGGAAAGGCAGAGAGATGAGAAACCTCTGCTCGCAGGGTAGGAGGGCCACACATTTCTCTGTGTTACCCTCTTTAAATAGTTATTTTCCAAGTGGTGTACATGCATGAAATCAATGCACACAATATTTTATTAAACAACCATGTCAAAAATTTGCAGGGGAGATGCAAGGGGGGGAGGGGGGGGGGGGGGGGGGGGGGTAGAGAATGAAATAAAAAAGTCTAAAAAATATATAACCCTCCCTGGACAATGAGTATGAAATATTTTGACCCTTTCTCCCCCATAACCACCCCTTTTTCAGTTCCCTATGATTTATGCCCCTCCATTTTTGGGGATTCAAAAAAATATGACCCTTCATCTCAACCTCCTCCCCCTGCTAATTTCTGACCAGTCCCTTCAGCGACAACCCTCATGAAACCCGATTTAATTATCAGTAAAACTTTGTAATTAGAAGCTCCCATAAGGGACTGTGACCACCTTTGGTGGTTTTAAGGTTACAGGATACATTTGCGGGTCTCTCTCGTTAATAATTTTGTACGGGCGTTGTTTTAAAGAAAACTATAGAAACCTATATACCTCTGTAAAGCTTATGAAGTGTAAAATACGCTGAATGGATTTGTTTAAAAATGTATTTTATTGTAAAGCAATGCTAAGCCAACAAACGCAAAACTGACCAGGTTTATAAAAGTGAATTAGCAGCCTTCGGGTTAACGCATAAGAACAATTCAACTGCATAATGTCAATCAGCATATGACAGCCTAAAAAAGGGTGTGAGCATTTGTAAATATTTTACTTCATTCAAATGCAATTCATTCCTAAAGTTTTAGTCTTCAATAATGTCCGAGTCACATCACGCGGGATACTCTACGACGAAAAATACTTTGAATATTGCTAAACGCTCACACCTTTTTCTTTGTCAGTAACTTATCTGTCTTTTGGCCGAGTTTTATCAAAATCTGGCAAGTCTGCATACCCTATTAATTCATTCAAAGAGAGGGGATACGAAGAAAAACCTATTCGGAGATTTGGCGTGTAAAGTTTTGTGAACATTTCACACCTCATCAAGACAAATGTCAACACTTCGAACCAACTAGCCAATGACTACGCAAGGACCCCTGGAGCTTCAAAACAGTAGTGAAATTCGCGGGAAATTATAGACTCCGATGTGAATTCATCGCTGCTCGCGTCCTCAGTCTCTTCAAATGACTTGCTGGTTCCTGGTAAGCCAAAGAACAGTTTAAGCCTGCTGGCGCTGCTTATATTTGGAGTTGACACTGAAGTTGAAGGTTGTTATTCGCTGCCTTTCGCACGTTCTTCGAAGCACGAGCCTTTGTCACTGTCCGCGAGCTCAATCTGGCTTGTTTTACCGAATTCGTCCTTATCGCCGGTTTCCTTTCTTTTTTGGTCCAGGGTTCGCTTTGTTTTACTCAAGGACTCTGCTTTTCTCTTTTGTATTTCCCCATACAAACGATTGATAAAAGACTCTAAATGCACGTTTGTTATTTCGAAGAAGGGAAGCTACAACCACAGTATGCAAATTACAGTTCCTGCTAAAAGTCCACAGGGTGCCCGTGGTACGTAAAGGGATTACAACGCCTTGGTGATTTATTTAGTTTCCTTCTATATACGTTTTTTCTAAATATCTCGCAAGCTTTTATATCTTTTGAAATAATATTTTTTCTAAATTGTAGAACAATCCATAAACTTTACAAATAATCAATAATATTTTTTTACAAAAAACATGCCTTGAAGGTATCCGGTAACCTTAAAGAATTGGAAGAAGGTGGAAAATAGCATTTACAAACAGGTTTTGTTAATAACACTACCAATCTCATACAAGTGCCTTTAAATATATGAATTAAGATTTGTTTGCTATCTAGTACAACCATGTGATTGCAATGTAAATTACCACAAGCATGAGTTGTGAATCAATTATCCTGCTCCCCTAGCACAAATCATGTATGACACAAAAATATGCTAGAACTCCATGTAAAAGTGGCCCGAGTTAAGGCCACTCAGGGCCTCTTGTTATTATTAAAATAATATCATTTACACCGTTCCAAAAACTCGCGCTGCGAGTTTTTGGAAACAGACATGGCCATGGGCGAACGCATGCAAAGCGATCAAATTTCTTCCCAATAATTTAACTGTACTAGTAAAAGCACATGCATGTTTTGGAACAGAATAATAATCCAGCAAATCATTTGAAGGTTCTTTTCTTCCTTTCGTGAATAAGTAATTGATAATGGACAAAAGTCTGTTATTATATTCTTATAGATTAATTTGATTTTCGAGTGATTCTGAATATGAAATTCGATCGGACTTTGGACTCTACATTAGTTACAACCGATTCTTAGCCACTGGGAATAAACTAAGTATATCCTAAATGTCACAGAGAGATTGTATCTTTACAGGGAAAAATATGTTCGTGAACCAGTGATTTCCTTGAACGGTTAATCGAAAGGAGTTTGACTATTTGTTGGAGTCCCCGTTGGAGTAAACAAGCATGACAAGGTATAAACAGCAAACACCTTACGGCTTACCTGTTCTGCAGCTTAGTTTGTTTCCCGAGACGATTTTCTTGGACAAAAGGTTAATACCGGACATTACTGTTATAACATGATCGGTATTAGAGTACTTTTGTGGTATAAATTCTGTAACAACAAGCAGAAAAGTTCAACCCACACGGCCACAGATTGCATGCAGTCGCACGAGGTTAGCTAGACTCTTCCACAGACCCCGCTCGGCCGCAGCACTTTATAGGAATCGCCCAAGTCGCTTCGACGAGGGCGATATCGGTTTTTCGAGTGCAATTTAACGTGGAATTACCGAGTCAGGAATGTGATTTTCCTTGAATCGCATAGTCCGATGAATTGCTTGAAGATTTAGTACTTTTGTTGATATTTTGCTAAGTTATAAATAGCGCGCGTAGTCTGCAGTGGTGATTCCACTCTGAATCACCACTCCGTCTCAGCCAATCAGCGTCTGATTTCGCAAATGCACCGTGCGATTCAGCTTTGGCTATGCGATTCTCAGTGAAATTACTACAGGCATATTTTCTGGACCCAGCAGGCATTTCGAGGCAAACACAGGCCGAATGAGAATTCTCGGAAGATTTTAAACCAAGGCCACTGAAATAAGTCGAGTGAATGATTGAAGAAATACTGACCCCAAAAACAGGCGGTAAAGCGACCCAGAAACGGTGACTCGGCAACATATATTTTACCGCTAAAATGTAATTTTACACTCCGTAACTCGAACCCTCGATATAACTCGAACCTACCGCCAACTCGAAGCAATTTTTGTTTCCCTTCAGGAATGTATAATTATAAGATATACTATGACATATTCACTATGTGTGTTCAGTCCTGTAGAAATTTCATCAGATTTTCCCGGTACACGTCTGGGGACATGTTTCTCCACGCTCTGTTTCCATAAGTTTAAAGCTGTAGAACATGAAAGTGTGTGAATCTGGCGAGATGAAGAAGTTTTAGAAGGCTACATAATTTATTGATGAGGTGTCCCCACTCTTTTTTGAATTCGTTATATATACATTGTATACAGCCGTGTGCAAAAATTCTGACCCCCCCCATGAAAATTATATACTTATATCGGTTGCATCATGGGTAATCCAAACATGTGCTTTTCAGTTATTTTTCTAACAAAAAATATATCAGGTAGGATTGAAAAGTGTACGAGTAAAACATTTTTAGATCATATGGGTCCATCAGTTAAAGAAAACAAAGTGCTATTTTCAGTTTTAGTTGTATTAATTTATTCCATGCGTTTGCCACTGGATCCGGTCGACCGAAACGCTGCTATGACTTCAAGGAACTCACTGTATTCTGAACTTTACTTTCTCCACGTCGCACTAGCTAGGTTTATTCTATTTCCCTAAATGAGGCTGAAGTATTCACTAAATTGCATTCAAACCTTGGAGCCGTTATGAAGTCTGCAAAAGAGCTAAAATTTCACTGGGAACACACCAGTTTCTTTTACGTTTTTGTTTTGCGAGGTAATTATTTCGCATATGAAGTATTGATCAAACGTATTTTATTTTATTCAGAATTGAATGCGGGCGGTTTTCGTTTTGATGTTCGCTATGCATATTTAACTTATATTCTTACATATCTTGCAGTTAACGACTTTAGAACTCTACGCGAGATAAAGTTTAAGTTATATAAAATGGTTAAGATTTAATCAAACCGTGCATCAGTTGATTTATTTTATTACTAAAAATTATCTTTGAATGATTGTCGCGAATACCACTAAATTTACAACCTAGTGAGGCCAAAGTAAATAATAGGTTTACTTATGAATAAGTCTCAATGTGAGTTTAACTGACGACAAATTGTAAAATTTATGTAACACGCAGGAGAAATTATTTTTACACAAGACCAAAACCATTTAATTTTGGTCCATAATTTAAACAGATTAAAACAACTTCGGTTCTGATCTCTCTTTCCTTTCCAATAACTAAATGCGATTTTTACAACCGCATTGCGGACTTTTTATTAGCTACGCTGTGTTTAATTAATTTGGTTGAATGTTTGGCAGAATCGCACACATCAAACTACCATAATACATTGATAATACGCTTAAACCTAGGCTCAAAGGTTTGAAATCAATTTAGCCTCATTCAGGGCAATAGAGTAAACCTAGCTAGTGCGACGTGGAGAAATTAAAGTTCAGAATACAGTGAGTTCCTTGAAGACATTAAGCAGCGTTTCGGTCGACCGGACCCAATGGCAAACGCATGGAATAAATTAGTACAACTAAAACTGAAATAAAACTTGTTGTCTTCAACGGATGGGCCCATATGATCTAAAAATGTTTAACTCGTACATTTTTCAATCCTACCTGATATATTTTTTGTTAGAAAAATGTCTGAAAAGCACATTTTTGGATTACCCATGATGCAACCGATATAAGTATATAATTTTCATGGGGGGGGGGGTCAGAATTTTGCACGCGGCTGTATATATATATATTATTAAGAAGTAAGGTGAAGTCCTCATCGGTCTATCTAGAGTGCTCAATACCAGGTAGAGCGATGTATAAGAGTAGGTATGGGACGATTAACGTTGATGTAAAAACATTTTAATCACAACTCAGAGTTTCACGATCTCTCGATCGATCTTCAGGTAAAACTGATTACAAATTACAAATATGGGGTATACATAGATAATACAGAACAATGCATTCCTAAGCGGCATGGTTCGGTCACGCGTTACAGTCACGCGTTACAGTCAAGATGTTAAGTTATCGGTGTGTTAAGTAAGAATTTTTTGCAATGTCTGCAATTGGACATTAATATATATATATATAGTTATTTTAGTAAAATTTTATGTAAATATTGGGGATGTAAAGAATGTAAAATTTTGAATGGGGTAGCTTTGATATTGTCTTTGATGTATGTCCATTTTTATGTGTGATTTAGCTGGGTTCTTGCATGCTAAACATTACTGTTTTCATAAAAGTGAAACCCGAGACTAGACAGACTAAACTCCACATTTGATTGTCGGTTGGTTAATTGCTTTCAGAGTAACGGTAATAACAATCATGTAAAAGTTTATTGAAGCAATTGATTGAGAATGTATTTCAGGCTAATGAAATGGTATACATGGACTCTTATTTGTATGTTATGTTATGCTTCATGATCATGTGAGCTGATAATATTTGAAGTCATGATAAATAAATTGCTATATATACGGGTGCGAAGGAGACTAATTCGCTGCAGGCTCTTCTATCGTCCAGATCTCATTTGCACCGAACGCCTGTCATGAATCAAAATTACATCAATTAAAACTCATCGAAATAAACAGAAAACTCGAATTTTACTCGCTATTCAAACATGATACCAGCAGCTCTAATATTTTAACCAAATTAAGAATAGGGAGCATAGAAAAATTCTTACAAAATTAAGATGTGGTAATCACAACCTCAGAATAGAAACCGGTAGACACTCCAACCCTAGAATCCCCCTCGATCGAGCTAAGAACATGCCAACCTGATGCCAACAATGTCAATCAAACGACATTGACAATGAAGTGCACTTCTCATTTCACTGTGATTAGAGCAATTATAGTCTATAGAATACCCCGCCATTTGGCTCATTAATTAATTTTTTCAAATTTTCATACAAACTTTCTAAAAACCTAACCCTGAGAATTTAGCATAGTTTAGCACAGTTTTCAAGTGATCTTTCGAAGTGGCGGGGTATTCTATAATCTAGCCTGGAATCGGTTAATAGACCAACCCAAGGTAATTTTCACCATCTTGTAGGGGGTCGGGAATCCGATGCCAAAAGATTTCCGTAAAATGGAATTTATGAAATATTCTTCAGAATCAAACTTAAGATACCAGGTAAAAGATTAACTGATCAACATTTGAGGGATGTAGCTGTGCTGGTAAGCGTGCAATCGTGTTTTTGGTTTCCCATACATTTGTCTGTAAATTTCCCCGCATCGCGTTGTTACAGACAAATGTGGGAGAGCTTGCGACTTGAGAGCTTGTGACTGAGCTCAATAACCTTAAAATGCACTCGTCATTGATGTTATAAGGAGCTATACTGTCTGACAGAGCACATCCTCGGGCAGGAAAACAATCGGGAAGAGACAAAATGAGCGACACTAAAATGATTCCTTTGTCTTCGTTGCGCGCGGAGGTGGAGGAACTCTAAAACCGGAAATGCTGAGTAACCTAACCCGTATCCGTCACTTGATGGTTTTGACAGTTTAGTTGAAGCTACCTCGGGCTATCTCGTAACGAAAACACAAGGTTTCAAAACCCAAGTATCAAAAGACTCGGCAGTCATTCATAATGAAGATGTGGATAGGTAAGTTTTATTTGCAACAGAGTTAGTTTATTAGTCTGTACTGATGGAGCTGCTATGCTTAACGGCTGAACAAAGTCTTGCGTTCATTAGCAGTAGTAGGTGAGAAGCTTTAAACGTTGCCAGTTGTTATATATATGCCTTTTTTGTCCACACATTGAAACAAAACTCGGCTATATTAGAAGAAAGTAAATGCTAGGTCTTATTTCTCTGTAGTCAGAAATACCAGAGCTATGTTTTAACTAAGTTCATGTAGCATGAAGCAACAGTATTTCCCGCCTATTTATTAAATTTGGTACCGGTAATCAGAATTAAGACAACCTAATTGTAGGTTGGTTTTCATTCGAATATTAAATGCGCTATCTTGAAGGCTCATTAAAGTCTAAATGAAAGTGATAAATGATAAAGACTATCCTGGATTCGAGAGATAAAATGTTTTGCCTGGTTTGTGTTCGGTGATTTTCCTTGGTTATTTCACCTACGAAGAAGTTGAACTTTTGACCTGAGCAAACTTTGGCGGGAATTTTATACCTCTGGCCGGCATGGTTGTTCGAAGAGTGAATAACGCTATTTCACTATTAAAGGATGTCGCGGAAATGACAAGTTCGATTACATTTCTTTCCTCATATTAAACGATGCCTTAAATCCAGTAATGTTGAGAATTATCAACCGAATGGCGCGAGCAATGTAAACACCGCATGGGTTCACAGGATGCGGTTCCTGTCAAAAGTAGCCTCGGCACTTGTTCGTGAACTCAGGAAATTGTCATGGTACATCAAAAGCTTAAAAACGAAACCCATGGCAATTCACTAAGTGAAATTTAGCTCGGGAAATTGTGGTCACACACATAAAAATCGGGACCTGAAACAACCATACCACAGATCGAATTGGAATTTAGCGTGATGGTTTTCGGTGTGGAGGAAGGAAACAACCACAACCAGCCGGACCGGCTAATCTCGGGCTGCTCGTTTGTTTCGCTGAAGTGCGATGGTTCTGCATCCACAATGAAATTTATAAAGCAAAAAAAACGTGCGACTCAAAGCTTTTTCGGCTTCACCTTTTTACGTGTTTACGTATTTTGTAGTGTTTGTATTGCGTCTTTGTCTTTGACGTTTCGTAGTACGGAGTGCTCGACATAATTTTGGATCATTGCAGTTTCCACACCAGTAGTTTGCCACTTATGCATGAATCAATGTTAAGCCGCAGGGGGGGGGGGACTCGGGCAGATGTGCGGCATTTGATCAATCTTGGCGTGCCCGCCCTGGGGAATTTGATTACAAGCTTTGCCCCAGGGTGTGGACATTTGAATTCGACCGCTTGAGTACTGTGTCCTAGTCTCTTGTTTCCCGAGTCGCCATCTTGGATGTTGGAAGGTATGAATTTCAAAAATGCGTTTTCATCTGTTTTCATTAAGTTAAAAAGAACGCTTCACATTTATTTGGGATCACCTCCAGTTCCACCATTGTCTCAGCTGTATATATATATAGGCTTAACATTGATTCATGCATTATTATGTAGTTATGATATTGAATCATGTTTGCCGCGTAGCACTAGTATTAGTAAGTGTAAAGAATGTAAAATAAAGTGGTAAGCTGTAGTGCTAAGTGTGCACGCCCTACGAGGGAAATAGAAAAAATATCTGACCCAAGTGGGACTCGAACCCAACGACCTCCAGGTTACGTGTCTGGCGCTCTACCAACTGAGCTATCAAGTCAGATGAGAGCAATCGTGTCTCCATAAAGGTGCAGTTTTAGTCATTAGATATTTAGATCCAATATATAATAGTTAGATATCTACTGTATCTATTATACATTTTAGATATATAACTGTTCTAATTAGATATCTACAACAAATTTTATAAATAGTATACGTATAGATATCTATTAGCACAATATAATATCTAGCGGTATTAGATATATAACTGTTCTAATTAGATATCTACAGCAATAATAATATATAGTATATATATTAGATATATAACTGTTCTAGTTAGATATCTACACAGGGACATGGGAGAGTATTTTGGAGTGGGGGAGATTATAAATAGTATACGTATAGATATCTAGTATTAGATATCTAACATCTATTATGAGTATAATATCTCCCCTTGGAGGTACCCTTCTAAGGTATCTAATGTATCTATTATATACGTTTAGATATATAATAGCACTCATTAGATATCTATTAGCACTAGTATTAGATATCTAACATCTATTATGAAAATAATATCTCCCCTTATAGGTACCCTTCTAAGGTATCTAATGCATCTATTATATACGTTTAGATATATAATAGCACTCATTAGATATCTATTAGCACTACTATTAGATATCTAACATCTATTACGAGTATAATATCTCCTCTTAGAGGTACCTTCTAATGTATCTAATGTATCTATTACATTCGTTTAGATATATAATAGCACTCATTAGATATCTATTAGCACTAGTATTAGATATCTAACATCTATTATGAGTATAATATCTCCCCTTAGAGGTAGGTACCTTCTAATGTATCTAATGTATCTAATATATACGTTTAGATATATAATAGCACTCATTAGATATATATTAGCAATAGTATTAGATATCTAGCATCTATAGACATAATAACAAATTTGTTCAACATGAGTCTAGTACATATTACCTCGTTCTTATAAATCAGTTCAACAAGCAAATCAACTACAAGCAAATTAACTGTATGAGTTTCGTCGTTCTCAAAATGTCTAAGGTCGACATCATATCGCATCAACGAACGGCTTTTAAAGTCAAACAAACGTTCAACTATGAATTAGAAGGCTTACATCATGACATATCAACTGACTTCTTGTAAAGCCAAGCGATCATCTCCAAGCGATCAACTATGAGTTTCGTCGTTCTCAAAGTAAGGCTTAATCATGACATATCAACAAAGAGTACAATTACCTCTGCACCTTTCTCCAATCGTGGGTATTGGTTCGTTATATGGGGTCACGGCGATTATATATGTATATGTAGTTATGATATTGAATCATGTTTGCCGCGTAGCACTAGTTAGTGTAAAGAATGTAATATAAAGTGGTAAGCTGTAGTGCTAAGTGTGCACGCCCTACAGCATTATTAGCCGCAGCATTTTGAAAAATCCCGTTGTCCGCCATATAATTTGGGGCCTTCAAATCTTGTGGTCAGCAGTCAATATTCAAGCCCAAGAAGGCGGCTAAAACAACACCAACGGAGAAGTTTACCTCTGAATTTTCAGTATTTTTGTCAGGTTGATGAACTGTAAATGTCTTAGAACTAAAATGTAAGACATCCTCAAGCCATTTTAAATAATCTGTTGGGACTGGAGATCCAGACACATTTCCGAAAAGTGATGAAATGATGCTCCAAACTGGACTTCGTTGAGGGAAATCGCTAAAATCATGATGCGGCTTATGATTTGTTTTACGTGTGAGACTTTTCCAAAACATTTTCAGACTTTAAATTTGATTTTATGAGGTTGCCAAAGTTGGGTTTGCGGCGTAGAAGTAGTAAACTTCGTTAATACAGATACACCGCGATTACCTACCATATGGTGGATATATGGTGGATATGGTGGATATATATGTATATGTAGTTATGATATTGAATCATGTTTGCCGCGTAGCACTAGTAAGTGTAAAGAATGTAATATAAAGTGGTAAGCTGTAGTGCTAAGTGTACCACTTTACATCACATTCTTTATACCTACCATATAGTGGCTGATCAAAGCCAGGACCGACCCGGCTAATTCAAAGATCGAATTGGGATATTTTAAACCCTGGTTGTAATATACCACATAAATTTATGTGTTTGAGGGATATTTAAAACCTGGTTACATAAATTTATGTACTCCTTGCACACTGTAATATGTCACATAAATTTATGTGTTTGAGGGATATTTAAAACCTGGTTACATAAATTTATGTACTCCTTGCACACTGTAATATGCAACATAAATTTATGTGTTTGAGGGATATTGAAAACATGGTTACATAAATTTATGTTTTAGGGATATTTAAAACATGGTTACATAAATTTATGTACTCCTTGAGCACTGTAATATGCCACATAAATTTATGTGTTTGAGGGATATTTAAAATATGGTTACATAAATTTATGTACTCCTTGAGCACTGTAATATGCCACATAAATGTATGTGTTTTAGGGATATTTAAAACATGGTTACATAAATTTATGTACTCCTTGAGCACTGTAATATGCCACCTAAATTTATGTCTCTGAGGGATATTTAAAACCTGTACAATGGGCTGTGTTGCAAATCATATAAATGTTTTTTTTAAAAGCCCATAAACTTATAAATGTATATAATGCAAAAATCTATTTAATCCATGTAAAAAGCCCATATTTAGATATCCGGGATATATAATATTTATAAACTAATGTAAATGTACTAAAGAGGAAAGCCATTCCATATGAATGATAATTCAGTTCAGTTAATTTTTCACCAAATTATCAAAACATTTGAAATTTTGGAAGAAATAAGTACAAGCTAACATATTGGTTTATATCAAGAAAAATGTGTATGCAGAATACAAAAAATAAGTTATAGCTCAAATTCACTTCTTTGAATGAGATAATATCAAGTTTGTAAGATGAATTATTTGCATATGTGTATTAACGGACAATTAAATAAATCAACTGTGAAAGAATTATAGAGTGTACTGTTTCAGGTAACAGTCTGCTCGCATTTTTCCTTCTTTACTCTATTTCTATATTTTGACTAAAACCCTCATCTCATTCAAATATGAGAAAAACAACTACCACTTGAAAAAAATTAAATTGTCTGAAAATGGACAATTTACTGAAAATAATCATGAAAACGTCAGTATCTGGACATTTTTACCAAAAAATGACCAGAGTGCAAAAGTGCAAATTCTACTTTCAACTTGTTATGATGCTTTCCACTGATTTCTTTAGGAGCCATGAGAAGCACACGAAGTCAAGTGACCAGAAATTCAGGTTGGTATTTTGGTTTTATTATAATTTGAGTAATTTTGTGTTTGCCTTTTTGGGGATGTCTTAAAAATTAAGGAGCTCATGACAGAATAGCACCAGAGATTTTGATAAAGAAATTTATTGACTCACTGAGAATTGTTTTTCCTTACCTATTTTGGAACACAGTCATTTAGAACTAGTTTGGGGTTGAGTAGGAGAGCAAGAGTAACAAGGACTGGCTGAGAATAGGTTATGTTGACTCGCTGAGGATAGGTCTTGTAGACTTGCTGACAACTGTTTATGATGGCTTCAACATGTTTTTTCAAAAAAAAAAAAAAAATCATATAGTTTACCATGAAGTGATTGTAATCAGTAATCGCTGAGAATACTTGATGTTGACTCGCTGAGAATTCTTGATCTTGACTCGCTGAGAATACTTGATCTTGACTTGCTGAGAAGGGGTTACACTTGCTTTCACCAAACCTTAGTTCGGGGCCTGGGGTCAGAAATGAGTAGGAGAGCAAGAGTAACAAGGACTGGCTGAGAATAGGTTATGTTGACTCGCTTAGGATATGTCTTGTTGACTCGCTGAGGATAGGTCTTGTTGACTCGCTGGTGACTGTTTATGATGGCTTCAACATGTTTTTTTCCAAAAGAATATGTATGTCATTGTTTACCATGAAGTCATTATAATCAGTGATCGCTGAGAATACTTTATCTTGACTCGCTGAGAATTCTTGATCTTGACTCGCTGAGAATACCTGATCTTGACTTACTGAGAAGGGGTTACACTTGCTTTTACCACATTAGTTTTTGTTTGTAGATAAGGTTTAATTTTAATATCAAATCAGTTTTACAGTGCTGTATACACATGGACTATTGGAAAGTCTATAATAATTATTAACATACATGTAGTGAGAACATGTTGCAGTGAGAACATGTTGTAGTGGGAGTATGCCATTCTTGTTTGTAAATGCTCATGTTTTCATCATGAAAGGCATACTTCCACTTGATTTTGTTTTAGATTTCAGATAAGACTAGAAAGACAAGCAACCAAAGAAGGATCTCACAGAATAGTAAATGGAGTGCATGTATTTAAGGTAAGAATGAAATTGTGTACATGTAATATTTAAATACCTACCTTTTTTTTTAATAATAGCAGTTTTAAATAATAACAGCACGTTTAAGTAATAGCACTTAAATACATATCTGGACTGATACACTGTATGTTGTCAAAAGCTATTTTTGTTCACAAGGATACAAAAGCTTTAAAAGTAACAACTGTAGGTAAAAAGCACCTTTAATCTCAATGTGAAATGGATTATTTGGACATTCATTTCACTGTGTTCCATACAAAAGAAAAAAATGAACTTCAAAGTTTACCTGTAGTCCAAAGCCCTTTGCATCACTATTATCGTCATCTGTTATTTTTGTCAGCTTCTTCAATGTTACTGAAACCATGTGTGCCTTTTCATTAATGATGTATATTTGTACTTTTTCAGCATAACCCGTGAAGAGAATGGAGGAAAAGACCATGCCTTATTTACCAACAATGTAGACTGTTTATCAAAGCAAACTACAATCATACAATATTGATCACATAAATATTTTATCATGAAGCATTCTTGATTGATATGTGTAACTTTGAAAATGGCGAAATAAAATATGTATTTGAAATAAATGTTGTGGATCCCACTTTGTTTAGTGCTACTTTTATGTACTATTAGCTATAGCTTAAAGCGGCATTGATAACGTCCAAATGATAAAAACTTTCTCATGACGAAAGACAAAAATAACTATTCAGATTAGCAGAGTATGCTTTCCAGGTACAATGGAGAACAAATTTGATTCAAGTGCATGAACTATACTGCTTTTAAGAGCAATTTAGAGCAATTGGACATTGATTCACCTGTAACCTCTGATATCAAGCTTCTAAAATAAGCTTTTGTAATCTTATTCATCCTCTATCGAAAAAGTTTGAAAAGCAATCAGGACATTCACATGGTATTTATCTTCTAGTTGGGGTTTTCTTTTTGTAGGTTCCTTGTTTTTTAAGAAACTTAAAGATTCGATTGACAGTGCCCCTTCATTAAAGTGAAACAAAACATATACAACTTCAGTCATGTCCTGTTTGGGGTGAAACGGAACAGGTTCAACCAAACCTTTATTTTATGTTTTTCTTTAAAAAAAAACCGCATCCAAATCCCTGCACTTTCACTTTTCCTTTCTAGTCGCGTTAAAATAAAATTGTCAAATGGAGACGTTAGTAAAATCGAGATTTTACGTTGGTAAAATCGAGACACGTTAGTAAAATCGCGACACGTTAGTAAAATCGAGGTACGTTGGTAAAATCGAGACACGTTAGTAAAATCGAGACACGTTAGTAAAATCGAGACACGTTAGTAAAATGGAGGTACGTTGGTAAAATCGAGACACGTTAGTAAAATCGAGGTACGTTGGTAAAATCGAGACACGTTAGTAAAATCGAGGTCGTTGGTAAAATCGAGGTCGTTGGTAAAATCGAGACACGTTAGTAAAATGTAAAATCGAGACACGGTTTGAGTGTGCCGGCGGATCCTCGTTCGAGTCTCGAACCGAAATCGAGAGACGTTTGTGGAAACGAGTACGATATTATGAACGAGTCTCGTTGTTACGATAAGAGACGTGTTTCCCAGGAACCTTGATTGATCCCGTTATTCTTCGTCGGAGTATACAGAATTTCCGTAACATCGTGACTCCTAATGAAATTCTTAAAATTGAGTTTTTCCCGCCCATTTCACGCCATTCGCTCCCATGTCGTCGTTCATCTTTAGAATTCTCCGATTTTGAAACGTCGATATCTCGAAATCTGCCTATTCCCCAAGACCGAAAATTTGTCACACTTCCTGACTCGACAAGTGCTACACGCTGGTACTAAAATTATTCAATTGAAAAAGTTTTGGAAAAGTTATTATATCAAGATATATATGAAAGTTAGGAAAAACGTACGTTTAAAAGAATTTACGATATAAAATGTACATTGTCAACCTCTTGTAGGTTACAGACTTATGGGGATGTTTAATAACCATGACTTAGTCGAGATGCAACAACCCACCCGTCCCACCCTAAATCGGTGGCCCTGTAAGGAAGAAGTCTTATTCATGCACGATGTTATCTCTTTCCAGGTTATTCTTCAATTGCGTATTAGTGACAATACGTATTGAGACATTACTGTAATTAACACATGTTAAAGTTCGTTAGGTAAAAGGTACGTTTAATGAAATGTACGATAAGTCGATGGACATGGAACATATTTTGTAAGTTATAACGTTATTCGAAGTAACGGTACCCACTTGTCCTAATCTAAATCGGTGTGACTGTAAGAAGAAACTATTAATGATGTACTATGTTAATTCTTTAAACGACACCCAAAAAAAGATAACGTTTTTTAAACAATGTCTGTATAGAGCGGGTGTTAACATTAAAAATGAAGGAGAAAAGTATTAATGAATGTACTATGTTAGATCTTTAGACTTAGAGAAAATAAATTTAAATTTAAAAAAAGTACGTAGAAACAGGTTTTTTTACATAGAAATGGAGACGTCATTAAAACGTCTGGTGTATACAATTTAAAAAATAAAATAACTGAGTGACAATGTATTGGTGTATAACATATTTATATAAAAAAAAACAAGTAAAGCTATGAAGGTGTATAACGGATGTGTTAGAAAAAAGTTGTTACGTGTGTTTTGAAAGTTATATTCTGTAAATCTGATTTAATCTATTTAACAAGTATTTGTTCTTTACTCGATTTCTTTGAGAACTTACAGGTTGTTTCTTTAACGTGAAGAGATCGGTTTGCCACGAATTCATACTGTCTTAATTTCTAGATGGCGTTGTTTCGATTGGAAGGGTCGTTCTGTTTCTGTTCACAACTGTCAATTCGCTTTCTAGACGATATTAAAATGTGATAGGAATTTGTGCACAAGCAAAGATCTTCACGTTTCACAATATTATGTCTTTGAGAACATCGGTTTTGACAATATCTTTCTTTTTCTAAAGACCTTTCACGAAGTTTTTTCTAGTCTTACAAATGTTGGTTGTTCTTGCCTTAACGTTCCTTCCTAGATCGTTATGTCTTTTAAAATTCTTTCTTTCCAAGCGTTCCTGCAGTAACGCTTTAATCTTTTCACCTAGAGTTCTTTTCTCTTTTCATATTTCCATACGTTCTGTTTCTTGCCAATAGATTCTTCTGACAGTCTTTACAATCGCTCTTTCGTACACAACTCGTATTTACATTTTTTAGAATGGCTTTTCGCTGTTCCAGTGTTTCGTTCTTGTTTGATGTTTTTGTGCCTTTCGTGTTATCACTCGGCTTTCTGTTTTTTTTCATAACAACACTTTCGTATTTGTTTGAGGCTATCGCCCTATTTCTGTACTACAATTTCTTACTTCTTGCTGATTAGTATTCTTTTAAGGGTATCGCCCTATTTGTTGTATACAAGTTTCAACTCATTACAATGTTGTGTTGATTAATTTTTTTTGGATGCCTTTCGTGTTGTCACTCGACAAACAACAAACGATCTAAAAGAAAAAAGGCAGTACCTACGGTTAAGACGTTGACAATCACTCAGCATACTCCGCCCTTAAGGCTAACGCCTGTGAAATGACTTTTTTAACGACTTCACCTTTTCGTAGCACCGGACGTTACCTTCTCGGTGTATTATATATCGGGTACTACTATGCTCTTGGAGCATTGTAAGTATTGAGTCCCTCCTAAAAGGGCGACGTGGGCGATTGCCTCCGAATCCATATCGCTCGAAGTGACGCGTTTGCGCCGTTTGGAAGGGGGTGGAGCACCGGCATAGTCATCATACTCAGACTCATGGTCAGGCGATGAGTCTGACTCGTGGTCAGACCCATCGCCTGACACATGGTCACCTGATCACGATGTGCTGAGGTACCTGTTATGGTGAAGTATTTCATCTTGTGGTCTTATTATCTGATCTATTCGGGATAGGTAGACACGAAGCACAGCCTACAAATGGAAACAGAATGGCATATGTTAACACTAGTATCCACCAGCAAGTATCTATTTTGCAATGAACAATGTATTAATCACCTAATCCAACAAGCGTATAACATACATGAATATGTTATGTTCTGTATAAAATTGTAAGTAGAAGGCAACATATTTGACAATTTCAAGTCTTACTTTTAATATCAGTTCTCACAGGCTTTCTTTATCTTTACATTCAAGTCTTTCTTTTTCTAATTGCTTTCTGCTCAGTTCTTTCTGGTCTTACATGTTCATTTTAGTATTTGCACTGGCAGTAGTATAAAGAGTACTATTTTCCACGCATTCATCGATATTGGCTTTTCGTTCCTTTACTCTCGTTCATACATAATAATGTCTCTGTGACCTCAGACCTTGCGTTTCTGCAGCAACGCTTTTAAGTCTTTGTTCCGGGATTTCGTGTGGCTTTCCATCTTTCGATGCAGTCTGTGTTTCTTTATAATAGAATTTTCTGATATTCTGTAAGGTCAATACTTAGCACAGAGCGATCGACAAACAACAAACGATCTAAAAGAAAAAAAGGCAGTACCTACGGTTAAGACGTTAACAATCACTCGGCATAATCCGCCCTGAAGGCTAACGCCGGTGAAACGACTTTTTTAACGACTTCACCTTTTCGTAGCACCGGACGTCGCCTTCCCGGTGCATGATATGTCGGGTACTACTATGCTCTTGGGTACTACTATACTTTCGATTTCATCAAGAACAGATACGCAGCCATACACCTCCTTTCGCATCTCCTATAGACAATGCTCTAATTTTTTTTGTTCAACAGACTTTTCACTTATGCTTATTCTTAAAATCGCATTTTTCATACGATGGCCGTTAGGCATACATTCATATTCTCCACAGTGTACGTCGAAAGGACGTAAGACATAAATGTCTGACTTTGTCAAGTTTTGCAATTCAACAGGAATCGCGTGGAACTGCGGAACAGGATATCTATTACCTGTGCAAATGCACCTCTTTACACAATTTAATTGAGAGAGACGATGTTGGATCATGTCCGAGGTCATTTCCTCCTCAATATACATTCATATTCTCCACAGTGTACGTCGAAAGGACGTAAGACATAAATGTCTGACTTTGTCAAGTTTTGCAATTCAACAGGAATCGCGTGGAACTGCGGAACAGGATATCTATTACCTGTGCAAATGCACCTCTTTACACAATTTAATTGAGAGAGACGATGTTACGTTGGATCAGGTCCGAGGTCATTTCCTCCTCAATAGGCCCATATTGGCGTAAAAAATACTTTGGAAAGTGATTTAGGTACTTAATGGAGCCCTCCATCTTGTTAGCGGTATTCATATGTAAAAATAAAAATGTGCATTGGAATACAGTTTACAACATTATAACATTATTAAATTAAAAGTATATCAGATGTCAATGAATTGTAGATAATATTATTTATTATTAGTTATTAGTTATTGCTATGAGTTCGGTTTCCGAAGAAATCACTCGACGTCACTCACGTTAACTCATCTAGTTAACAAAATTACGGTTTCCCGTTTTTCAAGAGCTCATCCCGTTTCATGCCGTACGCTCTGTAGCAGGAATCTTTCGATTTCATCAAGAACAGATACGCAGCCATGCACCTAACCCCCCGCTATCCCCCAAGTAACTTTCAATTTCAGGCCGTGCTATGCGATTTAGATTTTTGATACGACCTAATGCAAAAAAGTTACCACATATTGAAAATCACTTTCAAAATAACTTTTTTACAGTGTTTAACTGAAAATTAGCAACTTTAAAGCCCTGTAACTTGCACACAATTCTATTAAACAAACATTTCTTGCACAGCAGTGCGTAACTCAACATGTACTATCGACATGCAAAATTTGAGCCAAATGCAGAATCGGTTTGGAAAAGTTATCATTATATTACATAGTATACTAGTAAAGTAATGTAAAATGTAAAATCTCACATTTTGTATAAAGTTTCAAGCCTATCTTTCAGAGTAAGTTAACTTCAACGTGTATGGTTAATAACCTGTGGCTTATTGTGGTGACACAACCCACCCGTCCCACCCTAATTCGGTGGAAGTGAAAGGAAAAAGTATTATTAATGAACGATGTTATCGCTTTATGGGTTAATTTTTATTTTTATTTTTAAAGATATGTCTGTAGAGATAGGCGTATAACATAAAAACGAATTAGTCATGAAAACGTGTGGCGTATATAATATTTATTGAGAAATAAATAAGACTACATATGTTGGCGTATAACGTATTTCTATTTAAAGAAAACAGTAACAAGTCTTGATATCATGGTGTATAACATATGTATAAAAAAAAAGTTGTTACAAGTATTTCAAAAGTTATATTCTGAAAAGCTATGAAAATCTATTTCTCATGGTCAGACTCATCGCCAGCCGATAGGTGTTCTGGCTCAGCCACATGGTCTGACGAGGAGTCTGACTCGTGGTCAGGCCCATCGCCTGACACATGTTCACCCGACGATGTGCGGATGATTTCGTCTATCCGTGACACGTAGAGACGACGCACAGCCTACAAATGGAAACAGAATGGCATATGTTCACACTAGTATCCACCAGCAAGTATCTATTTTGCAATGAACAATGTATTAATCACCTAATCCAACAAGCGTATAACATACATGAATATGTTATGTTCTGTATAAAATTGTAAGTAGAAGGCAACATATTTGACAATTTCAAGTCTTACTTTTAATATCAGTTCTCACAGGCTTTCTTTATCTTTACATTCAAGTCTTTCTTTTTCTAATTGCTTTCTGCTCAGTTCTTTCTGGTCTTACATGTTCATTTTAGTATTTGCACTGGCAGTAGTATAAAGAGTACTATTTTCCACGCATTCATCGATATTGGCTTTTCGTTCCTTTACTCTCGTTCATACATAATAATGTCTCTGTGACCTCAGACCTTGCGTTTCTGCAGCAACGCTTTTAAGTCTTTGTTCCGGGATTTCGTGTGGCTTTCCATCTTTCGATGCAGTCTGTGTTTCTTTATAATAGAATTTTCTGATATTCTGTAAGGTCAATACTTAGCACAGAGCGATCGACAAACAACAAACGATCTAAAAGAAAAAAAGGCAGTACCTACGGTTAAGACGTTGACAATCACTCAGCATACTCCGCCCTTAAGGCTAACGCCGGTGAAATGACTTTTTTAACGACTTCACCTTTTCGTAGCACCGGACGTCGCCTTCCCGGTGCATGATATGTCGGGTACTACTATGCTCTTGGGTACTACTATACTTTCGATTTCATCAAGAACAGATACGCAGCCATACACCTCCTTTCGCATCTCCATCAGACAATGCTCTATTTTTTTTTTGTTCAACAGACTTTTCACTTATGCTTATTCTTAAAATCGCATTTTTCATACGATAGCCGTTAGGCATACATTCATATTCTCCACAGTGTACGTCGAAAGGACGTAAGACATAAATGTCTGACTTTGTCAAGTTTTGCAATTCAACAGGAATCGCGTGGAACTGCGGAACAGGATATCTATTACCTGTGCAAATGCACCTCTTTACACAATTTAATTGAGAGAGACGATGTTGGATCATGTCCGAGGTCATTTCCTCCTCAATATACATTCATATTCTCCACAGTGTACGTCGAAAGGAAGTAAGACATAAATGTCTGACTTTGTCAAGTTTTGCAATTCAACAGGAATCGCGTGGAACTGCGGAACAGGATATCTATTACCTGTGCAAATGCACCTCTTTACACAATTTAATCGAGAGAGACGATGTTGGATCAGGTCCGAGGTCATTTCCTCCTCAATAGGCCCATATTGGCGTAAAAAATACTTTGGAAAGTGATTTAGGTACTTAATGGAGCCCTCCATCTTGTTAGCGGTATTCATATGTAAAAATAAAAATGTGCATTGGAATACAGTTTACAACATTATAACATTATTAAATTAAAAGTGTATCATATGTCAAGGAATTGTAGATAATATTATTTATTATTAGTTATTGCTATCAGTTCGGTTTCCGAAGAAATCACTCGACGTCACTCACGTTAACTCATCTAGTTAACAAAATTACGGTTTCCCGTTTTTCAAGAGCTCATCCCGTTTCATGCCGTACGCTCTGTAGCAGGAATCTTTCGATTTCATCAAGAACAGATACGCAGCCATGCACCTAACCCCCCGCTATCCCCCAAGTAACTTTCAATTTCAGGCCGTGCTATGCGATTTAGATTTTTGATACGACCTAATGCAAAAAAGTTACGACATATTGAAAATCACTTTCAAAAAAACTTTTTTACAGTGTTTAACCGAAAATTAGCAACTTTAAAGCCCTGTAACTTGCACACAATTCTATTAAACAAACATTTCTTGCACAGCAGTGCGTAACTCAACATGTACTATCGACATGCAAAATTTGAGCCAAATGCAGAATCGGTTTGGAAAAGTTATCATTATATTACATAGTATACTAGTAAAGTAATGTAAAATGTAAAATCTCACATTTTGTATAAAGTTTCAAGCCTATCTTTCAGAGTAAGTTAACTTCAACGTGTATGGTTAATAACCTGTGGCTTATTGTGGTGACACAACCCACCCGTCCCACCCTAATTCGGTGGAAGTGAAAGGAAAAAGTATTATTAATGAACGATGTTATCGCTTTATGGGTTAATTTTTATTTTTATTTTTAAAGATATGTCTGTAGAGATAGGCGTATAACATAAAAACGAATTAGTCATGAAAACGTGTGGCGTATATAATATTTATTGAGAAATAAATAAGACTACATATGTTGGCGTATAACGTATTTCTATTTAAAGAAAACAGTAACAAGTCTTGATATCATGGTGTATAACATATGTATAAAAAAAAAGTTGTTACAAGTATTTCAAAAGTTATATTCTGAAAAGCTATGAAAATCTATTTCTCATGGTCAGACTCATCGCCAGCCGATAGGTGTTCTGGCTCAGCCACATGGTCTGACGAGGAGTCTGACTCGTGGTCAGGCCCATCGCCTGACACATGTTCACCCGACGATGTGCGGATGATTTCGTCTATCCGTGACACGTAGAGACGACGCACAGCCTACAAATGGAAACAGAATGGCATATGTTCACACTAGTATCCACCAGCAAGTATCTATTTTGCAATGAACAATGTATTAATCACCTAATCCAACAAGCGTATAACATACATGAATATGTTATGTTCTGTATAAAATTGTAAGTAGAAGGCAACATATTTGACAATTTCAAGTCTTACTTTTAATATCAGTTCTCACAGGCTTTCTTTATCTTTACATTCAAGTCTTTCTTTTTCTAATTGCTTTCTGCTCAGTTCTTTCTGGTCTTAATGTTGATTTTAGTATTTGCACTGGCAGTAGTATAAAGATTACTATTTTCCACGCATTCATCGATATTGGCTTTTTGTTCCTTTACTCTCGTTCATACATAATAATGTCTCTGTGACCTCAGACCTTGCGTTTCTGCAGCAACGCTTTTAAGTCTTTGTTCCGGGATTTCGTGTGGCTTTCCATCTTTCGATGCAGTCTGTGTTTCTTTATAATAGAATTTTCTGATATTCTGTAAGGTCAATACTTAGCACAGAGCGATCGACAAACAACAAACGATCTAAAAGAAAAAAAGGCAGTACCTACGGTTAAGACGTTGACAATCACTCAGCATACTCCGCCCTTAAGGCTAACGCCGGTGAAATGACTTTTTTAACGACTTCACCTTTTCGTAGCACCGGACGTCGCCTTCCCGGTGCATGATATGTCGGGTACTACTATGCTCTTGGGTACTACTATACTTTCGATTTCATCAAGAACAGATACGCAGCCATACACCTCCTTTCGCATCTCCATCAGACAATGCTCTAATTTTTTTTGTTCAACAGACTTTTCACTTATGCTTATTCTTAAAATCGCATTTTTCATACGATAGCCGTTAGGCATACATTCATATTCTCCACAGTGTACGTCGAAAGGACGTAAGACATAAATGTCTGACTTTGTCAAGTTTTGCAATTCAACAGGAATCGCGTGGAACTGCGGAACAGGATATCTATTACCTGTGCAAATGCACCTCTTTACACAATTTAATTGAGAGAGACGATGTTGGATCATGTCCGAGGTCATTTCCTCCTCAATATACATTCATATTCTCCACAGTGTACGTCGAAAGGAAGTAAGACATAAATGTCTGACTTTGTCAAGTTTTGCAATTCAACAGGAATCGCGTGGAACTGCGGAACAGGATATCTATTACCTGTGCAAATGCACCTCTTTACACAATTTAATCGAGAGAGACGATGTTGGATCAGGTCCGAGGTCATTTCCTCCTCAATAGGCCCATATTGGCGTAAAAAATACTTTGGAAAGTGATTTAGGTACTTAATGGAGCCCTCCATCTTGTTAGCGGTATTCATATGTAAAAATAAAAATGTGCATTGGAATACAGTTTACAACATTATAACATTATTAAATTAAAAGTATATCAGATGTCAAGGAATTGTAGATAATATTATTTATTATTAGTTATTGCTATCAGTTCGGTTTCCGAAGAAATCACTCGACGTCACTCACGTTAACTCATCTAGTTAACAAAATTACGGTTTCCCGTTTTTCAAGAGCTCATCCCGTTTCATGCCGTACGCTCTGTAGCAGGAATCTTTCGATTTCATCAAGAACAGATACGCAGCCATGCACCTAACTCCCCGCTATCCCCCAAGTAACTTTCAATTTCAGGCCGTGCTATGCGATTTAGATTTTTGATACGACCTAATGCAAAAAAGTTACGACATATTGAAAATCACTTTCAAAAAAACTTTTTTACAGTGTTTAACTGAAAATTAGCAACTTTAAAGCCCTGTAACTTGCACACAATTCTATTAAACAAACATTTCTTGCACAGCAGTGCGTAACTCAACATGTACTATCGACATGCAAAATTTGAGCCAAATGCAGAATCGGTTTGGAAAAGTTATCATTATATACATAGTATACTAGTAAAGTAATGTAAAATGTAAAATCTCACATTTTGTATAAAGTTTCAAGCCTATCTTTCAGAGTAAGTTAACTTCAACGTGTATGGTTAATAACCTGTGGCTTATTGTGGTGACACAACCCACCCGTCCCACCCTAATTCGGTGGAAGTGAAAGGAAAAAGTATTATTAATGAACGATGTTATCGCTTTATGGGTTAATTTTTATTTTTATTTTTAAAGATATGTCTGTAGAGATAGGCGTATAACATAAAAACGAATTAGTCATGAAAACGTGTGGCGTATATAATATTTATTGAGAAATAAATAAGACTACATATGTTGGCGTATAACGTATTTCTATTTAAAGAAAACAGTAACAAGTCTTGATATCATGGTGTATAACATATGTATAAAAAAAAAGTTGTTACAAGTATTTCAAAAGTTATATTCTGAAAAGCTATGAAAATCTATTTCTCATGGTCAGACTCATCGCCAGCCGATAGGTGTTCTGGCTCAGCCACATGGTCTGACGAGGAGTCTGACTCGTGGTCAGGCCCATCGCCTGACACATGTTCACCCGACGATGTGCGGATGATTTCGTCTATCCGTGACACGTAGAGACGACGCACAGCCTACAAATGGAAACAGAATGGCATATGTTCACACTAGTATCCACCAGCAAGTATCTATTTTGCAATGAACAATGTATTAATCACCTAATCCAACAAGCGTATAACATACATGAATATGTTATGTTCTGTATAAAATTGTAAGTAGAAGGCAACATATTTGACAATTTCAAGTCTTACTTTTAATATCAGTTCTCACAGGCTTTCTTTATCTTTACATTCAAGTCTTTCTTTTTCTAATTGCTTTCTGCTCAGTTCTTTCTGGTCTTAATGTTGATTTTAGTATTTGCACTGGCAGTAGTATAAAGATTACTATTTTCCACGCATTCATCGATATTGGCTTTTTGTTCCTTTACTCTCGTTCATACATAATAATGTCTCTGTGACCTCAGACCTTGCGTTTCTGCAGCAACGCTTTTAAGTCTTTGTTCCGGGATTTCGTGTGGCTTTCCATCTTTCGATGCAGTCTGTGTTTCTTTATAATAGAATTTTCTGATATTCTGTAAGGTCAATACTTAGCACAGAGCGATCGACAAACAACAAACGATCTAAAAGAAAAAAAGGCAGTACCTACGGTTAAGACGTTGACAATCACTCAGCATACTCCGCCCTTAAGGCTAACGCCGGTGAAATGACTTTTTTAACGACTTCACCTTTTCGTAGCACCGGACGTCGCCTTCCCGGTGCATGATATGTCGGGTACTACTATGCTCTTGGGTACTACTATACTTTCGATTTCATCAAGAACAGATACGCAGCCATACACCTCCTTTCGCATCTCCATCAGACAATGCTCTAATTTTTTTTGTTCAACAGACTTTTCACTTATGCTTATTCTTAAAATCGCATTTTTCATACGATAGCCGTTAGGCATACATTCATATTCTCCACAGTGTACGTCGAAAGGACGTAAGACATAAATGTCTGACTTTGTCAAGTTTTGCAATTCAACAGGAATCGCGTGGAACTGCGGAACAGGATATCTATTACCTGTGCAAATGCACCTCTTTACACAATTTAATTGAGAGAGACGATGTTGGATCATGTCCGAGGTCATTTCCTCCTCAATATACATTCATATTCTCCACAGTGTACGTCGAAAGGAAGTAAGACATAAATGTCTGACTTTGTCAAGTTTTGCAATTCAACAGGAATCGCGTGGAACTGCGGAACAGGATATCTATTACCTGTGCAAATGCACCTCTTTACACAATTTAATCGAGAGAGACGATGTTGGATCAGGTCCGAGGTCATTTCCTCCTCAATAGGCCCATATTGGCGTAAAAAATACTTTGGAAAGTGATTTAGGTACTTAATGGAGCCCTCCATCTTGTTAGCGGTATTCATATGTAAAAATAAAAATGTGCATTGGAATACAGTTTACAACATTATAACATTATTAAATTAAAAGTATATCAGATGTCAAGGAATTGTAGATAATATTATTTATTATTAGTTATTGCTATCAGTTCGGTTTCCGAAGAAATCACTCGACGTCACTCACGTTAACTCATCTAGTTAACAAAATTACGGTTTCCCGTTTTTCAAGAGCTCATCCCGTTTCATGCCGTACGCTCTGTAGCAGGAATCTTTCGATTTCATCAAGAACAGATACGCAGCCATGCACCTAACCCCCCGCTATCCCCCAAGTAACTTTCAATTTCAGGCCGTGCTATGCGATTTAGATTTTTGATACGACCTAATGCAAAAAAGTTACGACATATTGAAAATCACTTTCAAAAAAACTTTTTTACAGTGTTTAACTGAAAATTAGCAACTTTAAAGCCCTGTAACTTGCACACAATTCTATTAAACAAACATTTCTTGCACAGCAGTGCGTAACTCAACATGTACTATCGACATGCAAAATTTGAGCCAAATGCAGAATCGGTTTGGAAAAGTTATCATTATATACATAGTATACTAGTAAAGTAATGTAAAATGTAAAATCTCACATTTTGTATAAAGTTTCAAGCCTATCTTTCAGAGTAAGTTAACTTCAACGTGTATGGTTAATAACCTGTGGCTTATTGTGGTGACACAACCCACCCGTCCCACCCTAATTCGGTGGAAGTGAAAGGAAAAAGTATTATTAATGAACGATGTTATCGCTTTATGGGTTAATTTTTATTTTTATTTTTAAAGATATGTCTGTAGAGATAGGCGTATAACATAAAAACGAATTAGTCATGAAAACGTGTGGCGTATATAATATTTATTGAGAAATAAATAAGACTACATATGTTGGCGTATAACGTATTTCTATTTAAA
The DNA here is from genome assembly GCA_030867875.1 of Actinernus sp. WN-2022. Lineage (NCBI taxonomy): Eukaryota > Metazoa > Cnidaria > Anthozoa > Actiniaria > Actinernidae > Actinernus > Actinernus sp. WN-2022. The sequence continues at coordinate 595,300 of JAOWCC010000164.1, forward strand.
GAAAACAGTAACAAGTCTTGATATCATGGTGTATAACATATGTATAAAAAAAAAGTTGTTACAAGTATTTCAAAAGTTATATTCTGAAAAGCTATGAAAATCTATTTCTCATGGTCAGACTCATCGCCAGCCGATAGGTGTTCTGGCTCAGCCACATGGTCTGACGAGGAGTCTGACTCGTGGTCAGGCCCATCGCCTGACACATGTTCACCCGACGATGTGCGGATGATTTCGTCTATCCGTGACACGTAGAGACGACGCACAGCCTACAAATGGAAACAGAATGGCATATGTTCACACTAGTATCCACCAGCAAGTATCTATTTTGCAATGAACAATGTATTAATCACCTAATCCAACAAGCGTATAACATACATGAATATGTTATGTTCTGTATAAAATTGTAAGTAGAAGGCAACATATTTGACAATTTCAAGTCTTACTTTTAATATCAGTTCTCACAGGCTTTCTTTATCTTTACATTCAAGTCTTTCTTTTTCTAATTGCTTTCTGCTCAGTTCTTTCTGGTCTTACATGTTGATTTTAGTATTTGCACTGGCAGTAGTATAAAGATTACTATTTTCCACGCATTCATCGATATTGGCTTTTCGTTCCTTTACTCTCGTTCATACATAATAATGTCTCTGTGACCTCAGACCTTGCGTTTCTGCAGCAACGCTTTTAAGTCTTTGTTCCGGGATTTCGTGTGGCTTTCCATCTTTCGATGCAGTCTGTGTTTCTTTATAATAGAATTTTCTGATATTCTGTAAGGTCAATACTTAGCACAGAGCGATCGACAAACAACAAACGATCTAAAAGAAAAAAAGGCAGTACCTACGGTTAAGACGTTGACAATCACTCAGCATACTCCGCCCTTAAGGCTAACGCCGGTGAAATGACTTTTTTAACGACTTCACCTTTTCGTAGCACCGGACGTCGCCTTCCCGGTGCATGATATGTCGGGTACTACTATGCTCTTGGGTACTACTATACTTTCGATTTCATCAAGAACAGATACGCAGCCATACACCTCCTTTCGCATCTCCATCAGACAATGCTCTAATTTTTTTTGTTCAACAGACTTTTCACTTATGCTTATTCTTAAAATCGCATTTTTCATACGATAGCCGTTAGGAATACATTCATATTATCCACAGTGTACGTCGAAAGGACGTAAGACATAAATGTCTGACTTTGTCAAGTTTTGCAATTCAACAGGAATCGCGTGGAACTGCGGAACAGGATATCTATTACCTGTGCAAATGCACCTCTTTACACAATTTAATTGAGAGAGACGATGTTGGATCATGTCCGAGGTCATTTCCTCCTCAATATACATTCATATTCTCCACAGTGTACGTCGAAAGGACGTAAGACATAAATGTCTGACTTTGTCAAGTTTTGCAATTCAACAGGAATCGCGTGGAACTGCGGAACAGGATATCTATTACCTGTGCAAATGCACCTCTTTACACAATTTAATCGAGAGAGACGATGTTGGATCAGGTCCGAGGTCATTTCCTCCTCAATAGGCCCATATTGGCGTAAAAAATACTTTGGAAAGTGATTTAGGTACTTAATGGAGCCCTCCATCTTGTTAGCGGTATTCATATGTAAAAATAAAAATGTGCATTGGAATACAGTTTACAACATTATAACATTATTAAATTAAAAGTATATCAGATGTCAATGAATTGTAGATAATATTATTTATTATTAGTTATTAGTTATTGCTATGAGTTCGGTTTCCGAAGAAATCACTCGACGTCACTCACGTTAACTCATCTAGTTAACAAAATTACGGTTTCCCGTTTTTCAAGAGCTCATCCCGTTTCATGCCGTACGCTCTGTAGCAGGAATCTTTCGATTTCATCAAGAACAGATACGCAGCCATGCACCTAACCCCCCGCTATCCCCCAAGTAACTTTCAATTTCAGGCCGTGCTATGCGATTTAGATTTTTGATACGACCTAATGCAAAAAAGTTACGACATATTGAAAATCACTTTCAAAAAAACTTTTTTACAGTGTTTAACCGAAAATTAGCAACTTTAAAGCCCTGTAACTTGCACACAATTCTATTAAACAAACATTTCTTGCACAGCAGTGCGTAACTCAACATGTACTATCGACATGCAAAATTTGAGCCAAATGCAGAATCGGTTTGGAAAAGTTATCATTATATTACATAGTATACTAGTAAAGTAATGTAAAATGTAAAATCTCACATTTTGTATAAAGTTTCAAGCCTATCTTTCAGAGTAAGTTAACTTCAACGTGTATGGTTAATAACCTGTGGCTTATTGTGGTGACACAACCCACCCGTCCCACCCTAATTCGGTGGAAGTGAAAGGAAAAAGTATTATTAATGAACGATGTTATCGCTTTATGGGTTAATTTTTATTTTTATTTTTAAAGATATGTCTGTAGAGATAGGCGTATAACATAAAAACGAATTAGTCATGAAAACGTGTGGCGTATATAATATTTATTGAGAAATAAATAAGACTACATATGTTGGCGTATAACGTATTTCTATTTAAAGAAAACAGTAACAAGTCTTGATATCATGGTGTATAACATATGTATAAAAAAAAAGTTGTTACAAGTATTTCAAAAGTTATATTCTGAAAAGCTATGAAAATCTATTTCTCATGGTCAGACTCATCGCCAGCCGATAGGTGTTCTGGCTCAGCCACATGGTCTGACGAGGAGTCTGACTCGTGGTCAGGCCCATCGCCTGACACATGTTCACCCGACGATGTGCGGATGATTTCGTCTATCCGTGACACGTAGAGACGACGCACAGCCTACAAATGGAAACAGAATGGCATATGTTCACACTAGTATCCACCAGCAAGTATCTATTTTGCAATGAACAATGTATTAATCACCTAATCCAACAAGCGTATAACATACATGAATATGTTATGTTCTGTATAAAATTGTAAGTAGAAGGCAACATATTTGACAATTTCAAGTCTTACTTTTAATATCAGTTCTCACAGGCTTTCTTTATCTTTACATTCAAGTCTTTCTTTTTCTAATTGCTTTCTGCTCAGTTCTTTCTGGTCTTACATGTTGATTTTAGTATTTGCACTGGCAGTAGTATAAAGATTACTATTTTCCACGCATTCATCGATATTGGCTTTTCGTTCCTTTACTCTCGTTCATACATAATAATGTCTCTGTGACCTCAGACCTTGCGTTTCTGCAGCAACGCTTTTAAGTCTTTGTTCCGGGATTTCGTGTGGCTTTCCATCTTTCGATGCAGTCTGTGTTTCTTTATAATAGAATTTTCTGATATTCTGTAAGGTCAATACTTAGCACAGAGCGATCGACAAACAACAAACGATCTAAAAGAAAATAAGGCAGTACCTACGGTTAAGACGTTGACAATCACTCAGCATACTCCGCCCTTAAGGCTAACGCCGGTGAAATGACTTTTTTAACGACTTCACCTTTTCGTAGCACCGGACGTCGCCTTCCCGGTGCATGATATGTCGGGTACTACTATGCTCTTGGGTACTACTATACTTTCGATTTCATCAAGAACAGATACGCAGCCATACACCTCCTTTCGCATCTCCATCAGACAATGCTCTAATTTTTTTTGTTCAACAGACTTTTCACTTATGCTTATTCTTAAAATCGCATTTTTCATACGATAGCCGTTAGGCATACATTCATATTCTCCACAGTGTACGTCGAAAGGACGTAAGACATAAATGTCTGACTTTGTCAAGTTTTGCAATTCAACAGGAATCGCATGGAACTGCGGAACAGGATATCTATTACCTGTGCAAATGCACCTCTTTACACAATTTAATTGAGAGAGACGATGTTGGATCATGTCCGAGGTCATTTCCTCCTCAATATACATTCATATTCTCCACAGTGTACGTCGAAAGGACGTAAGACATAAATGTCTGACTTTGTCAAGTTTTGCAATTCAACAGGAATCGCGTGGAACTGCGGAACAGGATATCTATTACCTGTGCAAATGCACCTCTTTACACAATTTAATCGAGAGAGACGATGTTGGATCAGGTCCGAGGTCATTTCCTCCTCAATAGGCCCATATTGGCGTAAAAAATACTTTGGAAAGTGATTTAGGTACTTAATGGAGCCCTCCATCTTGTTAGCGGTATTCATATGTAAAAATAAAAATGTGCATTGGAATACAGTTTACAACATTATAACATTATTAAATTAAAAGTATATCAGATGTCAATGAATTGTAGATAATATTATTTATTATTAGTTATTAGTTATTGCTATGAGTTCGGTTTCCGAAGAAATCACTCGACGTCACTCACGTTAACTCATCTAGTTAACAAAATTACGGTTTCCCGTTTTTCAAGAGCTCATCCCGTTTCATGCCGTACGCTCTGTAGCAGGAATCTTTCGATTTCATCAAAAACAGATACGCAGCCATGCACCTAACACCCCGCTATCCCCCAAGTAACTTTCAATTTCAGGCCGTGCTATGCGATTTAGATTTTTGATACGACCTAATGCAAAAAAGTTACGACATATTGAAAATCACTTTCAAAAAAACTTTTTTACAGTGTTTAACCGAAAATTAGCAACTTTAAAGCCCTGTAACTTGCACACAATTATATTAAACAAACATTTCTTGCACAGCAGTGCGTAACTCAACATGTACTATCGACATGCAAAATTTGAGCCAAATGCAGAA